>JAOANR010000007.1:36480720-37221769 GCA_030278955.1 Hygrophila difformis | reverse complement strand
TTTAGTGGGTTTGTAGTATTTTTTTATGCCTTAGAGCTTCAAATAAGTGTTCTTAGTTTTAGATAATTTTTAGGGTTTGTTAGAAATAGGTTTTAATGCTTTATTTTTATTTCTGCGGCGTGTCTAAATCTTTGATTTATCTTCCTTAGATAATGTAGGTGTTCTTAGTTTTATGCTTTTAGTTTCTTAGATTTTTAGACTGTTTTAGGTAGGTTTATCTTTGAGTTACATGTTTGTAGTTTTAAGGTTTTAATTTCATGCTATTACACACTTGTGCATGCATAATTATTGATAACCACAAAATATCACAAGTATGGCTGCAAGATAAACACTGGATGTGAAAATGATGATGATGTGATCAATCCCATCTATCATAAACCGCATCAGTTTAGTAAAACCGCATGAGTACTTTGTGAACAAAAATACACTTATGTGAAAACCCATGCAATGCGGTTTACGGCAATGCTCGGTATATACCGCAATGCCCTATACCGCAATGCCCTATACCGCAACAATGCCCTAAACCCTATACCGCATTGCCCATGAAGACCACATTGCATGACACACAAAATGGTGTTTGTTGCTTATTTTCTCTATTAATGCGTTTCTAAACCATTCGTTTACGCAATGCGGCATTGCCATGTAAATCGAAAATTGCTTCAGAAACCGCATTGCATACACTCCATCCACTTCATTGCCTTAGTTTATTTTTCCTTGTCTACCAATGCGGTTTGCCAATGCGGTTTTACCACATCTGACGTAATAGACCGCATTGACCCCTCATTCTTTTAAAAAAAAAAACTCCAAAAAAATATTTTTTATTTCTTAATGTTGTCGTGTGAAAGTTGCATGAATGTATTGAGGGGTTTAGGCCCAGTTCATCTAATTTTATCCATTAACACATCTCAGCCCATTATTGTCTAAAATTATTGTGTGATTAACACTCACACAATACCAAAAATATTCTTTAATTTTATTACAATCAATGTTGGCAAAAAGGTCCCCTTCACAGGATAACGATTAGCTTGTCTTCTGTATATTCATTATTACTCGTTATTTTGCATGATTTAATTGGAGATTAGGTGGACGGGAGCTACGACAAAAGGTCTTTTCACACAGGATAACGATTAGCCACTCAGCCAATTCCTAGTTAAATACTGTTTTCTTTTCCTTATCTTAATTTCACAATCAAACCTGAATTTTTCGAGCTATGGTAATATTAGACAGTGTCGATCAACACTGTTATAATCGTATTGTAGTAAGAAAATTATGTGGGTTTTTTCCTCATTCGTAATGAGAGTAGGACTTTCGATAATACCCCTCGACACTGTATTAAAGGTTCCTTACTGTCTAAAAAATCATACCATCTGGAATAATTGGGAACTGATATCGCAGATGTTTGCAGTCCAGATAACCCCAGTATTTCTGGCACTATCTTTTTAGAGCCAAATCTTCTTTTCTCAAGGCTAATACATCTTTGTGTACCTAATTCTGTCTAATTCCACCACCTATATTTTGGATGCTTTATTTTATCTTCTCATATACATGTATGCATGATATTATTATGTAGATATTGTGGTCTATAATGTTTTGGAGGATCCTTCTTCTTGACATAGAAGTCTTGATCTAAATCAGATGTTGCATATTATAAATTTCCTAACAAAAATCACTTTATAAAATCTAGATCTAAGTTAGGGATAATTTCACAGTTATGACTAATTCATCTTTTACTGGGGTTGACTTTGAGAATTTAGAAGCAGAGTCAGCGATTAGGTCTCACCTCGACTGAACGGATCTGTGTTTTAATTGAGAGTCTAGTAGCTGTGTAGGAAATGATTTCAAATATCAATTGTTTTCTCAAATTGTTGTGTGTTTGGAAATCTATATATATTGGATATTACATCAGATCAGTGTCTACTTGGACTCAGATAAGATGTGATAAATAATACTAGAAGTAGAGGACAACATATAGGCCTTGGTTAATTTCTAAGGTAGGGTTGAGTATTCTTTCAACTACTATCTTCTCCCACCAAAGCCTAGAATTTGAGTCTTGAGTGAATACATCCGGAATAGACCTTTAGAGACCTTCATGGGTCTATTCCATTCAGTTTGTATCTCATAACCAACCAGATAGTATAAGCCCTGTGGCTTACTAATATTTGGGAAGTTCTAAATCTGCATCTGTCATCAAGACAATGGCTCTTTTATGACTAACGGAATGAGATAGCTTTTGAGACTCCGAGTGATAGGTTTTTAAATGCTTTTTTTCTTTACTGCTTTCTTTACCGCTTTATTCTAAATATGCTTTGTAGAGGACACTCAGAAGAATTAGATGTTTTGGCCGCCTTATGTAAGGTTTAAGAGTTATGGATTATTCGGGGTTTAATTTGGACTTTTGGGTGTGACAAGGGGGATGATAGAAGTACTTGGCATGTCAACTAATGATATGTTAGGCGTTGCTTATCCACCATGGAGAAATAACATACCTCGGCATGGGGGAGTTATTAATCTGTTGCTATCTTAGATGTTGAGGTCTAAGAGCATGTAAATTCTGACTGTAAGTAACCTGTCTGTTAAATGGGAACATAGTTTAGAAAGCATGAGAGTTAAGCTAACTGATAGATTATCTCAAAACGAAGATCTGTGTAATAAAAATGGAAGTTTAATTTTTTTTTTTTTATTTTTTTTGTTTCAATCTGAAATCTTGTCAAATCTTTATTATTTTCTTCCTGTCCCTTCTGTTCAACATTTTAAATCTGCTTTCGTAGAATAATTTTATCCGCTTTCTTAGCATAATTTCATTGCTTTCTTAGAATAGATTTAATTGCTTTTTAGACTAATTTTATCATGCTTTGTAGAGTAATTTTAAATTGCTTTCATAATCTAGTTTAAATTATGTCAAGTAGTTGGTAATTTAAAACACAAACTTAAATCGAGTAACCGACGTGGAAAATCTTATAAAACGACGTGGGCCCTGCTTCTATCGCGCATCCTCCAGGTGAACGATCTGTCTACTATAAATACTGCAGTTTTTGACTCCGTGCGCTTTCGGGGAACTGTTTCTTAACACGAGTAATGAAAAACGTGACAACCTATACATACATCCCTAATCCCAACCCCACTTTCATAAATTGGTTTTCATTGAATAAAATTAAACCGGATTATATTATTTTCTTAAAAATACTCGTGTGGGAATTGTCAAAAGTTTTAAGCGTCATCTTTTCCAAGATTGATCTACGGAGTGGCTACCACCAAATTCACATGGAACCAGGTGATGAGGTGGAAAACTGCATTCAAAACAAAAGTTGGTTTGTATGAATGGTTGGTAATGCCATTAGGCCTTACTAATGCTCCTTCTTACTTCATGCGATTAAGAATCATACTTTAAGAGAATATATTGGTAAATTTGTGGTTGTTACTTTGATGATATTTTGATATATTCTAGGTCCGAAGAAGAGCATGTTGAGCATGTGAGAAATGTTTTTGAAAGCTTCGGGAATCTCAACTCTATGCTAACTTTAAGAAATGTATCATTCATACTAATGAGGTTATTTTCCTTGGTTTGTAGTAAGCAAGGATGGTTTGAAAGTTGATAATGAAAAGGTAAAGACCATACAAGAATGGACCGCGCCTACTAATGTTGGAGAAATTCGGAGATTCTTGGCATGTGTGGTTTCTTTAGGCGCTTTGTGCCTATTTTAGCATCATTGCCGTGCCTCTTACTTCACTTCAGAAGAAGGACGTCGCGTACAATATGGAAAGCCGCATCATCAGGAAGCATTTGAGCTATTAAAGTCTAAATTGATTAGTGCACCTATACTTGCATTGCGTAATTTTGATATTCCTTTTGAACTTGAATGTGACGCTTCAGAAAAAGGAATGGAGCCGTGCTACTTCAAGATGGAAGAGCTGTAGCGATCATAGTGAGAAATGGGGCAAAGCTGCTCTCAATTATCCTACTTATGATAAAGAGCTCTATGCTATTGTGCGAGCCTTACGGACTTGGCAACACTATCTCATGGGAAGAGAATTCATTATCCACACGGATCATGAAATTCTAAAACACTTGAAGAGCCAAGGGCAAGTGAGTAATCGGCATGCAAGATGGATTGGGTTTATTGATACTTTTCCCTACATCATAAAGTATAAAAGGGGTAAGGAAAAAACGTAGTGGGCCGACGCACTATCGAGAAGTTTGCTTTAATTTCTTACACTACTACGCATTTACTTGGATTTGATCATATTAAAGAATTATATGCTAATGATCAAGATTTTGGAGATATTTGGTTTAAATGTGAAATAATGGTTTTGAGGATTTCTACAGGTTCGAAGGATACCTCTACCAAGGTAATAAGCTTTGTATTCCTAAATGTTTCTTTAGGAGAACTTCTTATTCAAGAAGTACACGGAGGAAGTGTAATGGGACACTTTGGTGTCAACAACACTATGGAAATACTGGTGAAAAATTCTATTGGCCGAACATGAAGAAGGATGTTGCTCGCATACATTTCTAAATGTATCACATGTCCCAAGGCCAAATCTACGCTTAAACCGCATGGGCTGTACAAGCCATTGCCACAACCTGAAGGGCCTTGGCTAGATATTAGTATGGATTTTGTACTTGGTTTACCTAGAACAGCATGCGCTAAAGATTCTATCTTTGTTGTGGTTGACAGGTTTTCCAAATGGCTCACTTTATCCCCGTGCGCTAAGACTAACGACGCTCACCATGTGGCTAAGATTTTCTTTAAAGAGGTAGTACGTTTACATGGACTACCAAATCGATTGTCTCGGACCGCGATGCAAAGTTCGTGAGCTATTTTTGGAAGTCATTATGGCATGAGATTGGTACCAAGCTGTTATTTTCTTCATCTTACCATCCTCAATCCGATGGTCAGACAGAATCAGTCAATCAGGTCTTAGGTAATTTGCTACGCATTATTGTGCATGGTAATAGTAAGAGTTGGGATGAATGTTTACCATATATAGAGTTTGCTTATAATCGCCATATACATAGTGCAACTCATTTGTCACCTTTTGAAGTCATCTATGGCTTTAACCCTCTTAATCCTACTGATTTGTTGCCATTGCCACGCAATGAGCATATGAATATTAATGGCAGAGACCGTGCTAGAGCTATTAAGGAGATGCATAAGAATGTCAAGGAAAGCCTTGAGAAATCAGCTGCTACTTATGCTAAGTATGCTAATCGAGGGAAGAAAGAATTGGTCTTAAACCCCGGTGATTGGGTATGGGTACATATGAGGAAGGAAAGGTTTCCAAAGCAACGACGAGACAAGTTATCTCCAAGAGGAGATGGACCTTTCAAAGTGCTTGAGCGAATCAACAACAATGCCTATAAGTTTGAGTTTCCCTATGATTATAATATCAATGCTACATTCAATGTTGCTGATATTTCTCTTTTCGACAGGGCTGACGAAGAGCAAGAACGGTTGATGGCTCAACCTTCGCAAGGGGGAGGGGATGACATGGGTGCCCCGACGGTCAACCGCGATATTCAACATAGCAATTCCCTATTTCGGTGAAGTAACAAACACGAGAGCCCGAACAAGTTCATTCATGCCTTGAAGAATTATATGAAGCAAGGAAGTCTAATTGAGGAAGAACAAGAAGAAGCACACGTGGCAGCAGGCTGTTCGGCCACGTCGTCGTATTTCAACATTCCCGAAAACACGATTTCAAAGCTTGGTTGGAAAGGCGACGTTCTAAGGATCGCGTGGGCTTTTGAATCGCCTCAATCGGAGCTCTAGAACTCCGGGAATCATATCCTTAACATATGCTAAAAGGAGGAGTTATGAAATGGAGACAAGAAACCATGATTTCTATTACATCTTCCTTAAACAAACCTAGTCAAGTTTAAACAACCTTAAACTAGTTTTGGATGATGAGTCATACTTTTATAATCATGATTATAAACTTGATTAACTACTAAACATCTCTTAATGACTTCTAATCTTGTTTTGAAGGTGTTAAGGACAACCGAAGAACACTTCCATGCCTTAGTCTTTTGATATATCTTTTCCCTTGCTTTGTTCCTATGTCAACATAAGTGCTTTGCTTATGATTTTTCCCATCTTTTGTAGGCATAGGGCGAGTGGAAGCATAAGAGTAACTTCGGAAGCTCACAAACCGTTTCAGCAAAGTTTGTACATCGCGAGCCGAAGGTTGGTATAGCGCGAGAAGCAGGTTGGTATAGCGCGAGAAGCAAATCGGTACAGCGCGAGCCAAAGTTCGGTACAGCGCGAGAAGAAAGTCGGTACATGGCGGGATTGGAAGCTTGAGTGGAAGTTACTTGACTTGCAACTTGTTGAGTAGGTCACAACTAAAGAAGGGGGAAACTTGCTACCTCTTGAGGAGGTCACATGTAACCACCTTTGTTGACTTTAAGGCATTAAGTGTATGAGCTTAACTTCCAAGATGACTTGTTTACCACTTTAGAAGGTCATCTTTAATTGTAATCATAGGCCACTCCTATCCTCCCTCCATCTATAAATAGGAGATGACTTGAATTCATTTGTAACTTTGAATCTTTGAATCTTTTGTAAACTTTGAGATTTTTCTCATTTGGAATGAAATATTCCTTCTTCTTTTCTTTCAATTTTCGTCACTTGTGAAGGGTGAGAAAATGAGAGACGTTTAGCCTACGTGAGGGCGTGAAATTGGGTGAAGCTTGGAGTAGCTTTGTTCGTGGAGACGAGGAATGGACGTCCTCGGGTTCCCTCGGTCGATTGCTCGGTTTGGAGTGGATGAGGCCACGTAGAAGGCGCGTTGGTTGCTTCCATCGAGATCGTTGTCATGAGACTAAGTCCACTATCCTTTTTCAATTCCGCATTGTTTTTCGTTAAATCCATCGGATCACAACTCTTCTTCTCCAATCTCTTCTCCGCTTAGGATTTCGTGTGATTCGATTTTGTTGTTGTTTTGTGATCTTGCATAAGGATCTATGGCAGAACCCAAAGGCCTACCATGGTTCAGGCGTGCAGTAGGTTCATGTGCACTCGTAATTTGTCCTTCTGGGACATTTATTCTGGCAGGTGCATTTGCTGCATCAATATATGATTTAGTAACTTTTGCAGCATCACTGAACGCATCAGGCAGTTTATTTGCAATTTTCTATAAATGCACAATTCTTTGAACTTCAAGTTCACATTGCTTTGTACAAGGTTCGAGGGAATCAAATGGACTTTGCCAAAATATTTCCATTTTCAGTTGATCTTTTTCTCCCCCTAATGTCAGGAATTGAGTTTCGTCAAAATGACAGTCTGCAAATCTTGCAGTAAATATATCACCCGTTGTTGGCTCAAGATATTTAATGATCGAGGGTGATTCATACCCGACATAGATGCCCAACCTTCTTTGACGTTCCATTTTAGTGCATTGGGGTGGCGAAATTGGCACATAAATCGCACACCCAAATATTCACAGGTAAGATATATTGGGTTGTTTTCCAGTCACAATTTGTGATGGGGAGTAACAATTATAACTCGTCGGCCTTATTTTCACAAGTTTCGCTACATGCAATTCGACATATTCCCAGGCAGATACAAGGAGCTTAGACCTTATTAATAAAGGTCTGGCAATTAATTGTAATAGTTTAATGAACGATTCATCAAGGCCATTTTGTGTATGCACATAAGGAACGAGATGTTCCACAGTGATTCCAATTGACATGCAGTAATCGTCAAATGCATATGATGCATATTCTCCAGCATTATCAAGGTGAATCTTCTTTTATCGGATGATCCGGAAATTGAGTTCGCAACTTAATAATTTTTGCAAGTAATCTTGCAAATGCCATGCTACGAGTTGATAATAAACAAACGTGTGACCATCGTGAGGATGCATCAATTAGCACCATAAAATATTTAAATGGTCCACATTGTGGATCTACTGGCCCGCATATATCACCATGAATTCTTTCAAGAAATGCAGGGGATTCAGTCCCCACATTTGCTGGAGATGGTGTTGTTATCAATTTGTCTTGAGAGCAAGTGGCACAAGAGATTCATTTGAATTCAGTACCCTTTGATTCTTCACGGGATGACCATTTGAATTTTCAATTATTTGCCTCAGCATTACACTGCCAGGATGCCCAATCCAATCGTGCCTAGTAATGAGTTACTAGTAGACTTCAGGTCTACCACATGATGTATTTCAGCGGCACATAACTTTGTATAGTACAAGCCAGGGGATAATGATGGCAATTTTTCTTTGATGGATTTCTCTCCTTTAATAACTTGAGGAATAAAAAAAAATACTCAATATTCACCTCATTTGACGTTTCGATGTGATATCCATTTTTCTGAATATCATTAAAGCTTAACAAGCTTCTTCGAGCCTTTGTCGAATATAGTGCATTTTGAATCACTATTTTGTCCCTTTTGGGAGAAGGATAATGGCTCTTCAAGAGCGTTCAATCACATTTGAAATGCCACCAATAGTATTCACAATATTTTTTCCCATCTTTAGGTGAGAAAAATGGCTTTTGCCTTTTCAAATACTGTGCGTAGTAGCACTGTCAATGAGACATATATTATCCTCTGCATTAATTTGCTTGGCATCCATTTCTTTTTCCAAGAAGGTAAAAGCAATACTTCGGAATAATATTTATTCAAAAGAAATAAGCAGTACATTATTTATTTGGGGGAATCACAAAACGGGAGTACAAAAACAAATTAGAGAGAGTATTTCAAAATACTTAAAGCATTTTAGCTTCAGTCGGCACTATTATTCTGCTCAACATAATCTTCAGCATCCAGATGCATGATGTCGTCATTCAAGACATCATCATACGTATCATCGTGATCGGCATGATTTGTTTCGACTTTGGCCTTTCCTTTGCCTTCTTTTGAGGCTTGATACAGTTCAGCCAGATGATCAGCCGTGTGACATATACGGGACCAGTGGCCCTTGATTCCACAACGGCTGCATTTTTCCTCATAGTAGTTACTTTTCCTGGCATTAAACCTCTTCTGGGGTTTATAAGGCCTTTTGTCATCGTATCAACGATTCATTTAATTTTCGGGCTATTTCTGATTATCAATACTCTTGTATGGTTCAGCTCGATTTTGCTCGCGATCACGATTTTGATTTCTAGCCAGTCGGCGGTCACGCCTTGAATTTTCAATATCAGCCGCATTCACTTCAGGGAATGGGCACCTGGGGCCTGGATTAATGATTTTTCAGCAGCAACTAAATTCTTTGCTCAGCCAATAAAAGGCAAGTGATCAACTCAGAATATTTTGTAAAATCCCTTTCTCGATATTGTTGTTCTAGGAGTATATTTTTGGCGTGAATATTGGAAAATGTTTTCTCAAGCATATCACTTTCAGTGATGTTTTCTCCACAAAACCTTAGTTGCGACGCGATTTTGAACATGGCAGAATTGTATTCCTGGACTGTTTTAAAGTCCTGGAGACATAGATTGTGCCATTCATCACGAGCACTTGGTAGTACGATCATTTTCAGGTGATCGTATCTTTCTTTTAATTTCTCCCACAGCTCCAATGGGGTATCGCGCGTGACATATTGCCATTATACGATTCATCAATATGATGACATAAAAATATCATCGTTTTGGCTTGCTCGTGGCTAGTTGTATTTTTGC
Organism: Hygrophila difformis; assembly: GCA_030278955.1. NCBI lineage: Eukaryota > Viridiplantae > Streptophyta > Magnoliopsida > Lamiales > Acanthaceae > Hygrophila > Hygrophila difformis. Next base: position 37,212,141 of record JAOANR010000007.1, on the reverse strand, counting down.
CTTGAACAATTATATCTCCAGCCCATTGATGCAAAATGCGTTTTGACATCTCTAGCCCATGATATATAATTTCGCCCAGAAACTGTAACACCCCGGTTTTTGGTCACCCAGGTCGGGATGTCACCGCATTAGTAAGACACGGTTTCTCCGAGCTTACTAAAGAGATGCAAGGCTAGGTATTGCAGTATTTAAAATATTTAAAACCATTCGAGTAGCCCATTCAATATAAATTCAAAATAAATATTATAATGCAGCGGAATAATAGTATCTAAGTATAAGTATTGCAGCGGAAAATGTAAATAGGGCCAACATGGCCAAAACAGCGGGTTAAACAGACCCGTTTATACTATAGTCTAATGCAAGAATTTAAAATATAAAGTTTCCCAAAAATATTCCCCATGCATAAACGTGCTCATGCTCATTCCACATACTCTGTAAGGAAAAAGGAAATAAATGGTTTGGTCAGCACAACTTGTTGAGTAAGTTAATACATACATGATCGTGGGGTTTCAAAGCCATTCATTAATATTTAAATAAAAGCATGGTAAGAATAAATCAGAAATAATTCAATTTAATTATCTAACCAATTTGCATAATTAATTCATGACACTAATCAATACTACATTTAGCATAATTTAAATAGAAGCCATAATTAATTTAAATAAAGCATTAAATAAATTTAAATGGACAATAAACAAATATTTTAATTATCCCCATTACACCCAAGATTTTGTATTTCCAGTATTTCACGATTGCATCGCAATCTCGTCAAGTTTAGCCGGTAGCCCGGCGGCCTCAGCCATATCTGCCATACCCAGTACCACTCCGGAGCCTCGGGAAACCCATATGGATATTCACGAGAGTGTAGGTCATATATCTCATGCCGTTTTGGCAACATATCTTAAAATTTCGCGTGGGTCACCATCGTCCATAAAGGCACGAAGTGAATCGTTAGGAGGACACCATGCAGAGCACTCACCCCCTAATTTTAATTGGTCAAGCTTGTAAGGGGATTTCCTAAATTCTGATTTCATACATTTGTTTCAAAAGAGTTTTCTACTCGTTTAAACCTTAAAGGCTAATTTCACCGTTTCAACAAGATTTCAAGATTTGACTTGATCAAAACAACAGTTTACTTCAAAATTAATTAAAAATCAGGTTTAAGTCCAAAAATTTTGAAAACCAGTGACTCGAAAACACAGAGATGAACAAGTTTCATGTCTTATGTTTTTCGATCCGAGATACGGAAGTAAGTGAAAACGTCAACTTTTAACAGGATGATAATCTGTCCGAATTTTCTACACAGCAGTTTCAAAATTCCAAGATCTACCATAGCAAACTAACTCCAAATTTGATGAAATTTTACAGGGAGATTCTAAGACATATATCTACAACTTTCATGTTCGACTAAAGTTCTGAATCGGTCTAGATCTATTGTCAAAAACGTCTACAAGTTCGGACTAAAATTCTGTCAAGATTTCAAGATCTAAATTTAGAACAAATTGGTTTCAGGTCGATTTCAGATAACAAAACTCAATGAAAAATTATGAAATTTTTACAGTAGCTAGATCTACGTCTTAGGAACATTTTTCGTGTTTTACGTTTTCTCATTTGAACATGTTTAAGGGTTCGGAAAAATCGTCCAAGACTGCTGCGCCGTGGGTTTCTTCGTGTTGACAGATTTTAGGTTTCTTGATTAGATCGTTACGTTAGGTGTATTTTAAATCGCCCAAAGCCATAGTAAGATTAACTTACTGATTGATGGTCGTCTCAGCTCGTCGATTCGGAGGCGTGGCTTCCAGTCCACCGTTTATCTCCTCGGTTCGTCGAGTTCTTCGTTCTAGATCCGATTCGGGGTGTAGAAAAGAAAGAGATTGAGTTTAGGATTCGTTTTTGAATCAAGAACGTAAAAGAACTGGCGGATCAGAACTTACCACAATGTTAGAAGACTCTGAATTCGTCCAAAGCAGTCCTCTCTTATTTCGTGCCTCCGACGACTTCCGGAATTATGGTTCGAACGTATAGAGAGTATGAAGAGTTTGAAAAGGGATTCGGGATCGAGTAAGACGACTATTTATAGATGTAAGGGACCTAGGGGACGTCCCAAGTCGGCCTTGGTGAGTCTTGAGCCGCAAGGTGAGCAACCGAACTCGGAAAATCCGGATTCGGACGAGAAAATCTCGCAACGGGCGTATCTGTCCGCTAACGCGGGGTTGGTGCGCGGCTAGGGGAAACCCCGCGCGGCCACCGCGCGACTACCGCCTGGACTTCGGTCCGGGCTGGTCGTGCGATCCGTCGGGCATTTCCTCCTCTCTTTCGGACTTTTATCCCTCTATGTTCTCGGATTCGGATTTGCGGGATATTTTCGGGCTCCTATTCCCTATCTAAATTCTTACTCGGGTCTAGATTTAATATTGGCCTCGAACTCTCGAGTTCATTAGTGTCGGGTTCCCTTGTACAATTTATTTGATTAATTTATCTTTGGTTTTACGGGTATTGAAAATTTAATTCCTTCTTAAATTAAATTCCATTTCTCATTTCCTTGTCTATGTATTATGCTTATTCATTTATTATGTTTATTTATTGTTATTGTTTTGTTCATTGTTTATGTATTTATTTATCTTATTTATTTATTTATTTTATTTATTTTTTTTATGTTGCAAAATTCTCGGGTATTACAGTCTACCCTCCTTAAGAATCAACTTCGTTCTCGAAGTTGTGTTTCGGCTTTTCTCGTGTTAAGAATGAATCCTTTTGTTTGTTTTATTATTTTGTGACTGAACTTAGAATTAAAACTTCTAAGATGCCTACGTACCCTGTGAAGGGATCAAGCCATAACGTAGTTCAAAACAATTTGAATTTGTTTGGTTACAAAAATGTACGGAAAAATACGCATGTCACAACGCGTATTACATCCTCTCTCCCTTAAGATTGCAGTTATGTCCCCATAACTGTGTCGGTGTCGGTTTGGAACAGTGTCGGATAGCGTTCCCTCATGTCCGATTCTAACCCCCATGTTGTTGTCTCGCTTTCATGGTTCGACCAAAGAACCTTGACCATCTTGACAGTTTTATTCCTCGTTACTTGCTCCTTAGCGTCTAGAATTCGCACTGGGACTTCTTTATAAGTCAGATCCTCCTCGAGTTCGATTACTTCCGGTTGAAGTACATGTGTCGGGTCTGTCACACATTTCTTTAGTTGTGAGACATGGAAGACATTATGAACTCGATCTAATTGTGGCGGTAAAGCCAGTCGGTAGGCCAATTTTTCGACTCGTTCTAGAATCTCGTAAGGTCCTATGTATCGAGGACTCAACTTTCCTCGTTTGCCAAAGCGCATCACCCCCTTCATGGGTGATATCTTTAGCATGACCCTATCTCCCACTTGAAATTCTAGGTCTCGTCGTCTCACGTCAGCATAACCCTTCTGACGGTCTTGAGCGGCTTTCATTTTCCCTTGAATCACCTTTATCTGTTGAGCCATTTCTTCGACAAGTTGTGGTCCCACTACCACTGACTTATCAATTTCTTCACAGCTCAACGGGCTTCGGCACTTTCTGTAACACCCCAGATTTTTTTATCAACGTCCAAGGGAATAAAAATTTATTCCGATCAATGTTGAAATATTTCCGAGAAGAAGAAAATAATTTATCACAATAAATTATTGCTCGGAAATAAAACGCCGATAGATTTAAATTCAAAATGGAATAAAAGAGGGAAAGGAAGCCCGAAGACATTCCATGAATTGAGTAAAAATAATTGGAGTTAAGTTCATGAAGGAAAAGAATTTTAATTCCAAAAACCCGTGAAGTTGAAAGAAATTTAATGATACAAGTTATTACACGGGAATCAAAAGACGACGAATTGGAAGCCGACGAAACCGAGACCGACGGACTTAAGATGTTAACATGAAGTTCATTTGAGCCGAGATAAATTTAAGATAAGAATTTATGATCCGAGAATGACCCGAAAAATCAAGCCCGAAACCGTAGGAGGATAGAAGTCCGAAAGAGAGGAGGAAAAGCACGACGGATCGCACGACCCCCGCCCGGACCGAAGTCCAGGCGAGAGCGGCGCGCACCCGGCGCGGGGTTTAGCCAAACAGCGCGCCAACCCCGCGCCATCGCCGCGGCGACGTTTGTCGCGTTTTGGGTGGCGCGCACCCGGCGCGGACTTTGGCCGATTCGCGCGCCAACCCCGCGCCAACGTCCTGACAACAGCCATTGTCGCGTTTTGGCGACTTTCTTGCCATATTCCTTGACCCCAAGGTGGGGAATCCGATCTATCACGGGAGGGAACATCATTTGGACGTTATGTAATCAATCATAACTCCATTTTCAGCCATTCCAATCAACCATTCACTCCCAAACTCTCCAAAAACTCTCTCTAAGCCAAACACCTTCCGGCGAACTTCCGGCGAACTTTCCGGCAACCAAATCCTACCAAAGTAGTGTGGAAATCAAGGATTTGCAAGCATTGGATTGTTGGTAAGGTGTCAATCAAGTTTCCTTATTGTTTTAAGATCATAATCAACCTTCTAACTTACGGATCTTTACTTGCAAACACGTTCGTAGCCAAAGGAGAGGAAGAACGTGTTGCGTAGATTCGTTCGTGGCGATTTTGGACAAATCGATCAACCTTAGAACGTTCAAGGAACTCACTCTCTGTAAGTTGATAACTTACATATCAATACGGGTGGTTTGAAGACATCCGAAACATTGAATCTTAAACGAAACGTTAAAATCGAACCTAAAAACCCCAATCTACGTATTTTCTGAAATCCGAACAAAACTCCTACTTCGAGCGTTCAAACCTGAAAACTCAAAACTAAGATTTTGATCCTAAGATCTTCAGCTATGTTGTGTAAAAATTTCAGAATTTTTCATCAAGTTTTGATACCCCAAATCAAGTCGGACATATTCTGCGTTTTAAGGCTTTTCAAAAATTTACAGATTTCTTAACCGAACTTGATGAGCATATTTCTATCATTTCTAGTCCGAACCAATCTTCAGGATCTAAACAAAAGTTATAGATCTATGAGTCTTGAATACCTCTTTAAAATTTCATGCATTTTCATCAAGTTTTGAAACCCCAAATCGAATCGGACATATTCTGCGTTTTAAAGAATTTTCAAAAGTTCACAGATTTCTTAACCGAACTTGATGAGCTTATTACTATCATTTCTAGTCCGATCCAATCTTTGAGTTCTAAACAAAAGTTGCATATAAACATGTCTAGTATGTGCATACCAAATTTCAGAATTTTTGAAGCTCATTTGATATGTTAAAAAGTCAAATCTTTGGGATGTGTCAAACCTGAATCCTGACAGCATATTATTTGAGTAGAAAACTTGATTTTTGACATGCTTCCCATCGTTTTTACTAAAAACTCAAAACATGAAAGTTGTTCATTGAGATGTTTTTGAGTTACTGTGAAAATTTCAGATCAATCGCCTAAGAAATGGATTTTTAAACTGAAAAGGCGTAAACTGTGTCATCGATCGAATTTTTGAAATCTTTTAAACAACGATCGAAATCTTGTGATACGATAAAGCTATATTTTTGAAAATCCCGTTATACTAAAGTTGAAACAATATCGGTTACATAAAATCAGGGGGTGAGTGCTCTGCAGGGTGCCCTCCTAATTGTGCAATTTGTGCCAAAACGGCTATGACTATCACGCGCGAAAAATCAACACCACGGCATCTTATATTTTGCCTATCCTCTCGAGTGTATCCGTATGGGTTACTCGAGGCTCGACGGAGCGGTACTGGATATGGCATATTTGGTCACAAGAGACCAACTGCCTACCCTCTCGAGTGTATCCGTATGGGTTACTCGAGGCTCGACGGAGTGGTACTGGGTATGGCGTATAGGCTGCGGCCGCCGGATCACCGGCTAGATGAGATGTTACTTATGAAATTGGCTGAGGCCGCCGGATCACCGGCTAACTGTTACTATTGATATCTGCCGTCATTATTTTGGCCTATCCTCTCGAGTGTATCCGTATGGGTTACTCGAGGCTCGACGGAGCGGTACTGGATATGGCATATTTGGTCACAAGAGACCAACTGCCTACCCTCTCGAGTGTATCCGTATGGGTTACTCGAGGCTCGACGGAGTGGTACTGGGTATGGCGTATCGGCTGCGGCCGCCGGATCACCGGCTAGATGATATGTTACTTATGAAATTGGCTGAGGCCGCCGGATCACCGGCTATATATTGTTGAGATGATGGAGTAACGGGAAATAAATTAAAAAGCTGAGATTTTACGAAATTGGCTGCGGCCGCCGGATTGCCGGCTAAATTTAAATATCGTTTTGATGGTGGCGTATCGGTGAAAATTTTTAAAGCTCAAATTCTTATTTACGGTATTAATCATGTTTTTAAATCATGTCTTAAATAATTGCCCATGCTTAAGTTTTAAATTATGAAATTAATTGTGTCTTTAAAGTATGCATTATCTTCGCATCCTTTTTAAAATGTTTTTATGCATGGCAAAAAGATTTATCTTAATTACTAAAAATCTAACCCCTTTATTGTCATGTAAGGATTAACTTACTCAGTATTTTATAATACTGATAAAAACCGTTGTTCATTTTTTTCCTGTTACAGAGTACGAAGCATGATCATTCATTGGGGGATCATTTGGACGCTTAATTATTTATTTTACATGACTTGCATGAACGGGTCTGTTTAACCCGTGGTTTGGCCATGTCGGCCCTATATTTCAAATTCCGCTGCATACACTTTACTTCCGCTGCGTACTTATATATATTCTCGCTACAACTCTGATGTAGTATTTTTAAACTATCTATGAATGGGCTACTTGAATATTTTAAATCCTGAAAAACCATAGCCTTACATCTCTTTAGTGAGCTCGGAGAAACCGTGTCTTGCTAGGGAGGTGTGGCGGTGGCATCCCGGCCTGGGTTATCAAATCCGGGGTGTTACAGAGTGGTATCAGAGCCCGGATTATTTTGAAGCTATTATATTTTAAAGAGCCCAGAATATTTTAAAACTACTATTTTAAAGAGCTCGGAATATTTTTAAACTATTATTTTCAAGTATTATTATTTTTAAAAGTTATCATTTCTAAACTAGTAATATGTTTTAAAGATCCCAATTATTATTTTGAAGTTAAAGCCCAAATTTTTAGCCCAAAATTTTTTTAGAGGCCCAAGAAATTATCTTGGCCCAATAGCCTTGTTTTTATTTAAAGCCCAAATACATTATTTCTTTCGGCCCAATATAGCGGCCCAAACCTTTTATCCTTATTTTAACATATCCATGGAATAAATTTACTTTTAAAACCCATGGATAAATAAATATATGCATAAATTTTTTTTTTTTTTTTTTCGGGGGGGATCATCACTGCATGTGCATATTGCATTTCTATACCTTAGAGAACCTAGAAGCGTTATGTTGTAACCTAGATCTTTTCTTGCGCTAGATGGCTAACCAAGACATGATGAACCTAATGATCAAAATGATGAACGCTCACTTTGACTCCCAACAAACCATACAACAAATGGAATATCGTATGGCCCAATTGGAGGCAAATCTGCACCATATGGGAAACTTAAGAGAGGCGGACCACCACCGCATAAACCAGCTCGAAGACCAAATCCAAACCCTTACTACACAAAATCTATGTTTAAAGGAGCTTGTTGATGCTCATGGGGATGACTTGAACCGCATTTTCGATGACCTACTACCGTCAAGTCCAGTGGAGGAAGATCCGGAAGAGGATCCTACCACTGTGCCGGAGGACGCCTAGAAACGATAGGAGGATCCTATTTTGGTATATCCTATCACTTGTACTAGAAATTCCTTTTAAGGAAATAAAATGCAAGATTTATCTATTTAGATAAATTTAAATCCGAAATTATAAAAACATAAAAACACACGATGCATCAACTATGCAGTACAAACAGAGACATGCACGGAATCAGAATAACGTCACAGAACAACATCCTAAAAGAAATACCAAACCAAGTCTAACTGAAAACACAAATGGGAAATACTAAACCAACAGCTGCTAACACGAGTCTAGATAAAACATAAACGGGAAACATAAAGTCACTGATCAGGAGGAGGGAACCGGCGACGCATGTAGTCATCCATCTGACGCATGTAGGCATACATGTCTGTCAAGGTGGCCTGCTGCTCCGCCTGTCTCACAGTGAGCGTGTCCATACGATCCTGATACAGATCCATCCTAGCATCTAAGGCGTCAAAGCGATCCTGATAGTGATCCATCCTGACATCCAAAGCATCGTAGCGAGCCTGCCCAGCTGCAAACCCGGCATCCATACTGATGCGCATCTCCTGCATCATCTGGAGCATCTGCGTCATGTCCTGACCCCGCGGTGGAACCACACCCTGCTGTGGAACCACAGGAGGAGGAAGTGGTCGCTCAGGAGGAACAACTAAGATCAAACCACCATCCTCAGGATGCGGGTGCAGTATAGCCCGAGGCGCTCCACGACGCAAGGTGCTGCGCCGGGCGGCATAAGACGGAACACGGTAGTGCTCACCTGGAGCTAAGGGATAGGGGTCCGTCTCGGGAGACGTGCGGATCCCCTGGGCAGCGCACAAGCCACAAATGAGGTGTGCGTGAGTAATCACCCTACTCCCTCGCCCCCGTCGTAACCCCCTCAGGTTGTCCGCAATGCAAGCGCCCACATTTACCCGGCCGCCCCGCGCGATAAAGCAGATAGTCTCAAAGACGTGATCTATGACAATATGACTACGGGTGATCGGCCGGATGCGTCCTAACCAAAGCTGGGCAAGTACACGCCAATGGGCATCCAAAGAGGTCAGTCGCAACTCGTGGGGTTCCCCAGTCCGCGGGGGTACCTCGGTACACAAGACACCCCAGGCAGGGGCATAAACCCGACCCTCTGGCTGCGGTCGGAACGCGCCATCATCTGGAAGGCCGAAATAGGTGTTAATCGCCCGAGCACTGAAGTCTAAGTAGCGACCACGAACCCAGACTCGAGAGAGGTCGTCGTCTACCCCAAGACCACTAATGTTGGCGATAACCTCCATGGCTAGATAGCCGGAGGCAACGCCCTCGGGAGGATGTGCAAGACCGGTCCACTGGAGATGCCCCAACACGGCACTGATCCGGTCATCGCCCATATGATCGGGATACAAGCCTCGCTCGGGAACGTAAGCCCTCTTCCGACGAAGCTCGTCGAAATAGAAGTCCTGGGAGGCCATCGTATGGAAACGGAACCGATCATGCCGGCGAGGACGTACCTCGTAAGGAAGACCCCTGAGCCTCGGCTCTCGCTCCTCGTCCTCCTCGGACTCACTGCCGTCATCGCCGTCGCTATCATCACCATCCGGCATCCCCGGAGCGGCAGTGCTAGGGCCAGCAGTATCAAGTCGAGAAGCCCGTCTCTTGGCCCCCGGAAGGACCATAAGGAACGCCAAGATGAACCACAGAAAAAGAAACATCCTGCGAACACCCAAAATCAAGGGTAAGACTAATTTTCAACACATCAATTCACAAGCAAAAATACATAAAGACATCATAAAAAAATGAAGTTCCAACGGGGAAAATCTAGGAGGAATTTAGACCCAATAGTTGCCAATACATATTGGGAGAGAATCAAACCAAGGAATGTGCCCAAACAAATTCAAAAACCCATTGTGGCATTCCGTCGAACACCTTGTGTGCGCAATATATTAAGTTCAAAAATATGTTGTAAACACATGGCAACTAACCACAAAACCAAACAATTGCTTGAACAACAAATCATAATCACAAGTGTCAACAAACGACACCAACGAAACCACTTTTACACCAATAACACCAACAAAATCGAAAATTTCATAGTTCCCCTAAAAATCCAAGTTCTAGCAAGAAATTCCACAACTTATGCACATATATACATACCCATATTTCCTAAACAATAGGAATGGCACCAAAGTACTACATACAACCATTAATTCGCGAGAATTAAGCCGAAAATGTCAAAACCCCAAATTACATGCCAAAACCCTAATTCCACAATTCAACCAAATTCTAACAAATCAAGGCATAAAACTTGAAATTGACAAGTGAAAATAGAAGATACATACCTTACAAAGAGAAATCGAAGTCGGAACTAGGAGAATCCGAGCACGAGGGGACGAATTTGAGAGGAAGTTGGGAGAAATTTCGGAATGGGAAAGGGGCAAATGGCTCGCGCCCCGCGCGAGCCCTATTTACTGCCCCTGGGGGCGCCGCGCGGACCCGGCGCGGGAAACCCCCAAAACCCGCGCGGACCCCGCGCGGGTCAAGAATAAATAAATAAAAAAAAAAAAAAATAAAAAAAAAAAAATAATAATAATAATAATAATAAAAAAAAAAAATAATAATTTATTTACTCCTCTGCTCTACAAAATACGTGTGCACCTAAGCGTGTGAAACGGCAAGACATAGAATTTCAAGTCGTAGATAAGGTCATGTTAAAGATATCACCGATGAAGGGGGTGATGCATTTTGGCAAACAAGGAAAGCTAAGTCCACGGAATATAGGACCTTATGAAATTCTAGTAAAAGTCGGGAATCTAGCATATCGTATAGTCTTACCGCCACAATTGGCTAGAGTTCACAATGTGTTCCACATATCACGATTGAGGAAGTATGTGCACGATCCGACCCACGTACTCCAACCGGAAGAAATTAAATTGGATGACGACTTGAGCTATGAGGAAATCCCGGTACAATTACTCGATGTTAAGGAGAGAGTAACGAGGAACAAAACCGTGAGGATGGTCAAGGTCTTGTGGTCTAACCACGAAATGGAGACGACAACCTAGGAATTGGAAGCCAACATGCGACAACGTTACCCTACCCTCTTCAAAAACGACCGGACCACAGTTATGGGAACATAACTGTATTCTTAAGGGGGGGAGGCTGTAACACTCGAGGAAAACCAAATTCAAATTATTTTGAACTACGTAATGACTTGATCCCTTCACAGGGTACGTAGGCAACTTGGAAATTTCAATTCTGGGTTCAGTCAAACAATAAACAAACAATAATCAAACAATAATCAAACAATAATCAAACAACAAACGACGATCAACAATCGAATAATAATTCAATAACACAATATCGCAAATAGTAAACAAAAAGGACCATAACTCTTCGCGCGAGAAAAGCCGAAGCACAACTTCGGGGACGAAGTTGATTCTTAAGGGGGGGAGAGTGTAACACCCCAGATTTTTTTATCAACGTCCAAGGGAATAAAAATTTATTCCGATCAATGTTGAAATATTTCCGAGAAGAAGAAAATAATTTATCACAATAAATTATTGCTCGGAAATAAAACGCCGATAGATTTAAATTCAAAATGGAATAAAAGAGGGAAAGGAAGCCCGAAGACATTCCATGAATTGAGTAAAAATAATTGGAGTTAAGTTCATGAAGGAAAAGAATTTTAATTCCAAAAACCCGTGAAGTCGAAAGAAATTTAATGATACAAGTTATTACACGGGAATCAAAAGACGACGAATTGGAAGCCGACGAAACCGAGACCGACGGACTTAAGATGTTAACATGAAGTTCATTTGAGCCGAGATAAATTTAAGATAAGAATTTATGATCCGAGAATGACCCGAAAAATCAAGCCCGAAACCGTAGGAGGATAGAAGTCCGAAAGAGAGGAGGAAAAGCACGACGGATCGCACGACCCCGCCCGGACCGAAGTCCAGGCGAGAGCGGCGCGCACCCGGCGCGGGGTTTAGCCAAACAGCGCGCCAACCCCGCGCCATCGCCGCGGCGACGTTTGTCGCGTTTTGGGTGGCGCGCACCCGGCGCGGACTTTGGCCGATTCGCGCGCCAACCCCGCGCCAACGTCCTGACAACAGCCATTGTCGCGTTGTGGCGACTTTCTTGCCATATTCCTTGACCCCAAGGTGGGGAATCCGATCTATCACGGGAGGGAACATCATTTGGACGTTATGTAATCAATCATAACTCCATTTTCAGCCATTCCAATCAACCATTCACTCCCAAACTCTCCAAAAACTCTCTCTAAGCCAAACACCTTCCGGCGAACTTCCGGCGAACTTTCCGGCAACCAAATCCTACCAAAGTAGTGTGGAAATCAAGGATTTGCAAGCATTGGATTGTTGGTAAGGTGTCAATCAAGTTTCCTTATTGTTTTAAGATCATAATCAACCTTCTAACTTACGGATCTTTACTTGCAAACACGTTCGTAGCCAAAGGAGAGGAAGAACGTGTTGCGTAGATTCGTTCGTGGCGATTTTGGACAAATCGATCAACCTTAGAACGTTCAAGGAACTCACTCTCTGTAAGTTGATAACTTACATATCAATACGGGTGGTTTGAAGACATCCGAAACATTGAATCTTAAACGAAACGTTAAAATCGAACCTAAAAACCCCAATCTACGTATTTTCTGAAATCCGAACAAAACTCCTACTTCGAGCGTTCAAACCTGAAAACTCAAAACTAAGATTTTGATCCTAAGATCTTCAGCTATGTTGTGTAAAAATTTCAGAATTTTTCATCAAGTTTTGATACCCCAAATCAAGTCGGACATATTCTGCGTTTTAAGGCTTTTCAAAAATTTACAGATTTCTTAACCGAACTTGATGAGCATATTTCTATCATTTCTAGTCCGAACCAATCTTCAGGATCTAAACAAAAGTTATAGATCTATGAGTCTTGAATACCTCTTTAAAATTTCATGCATTTTCATCAAGTTTTGAAACCCCAAATCGAATCGGACATATTCTGCGTTTTAAAGAATTTTCAAAAGTTCACAGATTTCTTAACCGAACTTGATGAGCTTATTACTATCATTTCTAGTCCGATCCAATCTTTGAGTTCTAAACAAAAGTTTCATATAAACATGTCTAGTATGTGCATACCAAATTTCAGAATTTTTGAAGCTCATTTGATATGTTAAAAAGTCAAATCTTTGGGATGTGTCAAACCTGAATCCTGACAGCATATTATTTGAGTAGAAAACTTGATTTTTGACATGCTTCCCATCGTTTTTACTAAAAACTCAAAACATGAAAGTTGTTCATTGAGATGTTTTTGAGTTACTGTGAAAATTTCAGATCAATCGCCTAAGAAATGGATTTTTAAACTGAAAAGGCGTAAACTGTGTCATCGATCGAATTTTTGAAATCTTTTAAACAACGATCGAAATCTTGTGATACGATAAAGCTATATTTTTGAAAATCCCGTTATACTAAAGTTGAAACAATATCGGTTACATAAAATCAGGGGGTGAGTGCTCTGCAGGGTGCCCTCCTAATTGTGCAATTTGTGCCAAAACGGCTATGACTATCACGCGCGAAAAATCAACACCACGGCATCTTATATTTTGCCTATCCTCTCGAGTGTATCCGTATGGGTTACTCGAGGCTCGACGGAGCGGTACTGGATATGGCATATTTGGTCACAAGAGACCAACTGCCTACCCTCTCGAGTGTATCCGTATGGGTTACTCGAGGCTCGACGGAGTGGTACTGGGTATGGCGTATAGGCTGCGGCCGCCGGATCACCGGCTAGATGAGATGTTACTTATGAAATTGGCTGAGGCCGCCGGATCACCGGCTAACTGTTACTATTGATATCTGCCGTCATTATTTTGGCCTATCCTCTCGAGTGTATCCGTATGGGTTACTCGAGGCTCGACGGAGCGGTACTGGATATGGCATATTTGGTCACAAGAGACCAACTGCCTACCCTCTCGAGTGTATCCGTATGGGTTACTCGAGGCTCGACGGAGTGGTACTGGGTATGGCGTATCGGCTGCGGCCGCCGGATCACCGGCTAGATGATATGTTACTTATGAAATTGGCTGAGGCCGCCGGATCACCGGCTATATATTGTTGAGATGATGGAGTAACGGGAAATAAATTAAAAAGCTGAGATTTTACGAAATTGGCTGCGGCCGCCGGATTGCCGGCTAAATTTAAATATCGTTTTGATGGTGGCGTATCGGTGAAAATTTTTAAAGCTCAAATTCTTATTTACGGTATTAATCATGTTTTTAAATCATGTCTTAAATAATTGCCCATGCTTAAGTTTTAAATTATGAAATTAATTGTGTCTTTAAAGTATGCATTATCTTCGCATCCTTTTTAAAATGTTTTTATGCATGGCAAAAAGATTTATCTTAATTACTAAAAATCTAACCCCTTTATTGTCATGTAAGGATTAACTTACTCAGTATTTTATAATACTGATAAAAACCGTTGTTCATTTTTTTCCTGTTACAGAGTACGAAGCATGATCATTCATTGGGGGATCATTTGGACACTTAATTATTTATTTTACATGACTTGCATGAACGGGTCTGTTTAACCCGTGGTTTGGCCATGTCGGCCCTATATTTCAAATTCCGCTGCATACACTTTACTTCCGCTGCGTACTTATATATATTCTCGCTACAACTCTGATGTAGTATTTTTAAACTATCTATGAATGGGCTACTTGAATATTTTAAATCCTGAAAAACCATAGCCTTACATCTCTTTAGTGAGCTCGGAGAAACCGTGTCTTGCTAGGGAGGTGTGGCGGTGGCATCCCGGCCTGGGTTATCAAATCCGGGGTGTTACAGAGTGGTATCAGAGCCCGGATTATTTTGAAGCTATTATATTTTAAAGAGCCCAGAATATTTTAAAACTACTATTTTAAAGAGCTCGGAATATTTTTAAACTATTATTTTCAAGTATTATTATTTTTAAAAGTTATCATTTCTAAACTAGTAATATGTTTTAAAGATCCCAATTATTATTTTGAAGTTAAAGCCCAAATTTTTAGCCCAAAATTTTTTTTAGAGGCCCAAGAAATTATCTTGGCCCAATAGCCTTGTTTTTATTTAAAGCCCAAATACATTATTTCTTTCGGCCCAATATAGCGGCCCAAACCTTTTATCCTTATTTTAACATATCCATGGAATAAATTTACTTTTAAAACCCATGGATAAATAAATATATGCATAAATTTTTTTTTTTTTTTTTTTTCGGGGGGGATCATCACTGCATGTGCATATTGCATTTCTATACCTTAGAGAACCTAGAAGCGTTATGTTGTAACCTAGATCTTTTCTTGCGCTAGATGGCTAACCAAGACATGATGAACCTAATGATCAAAATGATGAACGCTCACTTTGACTCCCAACAAACCATACAACAAATGGAATATCGTATGGCCCAATTGGAGGCAAATCTGCACCATATGGGAAACTTAAGAGAGGCGGACCACCACCGCATAAACCAGCTCGAAGACCAAATCCAAACCCTTACTACACAAAATCTATGTTTAAAGGAGCTTGTTGATGCTCATGGGGATGACTTGAACCGCATTTTCGATGACCTACTACCGTCAAGTCCAGTGGAGGAAGATCCGGAAGAGGATCCTACCACTGTGCCGGAGGACGCCTAGAAACGATAGGAGGATCCTATTTTGGTATATCCTATCACTTGTACTAGAAATTCCTTTTAAGGAAATAAAATGCAAGATTTATCTATTTAGATAAATTTAAATCCGAAATTATAAAAACATAAAAACACACGATGCATCAACTATGCAGTACAAACAGAGACATGCACGGAATCAGAATAACGTCACAGAACAACATCCTAAAAGAAATACCAAACCAAGTCTAACTGAAAACACAAATGGGAAATACTAAACCAACAGCTGCTAACACGAGTCTAGATAAAACATAAACGGGAAACATAAAGTCACTGATCAGGAGGAGGGAACCGGCGACGCATGTAGTCATCCATCTGACGCATGTAGGCATACATGTCTGTCAAGGTGGCCTGCTGCTCCGCCTGTCTCACAGTGAGCGTGTCCATACGATCCTGATACAGATCCATCCTAGCATCTAAGGCGTCAAAGCGATCCTGATAGTGATCCATCCTGACATCCAAAGCATCGTAGCGAGCCTGCCCAGCTGCAAACCCGGCATCCATACTGATGCGCATCTCCTGCATCATCTGGAGCATCTGCGTCATGTCCTGACCCCGCGGTGGAACCACACCCTGCTGTGGAACCACAGGAGGAGGAAGTGGTCGCTCAGGAGGAACAACTAAGATCAAACCACCATCCTCAGGATGCGGGTGCAGTATAGCCCGAGGCGCTCCACGACGCAAGGTGCTGCGCCGGGCGGCATAAGACGGAACACGGTAGTGCTCACCTGGAGCTAAGGGATAGGGGTCCGTCTCGGGAGACGTGCGGATCCCCTGGGCAGCGCACAAGCCACAAATGAGGTGTGCGTGAGTAATCACCCTACTCCCTCGCCCCCGTCGTAACCCCCTCAGGTTGTCCGCAATGCAAGCGCCCACATTTACCCGGCCGCCCCGCGCGATAAAGCAGATAGTCTCAAAGACGTGATCTATGACAATATGACTACGGGTGATCGGCCGGATGCGTCCTAACCAAAGCTGGGCAAGTACACGCCAATGGGCATCCAAAGAGGTCAGTCGCAACTCGTGGGGTTCCCCAGTCCGCGGGGGTACCTCGGTACACAAGACACCCCAGGCAGGGGCATAAACCCGACCCTCTGGCTGCGGTCGGAACGCGCCATCATCTGGAAGGCCGAAATAGGTGTTAATCGCCCGAGCACTGAAGTCTAAGTAGCGACCACGAACCCAGACTCGAGAGAGGTCGTCGTCTACCCCAAGACCACTAATGTTGGCGATAACCTCCATGGCTAGATAGCCGGAGGCAACGCCCTCGGGAGGATGTGCAAGACCGGTCCACTGGAGATGCCCCAACACGGCACTGATCCGGTCATCGCCCATATGATCGGGATACAAGCCTCGCTCGGGAACGTAAGCCCTCTTCCGACGAAGCTCGTCGAAATAGAAGTCCTGGGAGGCCATCGTATGGAAACGGAACCGATCATGCCGGCGAGGACGTACCTCGTAAGGAAGACCCCTGAGCCTCGGCTCTCGCTCCTCGTCCTCCTCGGACTCACTGCCGTCATCGCCGTCGCTATCATCACCATCCGGCATCCCCGGAGCGGCAGTGCTAGGGCCAGCAGTATCAAGTCGAGAAGCCCGTCTCTTGGCCCCCGGAAGGACCATAAGGAACGCCAAGATGAACCACAGAAAAAGAAACATCCTGCGAACACCCAAAATCAAGGGTAAGACTAATTTTCAACACATCAATTCACAAGCAAAAATACATAAAGACATCATAAAAAAAATGAAGTTCCAACGGGGAAAATCTAGGAGGAATTTAGACCCAATAGTTGCCAATACATATTGGGAGAGAATCAAACCAAGGAATGTGCCCAAACAAATTCAAAAACCCATTGTGGCATTCCGTCGAACACCTTGTGTGCGCAATATATTAAGTTCAAAAATATGTTGTAAACACATGGCAACTAACCACAAAACCAAACAATTGCTTGAACAACAAATCATAATCACAAGTGTCAACAAACGACACCAACGAAACCACTTTTACACCAATAACACCAACAAAATCGAAAATTTCATAGTTCCCCTAAAAATCCAAGTTCTAGCAAGAAATTCCACAACTTATGCACATATATACATACCCATATTTCCTAAACAATAGGAATGGCACCAAAGTACTACATACAACCATTAATTCGCGAGAATTAAGCCGAAAATGTCAAAACCCCAAATTACATGCCAAAACCCTAATTCCACAATTCAACCAAATTCTAACAAATCAAGGCATAAAACTTGAAATTGACAAGTGAAAATAGAAGATACATACCTTACAAAGAGAAATCGAAGTCGGAACTAGGAGAATCCGAGCACGAGGGGACGAATTTGAGAGGAAGTTGGGAGAAATTTCGGAATGGGAAAGGGGCAAATGGCTCGCGCCCCGCGCGAGCCCTATTTACTGCCCCTGGGGGCGCCGCGCGGACCCGGCGCGGGAAACCCCCAAAACCCGCGCGGACCCCGCGCGGGTCAAGAATAAATAAATAAAAAAAAAAAAAAATAAAAAAAAAAAATAATAATAATAATAATAATAAAAAAAAAAATAATAATTTATTTACTCCTCTGCTCTACAAAATACGTGTGCACCTAAGCGTGTGAAACGGCAAGACATAGAATTTCAAGTCGTAGATAAGGTCATGTTAAAGATATCACCGATGAAGGGGGTGATGCATTTTGGCAAACAAGGAAAGCTAAGTCCACGGAATATAGGACCTTATGAAATTCTAGTAAAAGTCGGGAATCTAGCATATCGTATAGTCTTACCGCCACAATTGGCTAGAGTTCACAATGTGTTCCACATATCACGATTGAGGAAGTATGTGCACGATCCGACCCACGTACTCCAACCGGAAGAAATTAAATTGGATGACGACTTGAGCTATGAGGAAATCCCGGTACAATTACTCGATGTTAAGGAGAGAGTAACGAGGAACAAAACCGTGAGGATGGTCAAGGTCTTGTGGTCTAACCACGAAATGGAGACGACAACCTAGGAATTGGAAGCCAACATGCGACAACGTTACCCTACCCTCTTCAAAAACGACCGGACCACAGTTATGGGAACATAACTGTATTCTTAAGGGGGGGAGGCTGTAACACTCGAGGAAAACCAAATTCAAATTATTTTGAACTACGTAATGACTTGATCCCTTCACAGGGTACGTAGGCAACTTGGAAATTTCAATTCTGGGTTCAGTCAAACAATAAACAAACAATAATCAAACAATAATCAAACAATAATCAAACAACAAACGACGATCAACAATCGAATAATAATTCAATAACACAATATCGCAAATAGTAAACAAAAAGGACCATAACTCTTCGCGCGAGAAAAGCCGAAGCACAACTTCGGGGACGAAGTTGATTCTTAAGGGGGGGAGAGTGTAACACCCCAGATTTTTTTATCAACGTCCAAGGGAATAAAAATTTATTCCGATCAATGTTGAAATATTTCCGAGAAGAAGAAAATAATTTATCACAATAAATTATTGCTCGGAAATAAAACGCCGATAGATTTAAATTCAAAATGGAATAAAAGAGGGAAAGGAAGCCCGAAGACATTCCATGAATTGAGTAAAAATAATTGGAGTTAAGTTCATGAAGGAAAAGAATTTTAATTCCAAAAACCCGTGAAGTCGAAAGAAATTTAATGATACAAGTTATTACACGGGAATCAAAAGACGACGAATTGGAAGCCGACGAAACCGAGACCGACGGACTTAAGATGTTAACATGAAGTTCATTTGAGCCGAGATAAATTTAAGATAAGAATTTATGATCCGAGAATGACCCGAAAAATCAAGCCCGAAACCGTAGGAGGATAGAAGTCCGAAAGAGAGGAGGAAAAGCACGACGGATCGCACGACCCCGCCCGGACCGAAGTCCAGGCGAGAGCGGCGCGCACCCGGCGCGGGGTTTAGCCAAACAGCGCGCCAACCCCGCGCCATCGCCGCGGCGACGTTTGTCGCGTTTTGGGTGGCGCGCACCCGGCGCGGACTTTGGCCGATTCGCGCGCCAACCCCGCGCCAACGTCCTGACAACAGCCATTGTCGCGTTGTGGCGACTTTCTTGCCATATTCCTTGACCCCAAGGTGGGGAATCCGATCTATCACGGGAGGGAACATCATTTGGACGTTATGTAATCAATCATAACTCCATTTTCAGCCATTCCAATCAACCATTCACTCCCAAACTCTCCAAAAACTCTCTCTAAGCCAAACACCTTCCGGCGAACTTCCGGCGAACTTTCCGGCAACCAAATCCTACCAAAGTAGTGTGGAAATCAAGGATTTGCAAGCATTGGATTGTTGGTAAGGTGTCAATCAAGTTTCCTTATTGTTTTAAGATCATAATCAACCTTCTAACTTACGGATCTTTACTTGCAAACACGTTCGTAGCCAAAGGAGAGGAAGAACGTGTTGCGTAGATTCGTTCGTGGCGATTTTGGACAAATCGATCAACCTTAGAACGTTCAAGGAACTCACTCTCTGTAAGTTGATAACTTACATATCAATACGGGTGGTTTGAAGACATCCGAAACATTGAATCTTAAACGAAACGTTAAAATCGAACCTAAAAACCCCAATCTACGTATTTTCTGAAATCCGAACAAAACTCCTACTTCGAGCGTTCAAACCTGAAAACTCAAAACTAAGATTTTGATCCTAAGATCTTCAGCTATGTTGTGTAAAAATTTCAGAATTTTTCATCAAGTTTTGATACCCCAAATCAAGTCGGACATATTCTGCGTTTTAAGGCTTTTCAAAAATTTACAGATTTCTTAACCGAACTTGATGAGCATATTTCTATCATTTCTAGTCCGAACCAATCTTCAGGATCTAAACAAAAGTTATAGATCTATGAGTCTTGAATACCTCTTTAAAATTTCATGCATTTTCATCAAGTTTTGAAACCCCAAATCGAATCGGACATATTCTGCGTTTTAAAGAATTTTCAAAAGTTCACAGATTTCTTAACCGAACTTGATGAGCTTATTACTATCATTTCTAGTCCGATCCAATCTTTGAGTTCTAAACAAAAGTTTCATATAAACATGTCTAGTATGTGCATACCAAATTTCAGAATTTTTGAAGCTCATTTGATATGTTAAAAAGTCAAATCTTTGGGATGTGTCAAACCTGAATCCTGACAGCATATTATTTGAGTAGAAAACTTGATTTTTGACATGCTTCCCATCGTTTTTACTAAAAACGCAAAACATGAAAGTTGTTCATTGAGATGTTTTTGAGTTACTGTGAAAATTTCAGATCAATCGCCTAAGAAATGGATTTTTAAACTGAAAAGGCGTAAACTGTGTCATCGATCGAATTTTTGAAATCTTTTAAACAACGATCGAAATCTTGTGATACGATAAAGCTATATTTTTGAAAATCCCGTTATACTAAAGTTGAAACAATATCGGTTACATAAAATCAGGGGGTGAGTGCTCTGCAGGGTGCCCTCCTAATTGTGCAATTTGTGCCAAAACGGCTATGACTATCACGCGCGAAAAATCAACACCACGGCATCTTATATTTTGCCTATCCTCTCGAGTGTATCCGTATGGGTTACTCGAGGCTCGACGGAGCGGTACTGGATATGGCATATTTGGTCACAAGAGACCAACTGCCTACCCTCTCGAGTGTATCCGTATGGGTTACTCGAGGCTCGACGGAGTGGTACTGGGTATGGCGTATAGGCTGCGGCCGCCGGATCACCGGCTAGATGAGATGTTACTTATGAAATTGGCTGAGGCCGCCGGATCACCGGCTAACTGTTACTATTGATATCTGCCGTCATTATTTTGGCCTATCCTCTCGAGTGTATCCGTATGGGTTACTCGAGGCTCGACGGAGCGGTACTGGATATGGCATATTTGGTCACAAGAGACCAACTGCCTACCCTCTCGAGTGTATCCGTATGGGTTACTCGAGGCTCGACGGAGTGGTACTGGGTATGGCGTATCGGCTGCGGCCGCCGGATCACCGGCTAGATGATATGTTACTTATGAAATTGGCTGAGGCCGCCGGATCACCGGCTATATATTGTTGAGATGATGGAGTAACGGGAAATAAATTAAAAAGCTGAGATTTTACGAAATTGGCTGCGGCCGCCGGATTGCCGGCTAAATTTAAATATCGTTTTGATGGTGGCGTATCGGTGAAAATTTTTAAAGCTCAAATTCTTATTTACGGCATTAATCATGTTTTTAAATCATGTCTTAAATAATTGCCCATGCTTAAGTTTTAAATTATGAAATTAATTGTGTCTTTAAAGTATGCATTATCTTCGCATCCTTTTTAAAATGTTTTTATGCATGGCAAAAAGATTTATCTTAATTACTAAAAATCTAACCCCTTTATTGTCATGTAAGGATTAACTTACTCAGTATTTTATAATACTGATAAAAACCGTTGTTCATTTTTTTCCTGTTACAGAGTACGAAGCATGATCATTCATTGGGGGATCATTTGGACACTTAATTATTTATTTTACATGACTTGCATGAACGGGTCTGTTTAACCCGTGGTTTGGCCATGTCGGCCCTATATTTCAAATTCCGCTGCATACACTTTACTTCCGCTGCGTACTTATATATATTCTCGCTACAACTCTGATGTAGTATTTTTAAACTATCTATGAATGGGCTACTTGAATATTTTAAATCCTGAAAAACCATAGCCTTACATCTCTTTAGTGAGCTCGGAGAAACCGTGTCTTGCTAGGGAGGTGTGGCGGTGGCATCCCGGCCTGGGTTATCAAATCCGGGGTGTTACACTTTCGTCCATACAACGCCTCGAAAGGTGACATGCCAATGCTAGCATGGTAGCTATTGTTATAGGAAAACTCAATTAAGGGTAAACGAGCTTCTCAATTTCCCTTAAACTCCAACACACATGCTCTCAGCATGTCTTCTAATGTTTGGATCGTTCTCTCGGTTTGTCCATCCGTCATTGGGTGGAATGCGGTGCTCATTTTGATTTGAGTACTGAGAGCTTTTTGTAACTCCGTCCAAAAATGAGAGACAAATATACTGTCTCTGTCAAAAATGATGCCATGTGGTACTCCATGTCGTCGTACCACATTATCAATGTAGGCTCGGGTCACTTGGTCCATAGTCCACGTGTCCTTCATCGGGATAAATATGGCCGTCTTCGTTAGCCTATCCACAATCACCCAAATCTTGTTCATGCCTTTAGGTGATCGGGGCAATCCCGAGACAAAGTCTATCGAGATGCTATCCCACTTCCAACTTGGAATCTCTAGTGGTTGCATCAGTCCTATGATTCTGGTTTGGCGGCCTATACTGATTTTGAAGGGATCTATTGTAACACCCGAGAAAAAAACAAATTCAAATTGTTTTGAACTACGTCATGACTTGATCCCTTCACAGTGTACGTAGACAGCTTGGAACTAATTTCTAAGTTCAGTCACAAAATAAATCATAAAATAAATCATAAAATAAATCACAAGATCAATCGCAAGGACGATAGGAGGAGTTGGAACCAATTTAGACTAGACTAATTAGGGCACGGAAATGTTACGAGCGATAAGCCGAACTCGTAACAAGTTTAAGGTAAAGATTCCGAACCGGAGACGACCTGAGGAGTCGAGCTAACATGTAGAGGGTAGAAAACCGACAGAGGAAAGCAAGAAAAGACCCGACGGGACACGCGGACCGCCGAACTGCCCGGTCCGCACTCGCCGCGCGCCGCCGCGCGGCCACCGCGCGGGAGGCGGAGTCGCGACTCCAGGCCTGGCGCGCGTGCTCCGCGCGGGCAAAGGCGTAGGTGCGCGTCACCAGCGCGCCAGAGGTGCTGAAAGTGTAAACTTTCCTTCCATGGCGATTTTCTTGCCAAAAACAACACCTCCTTCGATGGCAACCGAATCCTAGCCTTAGGGAAGGCTTAAGAACACCATAGGGGCGTCCCAAACCCTAGGTTTTCAGAAACCACTCCCTAAACACTCTCAATTTTCTCTCCAAGTTCAAAATCCCTCCGAATCCATTTTCCGGCGAGCATTCCGGCGACGACGGGGCAAAATGAACTAAGCCCTGCCTTCTAGACTCTTGGTAAGCTATGGTATAATGTTTTAGTTCGTCCATACAACTTAGAAACTCGGATTCTAACCCTTTTCCTTTACTACGATTTCACGTCGGAAAACGAACAAAAAGCGATCGGAGAAGTTGGCCGTTCGTCGCAACCCTAGGACGTCCGGAAACCCATTCCAGTGACTCAAATCTCTAACTAAGTTAAGACCTTACTCAAAAATTTTTGTGGTTTATTGCTGTTTAAAACTCGAGATCTAGACCCGTAATAAAAATCGATTTTCAAAAACCCTATTTTCGTCCAATTTAAAAAACTCGCCTAAAACTCGACCTTCGGGAATTCAAACCGAAAACGTTTCAACATAGATTTTGTTCCTAAGACTTTAATATATCTTGTGACCAAATTTCAGCCATTGACATTAAGATTTACTATTCCAAATCTCGCCGTAAACGTTCTGTGACAAACCGAACGTTTCAAACTGTTGACAGATTTTATTACTCAACTTGATGCATGTTTTTCACCCGTTTTTAGAATGATTCAACTTTGCATTTCTAAACAAAAGTTGTAGATAAATGTGTCTAGATTATGCATATAAAATTTCATGGATTTTGGAGTTCATTTGGTATGTCAAATTGGTCGAATTTCAGAACTGTTTTAAAACCCCTTTGGAGTCCGCGCATGAACAGTGTGTTGTGGTCGATTTTTGAGCATCTAAAATTCATTATTTCCAATTTCTTAAAACATGAAAGTTGTTTCTTAATGTGTTGTGTATCGCCTGTAAACATTTTGGATCAATTGGCTTTGAAATGAATTTTTAATCGGCGTCGCACGAACCTGTGACGAAATCAGTTTTTGAGACAGAAATTACCTTTTGTAAAGAACTCAAATTTTGACTCACTTTGAAACCTTATTTCCAAAAACTTAAAACATAAAAGTTGTTTGTGTGTGTGTTTTTGAGCTACTGTGTAAATTTCAGAATTTTTTGTGTAAAAATGAATTTTTAATTAAGAAAGGCGTAAACTGTGTCGAATCGGATTTTTCGAACTTGAGAAAACTCGAACTATGAAACGCGATATCGAATCTTTTGATCACTTGAAATACGAACTTTCGAAAAATCCCGTTCACTAGGCTGAGCCGATCTTCATGCTAATCATTATCTTTGAGACTGCCTCATTAGTGGTCTCCTTACTATCTGAGATTGCCTCGTTAATGATCTCGCGTTGTGTTTTGGATCGCCTCGTTAGTGGTCCTACTATCTTTTGAGACTGCCTCGTTAGTGGTCTCCCATTGTTGTGGACTGCCTCGTTAGTGGTCCTATGTTGAGATTGCCTCGTTAGTGATCTCCCGGTATGGTGTCCTCTTCTTACTTTGCGGGATAAAATATAAAAGACTTGTGTGAGTGTTGATTATGCTTAAATCTTATTTACCATGTTTTTAAATTACGCATTTAAATTACGTCATTTAAATTATGCTTTTAAATTCCGCTTTTAATTTAAGTCTTTTAAATTATGCATTGTCGTCTTGAATAAATTAATCATGTTTTCCGCTGCGAATAAAATATGGATTTTTAAAGTAATGCATGACAAGTGAATCTTTGGATTTAAACACATGTAACCCCTTAAATTGTTAGTTAGGGATTAACTTACTCGGTATATTTTTATACTGATAAACCGTTGTCATTTTTCTTTTACAGAGTATGTCGAGTGACGCATGCATATGCACTTGGGGGAAACCATTATGGACATTTTAAATTCTGCATCGTACTGTTTTTACCGGGTCTGTTAAACCCGAGGATTTGGCCATGTTGGCCGTGATTTACTTTCCGCTGCATTTACTCTATTTTCGCGCATGATGATTATTACTATCGTATTTTGAATTAAGCATTATAAATTTCCGGACTAAATCTTGAAATGTTTTAAATCTTTTACGTACCCACAAGCCTTGCATTTCCGTAGTGAGCTCGGGAAGCCGTGTCTTGCTAGGGAGATGTGGCGGTGACATCCCGGCCTGGGTTATCAAATCCGGGGTGTTACAAGTTGGTATCAGAGCCCGGAAAATTTTTAAAGCTACTACTATTATTTTAAACCATTATTTTTAAAACCCAAGTATTATTTTTAAATTATTTATTTTGACTACTAGTATTATTTTAGCCCAAAAGCTTATTTTTACATAGCCCAAAATCTTAGCCAAAGGAAATATTAAATTTTTGGCCCACTATAGAGGCCCAACTTTTATTCTTACCCATGTAGTAGATTTATTTTAAAATACATAGATAAATTACATTTTAAATGGGGAAAGGGGGACTTGCACTTGCATGTTGCATATAGATCTAAATTCGTGCATAACTAATCTTGCCTAACACATGTTCTAACTCTAACTTACATTGTTGACCTTAGATGGCCGAACCCAACGCGAACATGACCAATCTGATGATGAAACTGACCAACGCATACCTCGAGTCCCAACAACATATCAATCACTTCAAGGCTCGAGTGGGGCATCTAGAGAGTAACGTGGACTATATGAGACATCTTAGGGAAGCTGACCATCATGAAATAACCCAACTCAAGGCCCAAGTCGCCGAACTCCAAACCCAAGTGGTCACACTCCAAAACAAGGATAACGAACTGATGATGCAAATAGGACACTTAGGAGCTGAGCTGCTGGGCCTAGAGGCTGACATATTCCCTCCGAGCCCGAGCCCGGTGGGGACACCCATTCCCATTGACGTATCCAGCAACGAGGACGATCCCATCGAGGATGTACCTGCCTAGTCACTCTAGACTTAGAGATCCATACTGATGCACCATTACTATTTCCGTTTCGAATGCTTGTAACCCAAATTTATTTCTTGAGTAATAAAAATACAAGCCTATTTAAATTTATTCCATACATTTTATCTAATTCTTTAACTACCATGATCAAAGAAGGGAACATCCAGCCCTAGACAAAAAAAAAAAACGAACAGGTTACTGAAAAAAAAATTCAATTTAAAAATTTATCTAGAGAACAACCCCCCACAACAACAACCAGTACACTAAGCAACCTCTACTAACAAACCCCAACAAATTGATGCCTATTAACACTATTCTTTATTCAATAAAATTTTCTCCTTACAAGCGATTATTTATTCAACATATATATAGCTATTTAAACTCTACCCCGTATACCTTATCAAATTAGTTTATCTAAGTTCCTTGAAGCGGCTTAGTCCCACAACGGCGCAAGTATTGTTGGGCAACCCACACACATATAGATGCGATAGGAAGGTAACAGTAAATCCAGAACATCTCAAACCATAAAATAGGCAGAACAATTAAACCCTGGTTCTAAACAGCAACAAACAACTAACACAAGCCAAACACGTAACTAGGCAATAACACAACGGGAATATAAACCATGAATCCCAGTCAACAGAAACATCCTCATAAGGAGAAAACTAAACAAAGTACGTCTGATACAGAACCTAAACGGAAACGCAAACATGGAAGGAAAAACCTCACTGATCAGGAGGCGGAAACTGCCGACGCATGTAGTCGTCCATCTGCCGCACATAGGCGTACATGTCGGACATGGTGGCCTGCTGCTGAGCCTGCCTCGTAGCAAACGAGTCCATACGGGTCTGGTAGAAGTCCAATCTAGCGTCTATGGCATCGTAACGAGCCTGCCCAGCTGCAAACCCGGCATCCATACCGACCCGCATCTCCTGCATCATCTGCAGGATCTGAGCCATCTCCGGTCCCTGAGGTGCCACTGCAGGAGGTGGAACTTCTGGAGGAGGGGGTGGCTGCTCCGGTGGTACGACAAGGATCAAGCCGCCATCATCAGGCTGCGGGCGAAGTACGGCACGGGGAGCCCCATGACATAAGGCGCTACGCCTGGCAGCGTAAGTCGGGATACGGTAGCAACTGCCCGCTACTAGATCGTACGGATCTGTCTCCGGTGTCGTGCGAATCCCCTGCGCCGCGCACAAGCCACAGATGAGGTGAACATGGGTAATCACCCTACTCCCTCGTCCTCTCCGCATACCCCGCAAGTTGTCCTTGATACAAGCTCCCACATTCACCCTACTGTCTCGCGCGATAAAGCAAATGGTCTCGTAGACGTGATCCAGGACGATGTGGCTCCGGGTGATCGGCCGGACGCGCCCTAACCATAGCTGAGCAAGCTCTCGCCAAGGGGAGTCCATTGTCGTCAAACACAGCTCATGATCGTGCTCGAGCTGAGGAGGCACTACGGTGCATAAGGTATCCCACGCAGGAGCAAGAACACGTCCCTCAGGCTATGGGCGAAATGCGCCATCGTCAGGCAAGCCAAAATAGACATTTATCGCCCGAGCACTGAAGTCGAGATAGCGACCACGAACCCATACCCGAGATAGGTCGTCACCCTCCCCAAGACGGCCAATGTTGGCGATAACCTCCATAGCCAGATAACCGGAGGCAACGCCCTCGGGATGACGTGCAAGTACGGTCCACTGCAAATACTTCAAGACTGCACTGACCCTGTCATCGCCCAGATGATGAGGATATATGCCTCTCTCAGGGACATAAGCCCTGTTTCGACGAAGCTCGTCGAAATAGAAGTCCTGGGCAGCCCTCGTCATAAACCGGAGCCTGTCGTGCCGGTGAGGACGCACCTCGTCAGGGAGACCCCTGAGTCTCGGGCCCCGCTGCTCCTCGTCCTCCTCTGGCTCGCTCTCGTCGAAATCAGGCATCGCCGGAACGGCATTACTGGGGCCAGCCTCATCAGCAACTCGTCTCCTAGTCCTCGGAGGACACATGAGAGACGCCAAGACAACCCATAAGAAAAGCAACATCCTGCAAAACATCAAATACCAACTTTAAGGCTACATACCACACAAAACCCAAGCAGAAATGTGTAAGGGACATCAATATAGATTTCCAACGTGAGTATTCTATAAGGACAGCGAATCCTATCGGTTGCTAGGACCAACCAGGAGGTGGCCTAGACAAAGGATATGCCCAAACTAATTCCCAAACCCTTTGTGGCATTTCGTCGAACACGTTATGTGCGCAATCAACCAAAACCTAAGTTACTAACAAACACACGGAAGATTGCCCACAAAATGAAACAATCACTCTAATAACAACACAACATTTCCTTACAGCACCAAACAACAAAGAAACGAGCTAATAATCACACCCCAACAACAACCAAACAACAAAAACTTCGTAGACTTCTTAGAGATTTAAATCCAACAAGAATTTGCCAAAAACATAAACACACAGTGGCATAAATACAAGCAAGGCAACAAGAGTAACAACAATTACCACATACACTTGCTAATTTGCACAAATCAAGCCTAAAAATAACAAACCCCCAATTTTTGTACATAAACCCTAATTCCTAAATCTCTTCACAAATCAAGTCATTCAAGCATAAAAATTGAAATTAGTAAGTGGGTTTAGTAGATTCATACCTTGGTAAGTGAAATTGAAGCCGAAATCAAGCAAACGGGAAGGTAAGTCGCCGGATTTAGAGAGAATTGGGGGTGTGGTCTCGAATGGGAAATGGGGGAAGTGGCTCGCGTGGAGCGCGAGCCCTATTTTCTCGAACAGGGGCAGCTGCGCGCTCGCCGCGCGCTGAAGCCCCATACCGCGCGGCCACCGCGCGGGACCCGGAGGGAGTTTTATTTTTTTCTGATTTTGCTTAATCTCTTTTGTTATACACCCCTCACTTAACCCGAGCATACATTGGCGGTGAGATACAAAGACATGGGGTATCACCGACATCATTCCTGACAAGGACAGCAGAATTGCCTCACGTCTTCTTTTCGCAAGGCTACAGAAAACCCTCGGGACGTAAATACATAGGGACCATAAGGAATCCTGTAAAGAGTGGGAAACCGCTTATTGACTAGCGTCCCCCACCACAATTTGCTCGTGTTCACGATGTATTCCACGTCTCCCAATTGAAGAAGTATGTGCACGATCCGACCCATGTACTCCAACCGGAAGAAGTCGAATTTGAGGATGACTTGAGTTACGAGGAAGTTCCGGTGCGAATACTTGACACGAAGGAGAGAGTAACGAGGAACAAGACCGTGAGAATGGTCAAGGTCCTTTGGTCCAACCACGAGACGGAGACGGCAACATGGGAGTTGGAGGCCGACATGAAACAACGTTATCCTACCCTCTTCCAAGATGAGCCGGCCACAGTTATGGGGACATAACTGTATTCTTAAGGGGGGGAGGATGTAACACCCGAGAAAAAAACAAATTCAAATTATTTTGAACTACGTCATGACTTGATCCCTTCACAGGGTACGTAGGCAGCTTGGAACTAATTTCTAAGTTCAGTCACAAAATAAATCATAAAATAAATCACAAGATCAATCTCAAGGACGATAGGAGGAGTTGGAACCAATTTAGACTAGACTAATTAGGGCACGGAAATGTTACGAGCGATAAGCCGAACTCGTAACAAGTTTAAGGTAAAGATTCCGAACCGGAGACGACCTGAGGAGTCGAGCTAACACGTAGAGGGTAGAAAACCGATAGAGGAAAGCAAGAAAAGACCCGACGGGACACGCGGACCGCCGAACCGGCCGGTCCGCGCTCGCCGCGCGCCGCCGAGCGGCCACCGCGCGGGAGGCGGAGTCGCGACTCCAGGCCTGGCGCGCGTGCTCCGCGTGGGCAAAGGCGTAGGTGCGCGTCACCAGCACGCCAGAGGTGCTGAAAGTGTAAACTTTCCTTCCATGGCGATTTTCTTGCCAAAAACAACACCTCCTTCGATGGCAACCGAATCCCAGCCTTAGAGAAGGCTTAAGAACACCATAAGGGCGTCCCAAACCCTAGGTTTTCAGAAACCACTCCCTAAACACTCTCAATTTTCTCTCCAAGTTCAAAATCCCTCCGAATCCACTTTCCGGCGAGCATTCCGACGACGACGAGGCAAAAGGAACTAAGCCCTGCCTTCTAGACTCTTGGTAAGCTATGGTATAATGTTTTAGTTCGTCCATACAACTTAGAAACTCAGATTCTAACCCTTTTCCTTTACTACGATTTCACGTCGGAAAACGAACAAAAAGCGATCGGAGAAGTTGGCCGTTCATCGCAGCCCTAGGCCGTCCGAAAACCCATTCCAGCGACTCAAATCTCTAACTAAGTAAGTTAAGACCTTACTCACAAATGTTTGTGGTTTATTGCTTTTTAAAACTCGAGATCTAGACCCGTAACAAAAATTGATTTTCAAAAACCCTATTTTCGTCCAATTTCAAAAACTCGCCTAAAACTCGATCTTCGGGAATTCAAACCGAAAACTTTTCAACATAGATTTTGTTCCTAAGACTTTAATCTATCCTGTGACCAAATTTCAGCCATTGACATTAAGATTTGCTATTCCAAATCTCGCCGTAAACTTTCTATGACAAACCGAACGTTTCAAACTGTTGACAGATTTTATTACTCGACTTGATGCATGTTTTTCACCCATTTTTAGAATGATTCAACTTTGCATTTCTAAACAAAAGTTGTAGATAAATGTGTCTAAATTATGCATATAAAATTTCATGGATTTTGGAGTTCATTTGGTAAAATTGGTCGAATTTCAGAACTGTTTTAAAACCCCTTTGGAGTCCGCGCATGAACAGTGTGTTGAGGTCGATTTTTGAGCATCTAAAATTCATTATTTCCAATTTCTTAAAACATGAAAGTTGTTCCTTAATGTGTTTTGTATCTCCTGTAAAAATTTCGGATCGATTGGCTATGAAATGAATTTTTAATCGGCGTCGCACGAACCTGTGACGAAATCCGTTTTTGAGACAGAAATTACCTTTGTAAAGAACTCAAATTTTGACTCACTTCGAAACCTTATTTCCGAAAACTTAAAACATGAAAGTTGTTCGTGTGTGTGTTTTTGAGCTACTGTGTAAATTTCAGAGTGTTTGGTGTAAAAATGAATTTTTAATTAAGAAAGGCGTAAACTGCGTCGAATCGGATTTTTCGAACTTGAGAAAACTCGAACTATGAAACGCGATATCGAATCTTTTGATCACTTGAAATACGAACTTTCGAAAAATCCCGTTCACTAGGCTGAGCCGATCTTCATGCTAATCATTATCTTTGAGACTGCCTCGTTAGTGGTCTCCTTACTATCTGAGATTGCCTCGTGAGTGATCTCGCGCGTTGTGTTTTGGATCGCCTCGTTAGTGGTCCTACTATCTTTTGATACTGCCTCGTTAGTGGTCTCCCATTGTTGTGGACTGCCTCGTTAGTGGTCCTATATTAAGATTGCCTCGTTAGTGATCTCCCGGTATGGTGTCTTCTTCTTAGTTTGCGGGATAAAATATAAAAGACTTGTGTGAGTGTTGATTACGCTTAAATCTTATTTAACATGTTTTTAAATTACGCATTTAAATTACGTCATTTAAATTATGCTTTTAAATTCCGCTTTTAATTTAAGTCTTTTAAATTATGCATTGTCGTCTTGAATAAATTAATCATGTTTTCCGCTGCGAATAAAATATGGATTTTTAAAGTAATGCATGACAAGTGAATCTTTGGATTTAAACACATGTAACCCCTTAAATTGTTAGTTAGGGATTAACTTACTCGGTATATTTTTATACTGATAAACCGTTGTCATTTTTCTTTTACAGAGTATGTCGAGTGACGCATGCATATGCACTTGGGGGAAACCATTATGGACATTTTAAATTCTGCATCGTACTGTTTTTACCGGGTATGTTAAACCCGAGGATTTGGCCATGTTGGCCGTGATTTACTTTCCGCTGCATTTACTCTATTTTCGCGCATGATGATTATTACTATCGTATTTTGAATTAAGCATTATAAATTTCCGGACTAAATCTTGAAATGTTTTAAATCTTTTACGTACCCACAAACCTTGCATTTCCTTAGTGAGCTCGGGAAGCCGTGTCTTGCTAGGGAGATGTGGCGGTGACATCCCGGCCTGGGTTATCAAATCCGGGGTGTTACATCTATACCCCTGGTTGTTGCCGTTCCGCCCGTTTTGGTTCTGAGGCTGCTCCGGCCCCGTAACCAAATCTTCCCTCTTCGTTATGTTCTCCATACTCGTTCGGCACTCTCGGCGGATGTGGCCCATTCGACCACACCGAAAACAGGCGCCCTGCAGAGGGCATCCCCTCGCCAGATGGGGTCGTCCTCATCTGGGGCAGGGTGGTACCGGACCCTCCTGGTTAAATCGTCTTCCATTGTTAGATTGTTGTGGCCTATTCGGCCCTCCTCGCTGTTCGTTCCTTCCCGTGTTGTTCTCATCTCTTGCGTCCCGATTCCTCTTGTCTTGGGGACCCCGGCTGGACTCCTCACTCACTCTCCTTTTCAGTTGCTGGACTCGCGCCACTGCCACAGCGCGATCGTACACGGCTTGCAGGTCAGGGTAGTGCACCCCTCGATCACCTCGCATACTGCCAGGTTCAGTCCCATCTCGAACTTTTGAGCTTTCTCCGCATCCGTGGGTACTAGTCTCGGTGCGAACCTCACCAGCTCCTTGAACCGAGTGTAGTACTCTTGTACGGTTTGGCCTCCTTGCTTCAGCGACATGAATTCCTCGTACATTGCTGCTTTAGTACTCAGGGGATAGAATCTATCCCTGAGCAACTCCATCATTTCCGCCCAAGAGTAGGGCTCGTCATCTTCAGTCAGTTTTGCTTGCGTTGTAACGCCCCGAAAATATAAAACCATTTTCGTGACGCCATCGCCGTATTAACTATTCTAAACTGTTGATCACTCAGCTTAGATAGTCAATACGAAGCGAGGTATAAATACAAACATGTATCACACTCAAATAAATGCCAACAAAGCAGTATATAACCCCAGGAACAATACATGGCATATCCGGGCGACAAGCCCTGAAATAATATAATGACATGGTCGCACATCCAATACCAGAAATACCCAATAAGTAAATCATATGTGACAACCGCTCACATTTAAGGAATAACATATATTTTCATCAAAGATCAGGCAAGAGCATATAATATTTATTCTAAACAACAATTATAAGGAATGCAGCCTAGCTAGTTCGCTCAACCCGTACCCCAATATCGTGTTCTGCGCCATCCGTAGGAAGATCTATAAAACAGACAACAGCAACAAGGTGTCAGTACAACGTACTAGCAAGGAATAGATATAGCTGGGGAAACGGGGCACAATAATGATAACACTATACTATGTAAATAATAATAACAATAATAATAACAATAATGATAACAATAATTAAGGACATAAAATAAATACAGAAAGTAAACATCACACCGTCCCATACCGGTGCTTCAACCACTGCAGATAAAATGAATGATGGATGATGAGATGATATGTTATGACCTAAGATGTCTATCTACCCTAAATGCAACACATAAGCATGTCTAGCGCGCAACCTAAGTACCATGGTCGGTATTCCCCCCCATATAAGGGTCCACTCCCCTTAATGGTCGGGAGACATACCCACAGTGCCCCCGCCGCGGACACTAACAGCTGAGATCGTGGCTTACGGAAAGCGGGTCAGGCTAAGGGTCATGAGCCCTTTATCAGCCAAATTCAGACTAGGATATAAATCCTTATCAGTCTCAATGCCCAGGGTAAGATACTGACTATGCCCAATCGGATACCGACTCGTAAGCATAGGGTATCCAATACCCTCGAAGCATAATTTTTGATTCACCAACATATCATCACAGATATTCAGATTCAATTCAACACATGTCCATACGTAAATTAACGCATCATGACAAAATAAACAACTCATCGCGAGTTAAGTATCAAGGGTGTGCCAAGCCCCACGTATCGGCACTCAACTCATAACATCAAAATAGAAGCAACGCAAGATTCCATCCTAAACTAAGGCATGGTAGATCTTCTCTAATTGCAACTAAGTTCCAGGTTATGAGCATAATAATTAGTGAGATATTCGCAAGCAGTTCTAGCCTAATTCTAAGGCATCCTCATTATGCGCAGGGAATCCGTACACACGAGAGTTCCCAATACTAAGGCAACATAGACTATACTAGTCTATTCCTAACCCCGATCTAATTTGCTATTCTAAACCTTGCCTTTATAATAATTCTTCAAAGCTTCCTTTATGTATGCACCCGTCCAATGTCTTCACAGTTGTTCCATATACAAAATATAATCATAAGAATTAAAATAATATATACAACATAGACACCGTCATCCCATCCTCTCACCAAACCAACATCAACCTCCAAACACCTTATTCATGCCTGCATAACCAACCATCCAACAATCACATTCTATGTTTACCAACATAGAATTTGGATAATTCTAACATAATTCAATCAAAGCCAATAATAAAATCAACCCAACACCAATTTGTCAAGACAACAAATCCATAATTCATTTATTTCACAATAATACCAAATAAATCAAGACTTAACCACATCCCTTAATTTAATTCATTTAAACCAACATTCCAATGATTAGTTAATAAAAAGTAGTAGTTCACTACATTAGTGCTAATTAATAAAATATAGGGAATTAAAATATAAAAGGCATACTAATTGCCATGTTAAGTTAAATAACCAAATATACAAGTGCAAGTGTGCGTGTGTATGCCAAAAACACCGTGTGTGTGTGTGTGTGTGTGTATATATATATATATATTATAGCTCATAGCATTTTATACATAAAAGAAACCTGTGCAAGTGTACTCCATATATTTAAAAATATAAGTTATGAAAATGTGAGGATTAGACAGTAAGCAGTTGGAATGATAATAAGGTACCAACCCCCTGCTTCAGTAATTATATACTATGTTTCTTATTCCAATCGTGTATATAGAGATAGACAAAACATGAACAAAACTAAGATCAAACTCATCATTCCCACCTTTATACCATACAACATATTGAAAAGAGAACTCTACACAATCAATTTCCGTGGTTTATAATAAAGCTGCTCACGCACGGTCACAGACATATAACTTTTCATGTCTTATATTCATACCCAACCATTTCAACTACAGACAATTCCAAGAGTGCCAGTTTCGCAGATATAAAATTGACACTGCCATTCAATGGAAATAGTGAAAAATGAACCTCTCAATTTCGAAGACCCATTTAACAATTTAAAACAAAGCTCAACAATCTAAATTGTAAGAATTCAATTTCAACCTTGAAAGTGAAACATCTAGCAAAACTCATGAACAAATTAATCAAAGGAAAACACCACCACCACCCGCGACTGTCACTACCAAGACCACCTGGCCGCCGGCGTGTCGCCGGCGGCAGCCGCCAGCAGCAGCGGCGATTTCGCCGCTGCACCGCAGCAGCAGGAGCAGCGGCTGCTGCTCCTCCGACGCCGCACCACCACACTTTCAACACCGCCACACCTCCGCCGTACAGCCGCCACACCACCACGCCGGCGAATCGCCGGCGCCACCACAGCAGCAGCTGTAACCGCCGCTCGCCGCCACAGCAGCGGCAGCAGCCAGAGCGCCACCGCGCGCGCTGCCAAACCAGCGGCAACAGCTGCTGGAAACCACCACCACGACACCGCCGGTCACCACCACGCCATCCTCGTCTCCTCCAACTCCGGCGCCACCTCCTGCTCCGGCGAACCGCCGGATTTCTCCAACAAAATTGAACCCGGTTCTTCCAACAAAACTCTTCAAATGGTGCGAAAATGGAAGAGAGGAAGGAAAGGGGTTCATACCTCAACCATAGCTTTGATTTGGAAGAAGATGAAGAAATCTCATTCCATGGCTGCTGCTTCTCTTCTCCCCAATCGCGATTTTGAGCTGCAAAAATGAGATCCCCAATTTGCTCTCTCTCACAATCGACGGGTTTGAGGAGTAAAAATGCCCAACTTCCCAATCACTTCCCAATTTAAGGTCAAGGGCTTGGTGGCAATTTCCAAATTCTCATTTTAGCCCCAAATCTTTCTTCAATATTCAAAATCCCCTTGTTGGATTCTTTTGATTTGGGTCTCCAATTAATTAAATGGATTGGGCTCTTTAAATTATTCACCCAATAATTTAAATCTCATTGAGCCCAATTGGTACATTAATCATAATTAGTTAAATTAATTATGAAATAATTATCCGGGATGTTACAATCCCTCCCCCTTAGGATCATTCGTCCTCGAATGACACAAGGGTATGGACCAATATCTTTCTTTATGGAATTGAGATGAGCTCAAACTCTGAACACTTCTTACACGCTTCTTTCGATTACTTAGAGACTCTCATCTTGGGATAAATATGCATCACAAAAAGAACGAAAAATCTCCATCACAAAGAAGGAAGGGAGATCAAATTACTAAAAGTATGGTAAATTCTGAATTATATCGAGAGTCAAAATCTCCCGATACAAGAGGAAAGGATGCGAACAACTAAAATCGTTGTTTGCAGAAATAAGGATACTGAGACGGAAGTCATTGTATAAGAGATCAAATATAATAAAAAAAATGAACCAAGAATGGCGAATAATAACGAGGAAGAAAGAGCGGACTCCAAAGGATATACAAGAACTTCCAGAAGACGTAAGGAAGTCGATGGCAAAGTTATCATAGAATTTTGGAGAACGATAGAGAAGTTTGAAGAATTTAGATAAATGCATTTACACACATCGGTGTAGCTGAAATGAAACTCGAACTATTTAAAATATTGGAACGGCGGAAAGAATATCAATGCTGACAGAGTATCAATGAGAACCATTCAGATGGCCTCAAGAGTGATTTGGCAGTGCATGCCACAACCAAAAGAGTTCACTCGGAGAGAAGAACTGGTACTGAAACGTACACAGTAGGATTTTCGAAAGAAGCAACGAAAATATTAGAGATATTCACTTTCTCATAATTAAGAAAATGAAATGAAAGGATTGAGAAATAAAGCA
This sequence comes from Hygrophila difformis, assembly GCA_030278955.1. Lineage (NCBI taxonomy): Eukaryota > Viridiplantae > Streptophyta > Magnoliopsida > Lamiales > Acanthaceae > Hygrophila > Hygrophila difformis. The sequence goes on along the minus strand of JAOANR010000007.1, from coordinate 37,174,757 downwards.
TATCCAGTATTTAAATAAATATATATATCCGCATTACGAGCATTGTGCCTTCCGTCATTAACTCGCATCAACGCCTCCAATTAGTCTCTGTGGTATACTCAATTCGATGTCTCGAATTAAATGTCATCGTAAATCCGTCAATTGCTACAACCGAATGAGTTATACATCTTTAAGATTCTCTGCCGACAATGGATCATCTGCCGACAATGGATCATCCGTCTCTGAGATATTATTCTCCTGATGTTCTAATCATCTGCCGACAATGAATCATCATTACATATATGCATGGCATGGATGTGCGTGTCCCGTTGTTCAATACCTGCAATTACCTTAAAGACAGATCCCATACATTAACACAATACAATAAGCTAACAGAATTACCAAGCAAGCAATAGTAATAATTAAATAATTATCCAGCAACTTCTAAACAAGTTGCTAACAGAATTAAAGAATAGATCTCTTGGAATATCCTTGTTATTCGTCCATAGTTATCTTGCAAACCATGGCTCGAATCCACAAGGTGCGCAATATATAAACAGGGTACCATGGCATAAGAATAAATCTAACTAGCATGTGACAATGCATACCTATTCAATATGCAATCCCCGCACACCTCACCACATGCTTTTATCAAGTTTTAAGCACATAATAGAGCAAGCCCGCTCTGATACCAACTGTAATGCCCCGAAAATATAAAACCATTTTCGTGACGCCATCGCCGTATTAACTATTCTAAACTGTTGATCACTCAGCTTAGATAGTCAATACGAAGCGAGGTATAAATACAAACATGTATCACACTCAAATAAATGCCAACAAAGCAGTATATAACCCCAGGAACAATACATGGCATATCCGGGCGACAAGCCCTGAAATAATATAATGACATGGTCGCACATCCAATACCAGAAATACCCAATAAGTAAATCATATGTGACAATCGCTCACATTTAAGGAATAACATATATTTTCATCAAAGATCAGGCAAGAGCATATAATATTTATTCTAAACAACAATTATAAGGAATGCAGCCTAGCTAGTTCGCTCAACCCGTACCCCAATATCGTGTTCTGCGCCATCCGTAGGAAGATCTATAAAACAGACAACAGCAACAAGGTGTCAGTACAACGTACTGGCAAGGAATAGATATAGCTGGGGAAACGGGGCACAATAATGATAACACTATACTATGTAAATAATAATAACAATAATAATAACAATAATGATAACAATAATTAAGGACATAAAGTAAATACAGAAAGTAAACATCACACCGTCCCATACTGGTGCTTCAACCACTGCAGATAAAATGAATGATGGATGATGAGATGATATGTTATGACCTAAGATGTCTATCTACCCTAAATGCAACACATAAGCATGTCTAGCGCGCAACCTAAGTACCATGGTCGGTATTCCCCCCCATATAAGGGTCCACTCCCCTTAATGGTCGGGAGACATACCCACAGTGCCCCTGCCGCGGACACTAACAGCTGAGATCGTGACTTACGGCAAGCGGGTCAGGCTAAGGGTCATGAGCCCTTTATCAGCCAAATTCAGACTAGGATATAAATCCTTATCAGTCTCAATGCCCAGGGTAAGATACTGACTATGCCCAATCGGATACCGACTCGTAAGCATAGGGTAAGCAATACCCTCGAAGCATAATTTTTGATTCACCAACATATCATCACAGATATTCAGATTCAATTCAACACATGTCCATACGTAAATTAACGCATCATGACAAAATAAACAACTCATCGCGAGTTAAGTATCAAGGGTGTGCCAAGCCCCACGTATCGGCACTCAACTCATAACATCAAAATAGAAGCAACGCAAGATTCCATCCTAAACTAAGGCATGGTAGATCTTCTCTAATTGCAACTAAGTTCCAGGTTATGAGCATAATAATTAGTGAGATATTCGCAAGCAGTTCTAGCCTAATTCTAAGGCATCCTCATTATGCGCAGGGAATCCGTACACACGAGAGTTCCCAATACTAAGGCAACATAGACTATACTAGTCTATTCCTAACCCCGATCTAATTTGCTATTCTAAACCTTGCCTTTATAATAATTCTTCAAAGCTTCCTTTATGTATGCACCCGTCCAATGTCTTCACAGTTGTTCCATATACAAAATATAATCATAAGAATTAAAATAATATATACAACATAGACACCGTCATCCCATCCTCTCACCAAACCAACATCAACCTCCAAACACCTTATTCATGCCTGCATAACCAACCATCCAACAATCACATTCTATGTTTACCAACATAGAATTTGGATAATTCTAACATAATTCAATCAAAGCCAATAATAAAATCAACCCAACACCAATTTGTCAAGACAACAAATCCATAATTCATTTATTTCACAATAATACCAAATAAATCAAGACTTAACCACATCCCTTAATTTAATTCATTTAAACCAACATTCCAATGATTAGTTAATAAAAAGTAGTAGTTCACTACATTAGTGCTAATTAATAAAATATAGGGAATTAAAATATAAAAGGCATATTAATTGCCATGTTAAGTTAAATAACCAAATATACAAGTGCAAGTGTGCGTGTGTATGCCAAAAACACTGTGTGTGTGTGTGTGTATATATATATATATTATAGCTCATAGCATTTTATACATAAAACAAACCTGTGCAAGTGTACTCCATATATTTAAAAATATAAGTTATGAAAATGTGAGGATTAGACAGTAAGCAGTTGGAATGATAATAAGGTACCAACCCCCTGCTTCAGTAATTATATACTATGTTTCTTATTCCAATCGTGTATATAGAGATAGACAAAACATGAACAAAACTAAGATCAAACTCATCATTTCCACATTTATACCATACAACAGATTGAAAAGAGAACTCTACACAATCAATTTCCGTGGTTTATAATAAAGCTGCTCACGCACGGTCACAGACATATAACTTTTCATGTCTTATATTCATACCCAACCATTTCAATTACAGACAATTCCAAGAGTGCCAATTTCGCAGATATAAAATTGACACTGCCATTCAATGGAAATAGTGAAAAATGAACCTCTCAATTTCGAAGACCCATTTAACAATTTAAAACAAAGCTCAACAATCTAAATTGTAAGAATTCAATTTCAACCTTGAAAGTGAAACATCTAGCAAAACTCATGAACAAATTAATCAAAGGAAAACACCACCACCACCCGCGACTGTCACTACCAAGACCACCTGGCCGCCGGCGTGTCGCCGGCGGCAGCCGCCAGCAGCAGCGGCGATTTCGCCGCTGCACCGCAGCAGCAGGAGCAGCGGCTGCTGCTCCTCCGACGCCGCACCACCACACTTTCAACACCGCCACACCTCCGCCGTACAGCCGCCACACCACCACGCCGGCGAATCGCCGGCGCCACCACAGCAGCAGCGGTAACCGCCGCTCGCCGCCACAGCAGCGGCAGCAGCCAGAGCGCCACCGCGCGCGCTGCCAAACCAGCGGCAACAGCCGCTGGAAACCACCACCACGACACCGCCGGTCACCACCACGCCATCCTCGTCTCCTCCAACTCCGGCGCCACCTCCTGCTCCGGCGAACCGCCGGATTTCTCCAACAAAATTGAACCCGGTTCTTCCAACAAAACTCTTCAAATGGTGCGAAAATGGAAGAGAGGAAGGAAAGGGGTTCATACCTCAACCATAGCTTTGATTTGGAAGAAGATGAAGAAATCTCATTCCATGGCTGCTGCTTCTCTTCTCCCCAATCGCGATTTTGAGCTGCAAAAATGAGATCTCCAATTTGCTCTCTCTCACAATCGACGGGTTTGAGGAGTTTCCCAATCACTTCCCAATTTAAGGTCAAGGGCTTGGTGGCAATTTCCAAATTCTCATTTTAGCCCCAAATCTTTCTTCAATAATTCAAAATCCCCTTGTTGGATTCTTTTGATTTGGGTCTCCAATTAATTAAATGGATTGGGCTCTTTAAATTATTCACCCAATAATTTAAATCTCATTGAGCCCAATTGGTACATTAATTATAATTAGTTAAATTAATTATGAAATAATTATCTGGGATGTTACATGCGTCGCCTGCCACCAGTCGTCCGCTTCGCCTCCCAAGTAATACGAAGCGACGTGCACTCTTTCTCCTTCCAGACACTTGACCGCGCCCAGCAGCTTGTCAAAAGTCCGGATTCATTCCTCCAGTTTGGCGGGATCCTCCTCACCAGCATAGTGGGGTGGCTGGAAGGGATTCACCATTGCCCGATAGTTGGGGCGAGCTTGGGGCGGAGGTACCGCCGCAGCTTGGCCCTGATTGACTTGGGCGTTCCCTAGCGCAATCAAGACCTCCTCTATCGTCCAAAGACGATCGCCCACATTGTTCGGTGCGAGGGCGTCCTGCGCACCTTGGGGTTGCTCTCCTACAGGTTGAGCAGGTTTGGTGTCATTTGGTGGCACTTCAGTAGTAGTTTGGGGAGCAGGTTGGGTTCTTGATCTACCTCGTGGTGCCATTCTGTTACAAACGATGTAAATTAGAACGTAATATATTATCTAGGCAAGTTACTATGAATGTGCTTGTATTTTCACACATAATGCTTGATTGGACTTTAAAGTAATGCAGGGTTTTGTTTTATTTTCTTTAAATGAATAAATCTTGTATCTTATTCCCTTAAAAGAATCTTTTAATACAAGTAGGAGGATGTACAAAAACAGCAACGTTTTCTTAGCAAAAATAGTATCTACTATATGTAGAACCCCTAGCGTCTCAAGACGTCCTCCGGTGGGGTAGCGGGATCCTCCTCCGGGTCTTCTTCCTCCGAACTTGGCGGCAGTAGGTCGTCAAAGATGGTGTTCAAGTCCTCTCCATGAGCATCAACGTGTTCCTTCAGTATTAGGTTTTGCGTAGTGAGGGTTTGGACTTGGCGTTCGAGTTAGTTTATGCGGTGGTGGTCCGCCTCTCTTAAGTTGCTCATATGGTGCAGATTTGCCTCCAATTGAGCTATGTGATGTTTCATTTGTTCTATGGTTTGTTGGGAATCAAAGTGAGCGTTCATCATTTTGATCATCAAGTTCATCATATCTTGACTAGCCATCTAGCGTACGCAAAAGTCTAGGTTAGAATGTAGCACGCTTCTAGGTTCTCTAAGTTTAGGCAATGCAGTATGCACATGCAAATGATGATTTCCCCCCAAAAATAATTCATGCACTATATATATATATATATATTATGGGTTTTAAAAATAAAAATTTAATCCATGGAATTAATGCTTTAAAAATTTTAAAATAGTATTTAAAATCCTTGGACCTCTATATTGGGTCAAAAATAATTATAATTTGGGCTCAAAAATAATTTTGGGCTAGGAAATTTTAAAAAATAATAACTTGGGGTTCTATAATAATAATAATGTAAAAATGATCATTGTTTAAAAATAATAATCTAGTAGTTTAAAAATAATAATACTAATTTAAAAATAAGCCGGGCTCTGATACCAACTTGTAACACCCCGGTTTTTGGTCACACAGGTCGGGATGTCACCGCCACACCTCCCTAGTAAGACACGGTTTCTTCGAGCTTACTAAAGAGATGCAAGACTAGGTATTGCAGTATTTAAAATATTTAAAACCATTCGAGTAGCCCATTCAATATAAATTCAAAATAAATATTATAATGCAGCGGAATAATAGTATCTAAGTATAAGTATTGCAGCGGAAAATGTAAATAGGGCCAACATGGCCAAAACACGAGTTAAACAGGCCCATTTATACTATAGTCTAATGCAAGAATTTAAAATATAAAGTTTCCCAAAAATATTCCCCATGCATAAACGTGCTTATTCCACATACTCTGTAAGGGAAAAGGAAATAAATGGTTTGGTCAGCACAACTTGCTGAGTAAGTTAATACATACATGATCGTGGGGTTTCAAAGCCATTCATTAATATTTAAATAAAAGCATGGTAAGAATAAATCAGGAATAATTCAATTTAATTATCTAACCAATTTGCATAATTAATTCGTGGCACTAATCAATACTACATTTAACATAATTTAAATAGAAGCCATAATTAATTTAAATAAAGCATTAAATAAATTTAAATGGAAAATAAACAAATATTTTAACTATCCCCATTACACCCAAGATTTTGTATTTCCAGTATTTCACGATTGCATCGCAATCTCGTCAAGTTTAGCCGGTAGCCCGGCGGCCGCAGCCGTATCTGCCATACCCAGTACCACTCCGGAGCCTCGGGAAACCCATATGGATATTCACGAGAGTGTACGCCATATATCTCATGCCGTTTTGGCAACATATCTCAAAATTTCGCGCGGGTCACCATCGTCCATAAAGGCACGAAGTGAATCATTAGGAGGGCACCCTGCAGAGCACTCACCCCCTAATTTTAATTGATCAAGTTTGTAAGGGGATTTCCTAAATTCTGATTTCATACATTTATTTCAAAAGAGTTTTCTACTCGTTTAAACCTTAAAGGCTAATTTCACCGTTTCAACAAGATTTCAAGATTTAACTTGGTCAAAACCACAGTTTACTTCAAAATTAACTAAAAATCATGTTTAAGTCCAAAAATTCTGAAATTTGACCAATGACTCGAAAACACGGAGATGAACAAGTTTTATGTTTTACGTTTTTCGATCCGAGATACGGAAGTAAGTGAAAACGTCAACCTTTAACAGGATGATAATCTGTCCGAATTTCCTACACAGCAGTTTCAAAATTCCAAGATCTACCATATTAAACTAACTCCAAATTTGATAAAATTTTACAGGGAGATACTTAAGATATAAATCTACAACTTTCATGTTCGATTAAAGTTCTGAATCGGTCTAGATCTATTGTCAAAAACGTCTACAAGTTCGGACTAAAATTCTGTCAAGATTTCAAGATCTAAATTTAGAACAGTTCGATTTGGGGTCGATTTCAGATTTCAAAACTCAATGAAAAATTATGAAATTTTTACAGTAGCTAGATCTACGTCTTAGGAACGTTTTTCGTGTTTTAAGTTTTCTCGTTTGAACAGGTTTAAGGGTTCGGAAAAATCGTCCAAGACTGCTGCGCCGTGGGTTTCTTCGTGTTGACAAATTTTAGGTTTCTTGATTAGATCGTTATGTTAGGTGTATTTTAAATCGTCCAAAACCATAGTAAGATTAACTTACTGATTGATGGTCATCTCGGCTCATCGATTCGGAGGCGTGGCTTCCAGTCCACCGTTTATCTCCTCGGTTCGTCGGGTTCTTCGTTCTAGATCCGATTCGGGGCGTAGAAAAGAAAGAGATTGAGTTTAGGATTCGTTTTCGAATCAAGAACGTAAAAGAACTAGCGGATCAGAACTTACCACAACGTTAGAAGACTCCGAATTCGTCCAAAGCAGTCCTCTCTTGGTTTCGTGCCTCCGACGACTTCCGGAATTAGGGTTCGAACGTATAGAGAGTATGAAGAGTTTGAAAAGGGATTCGAGCTCGAGTAGGACGACTATTTATAGATGTAAGGGACCTAGGGGACGTCCCAAGTCGGCCTTGGTGAGTCTTGAGCCGCAAGGTGAGCAACCGAACTCGGAAAATTCGGATTCGGGCGAGAAAATCTCGCAACGGGCGTATCTGTCCACTGGCGCGGGGTTGGCGCGCGGCTAGGGGAAACCCCGCACGGCCACCGCGCGGCTACCTCCTGACTTCGGTCCGGGCAGGTCGTGCAATCCATCGGGCATTTCCTCCTCTCTTTCGGACTTCTATCCCTCTATGTTCTCGGATTCGGATTTCCGGGATATTTTCGGGTTCCTATTCCCTATCTAAATTCTTACTCGGGTCTAGATTTAATATTGGCCTCGAACTCTCGAGTCCATTAGTGTCGGGTTCCCTTGTACAATTTATTTGATTAATTTATCTTTGGTTGTACGGGTATTGAAAATTTAATTCATTCTTAAATTAAATTCCATTTCTCATTTCCTTGTCTATGTATTATGCTTATTCATTTATTATGTTTATTTATTGTTATTGTTATGTTTATTGTTTATTTATTTATTTATCTTATTTATTTATTTTATGTTGCAAAATTCTCGGGTATTACAGAAACGGCCAGCGGGACAAACTCTTGTTCGTAAGATTAGCCATATTAAACTTGAAATAACAAAAGATATTACCTCAAATTTCTTCTTTATAGACTCGGAATATTTTCCAGTAGAACTCCGTTACTCGTTCATCTCTCCGGCAGAATTCTGACAGAATTCCAGCGACACTCGTGTTGATAATGTGTCATATAAAAATAAATATGGGCCTATTATGTATATATAGACATGTGTATATATAATATATTGATGAACAAAGAAAATTGGGAAGTATAATACGCAGTAGAGAATATAGTAACAGATTGGAGGAAGAGGTGTCTTTATTTGATTTCAACCTAATGGTATTTATAGACATTTACATGTAATGTGACTCATGCAATTGGAAGAAATGTGGCAGTACGCTGTGAGCCTATGATACCAGACGTCCATCCTATATACATTTACGTGTATAACAATATACTACCTCCGTTCTTTTTTATTTGCATGTTTTGACTTTTGTTACTATTCATTGAGTAGTTTTGACTCGACTTTTTAATACAATTATATAAGATAAAATATAGTCAAGTGATATCTTGTTGGATTCGTCTAATCACATAGAATTAGAATATCAAATTTTCATAATTTTTACTTGTATGGAATTTGAGTTATTAATGATTAAAAATGTGAATTGAATTGTGTAAAATGTGGGTATGTTGCATTTATTTAGGAACAGAGGAAGTATATCTTTATCTTCTATCCTATAAGAGGCATAGGAAAGAAGAAAAAAAAACTTGCCATGTCCAATTGAAATATTGACCTTGGATTACATATTGAATTGAAACTACGATCGTTGGATCAGATTTATCTTTATAGATCCGGCCTGCCCAGGTTATTGAGTACTCTAAAATCTGCCTTTTGTCTCGCCCAGAGCTCTCGCGAACCCCACCCCGGCTTTCTTCACCCATTCAATTTCTTTCGCCATTGTTCATCCCCAATCGTTTGTGCAGCTTGCTCGAGTGGGGGTTTCCCGTGAAAGTGCCGACCTTGTCGCCAGCGCTGTTCGTTCCTCCTTTGGTTATCCAGCGCTGTTCAGTGACTGTTCCACAGCGCCCCCGACTTCTCCCTCCTCTGTGTAGCTTTTGATAAGTAAGTTTCTCACTTGCCCATAACTGCATTTGGTTGATCTTGCATAATTGTTGTGTTTGGTGTTTAGATTTTTCCCCCCTCGTTGTTTATGTTGTTGTGTAGAGGAGAGGTGGGTTTTGGTTTTCTTAAACTTGAAAGATTGTTGTGTTCTTTTCAATTTGCATTTGCTGTTTGGTTTCTGTACTATTTCCCTACATTCTTCATTGGTTTTTGTAGTGCACACTAATATTCGTTGAAATGTCTATGTGGAAAAGGATTCAGAGTTCATAGATTGTTTGATTGAGTTGATTGTAGTTTTTCCTTGCATTCTGAAATGTAATGGCTACAATCAACTTTACTCTAAAGCATATGATCACATAATTTGCACACTAGCCATAACACTAGAATTGGGGCCCCAATCCCAACTACTAGAAGTAGACCGAGAGATGCAAAAATTGGTGTAATTCAACAAATGTTATATTATAAAAACTCGTTAGGTGACTGTTATAGAGTTTAAATACGTACCCGGCTGGGCCCTATGTCCACTTCCGCCCTCCTGCACTTGCTGAACCATTCAAATGTTGTTGACACTCCAGAACTTGCCGCTTTCCTCCATAGATCAATATAAACTGAAACAACACCTGGGACTTTACAGTTATGAATAATTGTTTCTTCAGTTTTGAGGATGAGTTGAGGGAGAAAAAAAAAGGAAAAGTATTTTCGGGTCATGTTGATTAAATAAAAAAATCTTGTTGTATGTAATTGATTTATGAAATTAAATTAATCAAAGATTAAAAAGAGAAGCTCATTGATTGGGATGGTAATTCCATAGTCGGGATGGTAATTTCATAGTCTGAGGGATGTTTGGCATCTGGCTTGACTTAGACGTTGAGGAGCTATGATTTATTAGGCTGATACACACTCATATATCTTTAGTATGATAAAAGAAACCTGAAAGGCTGATACACACTCATATATCTTTAGTATGTTTGTGTTATTGTTGTTGCATCAGTTGTGCTTTTCTTTCATTCCATCGGGAAGTTGGGATTTGACCTGAGACAAGGTGGACAGGTAACATGATTCCCTAATTGAGCGTATTAATAATGGAAAAAAAATATTAATAATATTTACTAGATTTAACATAATTTTATCCAAGTCTGTTTTCATGAAAAAAATAGTTTGCAAGTCTATGTTCTATAGTTATATATATCCAAGCAAAAGGTTGGATTGAATTCATTTGTTACGTTGTAATCGAATTTCTTATTTTCCTGACATATATCCTATTTTTAGACGTATTCCAGGTTTCCAGATGCATTGAATTCGGATGTACGGTTTAAACCAAAACACTGGTAGTATATTTTATTTATCTGCATTTCCTAGATTTGGTTGCTTTCTTTAGGTTAAAACAGAGTAGTTGACTTTAGATCTGAATTAGCAATAATTTGACTACTTTTGTTTGTATATTGTGATTGTTTGGGATTGTTTAGAAGATGAGATTTGAAAATAAGTAGGAGATAGGCTGTGCTCTTGATCTCTTAAATGTAATCTTTATTCGATCTATTCTTGTATTCATTCTTAGTCTTACATAATTTGCCAACATAACAATTGTATCCCTCTCATGTTGTTGATTACTTGTGATAATCCTGTGCAGTGGGATTCATCACGTTTAAACCTAACATTCCATTGAGTTTGTTATTAGAAGGAAAACATACTATTGAGTCTCATTTTGCTCTTCCTAATATGAAATGCATCTTATAGTTCAAGGTCAGTATCGCCGTTCTCGCCTCCGTTCGCGACTCTTAACAGTCGGAGCATTGCTGACACTGTATTTGGGGGAAGTGGTGACTGCACATTCTACAATTGGGAGCAATGCCGAGGATCTCATCTGCAAAAACATTAGTTCAAGGTCAGTCCCTCAAATTCGTCTATGATTTTTTTCCAGATTTGATGTGGCTCAGTCGAGAAAATCTGGGAAACCTCCATTATGGGTTATGGATGGTTTTTTAATTATTATTTTATTTTTTTTAATTTAGTTTTAAACTGTTGATTAATCATTTTTTTCTGGTCAATGAATGAGTTTTTAATCATATTTGCCTTTAGTAGTGTGAAATTTAAAACTGGTTGTTTCTTGATTCCTGGATATGCTATACTTTTTATTTCTGGTTCTTATTTATAATTCTTGTATTCATCAATTTCTTGTCCCAATGGATAGTTTGGTCAGTGGCCTGACCACACCAATTCTGCAGTTCATGTTAGGATCAATAAGTGAGGAGCAACTTATTTGTGTTGTGTGTGTGTGTTACTGTGTGTGCTCTTATTGTTGTTCATAGAAGTCTTAAATCAATTTACTTCAAGAAAGTGTTTGTTTGGTGTGCGGGAGCAAACACAATCGCCTCATGTTAACCATTATAGTTAAGTTTTGATTAGGGATGTTATTTGAGCCGTTCTAATGATGAACTGCAACTTTTCAGAACTTTAATTTTCTTTTTCAACTTATTATTGCAGTGTTTCAATGGAGTGTGAATCTTGTGGTAGCAATGGCCACACATTGGATTGTTGCGAGTTCAGTTTGGTTACTTTGATCACTCAGTTATAATTTGTATTCCTAATATCAATGTTCCATTGTCCATTCCTCGCTTCAGATGCATGGCTTCAGATGCCTGTATATTTTCTTGCTTCTCTAATTTTTGTTACTGAACTTCCAGCATCTTTATATCCCATATGTTGATGTGAACTCTCTCACATAATGTCTTCTCAAGTCATATTTTAATAGAGTGGAGATGCATGATATTTGATACTGTTAACTGGTTTCAGGTTTTGTGCTCTTTGTTTTGTGTGTGTGAGTTTGAGATATAATAGATTAGGAGTCCAGATTTAAAGAATTATAATATTCCCTAACTCAAAATATATCAATATCATTTCTGAGGGAACTATCTATTAAAATCTCTATTTCCTTTCTTCCATCAGGCCTTTGTTTGCAAATAGTCTTCGGGCTATTTTGCATACTTTCCAGGATCAATCAAGCCAAGATGAGATTGTAATTATTGGATGTCATTTGTTTCTTTGATTTCGTTCACTACTTTTTTTTTTTTTTGGTGCTTCTACTTCTGAATTTCGTTGCAAATTTTATGTTCATATAACTTAGTATAACGAATTGTTTGTCTGCAATAACAGATTTTTGATGAGGTAATTTATCTTTTAATTTTGCAGAGCAAGAGGTTATGCTTCCCAACATAATTTTCAATCAAAAGTGCCACATCTGATATCGTGAGTCTTCCTGGTTCGAACATCAACTCTATTGATTTCATCCCTTTCGCAAACATTCTGGAATAAGAACAGAGAATCGACATTTTGCCATTTCTTAAAATCTCTGCATAATTGTTGAAATTGCAGTGTTATTTGCCTCCAAATACTACTTTGTGGTTGTTGTCTTTGGTTGCAAGGTTGCTGTCGATTTATGTTGTTTGATGCAGCTTTTCCTGGATGATTTGAGAAGTCAAAATCTGCACTTGGTATGCTGTGGATTGATTCATTGCTTTATTTAATATTTTAATATCATTTTGCATAACATCACCATCTAACACTAGGTTATACAAATGGTGACATTAATAGAACGATCAAGTTGGGGAACCTTGACTTGCATTTAACACCTTACACAGTGTTAGCGACTGGACATGATGAGGGCATGATCGAATTCGTTCCGTCTAAACCATTAGCCCAGGTAAGTTTTCCTGCAAATGATTTTTTGTTAAAGTGAAACATGTTCAGAAGTAGCATTGAAGTTGGTGTTTTGATTTATATATGGTTTAGATTTGTTAAAGTTTGATTTGATTCTTTACTTTGATTTATATATGGTTTAGCTTTTACCAAACCAATATAGCCTAGAGTTTGTATATCATGGTAAATATCTGGAATGTTCATTAGATTTCATTATGAGATAGATTCTTTGATAGCCTTGGGAAGGGTGGTTTTCATTTATGATTTATGATTTCATTTTTTGAAGGGTGGTTAAATGACATGTTCATTTAGTGGAATAGAAGCTTGGTTAGAAATACAGTTCCATAACACATATTGTTGTGGGGAGACAACAAACAAAGATGTTGATGGTTTGTATTGGTGTTAATACACATAAAAGCAGAATCCACCTAGCTTGTTTTCTTTGTATATCAGGCATTGGAGCTTGTGGAGGTTGAGTATGTATATGTGCCAGAAAAAAGCAGAAGTAGATGGCATGTTGGATGAAGAATTTTCGGAAAATTCTGTTACTAAGGTCAGTGGAAAGTCTTAGGGAACATGTTCAATATTTATTTATTTATTTATTTATTTTTGCATTATACTAACGTCCCAGTTTCTCTTTTATCCCAGACACCCCAACGCTCGTCCGCTCTCTGAGAAGTTATGATAAAAATCTGGGTCGGTTGAAATAGACACATTAATTATCATTACGAAATTTATATGGTAGAAAACATTGTTTGTGTTCCTTTATTTATCCTCACTGCCTTTTTAAAATCCTTAATTTTTTTATTTTATTTTTTTATTTTTTGTCATGGTAATAGTATCCTTTCATGGATTCAACTTGAGTTAAGAGTGCACATAATTTTCCAAAGGAAGTGGTCGTTTTGCAGTATGATTTCATGAGTTCCTTGCTTATTTAAGAACCAATTGACACATTATTCCAAAACATGATGTAAACTTAAATCTTTTAGAAACTGCACTGACTTAGCTTGGTTTGGCTCCCAATTTGCAGCGGTTCAAGATTTCTTCATACGCGCTCAAGTGTTTTGATTAAAAATGTCAAAATTGCTTAGAGTTTCTCATGTAGTAGTACTTGGTACTATATGTTGTATGGCTCTCCTCTTGTGATATCGTGCTTGTTTTTTTTTTTTTGTCAACTGCATCTATACCTAATAAATAACCTTAAAAAACATTGGGAAACTTTAGGTTCTCTTGATCAATATTAGTATGTGTCAACGTAATTGTTCACCGCAAGAAAGTGTTGCCATTTGTGACTTGACTTGCTGGTGCCACTTCAAATAAAGATATTAACAAGTATTATTATTGTTATAGGTTTCTTTCGTCGCTTTTAAATTAGAAGTTGAGCTTGGTTTGTGATGTAACTTTTCCACAGGCATATAATTGAGCTGACTCAGTCTAATATGTTTAAACTGATGTCAATTATTATTGAAGTACTTGTTTCTGAAAATTAAATTGGCCCTGAGAGTTGGTGTGCAGTGTTGTGTTCGTCTTGATGAGTTTAAATGTATGTTTCGACGTTTGGAATTTTAGATTGTTTTATGGCTATACTAACTGGGGCAAACTTCCTGGTGGTTTGCAGGTAAGAGTTAGTATCAATTTAAGTAATTCCATGAGTTACATAAATGATGGAGCAAACGATATAATTGTAACATCAGTAAATATAGTATTTTTTTTATTTAATTTAGAGGTAATAACTAAAATAGGCCATCAAAAGGAGACATTTCTACTTTTAGGCCATGATATTTTGATTTAGGAAAATAGGCCATTAGAAGGACTTCGGGCCTGAATTTAGGCCATTGGGTTGGAATTCGGGCTGCGATTGCCTAAAAGTGGAAATGAGTACTTCTGGTGGTCTATTTTAGTTTTTTCAATTAATTTTATATAATTAAAATAAATAATACTCATTCTGTGTCATTATTTATGTCATACTTTCTTTTTTTCTTGTTCCAATATTTTTATTTTAAAAATAACTAAATATTAATCGCCAAACTTATCCTTCACCTCGCATTAATAAATAAATATATTAAACTTTCAAATTACCCACTACCATTAATAATTCCAGTCCACCCTACAACCACATATCAATAAATCACAAATAAATAAATAAATTAAAATTATGGGGTTGGGGACTTACTCCAGTGGTAAGTCCCCCAACTCTATAGGTTGGAGGTTCGAATCCCTACCCGGCCCCTATCATTTCCCTTTATTCCTTTTGTAATTGTGTGGTTTGAGCTCCCACCACCCGTTCCAGGACTCCAATGGCTCCTTAAAAAAAATTAAAATTATAACTCATTATAATCACATTATATAAATTGTTAAGTTACCTTTTTTAACACTATTAATAGGATGGAGGGAGTAATATAAGAAATAAAATAAATATGAATTCGAATATATTATAAAATAAGTAAAAAAATACATATTCAAAGAATTATAAAGTAAAAATAAACATATTTTATTATAAGTATCCCAAAATTTTCGGACATAGTATTTTATGTAGGAATAATTAGTATTCAATGCAATGAATTTTTCGGACATGGGTATGTTTGGCAATTAATATTTAATTATTTTTAAAATGGAAATGAAATAAAACATGTTGGAACAAGAAAAAAAAATGAGACATAAATAATGGCACATAATGAGTATTATTTATTTTAATTATATAAAATAAAAAATAATTCAAAAATACTAAAATAGGCGACCAGAAGGAGTCATTTCCACTTTTAGGCCATCGGGGCCCGAAGTCCAGCCCAATGGCCTAAATTCAGGCTCAAATTCCTTCTAATGGCCTATTTCTCTAAATCAAAATATCGTGGCCCAAAAGTGGAAATGACTTCTTCTGATGGCCTATTTTAGTTATTATCTCTTTAATTTACATATAGCTTGCATTCTGCATTGTTCAAGCAACTCCGTACACAGAGAAGATTAATGTGCTAAGCATAGTTTTTCTTAATTTATTTAAAAAAGAAATTGATGCATTATGTAGGAAGGGGCTGATAGTGTTCTGTTTGAAGGATCTCTTCTTAAAATCCACTCAAACCAATTAAGCACATGATTTCTGCTCAAAGCACATCATTTACAAGAAAACAAATTTTTGGTAGTGTTGAATATTATGTCTATTCTCTGGTCAGCACCATAATTTTTTTCTTTTCTTTTTTTTTTCTATAAAAAATGAAGTGTACGGTATTGGATGAAGAAATTTTACCTGGGGTGATAACTATTTCCACTGTTTTAAATTTAGTGAGCTTAACTCTATAGTTTTAGTTCCCTCTTAACTCCGACACTTATGTGATATGTTGAATTTATTATTCCTTTTGTAGATTTTTTATGTAGTTACTGGAGAAAACCCTGAAATGTTTGAGAGGAGTAGCAACAACAACCGATACTTCTCATGGAATTCACACTCAATTTATGGCTAAAGGTGATTTCACTTTAGATTATTGCTTGAAAAAAATCCAACATAGGCATGTTTTAGCTGTCATACAATGGAATTGTTCATCATTTGATCGCTTACTCACTCCATTTTGTCTTATTTTTTCCTATGAAGCAGTTTCTATCCCCTCTATCGACCAGCTGAAGATATTCCTGTAGACTTTCCTCTTGGGAAGGAAGCTCTCCACATCGTATCATTTCCTGACAAACTTATATTGCCTTCTGATATGGCTAAATTTGCAAAGGTCATAATAATACATTTCTTTCCAAACTGACTTGGTTCCATATTAAAATTTCTAAATTAATCCAAACTGACTTGCTTTCATACTTGAATGTCTAAAATTAATTTACCTCCCTAATAATCATTTGAGCTTCTGATGTTGATATATCATTTTGAGTACTGCTCATTTTGTCCAAATTTAGTCCATGTTTTTATCCAAGTAGAGCCCTCTCTATTGTTAAAGCAGAAACTATACTCTTACAGATATTCAATTGCCTACCTCCATGCTGTTGTTCAGGATTTAGATGATGATGATGATGAGATTTCCTGTTAAGAAAAACATTTGCGAAGAATATAACTGCTGTGGTTATTTTTGAGGTTTCTAAATTTGTGGCATGATTTTTGGTTCTTAAATTTTGTGATTATCCGATTTTCAGTGTGTTGTTTTGTCGGGAACAATTGAGTTTTGAGGTTTCCACAAGTCATCTGGAATAGATGAGGGAATGTGATCCTTGAAGTTTATATAGTTTGATGGCTACATCTACATAAGTGTAGATGTCTGTATGTATAACTAAACTTCTTTGAACATAATAAGTATCATATAAGGAAACCATGTACGCACACCTACAATTATTTCTTCTTTGTCTATGGGTAGTTGTACGCCCTAAATATCTGTGCATCGCACAGCTCCTATAGCTAGTACTATATATATATATATATATATATATATATATCACATTATAAATATGTACATCGCATATGAATAGCACTTCTTCGTTAGGAACAGTAAACCCTATTTTTGTCAATTGTGCATGTTTTTATTCGGATTGCAGAAACCTAACAGTGCTCCGTCGTCTTCCTCGCAGTCTCAAAATTCGTCGCTGCGGCTTCAATCGCTCCCTCCTTTCTGGCATGATCGCTGGAACAAACGGACTAATAATACCCACATTTCCGGATGGGCCAGTATCCAGACAACGGATTAAAAGATTCACGGATTCCGTTTATCGTTTTCTGTTGCAGGAAACAAATAAATCTGAACCCAAAGGAAAAGGTGCAGCTGCTGATCCAGCTTGAAGAATACCGGAAGGAGCCTGGACCCATCACTCTGGGTCCCACCTCCTCGAACTGAAATCGGAAGAAGAATGACCTCCAGATGCAAATACGGATCGAATTAGCATGAAGAGGTCAGAAAGGAGGGTCCCACCGTCACTGCCGCCGTCACGAGAATGTTCGTCGGAGCGCCGCGGGGTTGCCGGAATTTGATCGGAATCTGGCCGGAAGTTCGCCGGAAAAGTTTCTGGTCAATGGAGGTCAACGCCGGAACAGGGCAGTGGACCCTAGCCCCAAATTAGTCCGGGAGTTCATCATGTCCAGGACCCCCGTCGCTAGCCAAAGGCTTACGACGTGAACCTGTGGCTTATGACGTGAACCTCGAAGACCCACGTCGCTAAGCATCACCCCTGTCGCAAGACAATGCCTCACAACGTGGTCCTTTGCCTTACGACGCGGAACCCACGATGCTAAACCACACTCATGTTGCTAGACTAGGCTAGCGTCGTACCCTCAGTCTTGCGACGAGAGCCATTCGGACCAGCCAGGTTACGACGCGGAACAGCTCCACGACGCGAGACGAGGATCCCGATGTAATTCGAGGCTCGCATCATCCAGTCCAGTTTTTGTTTCTTTCTCATTTCCGATTGTTGAAAACGATCTAGAGTTGTTTAATTAGCTTGTAATAGTTGTTGAATGTGGTTTCTCTATATAAATGGGCCCTAACATTTGTCACTCACTTTGATCATTATTGAATTTATCCTTCATCCTATCAAAGTCTGTTTTCTCTCCCGAGAGCATCACTTGCTCTCGGCATTGTTGTGAATCCTTCCAATCCCTTGGAACCTCACACCTTGAAGCCTCAACCGACTTCAATGGAAATAAAGATGATGCACTTGGAGGAGGTCCATTCGGGTTAGGGTTGGCCTAATCACATTGGCTAGTCCGGGTCTACTTCATCGTAGGTTTGACTATCTTCATTTTGTGTTTTTCCACCATTCCCATCATCTACCCCCTCTCGGCCTCACCATCTCTTTCATTCTAAAATCCGGATATTGCAATATTGTTAAGGGGGGTCCATTTGGGCAACGACATAATTATAAATTTGGTATCAGAGCCTATCTTGGCATTTGCAATAGGATTTTCCATTTTCTCCATCTTTTGTTTTGTTTTCCTCCATTAAAATCGGAAAAAACAACCTAAAAAATATTGTGTTTTGTGCTCTCGGTTTACTCGTGAATCTTGTGTTCCTATTTGTTTTCTATATTTCTTGTTTAAATCCACCTCCCTACTCCTCTTTGTACCAACCGTGAGCTTATATGTTTATTTGATTGGTGTTCACATTGTTAAATAGGTCATTAAGGGTTAGGGTTATTAGGGTTTGGGTTTGAGTGAGTTTTGTGGGAAAAATATTTGTCGACAATATTCTGTTTTGGTGTTCATATGTTCTTGAGTGTATTTGAATATTAAAGAACACCATATTGTTCTTGCATGGTACTGTTTGTTCCGAATCATTTGTAATAGATAAATGTTAGTTTGTAATTTTGTGGGACACAAAAGGGGATTGTACCAGGTTTGCTTTTTGGGATTTTTGGTGTTTTAATTGCCCCTGTACAACCTGCCAAGTTTGTTGGAAGAAGTGGGAGTGGGTCACTATTAAGGAATCTCAAGAAAAAGACAAGGCAAGCCACCCACGTCGCTGGACCTACCCCATCATGATCCTCCAATACACGTCGCAAGCCATTGCTTAGCGACGTAATTCAAAAGAAGGGAGAACAAGGCAGATCATTATGACGTCAACCCCTTACGACGTGAAGCATCAGTATGTCGCGATCCTCAATTCACGTCGCAAGCCCACTGCTAGCGACGTAACTCAAAGAAAACAGCCAAGGCAAGGCCGTCGCAATACCCACACGTCGTGAGGCTCTACGACGCGAAACCCCACTTACGACGTGATTCAGTCTAGCATCGTTAACCCACATCTTGAAGAGTTCGAGGCTTCCAACGCACGACGCTAAGCACTACGTCGCTAGACCAATCTTACAACGTGATCCAGTCTAGCGACGTCCACTCAGAAGTTGAAGGTCCCTCACGTCGCCAAGCCTTACGATGCCAAGCTCGTCTCACGACATGATCGTCTAGTGACGTGCCACCCTCTAGCGTGGTACCAGCACCGGATTTTGAAAATTTGAATTTCCCACCAATTCAACAATTTGCCACGTGTCACGCATTAAGGAATTAACATTAATCACGTGTATTGATTGGGAATTCAATATTTTGTGTGTTTGAGCGTTACAGTAAAGTGAATATCGGACTGGCACAATTGTGAAACCTAGCCCTTGAAGCCACTTGAGCATTCCTACAATAAATTGGATATTGGACTGACACCCTTGTGAAACCTAGCCCGAGAAGTCACTTTAGTAAACTGGGTTTATTTCCAGGAGTGAATTTTCTTGTGATCTTTAATTTTTCCTCTTCCATATCGGGTCCATATACACTGTCCATTACCTGCAATACTTGTTAAAAACTGTGAACATAGATCAGATTGCAATAAGCTCACACTTCTGTGCTGTTATTGATTGAGTCGAGCAGTTCATTCTGAATCTTGGACTGCGCATCACATATCTGTCCTTGTGCATCTGACTATTCCTTGGAGCAGGTTAACTTTAACAGGGTGTTTGGAATCGAGAAAGCTGTATGTGAGAGAAAAACACTTTTGGAGTTCACTCTACATATTTTCTGTCTATTTTTCTGACTTCTTTATATCTATAAATAATTTTATCTGTGAGATGGCAGGACGCACTGAGCCAACCATGTCTGATCTGATAGAAATGATGCGGAACTTGAACGAAACCAATGCTAAGAAGACAGACATCGATGCTTGACAGACATCGATGCTTTACATCATTCTTTAAATATCAATGCTACCAATATTGAAGCTGTAAATAAATGCGTTGATGATATAGTTTGTAATACCCGGGATTTTTATAGCGCTCAACAAATAAAATAAATTTATTTCCAAGAAGGATATAATTTATCACAATAAATTATTGCTCGGCAATGAAACGCCGATAAATTCAAAAATTCAAAATGGAATAAAAGAGGGAAAGGAAGCCCGAAGACATTCCATGAATCGAGTCAAAAGAATTGAAATTAAATTCAAGAAAGAAAAGAATTTTAATTCCAAGAACCCGCGAAGTCGGAAACGATTTAAATAAATAAATTATTACACGGGAGTTAAAAGACGACGAATTAGAACACGAAGAATCCAAACGCGACGCACTCAAGATTTCGAATACGGGATTAATTCGAGACGAAATAAATTTAAGATAAGAATTTATAATCCGAGAATGACCCGAAAAATCGAGCCCGAAAATGTAGAAGGATAGAAGTCCGAAAGAGGGGAGGAAAGGACCCGACGAATCGCATGACCCGGTCCGGACCGCGGTCCAGAGCGGAGCCGCGCGGTGTTTGTCTAAACACCGCGCCACCACCACGCCACTTGAACAGGCTGCGGATTTTGTGCGATCACACGCGATTTCTTGCCAAATTTCGGTTCGAAAACTATGGTAACTTACCTTACCCATGTAGAGGAGATCAAGGACCATTAGTAGGCCGATTGTCTGCCATTCTAACTCCCAAAATCCCTCTCAAAACCGCCCCCATCATCCTCCCCATTCAACCCACTCGAAAAATCCTAGTTCTTGTGCATTCCGAATCGTTCCGGCGAAGAAGACGAAGATGGACGAGGCCAAGCACTTTATAGACGCCGTGTGGTGGTAAGGATGAGATTTTAATATCTTTTTCATAGCCCCTAGTCGAATTTAGAACCTGATTTTTAGTATTTTTCTCTTATAATCGCAAATCGGGACCGAAGAGAAGGAGACGAGTAGTTTGGACGTGTTCGCGGACTCCGGAGGCCATCCCGACGAATCTTAGGACTCTAAATCTCACCCACTGTAAGTTTCTTCCTTGCGTATCAATTTTGGGTGACTAAAATCGAACGAATCAATGGATCTAAAACAAAACATAAAAATCGGACTTAGAAACCCCAATCCGCGCATTTTCTGAAATCCGGTAAAAACTCCTATTTCGAGAATCCGAAACGAGAAATTCCGAACTGAAGATTTGTTTCTAACATCTTAATCTAGGTTGTGTCAAATTTTCAAGCATTTTCATCAAGTTTTAATACTCGAAAATTCATCGAGAAGATTCTGAGTTTTAATAATTTTCGAAAATCCTGACAGCATTCATATGTGAATTTGATGTGGATTTTACCTTCACTTACAGTCCAAACCAATCTTCGATGTAAACATAAAAGTCGTAAATAATTGTCTCAAGATTGTGTCCTTAAAATTTCATGCATTTTTGTTAACGTTTGTATACTCAAAAAGCCTTTTGAACAGACTGTGATTTAAAGGAAAAGTTGACAGGTTATGTAGTCGAACTTGTGCGTTTTTCGATCCCTTGTGGTCAAAAATAATCTTGGGTGAAAACATAAAAATTGTAGATAAAAGTCTTAAGAATATGCCTGTAAAATTTCGTGAGTTTTCATTAACGTTTGAACCTTCAAAAAACGATCTGAACAGCCTGCGCTTCCAGTAAGAAATCCGACAGATTTTCTATCCGAACTTAATGCACGAATCTGATTTAAACCGGAGTGTTTTCGGACATATTGCCTCTAATAAAACTTGCTCATTTTTGTGTTTTGTACGCGCTTGTAAAATTTCATAATTTTTAAAGATCGTTTACTTGGTCAAAAACGTGGTTTAAAAACGGTGCGCTGTTACTGGGAAGTTGACAGATTTTGAGTTTTGAAAAGATTGCGAAAGTCGACTTGTTTCCTTACCTAATTTCGAGAAACTTAAAACATGAAAGTTGTTTGTATGGGTGTCCTTGAGCTATTGTATAAATTTCAAAATTTTTGGTTAAAAGACGAATTTTTAAATTAAAAAGGCATAACCTGTGACGAATTGGATTATTCGAACTTGAGAAAAACTCGAACTATGAAATGCGACGTTGAATCTTTTTATACGACGAAACATAAACTTTCGAAAAATCCCGTTCACTAGGCTGAGCCGATCTTCATACAACTATCTTTGAGACTGCCTCGTTAGTGGTCTCCCTACTATCTGAGATTGCCTCGTTAGTGATCTCCTTACTATGCCAAAACGGCAGTTGTGCACATGGCCTGCCAAATCGGCAGTGAGAAATACACGGCCTGCCCGAGTGGCAGTGAAACCGCTTGAAAAGCCTGTCAAATGACAGTTCATATACACGCCTGTCAAATTGACAGTAGATATACACGGCTTGCCAAAATGGCAATCGATACACATGGCTTGCCGGAATGGCAATCGAGATACATGGCTAGCCAAAACGGCAGTCAACACTGATATGGCTGCGGCCGCCGGCTCACCGGCTAACTGATTATGATTATTGAGATTGCCTCGTTAGTGATCTCCCTTGTGTGGTGTCCTCATCTTAGTTTGCGGGGTAAAATATAAAAGACTCGTGTGCGTCATTTATTTAAAGCTTTATTTACTTACCACGCCTTTAAATTACGCTTTTTTAATTATGCCTTTAAAATTCTGTACTCTAATCTCGAATAATCAATTATGTTTTTCCGCTGTAAGTTAAATTATGAAATTTTAATATTTCAATTAAGCCAGAGTAAAAGTATAATTTTTAAATTAATTAAATAATTTTTAAAACCCCTTTATTGTTACGTTAGGGATTAACTTACTCAGTATTTTATATACTGATAAACCCGTTGTTTATTTTTCTATTACAGAGTACGGAGCATGATCATGCATCGGGGGATCACTTCGGACATTTAGTTATTTATTTTACATGACTTGCATACGTGCTTGTTAACCCGAATTTGGCCATGTCGGCCCTATCTTTAAATTTCCGCTGCAAATTTATTGTTATTATTACATGTGTGGATGATGTCATATTATTATTTTAAGCAAATCCGGACTTGTTTTTAAAACTTTTTCCAAAACCCATAGCCTTGCATCTCTTTAGCAAGCTCGGAGAATCTGTGTCTTGCTAGGGAGGTGTGGCGGTGGCATCCCGGCCTGGGTTATCAAATCCGGGGTGTTACATAGTTGATGATATTGCAGCTCGGGTACGGTTCCAGAACGAGCTGATCCAAAGAGAGGTTATGAACCGAGCTGAGAGGAGATTCGAAGAAGCCTTCTATCCTACTCCCTCACCTCAGAACACAACTCCTCCAGCTCCATCCATAGCACCAACTGTTCCCAGAATATACCAGAAGGAACCAGCGGAGTTTCCCAAGCTGATATGGCTACCACGGAGGAAGCCATAGCTGAACAGGAACTGCAATATGGTACCTTTAACAGGCATTCAGGGATCAGTGGACCTAGACCACCACCTCCTCCCGTAGCAAGACAGACTCCGGTAGGGCAACCAGTCTTCAGAGCGGATGATCCGTTGGCCATGCCACCACCTGCCGAAGGAACTGCACTGCGAATCATTCCACCACCTGCCAGACAAAAGCTAGACTTTGATCCACCAGCCTACGATGAGGAACCACAGGCTGATGACAACATGAAATGCATTAAGTTCACTATCCCTACTTTCAAAGGGACAGGTGATCCTAATGAATTTCTTGATTGGAAGCATTCCATGGAGCTGATCTACAACTGCCACAACTATTCAGACTTCAAGAAGGTTCAGTTGGCTGTGACAGAGTTCAAAGACTACGCTCAAATTTGGTGGCAGAAATTCTATTCTGATCTTCACACTGCAGGGAGACCTCATGTCACTAATTGGGAATATTTGCTAGAAATTATGCAACACTGTTTTGTACCTCATACTTATAAGCTGGACATGTATATGAAATTAGTGGGCCTACAGCAAGGATCCAAAACTGTTGAAGAGTACTATCATGAGATGGAAATGCTCATGATGAGGCCTCAAATCAATGAGGACCCATTGATTATGCTTACCAGATTCGCCAAGCACCTGAGACCCGAAATCCATGAAGAAATGGAGATGAGGGGTTACATCAACATTACCGATCTGGTTCGCAAGGCTGCTAGGTTTGAGGCACAATTGAAGCGAAAATCCCATCGACCCACTCCATCTCCCTCAGGGTACTACAACTACAATCCTAACAAACCTTGGTTGATTCGACCACCACTGCACTACAGGTAACCGCAACACCAGACGCAACAACAGGGTCAGGATCGACAGAGAGGTTTTGGTTTAGGACAGGCCTTCAGAGCATATAATTAAGAAGAGAGGAATCGAGCACCAGCTCCAACTCAAGGCCGGGAATAAAGACAACCCGTTAGAGATCAACGGGAAGTCATCTGCTTCAAATGTGGAAGGAAAGGTCATTATGCTACTAACTGTCACAATCCGCCAAAGAGAGTGGCTGTCCTCAATACTGGAGAGGACCAAAGACCAGTTGTTGAGATTGAACCGGGTGTATCCAGGATTTATGACTCTGAAGATGAAATGGAATTTGATGATCCTGAACTACAAGAGCATCATCAAGGAGAACCTGTCAATCCAGAAGTCGTACCTGAAGATGGGGACGACGTAAATATTTTGGTTACTATGAGATCATTGAGTGCAGACAGAGAGCCAGAAACAGCAGACAACAAAAAAGGGATAATCTTTTCCATTGTCGTTGTACTATATTAGGCCATAATGCCACTGTCATTGTGGATAACGGTAGCTGCACTAATGTTGTAAGTTTATACTCTGTTCGCAGGTTAATGCTACCAACTAAGGAGCACTCTAAGCCCTACCAGCCTATATGGATGAACCAGAGCGGCCGTACCAAGGTCATACAGCAAGCTTGGCTCCCGATCACCAAGGGATCATATTCGAAGAAGGTTTTGTATGACGTGGTGCCAATGGATGCTTGTCATATATTATTGGGTAGGCTGTGGTTATTCGATAAGGATGCCACGTACAGAGGAAAAGCAAATGTACTGTACTTTAAGCAAGAACAATGTGATTATTTGTTTAAGCCATTATCTGTTAAAGTTGTTCGGCTTGACCAAAAAACGTTGAAGGAAAACATCGCCCAGGAAGAAGCTAATTTCAAAGCAAAGGCTAAGGGAAAAGCCAAAGTTGGTGAATCGTCTAATGGTTCAACTCCCTCAAGTCAATGTCTGATATTGACTAAATCCGAGTTCAAGCAAGCCGCGCTAGAACCTGAATTTACAGGTCACTGCTTCCTTGCTTATATTAAACCCGATGATTCCGTTTCTTGAACTATCACTGCTGCACCTGAATTTTCTTTGGAATTTTCTGAAATGCTTGACAGGAACAAAGTTGTTTTTTTTCTGGATGAAGTCCCAGCTGGACTCCCATCATTAAGAGACGTTGAACACCGAATCGACTTCATTCCCGGAGCCTCCATCCCAATCAGACCCGCCTACCTTATGAATCCCGAGGAAACAAAGGAAGTACAACGGCAGGTTCAAGCGTTACTTGACAAGGGATGGGTCCGTGAAAGTCTATCACCGTGTGTCGTTCCAGTTCTATTGGTACCAAAGAAGAATGGTGAATGGAGAATGTGTGTTGATTGCCGAGCAGTCAACGCCATCGCCATTGAATACCGTCATCGAATCCCGAGACTGGACGACATGTTGGATGAACTGGGAGGAGCCAGTGTGTTTACAAAGATCAATCTAAAGAGCGGATATCATCTTATTTGCATGCAACCGGGTGATGAATGGAAGACCGCCTTCAAGACCAAATTTGTTGTTGTATATTTTGATGACATCTTGATTTATAGTTGTGCTAATGCAGATCATGTTTCTCATGTTCAACTGGTGTTGAGCAAACTTCGATCAGTGCAACTGTATGCCAACTACGAGAAGTGCATCTTCTGTGTGCCAGAGGTCACATTTCTTGGATTCGTAGTGGGAAAAGATGGTCTCAAAGTGGATGAATCGAAAATCAGGGCTATATCCGAATGGAAACCGCCAACCTCTGTGCATGAAGTTCGCAGTTTCTTAGGATTGAGTGGTTTCTTCAGACGATTCGTGCCACAGTTCAGTGTCATTGAGGCCCCAATGACTTCGTTGCTCAAGAAGGAAACTCAATTTAAGTGGGAGCCGAGTCAGCAAAAAGCTTTTGATGATCTGAACGAGAAGCTCACCCATGCACCCGTTCTGGAATTGCCGAATTTTGAATTGCCATTTGAAGTTCAAACTAATGCATCAATGGGAGTTGTTTTACTGCAAGAAGGTAGGCCAATAGCATACTACAGTGAGAAATTCAGTAGAGCACAACTGAATTATTCGACATATGATAAGGAACTATATGCTATTTTCCGAGCACTGAAAACATGGCGGCATTACCTTTGAGGAAGAGAATTTGTAATCAATACCGATCACGAGACTCTGAAGCATATCCGACAACAGGGCCAGCTCAGCAGGAGACATGCTCGTTGGAGTGCCTTTATCGAGGCCTTTCCATACGTGATCCGGTATAAGAAAGGAAAAGATAACGTTGTAGCGGATGCACTTTCGAGACAAAATACATTGACAACATTCGCTTCAGCTAGGGTCATTGGTTTTGAACATGTAAAAAGTCAGTATGCTACTGACGAAGATTTTAAGGATATTTTTGAAAAGACTCAGAAAAATGGGTTCAAAGAA
This sequence comes from Hygrophila difformis, assembly GCA_030278955.1. Taxonomy (NCBI): domain Eukaryota; kingdom Viridiplantae; phylum Streptophyta; class Magnoliopsida; order Lamiales; family Acanthaceae; genus Hygrophila; species Hygrophila difformis. Next base: position 37,147,480 of record JAOANR010000007.1, on the reverse strand, counting down.
TTTTCCCAGACAAATGGATTTCTGTATTTTGAGTACAGGTTGTGCATCCTAAAGGGATTAATCAAAGAGTTATTAATCCAGGAGGCACATGGAAGCGGCCTCATGGGATACTTTGGGAAAGATGCCACGATGGGAATTATTGTGGAACGGTTCTAGTGGCCTAGCATGAAAAAGCAGGTTGTTGACTACATAGCCAAGTGTCTTGTCTGTCTGAGGGCCAAATCGATTGTTAAACCACATGGCTTGTATCAAGCACATCCAGTGCCAGAATGACCTTGGCTTGATATGTCTTGGACTTTGTACTGGGTTTGCCTCGAACTGCGAGAGAAAAAGATTCGATTTTTATAGTCGTCGATCGATTTTCGGAGGTGGCTCACTTTATCCCATGTGCAAAAACGAATGATGCCTGCCATATCGCAAAGCTGTTCTTTCAAGAAGTGGTACATCTGCACGGAGTACCCAACTCAATTGTCTCTGATCGCGATGTGAAATTTGTGAGCTATTTCTGGAAGGGATTTTGGCGTGAAATGGGCACACAACTCTTGTTCTCCACTTCGTATCATCCTCAAAGGGATGGACAGACGGAAGCGGTAAATCGCGTGTTGGGTAACCTTCTACGTATAATTACTTCTTCAAATTCAAAAGGCTGGGATGAATGTTTGCCTCATATTGAATTTGCTTATAACTGACACATTCATCGTGCCACACACATGTCACCCTTCGAGATAGTCTACGGTTTTAATCCGCTAACCCCGCTTGATTTTCTGCCACTACCTCATAGTGACCATATGAATGTAAATGGCAAGGATAGAGCCAGAGCGATCAAATATCTTCATCAAAATGTGCATGAAAGTCTTCAAAAGGCGTCTAAAAATTACGCCCGTCTGGACAACAAGGGCCGTAAGAAATTGCTTCTGAAACCCGGAGACTGGTTTTGGGTTCACATGCGCAAAGAACGGTTACCTGCACAACGACACGGAAAGCTCGCACCTCGTGGAACAGGGCGATTTCAAGTCCTTGAGAAAATTAATGATAATGCTTAAAGGATTGAACTACCCGATGATTATAATATTCATCCGACTTTTAATGTTGCAGATCTATCCTTATTTGAGCGAGACGAGGAGCTTGAATCCGATCGGTTGATGGATCTACCTCCCCAAGGGGGTGGGGATGGCGTGGTCGCCGAAATGAATGGACTAATAATACCCACCTTTCCGGATGGGGCGGTATCGAGGCAACGGACTAAAAGATTTACTGATTCCGTTTAAAGTTTTCTATTACAGGAAACAGATAAATCTGAACCCAAAGGAGCCCAAAAGGTGAAGCTGCTGATCCAGCTTGAAGAATATCAGAAGGAGTCGGGACCCATCATTATGGGTGATGGGTCCCACCTTCTCGAACTGAAACCGGAAGAAGGATGACCTCCAGATGCAATACGGATCAAATTAGCATGAAGAGGTCAGAAAGGAGGGTCCCACCGTCACCGTCTCCGTCGCCGGAAATTTCACCAGAGCTCCGGCAAGGTTGCCGGAATTTGATCGGAATCTGACCGGAAGTTCGCCAGAAAAATCGCCGGTCAACGGAAGTCAACACCGGAACAGGGCAGTGGACCCCAGCCCCAAATCATTCTGGGAGTTCTTCAAGTCCAGGACCCCCGTCGCTAGACAAGTCTCCACGTCGCTACCCAAAGGCTTACGACGTGAACCTGTAGTTTACGACGTGAACCTCGAAGACCCACGTCGCTAAGCATCACCCCCATCGCAAGACAATGCCTCACGACATGGTCCTATGCCTTACGACGCAGAACCTACAATGCTAAACCACACTCACGTCGCTAGACCAGGCTAGCATCGTACCCCGCAGTCTTGCGATGAGAGCCATTTGGACCAGCCAGCTTACGACGCGGAACAGCTCCACGACGCGAGACGAGGATCCCGACGTAACTCGAGGCTCGCGTCGTCCAGTCCTGTTTTTCTTTCTTTTTCATTTCCGATTGTTGAAAACGATCTAGGGTTGTTTAATTTGCTTGTAATAGTTGTTGAATGTAGTTTCCCTATATAAATGGGAAACCTAACATTTTCACTCACTTTAATCATTATTGAATTTATCCTTCATCTTATTATAGTCTGTTTTCTCTCCCGAGAGCATCACTTGCTCTCGGCATTGTTGTGAATCCTTCCAATCCCTTGGAACCTCACACTTTGAAGCCTCAACCGACTTAAATGAAATAAAGATGATGCACTTGGAGGAGGTCCATTTGGGTTAGGCTTGGCCTAATCACATTGGCTATTCTGGGTCTACTTCATCTTAGGTTTGACTATCTTTATTTTGTGTTTTTCCACCATTCCCATCATCTAACCCCTCTCGGCCTCACCATCTCTTTCATTCTGAAATCCGGATTGTAACACCCCGGATTTGATAACCCAGGCCGGGATGTCACCGCCACACCTCCCTAGCAAGACACGGTTTCTCCGAGCTTGCTAAAGAGATGCAAGGCTATGGTTTTTCAGAGTTTAAAACATTCAAACAGCCCATTGAAATATAACTTGAAAATAGTATCATTACAGTTGCAGCGGAAAATAATATTTAGATATAAGTAATGCAGCGGAATTTAAATTGGGTCAACACGACCAAAACACGGGTTAAACAGGCCCGTTCATACTATAGTCCAATGCAAATTTAAAATAAAGTGTTCCCAAAATTTTCCATGCACGTACGTGCTCAAGTATAATCCACATGCTTTGTACGAAAAAGAAAGAAATGTTTTTGGGTCAGCACAACTTGCTGAGTAAGTTAACACATAAATGATTGTGGGGTTTCAAAGCCTTTAATTAAATTTAATAAAAGTATGCTTGTAGACAATACACAATTCAATTTATTCACGCACTAATAATTAAGTGGCAAAATTTTAAACAAGAATTTCCACATGATCATAATTCAAAACACATGATAAAATAATCGTAAGACATAATTTAAAGGCATAATTTAAATAAGGAAAATATTCAAGTCTTTTAATTTTTTTTTCGTGACTTCAGGATTTGGTATTTTCAGGATTTCACTCTTTCACTTTTGTTCGGTATGATCAAGTATAATTTGTTCTTGGGGAAACGAACCCGCGAGAATTTAAACGCATCCTAGGGAATCGAACCCATAGGAATCAACACATGTCCTGGGGAATCGAACCCGCAGGAAAACAAACGATCGCCCTAGGGGAATCGAACCCGCAAGAACTCAAATACATCCTAAGGAATTGAACCCGCAGGAATCAACACACATCCTGGGGAATCGAACCTGCAGGAAAACAAACAATCGCCCTTGGGGAATCGAACCCGCAAGGTAAGAACACATTTCGCAAATTTCACAAGTCTCTCAAAATATAACTTTACACAAGTCGTTGTCTTACTCCATAATTATTTAAAAATTCATTTTAAGTCCAAAATTCTAATATTTTCACAGTATATCAAAAACACCATAACGAACAACTTTCGTGTTTTAACAATTTCATAATAAGTTGAGGAAACATGTCAAAAATCGAGTTTATTGCACAACATATACACTATCAGGATTCAGGTTTACCACAGCTAAGAAAATCGACGTTTTGACATAACAAATGGATTTCAAAAATTCTAAATTTTATACACACATACTAGACATGATTATCTACAACTTTTGTTTAGATTGCAAAGACTAGATCGGACTAAAAATTATAGAAACATGCTCTTCAAGTTCGGACATATGCACTGTCAGTTTTTCGAAAAGAGTTTGGAAAACAGTTTATATTCGACGCGATTTGAGGTAGCAAACGTTGATGACAATCTCTGAAATTTTTACACAACATAGCTTAATGTGTTAGGATCAAAATTCTAGTTTTGCGTTTTTCCGTTTGAACTCTCGAAATAGGGGTTTTGGTCGAATATCAAATCTGTCACATTTTCAAGTTCGACTCTTAAGGCAGGTTCGTTGGAGACCATTTTTGGATATCAAAACACGATGAAAAATTACGAAATTTTTACAATAACTAGATTTGTGTCTTAGGAACGTTTTTCATGTTTTACATTTTTCCGTTTGAACAGTTTTAAGGGTTTGAAAAATTCACACCAAATTGCTGCGCCGTGGGTTTTTCGAGTTTACAGATTTTGGGGTTATTAATTCCCTATGATCGGTTGTATTTTAAATCACCCAAAACCAAGTAAGCATTAACTTACAGTGGGGGATGTCTAGGATGTCCCGAATCGATCGGGGCGCCCACGCTTGCTACGAACACGTCCCAATTACTCCGTCTCTTTTCCGTTGGCCCCGAAACGAAATCGAAAGTAAAAATCTAGGGTTAGATCGGATTTTCGGACTCGAAAACTTAAAGGAAAACCTATGAACGACTTACCACAATGTGGAACACTAAGTATCTTGTTCTCCACGCCTCCTCCATTGGTTTTCGTCGCCAGAAAGTGATCGGAAAGTCGTCGGAAAGTGGAGAACTTGTGTTTTCAGTTTTGAGAGGGTTTGGGATGAAGGAAAAGTTTTTGGAGGCTGATCATGGAGTGGGAGATTAGTCTCCCTCGACCTAATAGCCTTTCCCCCGACTGGGATTGGCTTTCCTTAGTCGGGGTCGAAAATTATGGTAAGAAATCGCCGAAATCGCGCTTGGCAGCTGGTTCTGTGTAATGGCGCGGGGTTGGCGCGCTGATAGAAGAAACCCCGCGCGGACACCGCGCGGACAACGCCTGGACTTCGGTCCGGGCGGGTCGTGTGATCCGTCGAGCCTTTTCTCCTCTCTTTCGGACTTCTATCCCTCTATGTTCTCGGATTCTGATTTCCGGGCTATTTTCGGGCTCCAATTTCCTATCTAAATTTTATTCGGATCTAAATTTACATTTGGACTCGAGTTATTGAGTCCATCGGTGTTGGGTTCCCGTGTAACAATTTATTTAATTAAATTTTCTTCGGCTTCCCGGGTTCTCGGAACTTTGATTACTTTTTAATTTAAATTCCATTTCTCATTCCTTATGATTCTTTATTTATTTATTATGTTTTCTTTGTTATTTTTTTTATTCATTTATTTTATGTTGCAAAATTCTCGGGTATTACAGTCTACCCTCCTTAAGAATCAACTTCGTCCTCGAAGTTGTGTTTCGGTTTTTCTCGTACTAAGGACTTTTTGTTTGTTTTATTATTTTGTGACTGAACTTAGAATTTAGATTTCCAAGCTGCCTACATACCCTGTGAAGGGATCAAGTCATAACGTAGTTCAAAACAATTTGAATTTGTTTATCTGAAATACAAAATATTCGGACTAGAATATTCGGGTCGTTACATCCTCCCCTCCTTAAGATTACAGTTATGTCCCCATAACTGCCTATATATTATTCACAAACAGGTTCGGGTATCGTTGCCTATGATCCTTCCTCATTGAGCTGGCAAGTCAGCTTGATCAACATCATTCCATCGTCCTACAGCTCATCCTTGATCTCCTTGTTGAGGGTTTACCAAATCTACCCTCTTCTCAATCATTTCCTCACGAACATTACATTCTCTAATCATGTGGTCTTCCCCACCACATCTATAGCAAGTTCCACGCCTTGGGCATTCGCGCACCAGATGGGTTTTGTGACACTGCGGGCAACGTGGTATGACTGTACCACGGGAAACATTTCTCCCATTATTGAAACCTTTATTCTTATTCTCCTTTGGCTCATTGAACCCAGCTTGACCATTGTTCTTCCTAAAATTGTCATTGTTATTGTTTCGATTCTTTTTCTCAAATTCTTGCGAGTCCTTGCTCGACTCCCCATTTCCTTTACGTTTCAGTTGCTGGACTCGATCAATTGCTACAGCTCGATCATAAACCGTCTACAGGTTTGTGAATTGTCCTACTGCAAGTATCTCCCGGATACCAAGGTTCAGACCCATCTCGAATTTCTGAGCCTTGTCAGAGTCGGTTGGTACCATCCTCGTAGCAAATCGCACCAATTCCTTGAATTTGGTATAGTACTCTTGCACTGTCTGTGCACCTTGTTTGAGGTTGATGGACTCCTCGTATTTTGCAGTCTTGGTGCTCAGTGGGTAGAATCTTTCCCTCAAGGCTTCCTTAAGTCCTTCCCAGGTATAGGCTTCTTCCTCTTCCTCTGAATTCGTTCGAAGGTTTTGCCACTAGTCATCGGCTTCGCCCCCTAAGTAGTAGGTCGCTATGTGTATCTTCTCCTCATCAGGGCATTTGATAGCATTCAAGAGCTTATCAAAGGTATGGATCCAACCTTCCAACTTGGCCGGATCCTCTTGGCCGTCATAATGGGGTGGGCTGTAGGGGTTTACCAATGCCAAGTAGTTGACTCGGGCTACTGGCGGAGGTACTGCTGCTTGTGCCCTATGCACCTCAGCATTTCCTAATGCTACAAGGACTTCCTCTATAGTTTTTAAATATTCTTCCATGTTGTTGGGTACAAGAGGCACTCGATCTCCTACGTTCGGAGGAATCTCATTGTTGTTAGTTGCGTTTGGGAGGTCAGTGTCTGTGCCGTTTGGGCTTACCTGCCTCAGCTTTCTCCTAGGTGCCATTTTCTCTGTTATTAAGCACGCGAAGATGAGTTTCTAAGTGATCAAGATCTAGGACTAAGGCAAAGTTAGTCTTTAGCAAGCGCTTCTAAGTCAAGACTCAAGGTCGAGTCGAACACTAGAGTGAGAAGGTTATGTATCACAAACGATTGACATAAAAGGTTAGTACAGATATTTATGTATGCATATGTATACGCAAACCCCCCGAAAATAATTTAGTTTATGCATGCATTCATCTATCCATGAGTTTTTTAAAAAAATAAGTTTGTTCCTTGGATAGATTTTAAAAGAATAAGGGTAAAAGGTTTGGGCCACTAATTTGGGCCAAAAGAATAAATTATTTGAGCTTAAGTAAAAATAAGGATATTGGGTCAAAATAATTGGGCTTAACATAATAATTAAATATTAGGCCAAATAATTAATCTTCGGGCTTAAAATATTACACTAAGTAAATAAAATTTTTGGGTTCAAAATAACACTAGTAGTTTTAAAAATAATAAATTTAAAAATAATACTAGGTTTAAAATAATGGTTTAAAAAATAATAATAGTAGCTTTAAAACATTCTGGGCTCTGATACCAACTTGTAACACCCCGGATTTGATAACCCAGGCCGGGATGTCACCGCCACACCTCCCTAGCAAGACACGGTTTCTCCGAGCTTGCTAAAGAGATGCAAGGCTATGGTTTTCAGAATTTAAAACATTCAAACAGCCTATTGAAATATAACTTGAAAATAGTATCATTACAGTTGCAGCGGAAAATAATATTTAGATATAAGTAATGCAGCGGAATTTAAATTGAGTCAACACAGCCAAAACACAGGTTAAACAAGCCCGTTCATACTGTAGTCTAATGCAAATTTAAAATAAAGTGTTCCCAAAATTTTCCATGCACGTACGTGCTCAAGTATAATCCACATGCTCTGTAGGAAAAAGAAAGAAATGGTTTTGGGTCAGCACAACTTGCTGAGTAAGTTAACACATACATGATTGTGGGGTTTCAAAGCCTTTAATTAAATTTAATAAAAGTATGCTTGTAGACAATACACAATTCAATTTATTCACGCACTAATAATTAAGTGGCAAAATTTTAAACAAGGATTTCCACATGATCATAATTCAACACATATGATAAAATAATCGCAAGACATAATTTAAAGGCATAATTTAAATAAGGAAAATATTCAAGTCTTTTAATTTTTTTTCGTGACTTTAGGATTTGGTATTTTCAGGATTTTACTCTTTCACTTTTGTTCGGTATGATCAAGTATAATTTGTTCTTGGGGAAACGAACCCGCAAGAATTTAAACGCATCCTAGGGAATCGAACCCGTAGGAATCAACACACGTCCTGGGGAATCGAACCAGCAGGAAAACAAACGATCGCCCTTGGGGAATCGAACCTGCAAGAACGCAAATACATCATAGGTAATTGAACCCATAGGAATCAACACACATCCTGTGGAATCGAACCCGCAGGAAAACAAACAATCACCCTTGGGGAATCGAACCCGCAAGAACTCAAATACATCCTAGGGAATTGAACCCATAGGAATCAACACACATCCTGGGGAATCGAACCCGCAGGAAAACAAACAATCGCCCTTGGGGAATCGAACCCGCAAGGTAAGAACACATTTCGCAAATTTCACAAGTCCCTCAAAATATAACTTTACACAAGTCGCTGTCTTACTCCATAATTATTTAAAAATTCATTTTAAGTCCGAAAATTCTGAAATTTTCACATTATATCTAAAACACCCTAGCGAACAACTTTTGTGTTTTAACAATTTCGTAATAAGTTGAGAAAACATGTCAAAAATTGAGTTTATTGCACAACATATACACTGTCAGGATTCAGGTTTACCTCAGTTAAGAAAATCGACGTTTTGACATACCAACTGGATTCCAAAAATTCTGAAATTTTATACACACATACTAGACATGATTATCTACAACTTTTGTTTAAATTTCAAAGACTAGATTGGATTATAAATTATAGAAACATGCTCTTCATGTTCGGAAATATGCACTGTCAGTTTTTCGAAAAGAGTTTGCAAAACAGTTTATATTCGACGCGATTTGAAGTAGCAAACGTTGATGAAAATCTCTGAAATTTTTACAAAACATAGCTTAATGTGTTAGGATCAAAATTCTAGTTTTTAGTTTTTCCGTTTGAACTCTCGAAATAGGGGTTTTGGTCGAATATCAAATCTGTCACAGTTTCAAGTTCGACTCTTAAGGCAGGTTTGTTGGAGACTATTTTCGGATATCAAAACACGATGAAAAATTACGAAATTTTTACATGAACTAGATTAGTGTCTGAGGAACATTTTTCATATTTTAAGTTTTTCCGTTTGAATAGTTTTATGGGTTCGAAAAATTCACACCAAATTGTTGCGCCGTGGGTTTTTTGTGTTGACAGATTTTAGGGTTATTAATTCCCTATGATCGGTTGTATTTTAAATCACCAAAAAACAAGTAAGCATTAACTTACAGTGGGGGATGTCTAGGATGTCTCCGGATCGATCGGGGCGCCCACGCTTGATACGAACACGTCCCAATTACGCCGTCTCCTTTCCGTTGGCCCTGAAACGAAATCGAAAGCAAAAAAATCTAGGGTTAGATCGGATTTTCGAACTCAAAAACTTAAAGGAAAACCTATGAACGACTTACCACAATCTGAAACACTAAGGATCTTGTTCTCCACGCCTCCTTCGTTGGTTTTCGTCGCCGGAAAGTGATCGGAAAGTCGTCGGAAAGTGGAGAACTTGTGTTTTCGGTTTTGAGAGGGTTTGGGATGAAGGAAAAGTTTTTGGAGGCTGATCATGGAGTGGGAGATTAGTCTCCCTCGACCTAATAGCCTTTTCCCCGACTGGGATTGGCTTTCCTTAGTCGGGGTCGAAAATTATGGTAAGAAATCGCCGAAATCGCGCTTGGCAGCTAGTTCTGTGTAATGGCGCGGGGTTGGCGCGCTGATAGAAGAAACCCCGCGCGGACACCGCGCGGAGGATGAAGAAACCTCGCGCAGACAACGCCTGGACTTCGGTCCGGGCGGGTCGTGCATTCCGTCGAGCCTTTTCTCCTCTCTTTCGGACTTCTATCCCTCTATATTCTCGGATTCTGATTTCCGGGCTATTTTCGGGCTCCGATTTTCTATCTAAATTTTATTTGGATCTAAATTTACATTTGGACTCGAGTTATTGAGTCCATCGGTGTTGGGTTCCCGTGTAACAATTTATTTAATTAAATTGTCTTCGGCTTCCCGGGTTCTCGGAACTTTGATTCCTTTTTAATTTAAATTCCATTTCTCATTTCTTATGATTCTTTATTTATTATTATGTTTTCTTTGTTATTTTTTTATTCATTTATTTTATGTTGCAAAATTCTCGGGTATTACACGGATATTGCAATATTGTTAAGAGGGATCCATTTGGGCTACGGCAGATGCCGGGATCATTTCTGACATATTGAATAAGTTCTCAATTTCTTTTCAAACATTTCAACCGCAACATCTGTAAAATTATATGGGTAAAATGTAGTCAACTTTATCAAAGCATTCTTGTCAAATGCAACAAATAATTTACTTGGAAGCAATCAAAAGAATAAAATATTTTTGGTTAACCCTTAAAGTTGAAAATCTATATATCACTATAGAAAATACTTCAACTTTATCATGATAAAAGTTACTCACTTGAAATTGGTGAAGATAAAATATTTTTAAATTAGGGGAGATGGATTTATTCATTAAGAATATTAATATTATTATTGAAAATGAAAAATAAATAAAGTATTTTATTTTTTTTAAATTTCAAGGGGGTTAGCTGACCCCCCTTGCACCATACCAGTACCGCCACTGTATGTGTGTGGGGGGGAGGGGGGTGGGGGTGGTTGAAGCCAAGCTAAGAAATTTTATTGTTATTTTCTCAAGAATGGTTTGGTGAGATTAATTTTTGGTGTATTAATTAGATTATTAAAATTGCGATGTCTTACATTTTGACTTTTTAGGATTTTTGTTTCGATATTTATTTAGGGTTCATTCATGGTACACAATAGCTTTCACTTTAAAATAAATAAAAAAAATGATCCTCTTTGTGAAGGGAATAAAGATGAGACAAATTGGGATTTGGTTTGGGAGCTGACTCATGCTGAAGTGTTAAAAAAGTGTTTTATATATGTTGAATGAGTGTTTTGTATGTGCTGAGTGTTTTTATATAGTCCAGACATAATTAAATATTCAACATACACCTCATCAATACTCAGCACACACACTTCATCGGGTCAGGAAGTCATTTAGCGCCATATTCAAACCTGACAAATTGTACTACTACTATTAATTAAGATAGGAACTCAGTGGAGAAACCTTTGACGAAAAAGAAACGCTTCCCACTTGTGCATACACTACAAGAAAAATCATGTGCGGCGACCGCACATGCGGTCGGTAGACTCAAGACACGGGTCGTCCTGAAGCCCACCAACCGCCCCACCGACCACAACTGGCGGTGGGTAAAATCGTGGTAGGCCGCCGGCCGGCGACCACTTGGCGTGAGGTCGGCGGATCCACCGACCCTCTACCGACCGCGATATGGTCGGTAATCTACACTGACCAAGTTCGCCGACCGACATGTTGGTCGGTGGAAGGTGGTCCGAGCGGGGTCCAGATCTCGTCCACCGACCGGCCCAGCGACCGATGTGATGGTCGGTGGCCGGTTAACAGAGTCGGTCCGGTTCGGCCACCGACCGGTCCGCCGACCGCATGTGCGGTCGGTGGGATGCTGATACCTGCATCAGAATGGCTGTTTTGTACAGCCATTCCTGCCAAAGAAACAATCAATCTCAAACAAGATAGTTATATCCAAAAACCTGCTACAAATCAATCCAAACCATCACACTAACTTGAAAAATACATTAATACATCAATCTAGATCGACATACACCGTCACCAAAATAAACCCCAATCCACAACAAGTCCAACAAAGTGAAATCACACCAAAACCAAGTCTAAGCACATCCAAGCATACAACCATCCTACAAATAATCCAAACACAAATCCCCAACAACACCAAATACACAGAAATGCATAAAGGTTAGTGAACACTAATATCACCTCCACCGGTGCCACCTCCAAGGTCATCATCCCCATCGCCACGGTCTGGGGATCGGGGCCCTCTAACTCCAAGTACTCTCTCCAGCTGCTCAGCCATAGTCATCTGTGTCTGGGACAACCTCTCAACTCTATCCATGTAAGCCTCAAATTGCTCATGTGTCACAAACTATTGACTTCAGGGGGGGGGGGGGAGTGATATCGTCACTGGCACCGGGCCTAAAGGACTTTGCAATCGAGCCAGGCCATACACTGCATTGCGTCTGTCATGTCCGCCAGCGACATTGTAGAAGGCCTCATCGGGATCGAAGTGCGGGCCAATCGTCGGGTCCTGGATCAATGCTTCGGTCACTGCATCGAACTCCTCCTGTATTTCGAAATGAAGAGGAAATGAGTATGGACAATGTAACTTAAGAAATTTGTTAAAGGATGAATGTGACATATATTTAACTTGGAATTGTTTAATAACTATATTTACCTGAACCTGCTGTGACCGAGCCCTAATCCAGTTGTCCTTTTCCTATAGTTGTCTATAATGTTATGTTTGTTTCTTTGTCCGAGGCTTACCAGTACAAGATTCATATAGCTTGGAAAAATACATACTAGGAGTATTATTCAACATTCAACAGTAATTTTTTATAGATTACTCACTAATGAAAATGATTGATTAACCTGATTCAAAATTATCTGACCTTTTCCCCTCACGATAAAGTGCCAAATCATTTGACTCTCCACCTATTCCAATAAAAGGATTAGCCAATCAAATATCGATAGTAAATGAATTGGTTGGAGACAAATAGTCTAATATCTTTATATTTTAACAAGTTTATGAAATAAATACTTTAGGAAACAGTATACAAAACATACAGCAAGAAGACAAGGAGATAGACATTGCTAATGCAGTAAGATAATTAATAAGTACATCTTATGCCGCTAATTCTTATAGACCATTTGAGTCAACATAAACAACAAACACCTTTAACATCCTTAAACCTCCAACATTTTTAAAAACCTCATATGATCGTTCCGTTGAAGAATTGAATGCTGGTATAGAGATAACATTTAGTTTCAATGATGCTTGGTAATTACCTAACAACACTGCAAACACATTTGGGGTATAAAATTCTGCAGCATAGTTAAGAGGGGTCGCACCTGAAAGTACAGAATACTAGTTGCAGACTTAGTATAATCCCAGAATGTCAATGTAACATCCCTATTGTCAGTGCAGCGGAAAGAAATGATGTTATTCTAGATGTTGCTGGCTTGGAAGTGAAGGCTGACCCCACAAACCAACAAAGATCCCTGATGCACACCCTGGGAAACTGCCGAGGAGGTCACCCATCCTAAAATTAATTCAAGCCAAACACGCTTAACTTTGTAGTTATTATAAGATGACTACCAAGAAATAAGGGTACCTTGTTCCTATTAGTAGCTTATTTCACTCTATTTAAGTCATTCTTCAAGGTATTACAACAATTATAATTATAAAGAATGAATATAATACCGATACAGAATGCCAGGTCTAATATTTCATCATGACTAGAATTCCAGGTTTAATAAAATAGAACGAGTGCAATTCTAATAGGTTGACAAGCTAAGACAAAATGTCAATATTAACAAAATATATTGACTCGCAGTTCAACACGAAAGATATAAAATGCCAATATTAATAAAATGGAATGATTAGAATTCCAATATAGAATGGTTAATCAAGTAGAAAAAGATGTATATCGCCCACCAGCTAAACACAAAGAATACAGAATGCTAATATTTACAGAATGCATAGAATTGTAAGACAGAATGATTGATTATCTATTACAGAAAGTCATCATTATATTCATAAACTTTTATATGGGGATGGCAATTTATTTTATGCAATAAGTTCTTGTCTTTCTTCTTCCATCCTATGGTTCTCAATGACATGATCAAAATGTGTTAAAAATTCCACCATATTGTCTTCAGGCTATAGATAACTGCACATGCAAATGTTTTCGTCATACAACAATGCAACACCAAACACACAACTTTGTCGTTGATGATTAAACCCCACAAAAAAAACTGTTCAATTTTGAACAAAACTTCCCATCAACATTATATAAATAATTTTTTTTGCTTAACAAGATGGGGGTGATTTTCTTAATTATATATGAACACTTTAAAATTTTACTATATTCAAATAAAAATATTTGTAAATTTTGAAACTAAAGTTATTTTGCAATAATATTTTTAGAATATGACATGCATGTCCCCGTCAGACAATTACATTACCGCACGTCGGTTGAAAACTACCAATGAATATTAATATGTATTCATTTGAATGATTATTCAATATAATTTGCATTTTATTTATAACATATGGAGTTATATATACATATATATATATATATCTAATATATATATGCCACACAGGATGAAAAATACTGTTCCTGGCAACAGTAATCAATCGACCTGGTATTCCTATTGTGCCCTCATGCCCTTCTTTCTTCATTTTGCTCTCTCCGACTCTAACCATTCCCTCAATTCTCGGTTATCTTCCTCACGAATGTCCTCTCCGGAGCTTCTATTGGCTGTCAATCAAAAAATTGCAGTGCACGACCTCTTGCATCCAACTCCGGCCAGTGTCTTCCATTCAGGTAAGGATTACTCTCAGGAATAATTTTGTTTTCAATTTTCCTAGGGTTCCTTTTATCTCATGGTTGCCGCCTCTGTTTCCGTCCGACCCTGTCACCATCGGAGCAGCCCGGTTGTCTTCGCGTCGCTATCGTTGGGAAGGGTGTCGCGACCCGGCTGAGACGGTGATGGGAAGGGAGGTCCGGCGTTGGAGCAACGCCGGGGCTGACGATGATGGCGTAGGGCCTTCGCCTGCCCAATTTCTCGTCTGAGTTCCTCTTCCATTCTGGATCCTCACTATGACCGAGCTTCTCTGTGCTCCATCATCCCTCTTCACTTCATCTCCGCTTCACTCGAAACCCTCATCCGGCGATTCCATCCGCCTCCAGCCATTAGTGGACCTACACACCCGCCGCTTACCTGAAACCTCTTGCTCGTTTCCCCTCCTCCGGTCGTGAATCAATGGTTTTTTGTAAGTCCGAGTTTCTCTTGGTCCCGTTTTCCCATTTGTTGTCCTGCCCTTTTCCCAATTTTTATGGTTTGTAAGTTCCCTGAAATTTTCTTTCCGCCAGGTGTTCAGGAGCGGTTATTAGGGCAAAATTTCAAGCCTTGGGAATCGTGGGGAGGAGGTGATAAGGTGAACGGTGTGAATCATGGCCCCCATGAGTTTTCTGCACAACATGAGGTATGATGCTTCTGTTCAGTAGATTTAATTTCCTCATTTTCTTGTTTTTAAGTTGCATTTGTTCTGCTATACCATGCATTGTATTGAGTAAGATGTGGATTGTCCAGGGCATTCTTGGGCTAATGAGACCTCGATCCCGAAGCCTTCAAGGACTATCTTTTTGATAGGTGCCTCTATTTGGTTGGGGAATTCGCTTATTAAGAATTATCTGTTCAATTACTCAGCACAACTACACCTTCTTTTAATGTTTTTCTACAATGGGGATAGCACTTTATCTGTTTGCAATTTAAGAAGCAACAAGGTACCCTATTAATATTTTTGTTGGCATTTAGCTTATTTGCTTATATGGCTGTCAAATAGTCTAGCCTATGAATGTCTTTCTTTACCTCATTTCAGGTGCAAAGTCAATCATAATTCTCTGAGGATGAACTGCTTTCTGTTGTTACTATGAAGGTTATATAACTTATAATTGGAACGCATTTTTTTGTTAAGTGAACTTGTAAAGAGAAAGGTTGTACCTCGATGGCACTTTTTTATTGTGTTTTTGTTCTTTTATGTCATGCTTCAGTGGAATTTTGGTTGTTATCAATACTTTAATTTCTTGTTGCTTCTGTGAGCCAGTTTCTTGTGATTCATGTGTTCTCTTTTCAGATGCAAATTTGGGAAGAGAAGACAATATACTCTGACCTGGACCTTACTACTTTTTAATGTTTTATTGTTAGAATGGCAGAAATGTTTTAATATTTCTTAATCTATTTTTCTGCGGGTTTTTTAATGCACAGCTTAGGAATGAAAGATTCATGGGGGCCTTTAAAGGCTTTGGCAGCTGCAAGTGCTATTAATGGCCTTGGTGACATTGTGTCATGTAGGGTCTTCAATTATGGTATTGATAGGCTAGCCTGGGCGACAATGGTGTCTGAACAATATGAGCAATCATTTTTTCTCAAGGCTCGAGACCTTGCAGGTTGCGAAAATTCCGAGTGAC
This sequence comes from Hygrophila difformis, assembly GCA_030278955.1. Taxonomy (NCBI): domain Eukaryota; kingdom Viridiplantae; phylum Streptophyta; class Magnoliopsida; order Lamiales; family Acanthaceae; genus Hygrophila; species Hygrophila difformis. The sequence goes on along the minus strand of JAOANR010000007.1, from coordinate 37,131,547 downwards.
TCATCTAAAGAACCCAATAGAAGCAATATTTGTGCCTGTTGGTGGTGGTGGGCTAATAGCTGGCATTGCTGTCTATGTGAAAAAGGTTTCTAAAGAACCCTATGATGCCAATGCAATGGCCTGGTCATTACATCTTGACCAATGAGTGATGTTAGATCAAGTAGGAGGTTTTGCTGATGGTGTAGCAGTCAAAGAGGTTGGTGAAGAGACCTTCCGTCTATGTAGAGAACTGGTACATGGGATAGTCTTGTCAACCGTCATGCAATTTGTTCCACGATTAAGGTTCACTTCCTTCTTCTCTCTTTTATGCATTTGTAATTTTGTACATATTTGTAAGTTTATATGCTTTGATGTTGAATAAATTCCAATTAATCCAGTTTCATTTCCTTTTTCTTCCACTTATGATGGCTTTTATAGTTAACTAGAAACTATAATAGATAATGTAGCAAACCCAACTACCATGTGATTTAAGTGCTAATTCTTTTTTCCTTCTTAGAATCTTGTGAGCAAGATGTGAAATGGTGCAACTTTTTGCAACTTTGAAATGTGAATGTTAACTACTCATGTTGATTTCTTCTCATCTTAGGATATGTTTGAGGAGAAAATGAGCATTTTAGAACCTGCAGGTGTGCTTGCCTTAGCTGGAGCTGAAGCATACTGCAAGTACTACGGGCTCAAGGGTGCTAATGTGGTAGCAGTGACCAGCGGAGCTAACACAAAGTTCGATAGACTGAGACTGGTAATTGAACTTGCAGATGCTGGTAGACGCCAGGATGCTGTACTGGCAAATTAGTGGATGCTTTCAGCGTTTCTTTCTTTCCTATCCATGTAAGTTGAAATATCCTGGCCATTTCTTGTAAAGATAGTTTTTGAAGAACAGTTTTGCAATTCTTTAAGCCTAAATTTCCTTTTTAGATCCAGCAGCTTGAATTCTTGCAAAATTCACAACCTACGTGCTCTAAATGATTGGAGAATAATTCAGTCCTTTTTGCTTTGTGGCTTATTTGAATTGGTCATCACATGTGCCCCTTTTGTTCGTCCCCTCGGCCATCCTCTTCCTGTACATATGTAATTGGGGACACTTACTTATCATGTCTTTTGCCTTTTTTGAGTTTTGGTTGCAGTTTAGAGTGAGATACTACTCTATATTCTCTTCAATCTAGGATGGTTTTGTTATTTGACCTTCGATCTTTGTTATTACCTGAATTTATGTTTGGAAGAATTCTTAATCAATTTAAAGAACTATACACTGTCTTCGATTCTTGAATTGGAATAAATGCCCAATTAGTCATTTTTCTTTCCTTTTTGGCCAAATTAGTCCTTTATCTATTTTTATACCCAATTAGTCCTCTACCTTTTGACTTAATGTTCAATTTAGTCATTTTTGTATAATATAATCTCCACTTGACACTCTTTTATATTAAATTGACCACCATCCTTTCAATCTATTTCATTTTAGCCCCAAAACTTTAAATAGTGATTTTTATTAATCTATACATCAAATAAATGCCCAACATGCTTCCGTAAGAAAACTAAACAAAACCTCATACCTCGGGTTTGACCGCCTTGTTGCCGGGTCTTCCGAGCTCTGGGATTTTACGGACTCCTTCCAACCACACGACCGCAGCCAATGGTTCACCAGATCCGGGCTCCTTCAGCAACAATCAGCACAGTCCTATTACGTTTCCTACCTTAGGACATAGCGAGGTTTGGGGCAAAAGTTTAATTCTAATTTTGGAATATTATGGATATAGGAAGCCTGGATTTTTATTGAAGAAATATTAAAAATATTACAGAAATATTTTTCTCCTAATGGAGAAGACGGACACTTAGCTCCTCATATATGAGGATGCTTGACTCGGGGACTGACCCCATATGAAAAAGAAATACAGAAAGAAAATTTTGCAGAAAGGAAATACAACTTATTATTTTGAAGAGTTGGGAGGATTTCTGATGCCTTCCATCTGCTTCAATCTCTTCTATTTATAGGCGTCCGCAGACTTCAATCACGGACTCCAAACAAACTCTAATTTCTTGTGACGGACGCAGTGACGTCACTTGCCTTGGATTCCAACCTACATTATTATTTTTGTAATACCCCGAATTTTTATCAATGTCCGAAGGAATAAAAATTTATTCCGATCAATGTTGAAATATTTCCGAGAAGAAGAAAATAATTTATCACAATAAATTATTGCTCGGATAAGAAACGCCGATAGATTTAAATTCAAAATGGAATAAAAGAGGGAAAGGAAGCCCGAAGACATTCCATGAATTGAGTCAAAATAATTGGAATTAAATTCAATAAGGAAAAGAATTTTAATTCCAAGAACCCGTGAAGTCGGAAGAAATTTAATAAAACAAGTTATTGCACGGGAATCAAAAGACGACGAATTGGAAGTCGACGAACCCGAGACCGACGGACTTAAGATCTCAAACATGAGATTCATTTGAGTCGAGATAAATTTAAGATAAGAATTTATGACCCGAGAATGACCCGAAAAATCGAGCCCGAAAACGTAGGAGGACAGAAGTCCGAAAGAGAGGAGGAAAAGCGCGACGGATCGCACGACCCCGCCCGGACCGAAGTCCAGGCGAGAGTGGCGCGCACCCGGCGCGGGTTTTGGCTAAAAACCGCCCCAACCCCGCGCCGCCATGACAGCATCAGCGTTTGTCGCGTTTTGGCGACTTTCTCGCCAATTTTCGGGGCCCAAGGTTGGGAATCTGATCTTTCACGAGAGAGGCATCTTTTTGGACGTTATGTAATCAATCCCATCCCCATTGTCAGCCATTTTCATCAATCATTCACCCCAAACTCTCCAAAAACTCTCCCAAAGCCAAACACTCTTCCGACGAACTTCCGGCGACTTTCCGACGAGTTTCCGGCAACCAAATCCAACCAAGGAAGTGTGTAGATCAAGGATTGCAGGCTTTGGATTGTTGGTAAGATGTTAGTTAAGTTTCCTTATGATTTTAAGATCATAAACATCATCCTAACTTACGAATCTTCGTATTCGAACACAAATCGGAGCCAAGGGAAGAATAGATCGGGTGGAAGAGATTCGTTCGTGACATCCCGTGGATTCCGGACGACCCCGTGACTTCCTAGACATCATCCCCACTGTAAGTTAACCTTACTATGGTTTTGGGTGACTTAAAATGCAACCAAACATAGAGATTCAATTCAAGAAAATTAATAAAAATCTGTCAACAAGAGAAACCCTCAACGCAGCGTTTTCGTATGAATTTTTCGAACCTCTAAAGCTGCTCAAACAACAAAACTCAAAACATGAAAAGTGTTCCTAAGACTTTGATTTAGCTTCTGTAAAAATTTTGGAATTTTTCATGTTGATTTGAAACCTGAAACCAACCCAAAACCGAAGAGTATTAAATCTGAATCTTAGAACCTTGGCAGATTTCACTCTCAATCTTGTTGATTATTTTGACCATGGATCTAGGCCGATCTAGGATTGGTGTTGAACATGAAAGTTGTAGATCTATGAGTTTAGAACATTTCTGCAAGTTTTTAGAATTTTTCGTTGAGATTTGAACCTCCGAACTTGAGCCGATCCGATCTGCGTTAGAACCGATGTCAAGAACCTTGACAGATTTCTTAATCAAACTCGACGAGCAAAACTCTTACTTCGAGTGTTCAAACCTGAAAACTCAAAACTAAGATTTTGATCCAAAGATCATAAGCTATATTGTGTAAAAATTTCAAAGATTTTCATCAAGTTTTGATACCCCAAATCGTATCGAACATATTCTGCGTTTTTAAGAATTGTCAAAGGATGACAGATTTCATAACCGATCTTGATGAGCTTATTCCTATCATTTCTAGCCCGAACCAATCTTCATGATCTAAACAAAAGTTGTTGGAAATCATGTCTAGTATGTCTCTGTAAAATTTCAGAATTTTTGAAGTCCATTTGATATGATAAAAAGTCGAATCTTTTAACGTCGTCAAACCTGAATCCTGACAGCTTTTTGTTTCTGAAGAAAACTCGATTTTTGACATGCTTCCCATCGTTTTTCCGAAAAACTTAAAACACGAAAGTTGTTCGTTGGGATGTTTTTGAGCTACTGTACAAATTTCAAAACAATCGCCTAAGAAATGGATTTTTAAACCAAAAAGGCGTAAACTGTGACATCGATCGATTTTTGAAATCTTTTAAACAACGATCGAAACGTTGAATTACGATATATCTATACTTTTGAAAAATCCCGTTACACCAAATAAAAACATTTTCTTAAAAGAATTCTTTTGAAACATTGGGGACTTGTGACCAAGTTTGATATTATCAATATGATTCATGCGGGTTTGATTCCCTATGATATATTTGAGTTCTTGCGGGTTAGATTCCCCAAGGGCGATTGTATGTTTTCCTACGGGTTTGATTCCCTAGGATGTATGGAGTTCTTGCGGGTTAGATTCCCCAAGGGCGATTGTATGATTTCCTGCGGAAATATTGGTTATGAGGATTGCGGTCACAAGAGCCCTGGTGAATGGTGAACTATAAAAGAAACGAAAAATATTTTGAGAAGTGATATTTTTGAAATTGGCTGAGGCCGCCGGATCACCGGCTAAATGATACTTTTGAAATTGGCTGCGGCCGCCGGATCACCGGCTAAATGATATATTGATGAAATGGTTATGTAACGGGAGAACAAAATATTTAAGGTTTTTAAGTCTTTATGCCTTGCAAATCATTTTCCTACAAGAAATCTTTTTATTAAATTTAACTAAAGGCTTTGAAACCCCTAACCCATGCTATGTGTTAGCTTACTCAGCGCGTTTTTGCTGACCCAAACCATTTATCCTCTTTTTCTTACAGAGTCGAAGAATATGCATCGTCATATGCATACATGGGAACATTAGGGGAAATCTCTATTTTAAATCCCTGCATTTAATTACGACTTGCATGAACGGGAATGTTTAACCCGTGTTTTGGCCATGTTGGCCCTTATACTTTATTTCCGCTGCACAAATTAAAATTTCCGCTGCAACTCTGATGTAGTATTTTTAAATTATCTAGGAATGGGCTACTTGAATATTTTAAATCCTGAAAAACCATAGCCTTGCATCTCTTTAGTGAGCTCGGAGAAACCGTGTCTTGCTAGGGAGGTGTGGCGGTGGCATCCCGGCCTGGGTTACCAAAACCGGGGTGTTACAATTTTGCCAGAATTATTGCTAGTGGGCTCCTTTGTCAACTCGTCACATGCCCTTGCCAGCTGCCCCTCTCTACTTTGTCGGCCATTATTGTAGGGTCTTTGCCGACACCTCTCTTTCTCTTACATCCAGCTGTTTTCACTTGGACTTGTGAAAGTTTTTTGGACGTTTCTTCCCTTTATCTTGTCCAGATTCGGCTTTCTTTTGGGTTACCCGAATCTTTGTACCGAATAGGGGTTTTTCATGTTCCACGCAATATGGGCATATGTGATTATCCCATTGCCCAACATGCATCATGTTGCATGCCTTTCTTCTGGTAGACTCCGTTGCTGGCAACTTATTTTCCCAGATGAGTAACATTTTCTTTTCAAAAGAGGTTTCCGCAAACTCTGTGCTTTTCCCTTTTCCATCTCTGTGAGACAGACCTAGAAACCCCATGCTCGTCTGGTGGAGATCTCATATTCGCTGATTGAAGATACCAATGGTGCCCTCTCATCCATAGACTTAACTCTTTCCCGACTATTTCTGATGCTGCTGAAATGAACTTAAGCTCTCTCCTCTTTGCAGGTGCGGGTTGTTCTGCCATGATTCGTGCACTCTGCTACTTATCCATCCCGGAAGTTTTTCAATTTCCAGAAACCCTGGTGATGTAGTATGAACCGATGCTAATGAGCCAAAATCATACCACTTTCGAACCTCTTCTGGCTTTGATCCCTCGAGCATCCAAACCCTGTTGTATCTTCCGGATGTTTTGATCACCGTCTTGCTGGGGTTAATTCCCTTTTTGGAAACCAGTTGTTCCCATTTCCCTTGGTAGTCCAGCCAGGCTGTAGAAATGACATTCTCTTCTGAATTAACCTTAGAGGTGACAGTCATTGGCCTAAGGTTAATCTCTTCCTCTTTTACCCCAGAGGCAGTGGGTTGACTCGAACTTTCGGAAATGTGACTTTCCTCTTGCTCAACATTTTTGTCGGTATCCGACAATGGTTCCTTTGAAGCAGTGCTTGAATCTGCTTCTTCATATGTGACCACCTTAGCTTTTTGGGCACATTTCTCTTTGTTTACCAGAGAAGCTGACGCCTTCCTGATTGGCTCTAATACTGTTTCCCATAGCGTTGTCATTGCTGTATGGGAGGTTCGTATATTGTTGCGGACCATGTCCACATCACTCTGTTGTATTTGGTCTGCTGCTCGTGCATTGATCTCGAGCTGTCCAAAATGCTTTGATAGCTCCTCTAAGTTTTCTCTGAGGTGTCTGAATCTCGTAATGATGGAATCAGCTTCAAATGCTTGCATCTCTCGTCAAGAAATCTGCAAGAACATTTTCATGAGATTTTATAACATCAATATCATAAGTATAATATTGACATTCAGCTTGCCATCTGATAATACGATCTTTTTCAATTTTTGATTCAAGTTTATTTTTAGAAAAGCTTTAACATTAGTATTATCAACTTTTAATACAAATTTCTTTGCAAGTAAAAATAAATGCCATTTTTTAAATGTTTTCCATACTGCAAAGAATTATTTTTCATTAATGTGCCAGAGTTTGGCTTGTTGTTCAGTGAACAACCCTCCTGTGTATCTACAGGGTTCTTGACCCGTAGTTGTTTTTCTCATGAGCACTCCTGCCCATCGAAAATCATTGGCGTCTGTGTAGACTACCAGCTCATCCTCATCTTGAGGTATCGCGAGTTTTAGCGAGCTATTGCAGACTTTCTTTAGTTCACGAATTCTCTTGGTATGGATTTCTTCTCATTTCCATCTAGAGCTTTCAGTCTCTTTCAGGAGTGGTCTAAAATCCTTTCTATATTTTGCAAGGTCTTTTATAAACATGCCTGCAAAATTTAGAACTCCCAAGAAACTCTGAAGTTGTTTCTTGTCTTTTAATATGTCAGGAAAATTGCGGATTTTCTCCACAATGTGTTCCTGTAACTCTATCCCTGCTTCATCAATTTGAACTCCTAAGAATTCAATTTTATTAGCAGCGATAGTAGCCTTTTTCTCAGAGAGAACAAGACCTTCCCTGTGACATGCATCTGAAAATATTTCAAGATGTTTAATATGTTCTTTTATATTTCGAGATGCAATCAGAATGTCATCTATGTAGACGAACATGAACTCTAGATAATCCTTAAATAGATTATCCATCTTTCTTTGGAATATCTGGGGGGCATTGGAAGCCCCATTGGCATAACATACCAAATATATTGCCCTTGTGGGGTGGAGAATGCTGTAAATTTCTTCGACTCATTCTCCATCTTAATCTGATAGAAACCATATTTACAATCAAATTTAGAAAACACTTTAGCACCTTTGATGCAATCAATTAAGTGTTCTCTACTCGGAATGTAATAACCATCAAACTGTATTATTTTTTTTAATACCTTGATAGTTTATTACCAACCTGGGTTTACCTCTTTTTATTTCTCCATGGTTTCTTACCAAGAATCCAGGGATACTATAAGCTGAAACTCCAGGCTCGATGAGTTTAAGATCGATATGCTCCTCGATAATTTGCTGCATATCTTTCTTATCCTGCATATTCATTAAGATGGGTTTGTATCGAACATACTCATATTTATATTGTTCTTTTACCTGTAGAGTAGCTTCAATCTTGTTTTTATCCCACCATGCTAGAGGATCCTCGTTAAAGTTTCTCTGGATAAGTCTTTTAACATTTTCGAGGGACAATTTAGTTTCCCCATCAATGTCTAATGAAGTTATATTTAATGACTTCATTTCCTGCATTGCTTCTTTGAGGTTTATAATTTCTTCAATAGAAGCTTCATCGAATCCTTGCTATATAAAAGACAACAAAGCCTTACCAAACTTTCTTTTATCCTGCATTTTTGGATGGGCTAGTTTGGCATCATTATCACCACGTTTGCTGCAAAATAATATAGGCATTAACCTGTTGAATGCCTTTTCTCTGTGCAACACCTGTATCTCATTTCCACAACTTGTGGTAAATATTAACAAATTTCTTTTGTTATCTTGAACATATTTTGTAAAGGATTGTAGGAAATTATTGCCTAACAAAATATCTGCTCCTGTATCATAAAAGTAAATAGGAGGCATTTTTACCTTATACCAAGGTGTACCAAATGCTCCTCCAATCATGATATTGGCCTGTCGAATACCCTTATTTAGCATTAAGATTTTTTGGGAAAAATCTCTTCCTGCAATAATGGGTAATGATTCCATAGCTTCGCTAGGGAAAACTCCTGGTTTTGCCGTGCAAATACCTGATCCTGAATCAATATAAGCTGCAAAATATTCTGACTCATATTGTTCATATATTATACCTACTGAGATATAAATGGAAAATGGACTTGTCATTTAATTCTGATGGTGTGACCCTTCAGATTAAATTCTATACCATTATCCTTTCTTACCCATGGTTTATGATTTTCGAGAAAACTTAATCCCAAAATCATAACCCCATTGTCTTTTCCGGCGGTGCCTAGGACTCTGATCTCATGTCCTGCAATTTCAATTGTTCCTTCATAGGTTCCAATTGATGGCTGCTGCAAGTAGTATAAGTCATCACATGGAAAACGGTTAATCTTTTCAGTGATGTCAAATATTACTCGTATTTCTTTCCATCATTCAGGGCATTTAATCTATATATTATCTACCCCAATGGATTGAGGAGTTAGATCTTTGATGAACTTCTTCCCTTTATATGCCATAATTCTGTCTTCCGAAAAAGACATACGACTTGCATACTCAATTCTAGCACTCGTTGATCTGTCTAGAATTGGATGATCTCTTATCTGTATGTCTACTTCTCCTAACCTTGGAATCTGGGTAGGATTTGGAGTCATGACTTTAGCAAATTCCTTGAAAATTCTAGGAATTTCTATATATTCTTTCCTGAAAAATAAGTCAGAATGATGACTATTGGAAAGTGCATAAGAGATTCTATAGGTTATAGAATATGGCTTGTTTCCTTCTTTCATCAGATCTTTTCTTTTAAAATCCTGATGAAGGGTTAGAACTCTACTAAAATCTTGGTCAGCTAAGTTATAGGAAATTCTGGGATGTATGTCAAACATTAACTTCCCAGCATATAAATTTCCTACCATAGTCCCAAGAAGACCATCTCTAAGGTTATTGATTCTTCTATCAGTAACTGATAGATGTAATTCAGAATCAATGCCTTCTTTGAAGGTTGCCGTAATTACTACTTCGATGGCTCCTATGTGTATCCATTTCATAGCAATGGCGATTTCCTCCATTCTGCTTAATTCCTCAAGAATTTCTTCTTTAGGAATTAATTGCATATCCATAAAATTACAAGTAAGTTCCATAGGAATTGCAAACTCACCTGCACTTACCTTGTAGATGATGTTATGTCTTCTCTGGTTGAGTCCCATCTGGTTAAGAACTCGTCCAATCCCGCCAATTCTGAATCCGTCATATGGGCTGAGGTTGGAATCTTGTCGCATTATTCTTTCCATGGTTCGATTCGAGATCGTCATCCTTGAAAAGAATCTGGACAGGTTTTCAGTGGTCTGAATCCTGTCTTCTTCAGTCAGACTCGGTTGAAGATCCATCTGAATATGAGTCCGAGTCACTTCTTAATTCTTCCTCGTAGATGCTTTCATCCGAGGGGATGTCTTCAAACTGATAGACTGGTACCAGTTTTCCATGGTAGACTGCTTCCACGATATCCTCCGTGGCTTCGTACATTTGTATCTCACGATTCTGAGGGCAATCGGGTGAGATATGACCTCTGGCTCCACACTTCCAACAATTGCAGTCCTTGAAACTTTCGTTGGCTCGGGTATGGGCTCGTCTGAATGTTCTCTTGGACGTAGTTCTCCCCGTGCTCCTTGCTGCTGAGCTAGTTGAACCTTGGGATGAATTCTTCGTCGTTCCCGTTCTTTGTCCAGTTTTGTATGATCTGGCCTTGCCCTTGGACCACCATGCTCTTCTTCTTCGGAATGGAGGTCTTCTGAAACTCCTACTGTATGAGCCTCGACTCTTCTTCTTTCTCATCTTTTCTTCTGATTCTCCTATAATGGTTGGAAAATCGTTATTTTCACAGCAAAGAGGGGTTCTTTTTATTTTTTCTCTTAGTCTCTTGATGTTCTTTTGGGCTGCTGCCTGTTGACACCATTCTCTGAGCTTATCCTTTAAGAAGGACATTCTCCGGGCTATTGAGTCCACTGTACCAGGGGGTACCGTGTACGATTGGATCAACATCTCTCTCCATGGGCTGTGGATCTTTGCAAAGAACATGGGACATGCTACTTCAGCTGTCATCTTACTCCAAAAATAGTATTTACGAAACCAGTAGATATATTCGTCTACTGCGCAAATACTTCTTAATTCCATACCCAACAGTGCTTGGGTATAGACCTTGATTTTTTCGGTTCTCTGTTCTTCAAAATAACCATCTCCTAAAAATGGGTTTTGAATAAGAGACCAAATCTTTCACAGATTGTACTTTTGGATTCTCCTTCAAGTATTTGCTCCTTTAGAGCCGCCGTGGAGTTTTTCCAGCCTAACTTGCCGATCCTTCGAGACTTAGCTCTATTAATCTGAAAAATTTTTCTTTATCGAGATCCAGAGTGGTTGCTGCAATCTTCATTGAAGCTACCCATTCGTCGATCAGATCTTCGATGTTTCGGAAGTCGATAACATCTAGGTTCAGTGTTATGCCATATGGATTTAATGGTTGTAACATCGTCTTGGCCCACGGTGTGGATTCTTGTGCTCTACTCGGGTTCCGTCCTGGGTTTCGTCTTGCATTGAGATGCACCTCAGGATACCGGTTCATATGAAAGTCTGTACTTTCTCTCATTGGAACATCAGGTGGTCCATCGTGGGTCACGTTGGATCCTGATTCTTCCGCATAACCCAGTTGAAGAACTTCATTGGGTTTTACATTAACTAGATCCATAATCCCAAGTTAAGAAAATGATTATGCTAATTATTGCAGATCTGATAGATCTACCCTGGAAACACTCATTCGACTGATTTCAGCAGATCGATCATAAGCTCTTCTTGTGATTTTTGCTTTACCATAGTTGCTTTACCTTTTTGGTGTAAAGCTTGTACGGGTCCGAATGCATCTCTAATATTGGCTTGGTTATTCTTGGAAGATCCAGGAATATCCTTTTGCCTTTTCTTGATATCTGAAATATAAAATTTCAGATTTAAAATCTCTTTCTTTAGCTCTTGAAATAATTTCAAGATCTCCTCTGTTGATTGATTCAAGTTATCTATTTTTCCAGGTAAAATTAATACCCGGTTACCATAAGGTTGAATCATTTTTTGGATTTCCCTTAAGTCCTGTGAGAACTTAGAGCTATCCGGATCAATTTCTTTTCAGTCTGTTCCTCTCATTTTTAGGAAAGAAACTAATTTTGATAATATCTTGTCCCATGGACAAGTTCAAGAAATTCCTTTGGAATTTTCTATTTTTTATTTCCAAAATTTGGAAATAACTCGTTGGTTTCAAATTAATTGAATCCATTAAATAATAAAATCTTCTCCATTAAGAAATAAAATATTATAAATAATATAATTAATATGCTCTTCAATAAAACCTAGGCTCTGATACCAATTTTCATGCGGATCCGAAGTCATATGGACAATAAAATTATTTAAGTTTTGAAAGATGACCTTTTTGTACAAAGTCAAACCTCCTAGGGCCTTAATGAAAGTTTTTGAAAGTTTGGGGTTAAATATAAAAGTGTGGATGTCCACTAGTCCAATTTAATAATACAAAAGGACTATTTTGGTTGTTTTATGCATATGTAGAGGACTATTTTGGTATTTTAAAACATAAAGGATTATTTTGGTTTTTTAGCAAAGTTAAAGGACCATTTTGGCCTTTATTCCTTCTTGAATTTATCTATTTCTATATTTCTGATTTAACTTCTACAGAATTCATTTTGTAGGTGTAGTTTGGTCATGTTTACTCCAGGTAATTATCAAAACTATTCTCTGATTGAGTTGGGATTTATTTTATTGATTTATTATTTTAACACAATTAGCAGATGCTTAATATCCAGAAATTAGCAGCTGAGATGGGCTTGAAGTGCATTAGAACTTATAAACTTGATGCATTGAAGTCTGTTCAGAAAATAGATATATATGGTGTTCATGATGTTCCTCAATCTGAGGAGAGTGAAAGGTTCAATACACATATACATCAACAGCAGTTCAGGAAACACTGGACACTGCTGATGGTTGTACTCATGGTGAGCCTAAATATCTGTTGACATAATTCTTCTTTATGGGCTAAACAGTCCGTGATATTATGTGGGAACTGATTGTGGTTGATTAGTAATTATTTGTTACTGGGATACTGTAATCCATTAAAACTTCTGATATATTCCTGCAAATTGCCAATTTAGAAGATGACATTTCGGTTTAATCCTTGGATGGAGTGTTGCTTTTACATGAGGAACGTGTCTATAGGAATCTCAAATAGGAAAATATACATAAAAGTTCGCTCTTGGTACATCTTTTTCGTAACCAGTATCATCCTCTTTCGTAATATGAGAAACAGGTGTAGCTATCATAATAATTATTCTTCTAGATTAGCGAGGTGTGTTGATTTGTTATTTTTGTTGATGTGAGTCTTGAGTTTGGTCCAATCATAGGTATCACCAATTTATAGATTTTGATCCCTTCTATTCTAGCAAAATCCATCAATTTTTGTGGTGATCGAATCAATATAGTATCATTCTGACGTCTTTTATGACATTTGAATTGGAATCAATCACTGTCACGGAAGAGCATTCAAAGAATAGAATGTACACAAGTAAAGCTGAAGTCCGGAAGAGCCTCCGAAAAATGAAAAATGGGCCTGGAAGAAATAACTCTTTAGGGGGAAGAGTTGAAAGGTCTAAAGGATTTTCACCCCATAGCTTTGACAGGGTTCTACTAGATGCTCCTTGTTCTGCTCTTGGTCTGAGACCTAGACTGTTTTCTGGAGAGATAAAACATTTTGCTGAGTTTGTGTGTTTTGTTTTTTACTCTTAGAATGTGTTCCTTACTTGTGATAAAGGGCTTTTGTTTGTCCCCAGTTATAGTCCACTTTCTTGAAATGTTTACTCTTAAAATGTTTACTACAGAATTCTTGAATTTATTTTTTCTATTCTTCTAAATTGTAGATGCTGCTGGAAATGTGAAAGAGGCAAAAAATCTCAGTCCAACATAGGAGCAAAAAACCATGGAATTGTGACGCCTGATGCAAATATAGATGTAGCTTTAAATGCTTTGTGACTAAATCAATAACAAGAATTGAACAACTGCTGGTTTTGCTGTTGCTGGGCACACTTACAAAATCTACTCACGAATTCAACATTTATGGTGTCGTGAAGGTAGTTTCTTTAAATATGGCCATTGATTTCATCAAATGAAGTTCATTGTTTTCAATCATTTCTTAGTTCCACTCAAAACAATCTTTTCATCTCTTTCAATTTGAGCATACATGAACCTTCTTTATTTATAAAGTACAGACCAATATATTACCATGCTACTGAATTTTGCAGATATGGAAATGCATGCTAGAGCTTCTTCTGGTGAAGCTGCAAGAAAATTTCAACTGAGATGGATGGAATACTCTCATGCTGAACAATCTGGCCTCAAAATTCATCACTTTCTTTTTTGCTAAAGTTCTTGATGTAGCTGTTGTACCACTGTACCTTACAGTTCCATTATCATTCTTATCTGCCACTTTTGGTGTTTATCCTACATTTTTATACATTATGCTATTTTAATTTGCATATCCAATTAAAATATAATTCTATCCTAATTTTTCCTCACCGGCGCGCGCAGCATAGCGCGCGACCAGTAAGAATTCTAGTATATATATTCTTATTTCTACATAAAATATTTAGGACCCTTAATATGAAATCCTAGCTACATCTCAATTAGGGGTATAAATACTACTACTAATAGAGTTACTGGAACTCGATTAGGCCGGGAACTCGATTTGAAGAAATTCGATTAGTGCTTGAAAAAATATGAGTTCGATTAGGCCGGGAACTCGATTTGAAGAAATTCGACTAGTGCTTGAAAAAATATGAGTTGAGTCGAGTAATCGAATAGTTTATCAAATATCAAGTCCAGTTTGGATTTTTCCATAGGATACTCATCAAGTTACTCGAACTACTTGACTCGGGTTCAACTCGAGTACCATTATACATGAGTTGAGCCCAAGGCATTTCTTAATTGATAAAGATCACATTATGGTTAAATAGACCACTACATGCTATGAAAGACCTAAAATCCAAACCATTGCAATTAAATACATCATTATATGTGAAGAATCAAAACTATAAATATCTGTGCGTGTGGCATCACGATCCAAATATAGCAGGGCTTTCACTGTATTCATTTGACTTTTTGCCTTAACATTTTCCACTTGGGGGGATTTGGGCATCAAAATTTTCATGGTTATGAATTCTTCCAGAATATACACCTTATAATTTTCTTCCACACCATCATTTTGTTCACCATAAATGATCAATTATCCCGCAAATGAAGCGATCTGTGGGTATCCCACTTATTCTTGCCCCATTTGGTGGACATTCCAATCAACAGATTTCATCATATAAACAGCTATATAACTGGTTAACAGCAAAGATACATGAATACATGATCCCCTCAGATATCCTCAATTATATCGATCTCCAGAAACAAAACAATATCACTTGCTTTTTTCCAGGGTAAGTTATTAAAACCCTAAACGTTTCATGATACCCTTTCTTGCTTAATTACATTACATGTACTTCTTAGGGTTTTTTTTTCGTATCAAAATTGTGGTTTTGAATTTTGCGAAAAATGACAGGGGCACTACTGTACATTGTAAAATCTAAAAGATGGTTACAATAAGAGCTATTGTGCTTATTGTGCTGTTACTGGCGACTGCGTCTCACCGGACAACATCTGCGAGAATACTAGTGGAAGAAAATCAGAAAGCAAGGGAGGACAAGGTGCAGCACGATGAAGTTGATGTCGGTTTGAATGGACAGAATCACCATGAATGTCCCATTTCTTACTTTAACAAGCCCGTCCCTTGTGTTCCATCGAGACGCTGATATATCCATGCTATCACCAACATGTATGTATATATATATATATATCCATATAAATAAGTGAGCAAGTGTGTCTGTGTGTGTCTGTGTATATATATGTTGTTTTCTTGCAATCAGAGAGATAGACACGCATGAATACGACCATAGATAGAAAAACTAAATAAAACAGAGGAAAATCCTTGTCTGGTGGTCGAAGAAACGAGATCTCAATCGTCCAATCCTCCCAAAACCCGGAAAGGACGATGGCCGCAACACATCAATTGATATCCGAAACCTGACGCCAGCGCTTGGAAATCAGAAGGAAAAATTAAAAAAATAAAAAAATTCACAGGTCTGATTGAAAGAAGGATGAATTCGCACTTACGAGAAGAACTTTCCAATTTCTGACCTGCGCAATGTCGATCTGACAACCTATTTATGAGATATCAAAATGGGCATCAATGGTTGAATCATATTCAATTGTTGTTATATACTACTATTGAAACTAGAGCATCAATCTGGTTACGAGTAACTCTTTAAGAGTGTGCATGTGTACACATCACAAGTATTATTGTTTTGTTTATTTAGTTATTTCTGTATACTATACTAAAAATCGATAACTTGCAAATTTTTAAATTAATAAGTTTAACTATTTTTTTCTAACAATAAACACCTTAAAATACAGGATGAATAGATCAGTACTATAATAAGGTTAAATTTAATAAAAATTGTTTAATTATGATTTTGAATCAAGAGTAAGATTGTACAAATATTTTACACAGATCAATGATTTCGCTTGCTTTGATATTCAATTTGAAGTTTTTTTTTTCTTAAACATCGACACTTATGTGTGGCAAAGGTGCGTGGGACCCCAAACCATTTTCAATTTAAAGATTGATACTTGATTTAATTCGTTTATTAAATTCATCGAATACAAAACGATATCTGGTTTTTTTTTTTTAATGAAACAACTTGAAAAGGCAAGCAAACAAGAAAAGAAGAAATAAAATCAAGTACTAAATACGAGTATAAACTACCCCATTGGCATCACGCTCTACCATATCTGATTCTTGATTGATTTGATATTGGTAAATGTAAATATTTTATTCAATATTAGTGTTTAATTTAATTATGTAAATATAATATTATATACTATATCCATTTCGAATTAACTAAACATTTTTCTTTTTAATATACTTCATTTCAAATAACTGCAACAGAGAAATAGAGCAGAATCAATTCTCTTGTTTGGTTTGATAGATAGAGAATTGAAATAATTTTATTTCAAAGTTATTTTTTTCAACTATACTTTATTTTTTAAATAACAATGGGTAAGTTAAACATAAAAAATTACACAATAATCTATATCTATCTATATCTATATTCTATATATATATATATAAAAGTAATATACTCTAATTTCCCCCCACTTCCTCACCCCCTTTTTCAACATCTCATCTGGCTATTTTTTTCAATTTCAACAATCATATATACTCACTAAATCTAATCTATATAATCTAATTCAACTATTTCAATTATATGTACTCCCTAAATCCATAATATATAATCTAATATTTGATTTCAACAAACTCAATCATATCATATATATTCCCCAAATTCCCCAAATCTATAATCTATAATACTCTTAAAATTTTTTAAATTATTTCCATTAAATACACATATTTGAATTAACTATAAATATATCCGATCATCCTTATTCGTTTCATTCATCTTTATTCCAAATCTCATATTTTGCAATTTTTTTATTGCTTAGAATTTTTAGTCATTTTTCTCTAATCTAATGTTTATTCATCATTTGGTTTTTGTAGCGTTACGTGATTGACTCATGTGAATCGGTATGTATATGATTGTAGCATGTCTTATGAACACTTTTTTCTATTTGTATTTTAGATTTTTTTTCCTATTTTTTTGATATCTTATGATACTTTATATTTTATAGGTTATTTTAATCATTTAACAAGTTTCTTTTACCAATTTTTTTAAGGAAAAATATATCTTCCGTACAGCACATGTACGTTTATCAAATATTCTCTTCATATAAAAAGTCATGGGACAGTTCAGGGAAGAAGGAAAATTCAAATATTGTCTATTTTATTTATATTGATTTTTTTGTTTGCCTTTATAATTGCAGGGATATCCCTTGATAATGTTCAATGATAGAGTGGATTAAAGGCATGTACATCAATTTTCTTCCCAAAAAGAGAACTTGGCAAGGGTGTGATCGAATGCTTTTATAATCTATATTCGGGGGACAAAAAAAATGTGAAATGGGATGAAGATGGCTTTGAGATTCTCTTAACATGATAGTGGATTTTCTACAATCACATACATTGTTGTTCAAATTCAAAAATTTTTTTAATACAATTTATGATGTATTTTTCTTTGATTTTATCCGTTATGTGGCTTGATTAGAGGAACTTAGGTTCGAAAATATCATGCCTAACCTTCAAAAGATAGTGGCAAACTTTGCTTATATAGTTATTCATTATGATGTAATGTTTGGTTGTGATGAGTTAAAAAAATATATTGTCTTTGAATGTATCTTCATTTTTTTAATGTATTCTGTATATTGTTTCTGTCAATTATATATGTTTGTATGATTTACTTTTATGCTTTAGCCTTTCTCTATATTTTACTGTCAATACATATAGAGAATACTTAATTATTTCACAATCACAATAAATTACATATACAACAAAAAATAATTGATTCAAAATGATTTATACCATTTAATTAATAGATTATTGTGTACAAAATGATTTTACTTTATTTATACTAGAATTTTTCGCCCGCTACGCACGGGTGTTGAACTAATATGACAATATAAAATGAGAATATAGTGTTTTTTGGATTACATGAGATTCAAAGTCTTTTGCTTAAATGGTGGTTGAAATGCATGCAACAAAAAGTTAGGGAAAATAAAGGAGATAGTAAAATGAATGAAGGAAATTCAAACCCATGTGGAAATAATATTAAATAAATTATTTTTACTATTAAAAAATTAAATATATATGGTTTTCTTTCATATCTAAAATGATTAGAAGAAGTGAAAAATAAATACCCTTAACTATTCAAAATTAGAAAAAAAAAAAAAAAGATTATTCCGTCCGTCCCACTAATTCTGTCTCACTTTGTTTTTTGGTCTGCCCCACTACAATTGTCACATTTCCCTTTTTAGAAACAACTTATTCCATAAACATCAACTAAAGTATTTTTTTTTTTGAGAAAAAATCTTTAATTCCAAAGCCGAAATCCCAGATACACAGTTTATGAAGGAGCAATGATCTCCACCAAAACCAATCCTACCATCCAACATACAATTTCCGACACAGACGCAACTTGTTACCAGGGAATTCACAAGGACAAGCACCCCCGTCGAATTCCCATCAAACCGCATGTACCATATCTAATCCCATGAGTCACATATGTCAATTATGTCTGCTTCATGGATCCCATACTGAGTGGTGCTGAGATAAAGCAAAGCGCCCATTTCATCCTACCTTAATCATCAACTTACAGATCAAGAGCCGTTTCCGAAAGTCATGAGGTTCGTCCACAAGAAACATCAACGGGGACAATGGCAGCTAACTCTTTTTGCACCCCCCTTCAGCGATCTATTTAAATATTCGAGCACCCCACAATTCCAAATTCCTGCTGAGTCTTCTCAGGTTGGGTTGGTATTACATAACACATCTGATATACCTTAATGACGACCCTATAAACATACTACAGCATCACATCTCCCCAGCAACAATGATCAACACCAATGTATCAGAACTAGTCAAAGGGCATGATCAACATCAACTAAAACATTGTATCAAGTAATTACCCCGGTTTATCATAATAACCCATAATACCTAAAACACTGTGCCCAAAAGTTTTGGGACGGTGTTACCAGAACTGATGGAGTATATTTAGCATTATTAAGGTTCTAAAAAAATATTAGTTTTACTCCCTAATATATTGCACATTTTGACTATTATCCCTAAAGTTTTTAAAAAATATTATTTATAGTTTTTTGTTATCTTTTCATCATTATTACGTAATGTATTTAAAATTTTTATTGGGATTAGTTTTTCTGGACTAATCCATAATTTTATAAAAAAAAATTTAGTTATAAATTTAGTTATAATTACGTTTTCTGAAAATATCCGATCGTATCCGAAAATTGATAGGATATTATCCGGATTTAAAATATGGATATCCGAATATATTAATATATTATTATTTATTAATTAAAATTATCAATAATTATAAAAATACCAAATTATCAGGTAATTTTAATTAAAATTGTCAAATTTTCAAAAAAGATTACAATAAAATATCCAATATTCTGTATCCGATTGAATCTGTATCCGTTATATATTCGTCCGGTATCCGTACCGTATCTGTAACCCAAAATATTCGAAACTGTATTCATATCCAGCTCATCCGTATTCGATTCCGAATTTGAAATAAATATAAATATATGGATAATATCAGTATTCGATACTATCCGACCGTATCCGTACCGATTTCATCCATATAAATTAGGCATTCAAAATAATGTTTTTGAAGATTTAGAGGGGTGGATTCAATTTAGACTTTTATGGATTTTAAAAGTTGGTGGATTTGGAAAATACATAAACTCCACGTAGAGTTGATTAATTTTGTGTAGACTCTACATTTTCTCATTTATCCATTTATTCTTCTCCATTTTTTTAATATATATTTTGTCCACATTGAGGTGCCAAACGACTCCGTCGATAAGAGCTCTTGGGAATCATCAGCGAACATGGCCATAGGGAGTGGATACCCCCTACTATCCGTATTTAGAATTTTTGAATTGTTTGGATAGATTTTGTTTAGTTATATATTTTTTTTAAAAGAATCCACTAAAATCTACAAAGATTTAAAATCCATGGACTGTTGAATACCTCAAAATTTTTAAAGATTTTTTAAAATCTGTATTGAATACACCTAATTTTTAGAGACTTTTTTAAATCTGAATTGAATATCCTCGAAATTTTTAAAGAGTCTTTAAATCAAAATTGAATACACCCCAACTTTAAAAGTCTTTAAAAATCCTGTAGAGTTCAGATTGAATACACCCCCATAGTATTATAAGATTTAGTTTTATTTATTTATAGAATACAAAGATTTGTTAATTTTATTTAAGTAATGTAAAACTAAATTAATTATGGTCTAAATTATTTTTTTGTTTTGAGGAGCCATTGAAGACCTGAGAAATGGGTGGTGGGAGCCCATGCCGTACAAATTATAAAGGGGAATAAAAGGGAGGGATAGAAGGCCAATGGGGAATCGAATCTCCAACCTTCTGTTGGAAGTCAAAGGACTTAACAAAATTAGGAAAATATATTGGCCTGTATGTCATAAATTTTATATTGAATTTTTAAGGTGAAATACATTCATCCTATATAATGTAAAGTGTGCTATATAACAATTTGTTTATCTCATGTAAATTACGGTGAATAATTATCATACAGTCTTTTATTTTATGAACGTTTCGGTAGGGATATTTCAGTATAGTTAGTGTGCGGATAATATGATGCTTGCATGTGCAGGCGTAATGGGAAGTATAATTTGATGTTTGAGAGCATTATTGTGTTGCCATTACTTAATCATGACATAATTGTGCAATCCATCACTCATTATCTAAACATCACATAAACCATGATGCGCATCACATAAAAGCTCCTACACACCATTATGCAGGTGCAGTCAACAACACCTTATTCACTTCTCGAAATTCTACTTTACATTTTTATGGTACTATCTCTCTTTTTTTATCATCGTTTTTCTCACTTTTTTTTAATAATATTTGGTCGGAAATGCACATGACCAAATTAAGTTTAGAAAATAGAATATTTTGAATTTTTAAATTGTTACGCTATTTCTCTTAAAAAATGTAAATTTTACTTCCCGCGCATTGCGCGGGCGGGTGTGCTAGTAAACACAAATCCATTAATTAAAATCTGTTGATCAACTTTTTTTACACCTCCTGGGATGATATTGCCATTTTCGTCAAAAATAGTAACTCATGGAAAATAACCCATCAACTCATGGAAAATTTAACAGGAATGTCCCATCAAAGGAAGCATGTGATAATGCCCAAAGTTGTCCATTATTTCCAATCCATTTCCGTGTCTAAGACGGACATTTTGATCGTATTCCCATCTTATTTTAATGAGAAAGCAGTTGAATTCGACAGATTGATGCAAGTTTGTAAGAATAATAAGCTGATAATGAAAGACACAAAAATATGCAATTTTAATTGCATTTGTGTTAGAAAAATCCAAAAACATGAAAAAAGGAAAAAGAAAAGAAAAAGGAATGAAAAGATGGGCAAAAGAATAAGATAGCCCACAAAAATCAAAAAGATGGGAAAAAGAATGAAAATCCCACAAATTGAAATTTTGGATAAGTGTTGAAGATCAATTCGGTCTATACGCAATTCGGCCTAAACCGAATTGCTCATTAGACCGAATCACTGAAGGGAAGTGTTGAAGAAGAGGAGCAACCAATTCGGTCTGTGGCAGTTCGGTCTAAACCGAATTGACCCCCAGACCGAATTGCACTATGGAAAGGAGAAGACTTTGAGCAAAACAGAAAAGAAGGAGTTCGATCTATTGCAATTCGGTCTAGGCCGAATTGATTGCATAGATCGAATTGCCTCAAAGCAAGGAAGCCAAGCAAGAGCCATCTTCAATTCGACAAGGCCAATTCGGTCTACCCATAGACCGAATCACCACATTTCATGCTCAAGATCAAGGAGAAAGACCTCATGTCACCAATTCGGTCTAAACCGAACTACTTGAGGAGACCGAACCACATTCAAAATTGCAGCTGTGAAGCACGTGAGAAATGCATGATGGGCCTAGGGTTTCGAGAAGAAGTATAAAAGATGACCTTCCTCAACACAAGAAACATTCTAATTCTTACACACTTGGACATTTTTCTGGGAGACAAAAAGAATGAGCAGAAGGTTCTTCACCCCTTAAGGGTTAGGTAGGTAGTGTAGTTAGTTAGTTTATTTTCATGCTTGTAATGTAGTTTTATTGCTTTTGAGCTTAGTTTATTTTTCATAGAAGCTTGTTACCACCCTTAGTGTAGCCATTTCCATAAACTTTAAATGCTTTGTAGTTAGAATGAACCCTACCTTCAAGCCAATGAATGGTTTTAGGGTTATTTACTGCTTTCAAGTGTCAATACAAGAAAGAATCCAGAAATGGGTTTTCATTTCAAGTGTTTGGCATTTATTTAATGCTTTCCTTAGCAATAAATGTTAGAATGCTTGTTTGTTTCAACTAGGTTACATTAATTATATCCTAGTTGACTTACATTCTCAATAAATGTATGCTAGTGGGTTTTTGGCTTGATCTTACACCTTAGAGATTCAAATAAGTGTTTTTAGGTTTTAGACAATCTTCTGCTTGTTAGAATTTATTTCCGTGCTATTCAGTTGTTGTTTTAGTCTCTTTTGTTAGCTTATTGTTGCCTTAGATAATGTAGGTGTTCTTATTTTTAAGCATGTGTTCTTATTTGTTCAGTAGATGTTTAAGTTTTTGATCTCTGATTGCTTGTTTGTAGTTTTAAGGTTTGTTTCATGCCAATACCTGCTAGCCACGTAACCTAGGTCTATTTTCCTTAAAAAAACTCATTAGTGTGGCTATGAGGTGACATTGATGTGAAATGAAGGATTTGGTAAATCTTATCCATCATGAACCACACAATGTAAACCGAACCTGCACTTATGAGAGAAAAGACATGAAATTTGATTTGAGGCAATTAGGTCTAGACCGAATTGCCCATGAGACCGAATTGCATAGCAAAAAGTGTTGTCTTCATGTGGTTTTCTAAGCAATTCGGTCTAGGTAATTCAGTTTAGACCGAATTGCTCATGTAGACCGAATTGGCTTTGGAAACCACATTGTATGCATTCCATCCCCTCATACCTTAGTTTATTTTCTCTGTCTTACCAATTCGAATTGTCCAAATTCGGTCTAGACCGAATTCAATTGGCAATTCGAATTACCCTCATTTTGGGGTAAATGCCTTAGCCAAATTTGAGTGAAGGAATGACTTCATCAATTCGAATTGTCCAATTCGGTTTAGACCGAATTGCTTGACAATTCGAATTAGATGATGCTTCATGACTTTACAAGGATTAATTGGGTATGGTGTTACTTCATACGTCATGCATCCTCAATTCGGTCTCTTTTGCATTCTAGACCGAATTGTTTTCTTCCTTCTATTTTTAAAACTCCAAAAACTCGACAAACCTGAAAACCACCAACAATAACAACAACAATGTGACTATAAAAAAATTGAACCACATCTAAGTTGAATCTCAAAATTAGTGTACCTCTTTGTATACATTTTGCTCAGGCTCTTCTTCGCATTTTCTAGTATATGCCAAGTGCATAGACCATGGTAAGTACTCGGCATGATTTTACGGATAGCCGCCACAATAGCCGGGTCTTGGTCTGTCATGATGCTTCTTGGGTGTGCCCCTGATATGGGCATCACGAAGATACAGCTTACATATCATTGCATGTGTTAATTATATCACTTATTCATCCATTAACATGCACCACATATAATTTACATACATTTCAATTTATGTAGCACTTAGCAATACAAGTCATAGCATCCATAACGTTTATACAACACACAAAGACAACCAGACTGCAGCATATTATTTTCACTCACCATACATGCACTCCAGGAAAGTATTCAGCAACCATACAAACCTCCCTTGTGTTTCATCCAATAGTAGGGCTGCACCAAACACGCAACATCGCCTATGTTGATTGACGCCAACGATAAAGGCTGTAATTGTAATAGTTTAGCTAGCATCGAGTATAATGCAAAGACAATATTGGATGACAAAAAAATTAACTCAGAATACCATACCCAGCGGCCTTGCATTTTTGTTTGTGTTGAATGTTATGTCCATAGCCACAGCATCCCCAAAAAGCTTATAATTGTCCCTCATCTTCGAGTCTGACCAGAAAATACTGCATATTTCTTTATCATCACCTATATCCATTCTATAGTAGAAATTCCGCTCCGCAATCTCCCTATCCTTGAAATATTGCAGTAATGCATGGCTATCACCTTTTCTCACGTCCATGGTATGCCTCCGGTTCAACATGTTTTTCAAATCGGATTTCAAGAACCCAACCTTCTCGGTCCCACCTGCCATTTCTCTAATCAGTGCATATGAATCTCCAACAGACAGTCCAGCTTTATCATTGAGCTTCGCGATTAGCTCATGATGTTGTAAAATCCTACGGTTCGACCTTAACATGTGCGCCATAGTTTTGTCTTGCATCGGGTGGTTATGTACATCATGGAACTTGCTCACAACATAAACATTTCGCTTCTTATCATATTTGAAACCAATCATTGCTCGGCAGCCAACACGTGTCTCATCCAATATACGTATTTTGCTTTGGCTAGATTCTCCCCGAAATGATTTCCCTGTCGGATCTTTGTTCGCTGGATTTAGCTTACTGTTTACTTTGTACCCTTCTTTGCTACAGCAATACCTCATCCACCTCACCAATGATTTGTCTCTCAGAGCACTTTTTTCGTATTCTTTTCGCACCGAAAACCCACGGCCATGTGCGAAATTGCAATAAGCACTGTATGCATCTCTAATAGTTTTGAATTCAAGACCTTCAAAATCCTTTATATCTGCTAATTATCACGCAAAAATTACTAATTCAATCGTTAATGACATCATTACACTTGACTATTATATATCAAAAAAATCGTCTACATTCAAACATCATTATACTGGATACAATATGAACATTCTGAAAGAATGGGTTACCTGACAACACGCGTGTTATACGGCGTGAGGCGGCGTCGTCTTCATCACCATTGCATAATGAGATCATCTCGGGCAACGCATCAATACCCACATCATCATCGGCGCCCCCATCAATGGATATCCCATCGGCTGTATCACCATCATCAACAAAGTTAACATCACTTGCTACAGTATGGTCGCGTAGGATGTCAAAATATTCCGGCAAGCTATTTAGATCTATCATCGGCACTCTCTCCATGCCGTCACATTACCAGATGATGCTTTTTGTTCGCACATGACACAACACACCGAAAATCGAATTTTCATCCTCTACAAATAAGGCAGTTACAAATCACCGCTTAATTGCTCCCATGAATTTGGGTAATCAGTGATCCACCTTCCTTAATTATTAAATGAATGTGAATGGTATGAAGACCCACTATGGCGACGCGTAGCACGATTTCTGCATGGAGGGAACACGTCCGCATATGGGGATTATTTAACGTCATGATAGTAACCGGATTGCCTACAATGACCATTTTACAAGTTCCTAAAGGTGATGTTTTAAGTTGATTTTATAGACATGTTTCCATCACAATTAGTACAATTAATCTCAAGTACACACATCACTATTATAGGACAAATACATCACAATTATACAAATCATAATTAGTACCTCGTAATTTAGGACCTAAACTGGATTCTCTTTCATCGTGATACAGAAGATTTGATGGTCTAGTTCAGTTCGATCTCTAGCTAACATTTTGATTTTTAGTACTGATGGTCAATTCACAGTGGTTTTTGAACTTCGAACACTACAAGAATTATGTTGTACACCAACTCCTACCATACAAAACTTAAGTTACTCTATTTGAAATACCACAATGTATGCCCCAAAAACCCACAACAGCCAATTAAAAACTGCATTCATTACCGAAAAATAATGATGATGATGATGATGATGATGATGATGATGATGATGATGATGATGATGATGATGATGATGATGATGATAATAAAAGATTTCCTTAATTAGCAATGTGTACAAAGCGTAGCTAAAGATGTAGAAAAAAAAATCACTTCGCGAGGCCTAGGTGTCTATAAACCATAGTTATCAAGATCTTGGTCTTAGTCTTAAAATCTTACAATTCTATGATCACACTCCTTAAAGACGAGCTAGATCTTTGTAAGATCATAAAATTAGTATGATCTCGATCTTGATCCCGATCTTAATTTAGGATTTCACGATCCTATGCGATCGGATCCAACCAAAATATAAAATATGCTCCAATAATGTCATGTTTACCATAAAATCGGTATTGGATTCTATTTTAGACTGTTTATAGAGCTTCTCTTCATTTACTTAATCATGTTTTGTGTTATGCTTTCACTTATTAATATGTATAATTA
This sequence comes from Hygrophila difformis, assembly GCA_030278955.1. Classification (NCBI taxonomy): domain Eukaryota; kingdom Viridiplantae; phylum Streptophyta; class Magnoliopsida; order Lamiales; family Acanthaceae; genus Hygrophila; species Hygrophila difformis. The sequence goes on along the minus strand of JAOANR010000007.1, from coordinate 37,105,080 downwards.
TTTTCATCCATTGTTTCAATTTGGTAAGACTTTAGGATCTAAATTCGATCATACAATCCCGATCCTGTAAGATAAAAACGATTCAAGCTAAGATATCGTTCTTGATAACCTTGCTATAAACTACACAAAGAGAAAATAAAGTTTATTTGCAAAACCTTTCAATTGCATCGTGAGTTCAAGAAAAACAAAAATATTAAATACGTACATGCATGTATTCATCCATATATACCTACACACATATAAAAATACATCACCGCTATCGTCACACCCAACATAAAAATATACACAAAAAATTACATCCATACATATACTAAATAAATACAATCATACACTAAAATACATGCAACATAATCTCCATTTCATTCTGAGCCCTTGGATTGACATTCTAATTAAAATCCTGACCGTTGGATCGAAATGATGTGTTGCTGGGATCGAGTCACGTGGCCACTTCTTCTCATGCCACCTATCTTCCACCTATCTTCCACTCATGTCTCTTCTTCTCATTGTCTTCGAGCCTTGGGACGATTGCCTCCGTTCTGATTACCACAGTCCACAGCCCCAAGTGAAGTGGGCGGCGCAGGTGCGCCAGCGGGGAAGCGGCGTCGCAGCGAGCGGGTGAGCGTGAGTGAAGCAGGGCAGCGTTGACAAGTGCTTTCTTCGGTTGTCCGGGTGAGGAATTTTCTAAATTTTATCCCCAAACTCATTTCGGTTGATGGAGGTGCGCCGTTGGAGTAGCGGTCTCGGCGGTGTCCTCGCCGCCTGGCAGTGGCTGCTGCCACTGTCCGCGTTCAGCCTTTGGATCCTGTCATTTAGCTCATGAAGGTAAGGATTCATTCTAATTTTAGGGTTATTGTTTTGGGGGTTCAAAATTGGGTTCAAATTCAGTGATTCTTTTGTGTAATTTCCATGTAGTTAGGCCGAACGGGCTCCGGCGCTAGAGGTTCCCATCGCTGCAATCCCCTTCCCAGCCCTTCGTCTCCTTCCCTGCCTCGTCCCTGTCCGTCGTCTCGGCAGGAGCTCATTAAGGTAAGGATTCATTCTAATTTTAGGGTTACTGTTTTGGGGGTTTGAAATTGGGGACCAAATTCAGTGATTCTTGCATGTAAGTTCACTGGATTTAACATATTTTTGTTCTTAGCCGCTTTGTTTTTCTTTCTTTGAATTCTTCACGCATTCTGTGATATGTTACGTGATTTAAACTCCTTTCTGAAGTTCTGGCTGTAGTCCTGAGTTCTGCATTCATTTTATGACTTGCAACTTTGTGCCTCTGCAGAGATAAATATGGCTATGTTGATTACACAAGAAAGAGGAGATCAAGGAGCCGGAGCTGCGGAACTAAAAGTGTATCCGAGACACTTGCAAAGTGGAAGGAATACAATGTTAAACTCGAGTCACCTCAAAATGGCGACAAGCCAGTGCGGAAAGCTCCTGCAAAGGGCTCCAAGAAAGGTTGTATGAAAAGGTAAAGGAGGTCCCCAGAATGGTTGTTGCAACTTTAGAGGGGCCAGGCAGAGAACGTGGGGTAAATGGGTAGCTGAAATTAGGGAGCCACACAAGGGTAGCAGATTATGGCTTGGCACCTTTATCACTGCCCGCGAAGCTGCTCTTGCTTATGATGAGGCAGCGAGAGCAATGTATGGTGCCTGCGCAAGGCTAAATTTTCCCAGTTACCATCCATCAGATGAGTATGCTGAAGATTCTTCGTTTCTGCCTGCTACATCTACATCCAAGTCAATGTGTTCCAGCATCTCCAAGGTCTGTCCGCACAATTCTTGGCCAAACGTTAAGGCTCCACAGATAATCGATGGCAGAGGCCTTTCACAGATTTTTGATTCTACTTTGAGGAATGAGGCTTCCCAGATAAAGATCAATGGCAGCAGTGGCATTTCACAAATTGGCCTTCCGCAGATTGTTGATTCTAGGCCAAAGAATGAGGCACCCCTTGTTAAAATTGACGAGAACAGAGCCCTTTCAGAGACTGTTGATTCTGGGACAATGTGTGAGGCTCCCCAGATAAAAAATGACAACAGGGGCCTTCTGCAGATTCTAGGACAATGAACGGAATCATACTTGTGTCCACCAGCCATTGATTTCAATAAAGGTTTGTTGTTAATAAGTAGTACTTAATATTCATTATCTGATGAGGGACACTGGCAATTCTTTCTTTACAGTAATCAAATTAAATTATTTCTAAATGCAGGAATTCTTCTATGTTGTATAATAATATGTGTGTTTTGTTCTTTTTGGCATGCAGGCCAACTGCATTGATTCAACAGCCCCTGTTGAGGCTGTGTTTGTCCAAGTAGTGAAGTAGCTGAAAGCATACAAGTTCAAACCTGTTGAGCAAGTGACTTTGGAACCATTTGAGAGACATGCTTCAGTTCCACTTGCCCGAGTCTGCCCAGTTCATTACAGCATTTGGTTCCCACAACACTGTAGCCATTGTTGGCACAGATGGGAGGTAAGACCTCTCTTGTCAATCAGGTCAAAATTTGCTGTCATATAACAAGAAATAATGGTTTGAATCACCAATGATTTAGCATGGTTTTATAATAGATCAGTGCAGTTATGATCCGGTGAATAGAGGAGACTTTTCAGTATCTGAAGGAAGTGAAAGACAAGGCAGAGCAAATTGATTTGGACAGTGAGCAAAAAGATGCAGCTATAGAAAATACCCAAATTCACAAAAATGGAGTGGTAAGAATCTAATTTACAAATAATTAGTGCACATTTTACTCTTGCTAAATGAATTTTTGCCTCCTTGTAGGATGGAAATATTGACTTGAAGTTGGATAGTGATAATGATGTTAAAACCTCAAAGATAGAGCTGACAAAAGCTGAGGCAGAAGCACTTGAAAGAGGATTGCAGGTACTCATCCATATTCACTAGAGAAGCTCATGTTTTATTTGATGTTGCATATGTGCTTTTACCTACTATTACATTTGTTCATGGAGCCATTCAACAGTGCTGTCACTAAGAAGTTACTCATATCTATTGATTGTTATTTTCAAATTTACTAAAAAAATTATTTTTACTTTCATTATTTGTATAGACAATAAATAATGAAGACCTGGAGGAAATTCGGGAGTTAGGTTCTGGGACATATGGCGCTGTATACCATGGCAAATGGAAGGGATCTAATGTAGCTATAAAAAGAATAAAAGCCAGCTGCTTTGCTGGAAAGCCATCTGAAAGGGAATGCCTGGTATTTGTTTCTTTTCAATTGTTAGCTTCCGAATATAGTAGCACAACATGATGATTGACAGTATTCCTTAGATCAAGGTCTAACAATTTCCATTAAATATGATTAGAATTTACATATATTACCTGATGGATGACCATAAATTAGAAAAACAAGCTTCTATCCAAAGTGCATGCAATAGATCTTCTAAGTTTACCTGATGGATGTTCTGTCCTTTCGTACCTTTTAAAATCACAACCCAGTGGAATAATTTAGAGATTATAGTTCTCTCTTATGAAATTATATTATTGTAAATTCTTTTGATCCAAAGCATGCTATATGTGATGTATCTCTCCATGCTACGAAATTCCACTAATTAGCAACTGCCTAATTCTTGTAAGTCAGGGGCTCAGGGCTTATGGGTGGACTGCATGATTAATTTAATGAAACATAGAACATGAGTATAAATTATTTTCATCAATGAGCTATAATTTCATGTATATTTTCCTTAGAAAAATACTCCAACTTTAACTTTTCATCTGTTTCTTTTCACTTCTTGTAATATTGGATGCAGTTTGTAGTGTCCGACTGCTTCTGAGCTGAAGATCCTATACTTCTGGCAATATTTAGCCCGTATTTGGTTTAGTTTTTGATTTTGTGTGTGATTATAGTGGATAGGTTTGCTGGTTGACAAGTATATATCATACAATTTTTAAAATCATAATATTCTTACTTTTATGAATGGTTCAGCTTGTATTAGATCTTAACTAGATATTTTCAATCAATGGTATCTACAAAGGTCAACTTTCTTTGCCTTAATATATTTTAATTTTCAAAAGCAAACAAAGTAATGTAAAAGAAAAAGGTATCTGTGAGGACGAGAGTAGTTAGCTTCTAAACTATTATAATGGATTTTGCCACTCTCGTGCACTTGCTGGACTGCTACTCTGTATCTTATTTGGGATCTGGTGTTCGTTTGTGTGTGTGTGTGTGTGTAGTGTGTACATAGTATTTCAGAAATTTGCCAAATTTGAACACCTCTTTTATCAAGTATCATCCCGATTGAGTAAGAAAAAGACATTTTCATGATTCCATTGTTCTCATTAATGAAATTATGTATCACATTGAATTTTGACATTTGTCTTACTTGAGTATACAGATTGCTGATTTCTGGAATGAAGCTTTGACCCTAAGTTCATTGCACCATCCAAACGTTGTCTCTTTTTAGGGAATGGTTCGTGATGGTCCTGATGGATCTTTGGCAACTGTGACTGAGTTCATGGTTAATGGATCTTTAAAACAGTTTCTGCAGAAAAAGGACAGGTATGTATGTATGTATGTTGTATGTGTGTGTGTGTGTGTAAAATTGATTAGGAAAATGATCTTACATTACTTTTAAACAGAACCATTGATAGACGCAAAAGACTCATAATTGCGATGGACACTGCATTTGGCATGGAGTACTTGCATGGAAAGAACATATTCGGTTTCTAAAAACTGAAACTAGACCTCGGTAGGGGTTCCGTTGATCTGCTGGTCAGGTTCATTAATGGTTGTACGCAATAGTTGCTTGCATTTGCTTGTCCTGTATATATGTATCATTATGTCCCGATATATAACCTATTTTGAATTAAAAATTTAAAAATTGTAAAAACACAGTACAAGGAAAAAACAGAGATTACTACTCATTGCAAATGGGATTGCCTTGGGGTACTGATTGACTGACCTCATTAATTGTATACGGATTTAGAAACTTAGAATCAAATAGAAATACAAAGAATTTGTCTTCATTTCGGCAGTGCATTTCCATGTTTGTCTGATTTCCTTGTTTCTATAATTCAACCCTTTGGCAAATGTGATTATTGATGATAACATTTCATGCCCTACAGATTAACAATACATTTGGACAATATCTGATGGTGTTTTTCGATGGATTTACAGGTGAAAGGCTATGCATCCGAGGAGCAGCTAGGGCATGCTCTGGAAGGAGCAGAATAGCAGATATAGTGATCTTTCCTGCTGGTGTGCCGAGAAAGCCTGTCATGACCCGCGAGCTTATCATATGATAATTATTATGTTAGGATTGAGGATTTAGGTTGTTATTGTTTCTATAGGAAGGTTTTAATTTTACTTATTCAGGTATGGATTCTTCTTCTGGCCTACATTGCCTTCCATGTGTTTGTCGAAATGTCTATCTAAGTGCAAAAGCACAATAGAAGGTAATTTTGTTGAGATGTATTTGCCCTTCTTTTTCATTGATTCTTCTGTTGTTGTGTGTCTTCGCTCACACAACTCGGCCTCCAAACTGCTCGAGCATCAAGCGGCATACAAGCATTGTGTAATAACTACCCTTCACTTTTTAATTGTTGAAAGATGCAACTTATGTTTTAAAAATTAATACATATATATACTTCTATGTTCTAGACACCTTTGACACCTTATATCTGATGAAATTTGGTTTATGCAATAGAGGATCATTCTGTGATAACATATTTTTGTTCTTAGCCGCTTTGTTATAACATATTTTTGTTCTTAGCCGCTTTGTTTTTCTTTCTTTGAATTCTTCACGCATTCTGTGATATGTTACGTGATTTAAACTCCTTTCTGAAGTTCTAGCTGTAGTCCTGAGTTCTGCATTCATTTTATGACTTGCAACTTTGTGCCTCTGGCGATGACACTTGTTTGAATGCTTATTTACAAAATTGAAAACTTTTATTGTCATTAAATGCTTATCAATTCATACAACTGCCAGCCTGATGAAGCAGAGAGGTATTGGTTTGCTTTTGTTCTCTACTCTTGTAAGACAACTCAATGAGAATGGTGGCCCCAGAGAAAAAAGACACTCTCTATGCCAGATTCTGCGAGCTGCAAGGCTCAAGTATATTTTTCTCCCTTGAATTGGTTTCAGATCTGTTATATAATATTGGTTTATGGATGATCAGGAATTTTCCCTTTTGTGCAGCCTTTCTGATTTTTATAAAGAACTTCATCAATTTCTGATCAAGGTTGGGTCCATTTTGAGTAATATTTATGGTGTTCACTGGGAGAAGAGACTTGAGGTACTTCCATTGTTTGATATCTTCTGTCATTCAACAATATGTAACTATTTCTTAACATCTTTTGTCTTATATTGTTATTTTATTTCCTTGTACAGGCAAAGGAATCACAGACCAACTATGTGCACTTGACCCTTTTGAGCAAGTGAGTAATGCACTAAATGTTTCTTTGGGTTTAATGTTATTGTAGATTGTGATATCTTAAATAGTTGCTGATTGAATCATACAGATTCCACGTATTATTAATCTGAGATGCCTGAATTAATCTTTTTATTAGTATTATTTAATGGTGTGGATTAGAGCATTACTGAGCTTTGATATTCTGAAGCTGTTGGCTTTACTCATCCAAGTTGCATACTGACTTGAGATGTTATGGGTCCACTCAAGGAATTGTTTGTACTGGTTCATGTTTGTAGTTTGTCCTTAAGATACAACAATGGGAGTACTTTTCTATGCTATATTTTGGTTCTTTGTTAAAGTTTTCAGAAAATTGATTGGCTTCTGCCTAGGGCCGTCAATGATCAAATAATTTCTTCTTGTCGGTTATGCACACTAAGGATCAAATAACTTCCTTATATATTTATTAATCTTATAGAGTTTTATATTGTAGACCAACAAATATTTGTTCAGACTACTTATCTCTCAGTGAAGCCCTTAGTATATTCTTTTTGACTATGTTTCCAGGAAATATGAACGTGCATACAAGGAACTTTTCACAGCTGAAGCTCATAATGTCAAATGTTTGACTGTTGCCAATACATCAGGATGTGGATCAGACTATTTCCGTTTTGGATGGTTGTTATTTCTGGCGCTTCGTGTGCACGCGTTCCACCTTTGCAAGGACCTTGTGACATGCACTCATGGCTTAGTTTCTGTACTGGTCAGTTGATTTTAATATCTCAGCATATGCTGATGTGTTATCCTTGCAATTTAGCGTAAAAGTAGAAATTATCTGGAAATCGATTGTGCATCGTTTTTTGGTTTCACTGAATGAACAATGCATTTTAGGTGAACAGATAATTATGTAAAATATTTTATAGATGAACAGATAATTATGGTAACCTATTCCATACACATAGCTCCATTCTCTCAGGTAATTTTGTAAAGTGAAGTAATTTTAACAATGCTTTTGATGCAATTTTTTACAGGCAGTACTCCTTATCCATGTTCCAACATGCTTCAGAAATTTTAAAATTAAAGATTCTGAAAGAATTGGTAAATATTGTTTCTTTATCCTAACCAAGAAACAAGTGTTGTTGACTTCCGTGGCTATGCCATTGATTCTTTCCTTGAATTAACTTTTAAATTTCCATCCTTTGTTCAAACTTGCAGTTATGAAAGGTGACAAGGTTGGCCTCATTGCATCACTTTGCAAAATGTATGAAACATCAGAACTCAGAAGATGAGGTGAGGAGAACTTTGGAAAAAGCAAATGGCTTGATAACTGATATATTGAAGAAGAAGCCTTGCTTGGCTTCTGAATGTCAATCTGAGAACTTGAAGGATTTTGTAGCAGGTTGGTTCATTCCAACGTTGTATAATGTACTACTCATTTTTTAATAATTCATATATAATGTTGCTTATATAACATCCAAGTGCAAATAGTTTGATCTATTATGAAGATTTGATGGATGCATCATCTTTGTCATCAAACGTAATCCTATTAAAAAGGGATTATGATGCTGCAACTCACAAGGGTGAATTGGACGAGAGGATTTTCATCAATGAGAATGATAGCCTGCTGGTTTCAGCAACTTTGTCTGGGAGCAATGTAAATACTAATGGACATGAAAGTAAGGTTGGTTAAATTCTTATTCTCTGGAATGAACCTTTCTTTGTGGATTTGACTTATATTGTAATGTTATTTTTGCTTATGAGCACGATATCTCACACGTATTCTATATTTTTTTCCTTTATTCATGCATCATTTTGAATTGAGCTTTTTCTGTTACGGATTAGTACTTTTGAGGCAGAAAAGCTGTTGTTTTCCTGATTCATTTGCTGTTGAAGATATGTCATTGTGTTAGATTATGAATGTGCCTCAGCATTATTGATGTCGAATGTTCTACTGTTCATCATTGCTGAAACTTATATGTTTCTAGAGGTTATATTAACGAGCATTCAATTTTCAGGAATGGTGGAAAATTTGATTAGCAAGACACTAATATGGAAGGATGAACAAAAGATGTTGTTCCTCTATGATCGGGTAAATTTTTTATAACTTTTCTAGCATTTTGGTGTTTTGGGGTAACAAACAATTGTGGCATTAACTAGGTTCTAACTTCCATCAGAAATGGAAGCTAAAATTCATCTGCCTACTGATGAATCATTCAAAACAGTCTCATGTGCTTTTTTGTGGAAATAAAAGAGTTTGGCTTTTCTTCGTTTCCTCCCAAAAAAAACCACTGATAATGAACTGTCTTGCAACTATCTAAAAGTTAGTAGCTCTTTCGTGCCAATTACTTTGGAAACAAATTGTTATAAATAGGAACTCCCATACACTTACCTATAATTATTTTTTCTTCCTCCATAGGCAGTTGTATATCCCTTTTACGCTGTGCATCGCACAGGTGTTTGACTAGTACTATATAAGAGGGAGAGCCAAAATCTTCCAACCTCTAATTTTGATTCTCAACCGTTGGATTTCTAATCCAGTTGAAATTACCACCGTTGGATCAAATCGCCTCTCGTTCCTTATACAAAGTTTCCCGGGATCGATCCTCCCAGCCTGCAATTCACTCCCCTCTTCTAAGCCACTGTTCTTTCTCCAGATTCAATCGTTTATTCCCAAATTCCCAAAGCCCTCCTCGCGCTGCTCCTCGATCCCTCGCTTGCCCAGCGAACCCTTCGATGCGTTCAGTTTTCCCAGCAATTCTTTCTTTGGGATTTTGGTCCGGCCACCATCGCCTCGGACGATGGATTTCCTCTTGGCGTCTTCATGTTCCGGTCGATCGTTGTGTGAGTGTGGGGCTCTCTTCCGCCCCTTGCAGCGCCGTCGCCGTCCTCTTCCTTCCACCGCCGCCTGCCGCCCGCTGCGCCCGCCGCTAGGGTTCCTCAACCCACTTGACACTGGTAACCCTAGCGGCGCCGCCGTCGCTCACCGCCCCTTGCTGTTCTGCACCGCCGGCGACTTATTCTCTTCGGCCCTGCCCCGCCCTCGCTGCTCTAGCCTTGCCACTTTTCTTTTCGCCGCCGCCGGTGCCTCGCCACGACTGCCCCGCTCGCTGATATAGACTTCCCGGCTATTGGTGAAAGTCGGGTTTTGGATGTTGGGATATTTTGTATAAAGGTAATTTTTTGATTATATGTTTCTCGGTGTTTATCTCGACAGAACTAATTTTGTATAAAGTTTTTGTTTTTCCTGCTTTTCTATTAATGCAGGAAAGTTTATATAAGCCCTTGAGTGTCTGCGGTCACTAAATGTATTAGTATCATGACTGAGAAGGTAAATATGGATGATAACGTTTTGAACTTTGAAGTAAAATATAGTATTTTGGAAGGATTATCAAGTAAAGAAATTATTTATAGTTGACGAAATTTAAAAAATGCATATGAGTTCGTAATATGTGGGGCAGACTAATGGATTGGTTTATGCATATTCTATCCAACTCTATCTTATCTAATTTATTTATGAAAGAGTGTATGAAGATGGTAAAAGTTTCTGATGCTTGTTTATCTTCAAATCTTGTGTCTGTCAAACACTAAGTCAGCTCTTTGATTGTTTCCACACTTCTTTCATGTACGGTTTTCTTCTTGAATGTGAATACTATTTATTTAGTATTTTTCTTAACATTCTAAATTTTATATGATGGATTATGAAAGAGCTTAGGAAGATGGTAAAAGTTTCTGATGTTTGTTTAGCTTCAAATCTTGAGTCTGTCAACCATTAAGTCAGCTCTTTGACACTTCTTGCATGTACGTTTTTTTCTTGAATGTGAATACTGTTTATTTAGTATTTTTCTTAACATTCTAAATTTTATATGACGGGTATTTAGTCTTTTTATACATGTCTTTCTTCATGTACAGCTTATCTGTAGAGAAATTTCCTCATAACCGAATGCTTGGTACTCGAGAAATTGTCAATGGAAAGGTATACTGGCAGGGGAGGCCTGCATGTTCAAGCTTCTACTTTCCTCAGATGTTTACTTCTTTCTACTCTTATACAGTACTTTTTAACCTTTTGATTTCTTTTTGATGTTAATATTCTCCATCAGCCTGGTAAATACATCTAGATGACTTATAAAGAAGTGTATGACAGAGTGGTGAAAGTTGGCAACTCAATTCGCAGTTGTGGCATTGAGGAAGTAAGCATCACTGAATTTCTCTAGAACTTATATTTTGCTATCATTTATTTATTTATTTATTTTTATTTTTTATTAATTTTTTCATCATTCTGAACTGCAATTTATTGCTGCTAGCAACAGGATCAAGGTATCCTTTTCAAAGTTATCTATTGTGATTTAGCTATTCATAGTTCATACACTCTGTTGCGGCCCCAAAATGATCTCTTTGCCTTTGGCTCTTTTAAGTCTTCATGATGTTTGGAATTCATCTTCATTTGTGCGATGGTACCAGTTTTTCATGTATTAATAATTAATAATATACTGTGTTGTAACTTATTGTTGCTGGTGGCATGTCCTGTTACAGTTTCCTTGCTTCTCTATTGTAAATATGCTATTTATCTGCTCTGTTGCTACATGATCTCTTGCTTTGGTTCTTTCAAGTATGCATTGTTGAATTTGATTTTTTTTTAAATTATAAAATTAAATTCATTGCTATTGTTTTCCTTCTTGTATTTCAACTGAGGTTTTCAGCGCAGTCGATGTGGAATATTTGGGGCTAATTGTGCTGAATGCATTATGAGCATGGAGGTAGTCAAATGATTTTAACTCTGAACTCTCTCCTTTCCTCTACGTGAATCTTTTGGGTCCAGTTTATTCATATACACACTTGAGGCATTAGGCTGTTCTTTTAGACTCATTGTGATTTCACCATCGATGCTGGAAGTAGAAATTAAATTTAGTGGTCATGCCAAGATACTTATTAAAGGAAACAATCGTAGCTTTTTTATGAGGCGTATTCGTTTCATAAATTCTACCTAACACTAACCTCTATTGCTATTTATTAATGACCATTTGTTAAATTATCCCTCATGAATCGTGGTGAGGTTTTAAATTGTTTTCTCCTAGAATTTTATTATTAAAACTTTCTTGTCTTTTTATTTTATTTTATTTTATTATGATTTTATTATTCTGTTTTCTTTATTGGCCAATCAATTCAACCAACTTATTATTGTTTAAATTCTTTTGTTCCATTCATTGTGGCTGGACTTCAAACTGGTTTTCAGGGGATTTGAAGGTGTGTTTATCTTGCGTCTTTTCTAATCTGAGGATGACTATTAGTCTCAATGTTTGAAGAGGCGGTGTTCCTTTTCAGACCACATAAGACATGCGAACCCATTCTATTGCAGGTGACAGAAATATACAACTTCATTCAGGATGATCTAATGACTGAAAATATATACATTCTTGATTGCCATTCGGATATCTATGTGTGGGTTGGACATCAGGTGGACACCAAGAATAAAATGAATGCTTTAAACATAGGAGAGGTGCATTTTTAACTTGATTTCATGTTTTAATTATACAAACACACTTCTTCATGTGAACCTGCTCTCATATCGTTTTAAGATCTTTTTGCACCGTTCAGACTTCATTATGTTAATCTATGGCATTTCTCAACAGCTTTGTGCTCTAGAGATTGTTTACTAATATGTGAATTTGAAATGGCATTGTTACGTAAGTTCACTTATGATGAATTCTTCGACGGATTGAACTCTTGCAGTTAGCTTCGGTAACATGATTTGGTTTCTTTTGTTGAATCATTCGTGTAGAATGATATGAAACTTCTTATAATGTGTTGGTTTGGGTAATTCAGTGATGGATGAGATAAGGAATAGATCAATATAGTTTTCTAGACCATTTACAATTTTTCATAGAATATGGAAAACTTGAGTGTTCTATTGCTTGAAAACAGAAATTTCTGGAGCGTGATGTTCTTCATGAGAGACTATCCATCAAAGCTCCAGTATATGTTGTTACGGAAGGGAGTGAACCGACTTTCTTTACTCGGTTTTTTTCTTGGGACTCCTCAAGATCTACAGTAAGTGATATTATTGTACATCCTGCACCCTACATCCTTTCCTGAAATTCAGATTTCACTCTTCATTCATTATACTCAAGCTACTTATTTGGGTTACAGATGCGAGGAAACTCTTTCCAAAGAAAAATGACCATTCTTAAACGTGGGCGCCCAGCAGTGATAGATGTAAGATTTGTCTCCTATTGTCCTCTTTTTCATTGTCTCTTAGCTCTCTATGCTTGCCATTGTCCAAGAGTTTGTATATTAAAGAGAGAATTGATAAACATTTTTCTAGCAGAATGAATTTAGTGCTCTCTTATTTTGTTTGACATGATAGAGACCCAAAAGAAGATCATCAGTCTCACATACTGGAAGGTCTGTCGTACCTGACAAATCACAGCGTCCTAGAAGCATGTCATTTAGCCCAGACAGAGTTCGTGTTCGAGGTAGGTCTCCCCAATTCAATGCATTAGCTGCTAATTTCGAGAACCCCAATTCAAGAAACTTGTCAACTCCTCCTGCATTGGTGAGAAAAGTTTTTCCGAAATCCATAACACCCGATTTAGGAAAACTGGCTCAGAAATCTGCAGCTATAGCAGCACTAAGTTCGACCTTTGAACAACCCCCACCTGCTCGTCAAGTACTAATCCCCCGTACTCCCAAAGGTACAAAAGTATTTTATGCCTTTCCCGCTCAATCAATCAATTGCCTGTTTCAGAATGCTCATCAAATGCTTGCATTTTATTCAAGTGAGCCCTGAGTTAACCAAATCAAAACCTCCAACAATGCCAAAGCAAAACTCAATTGAAGAAACCAAGCCAAAACCAGATGCCGTAAAGGAAGTTGTGAAGGAGATTGAAGTGGAGGACAGCAAAGAACATCCTGTATATCCATTTGAGCGTCTTATAACAACTTCGAGTGATCCAGTTACAGATATTGATGTCACAAAACGAGAGGTACGTGTAAGAGAGTAGTACTGAAGTAGTGAAGTAATGGCCTTTTATCTGCTTTTATTTGTCTGATATTTAAATGTGTATTTTCTGCAGACTTATTTGTCCTTGGCAGAATTTAAGGAGAAATTCGGGATGGGCAAGGATGTTTTCAATTACGTGCTGCTCTTAAGAATTGTAAAATTGAACTACTAGCTAATGTTGATGAGCAAAGATAGCATCTTGCTTCTCCTATGGATCTGCTGCTCGTTTTTTGGGTGTATTGGTCGAAGTCTCATTTATCAGGGGTTCGAGACTGGCTAAATGGATGCATATCTTGAATCTACTCTATTTTACATTGTATACACTCTAAAAGAATCTAGAAGCGCGGTAGGGCTCGCATTTTCAGTAAGGAAAGTTTGCACCGTGCCATATCTGCTTTACCCTTTACTCAAGTCTAAAAAAAGTAACAGCAAGACAATGGTTGGTGATTGGGGAATATGCCTGTAGTGTTTTGTATTTAGTATTCTATGTTGCTTTACTATACATACATTCTTACTTTTCATGCCCTTTACCCCAATTTTATGCATGAATGCCTTGATAATCTGTGAAATGTGATCCTGTATATTCCTTTTTCAGGCAGCAGAGAAGCTTATTTAATGATTTCAACTTTCTGCAACAGAATTGTAATTAAAAAATTGATGCCATGTGTAAAGCCTCTGGGAAGTAATTCCATCAAAAAATTGGGCACCCTTATGGTTTTTTAGATTTTCAATACGGTGATTTGAGAAGCCATACTTTGTTGATTGAATTGGCTTGGAATTGTAAAGCATACAATGGTTTATACGGGACAACAATTACTTTGCATCATAACATACTTACATTTGTGCAGTTTGAGGGTTCTGAAGAGGTAGAACGCCAGAACCAGTACTTTTCGGGTACATTTAGATTGGAACTTTTATGTGCATATTGCGATCCTTGCATTTCTAGACCTGACTTAATTCCTCCCACTGGAAATATAGTGTACATTTGAATCCAGTGATATGCTGCCTAAACCCATGATAGTAGGGTTTTGCTAAGTTCAAAATTTGAACCAATATGCAAATTGCAATATTGTTTCATTGTGAACCATGCCTTGTTGAAGTTTAATGGTAAAGTGGTAACTAGGCAATATGGATCCTTTTTAATAACTTGTAAGTTGTAACAGTTCCATTCTTGAGGGATTAATATTAGCCTGTTAGAAAATTGACCATCATCATTCATCTTCTTTGATTATTGAAATGTTTAATTTCCTCATTGTTACAATTGTTACTGCTTTATTAGCAACTGAACTCATTAGCTGTTTTCTAAGTTTGCAGGTTCCATGAGAAACAATATAAAATGGGAAAGTAGCGGCACCGAACAATTCTTGGACGTTGATGTGAAGTTAAATATCGGTCTTGAGGTTGTTATTATGTTCCTACTTCTCTCTATTCGGTGAGCATTCTTTACTCTCTTGGGAAAACATTAGATTATGTATATCTCCAATCTATGAGTATGACAGATGCAGCTCTATTTTCATTGTCTCACTTTATCAACATTGAGTTTTAGCAATAACAATAACAAACTTCCTCTCCTTTTGGGGATTGATCAAAATCAAAATATTGAAGTGTCTTTTTTCCTTAAAGATAACGAATTTCTGAATTGCTAAGGCCTAAGGGATTAAACTCATAAGAGTTTCTTTATGGTGCCCATAGTTAGCATATTATTCTTTTCTGAAGTCGAAACATTATGGCAGAGTAGTTGGGAGGCCAAATGACTCCTCTGATATAATGTTTGAGCTTTTCTTTGTTGAAATTGTTATATTTAATTAAATGTGTTTCTGTTCTATTCTTCTTCTTATGGCTTCTGGTGGTGAATAGTGCACTACTTTGATGCAGATTTATACTTTGGCCTTCACGTTGCTGCATGTATCTGCTGTTTGAGCATTTCTTTGGTGCTTGTTTTATAAAAGCTTAAGTTTTCAATGAGAGATTCACCTTTTTCAGGGAAAAGATGATTTTTGATTGCATGCTTGCTAATCTATTTGAGGAGTACAAATTTTTCTCCAAGTATCCTGAAAGGCAGCTCTGACTGGCTGCCTTTCTGTTTGGTGAGATCTTGTTTTGTTCTCTCATGCAATCATTTGTTTGCTCTATCAGTTGAAGATGTATAATATTTGTTGTATGTTGCATTCATGGTTGAATACTGTGGTTGGTTGGCCTGCTGTGCTATCAGTTGTAGGCTCATGTTCTCTTCTACATGTCAAATACTTATTTAATGGAAGATTGTTGATTATGTGGGGTATACAAACTACTTTGAATTTCTTGGAGGATTTGTTGAGTGGTGTTATATTTCTAATAATTTCAGTTTAATTAAGCTTAGCAGTGGTCTGTGAGATCACATGATTCGGTTTCCAACACTGTTACTGTGTCTTCTAATATGATATAATTTGTCTTTCCAATTGCAGGTTCGTTTTCGTTTTAAATTGATAAATTATTGGTTAATAGGTATAGTGCCATTCTGTTTGAACTTTGAATTTCTTTGGATTAAGCCCTAATATTTTCCGTTTATTGCTTTTGCTATGGATTTGCTTACGTTTGGTCAGTTGAATGAGTTTTATGTAATACTTCCTCCGTTTTTTATTAGTTGTAACATTTGCAAATTTGATACTATTCACACATGTACTTTGACTTAAAGTTTTATCATAGTTATACAAGTTAAAATATAGCCAATTGGGATCTTGTTAGATTCGTCTCATCGAGTAGTTTTTAAATATTGAACTTTTAGAATTTTTACTTGTACCAAATTTGAGTTATTAATGATTTAAAATGTGCATTCGACGGCGTGCACAGTGGGTCCGTTACAATTTTTGGAAAACGGAGGGAGTATATATATATATATATATATATAAGTAAATTTAAATTTGTTTCTTTGTTGTTGTCTTGACATTGCCGCAAGTTTGATTTTGGTTTGTGGTGCTATTTTGGATAGTTCGAAGTGCTTTGTGTTGATGAAGTTTTTAATGGTATTATAGGTATATGGAGGATTCATTGATGAGTTGAGACAGTGAAGGTTGAATTGCTTATTGTTGGATGGAGCTTTAAATCTAAGGGCCTGAACTAATTGATAGGCATGATAATTTGTTCTCTTGGATACACAGTAGTTCTATGAAGATGGTCTTGCATTTTTAATTTTGGAGGTGGGTTATCTTATTAACCTTTTGAGATTGCAGGTATTAACTGTTTTAAGTGACTGCTTCATTTGTTGATTGACTATTGTTCTTAGTAACTTTATCCCTACAATTAGGCAAAAACTAAGATAAGCAAGAATATATACAACACAATGATACTACTTTCTATTTGAATTTTGTATAGTTTGTGGGATTTTGATATTGTTTCCAATAAATTTTTGCTGCTTATACTCAGTGACCTGACCATCTCTTTCTGTTACTTCTGTTTGCTATTGGACAACACAGATACAAGATCCCTTCGGAAACAATCTCTTAGTTTTGCTGAAATTGGGAGCAGATTGGGCTGAATCCCGGCGTGCGAGAAGTGTTGAGATGGAGGACCAAGATGATGTGTCAGGGAGGGAGAGATGGAAGGGAGAGTATGATGATTTGGAAGGCAATGAATCTGATGAAGCCAGAGATTCAGGGAAGCATCGAAGCAAAGATAAGAGTAAAAGCAATGCTCGAAGGGACGAGTAGGGACCATGAAAGACCAAGGGAAAGAGAGAGATAATAAAGATTCTGAGAAAGACCGTAGGGATAGGAGGAAAGAGGAAAGAGATGACAGAGATAAGGACAAAGGCCGGGATAGGGTAAGAGGCAAGGATGCTGATCGTGAGAAGCACAAGGAAAAAGAGAGAAAAAGAGCGAAAGGATCGGGTAAAGAAGAAGGAGCGAGAAAGGGAGAGGGAGAAAGACCTTGAGAGGGATAGTGAGAGAGGACACAGCAAAGACAAGGGGAAAGAGAAGATCAGAGAAAAGGATAAAGATAGAGAAAAAGAAAGAGAAAGACCAAAGGATAGGGATCGAGAAAAGCCCAAAGATAGGGAGAGGGAAAGAGATAGGGGTAAAGATACTGCTGACAGGGACAAGGCAAAGGAGAGAAACAGAGAAAAGGAAAGGCAAACAGATCTTGAAAAAGATCCGGCAAGGGACAGAGATAAGAGTAGTCGTAAATTAAAAAATGAGAAAGAAGACAAGGAGAAGGATATAGAGAATGATCGTTCTCGCAATAATCAGTCGATCAAAGTTAGAGTGGATAATTCTGATGATAGGAATGACTCAGAAAGTGTCAAGCAACTTGAGAAGACTGAGGCTGCAGTTGCTGGATCACGTCCAGCAGCATCAGGGTTGGAAGAGCGAATATCTAAGTAAGTTAATAAATTCTTCTGCTTGTAAGTTTTTTCTGTGTGCTTTTAAGCCTTCACAGGTGTTGTTGCTCCACTTGGTGAACATGCTTGATTAGGGCCTTTTTGTTATTATGTATCATAACTAAAACAATTTCCTTATTTATGTGCATCTGTTAGAATTAATTGTTGTAATGCCTGATTAAATCTAAGAAAAATAATTAGAGGTGAAGATACAATGGGAATTGAGAGCAACATGAAAAATAATTGGAGTAATGGGGGAAGGGAATGACCCATGTGTTTTTATATTTGATGCATTGATATTTATTTAGGATGTGCTTTTTGCAGGTTTTACAAAAAAAAAAAAATTGCAGAATAAATTAACTGTGTGATAATTCATGTACCAAGTGAATAATAGCATGTGCCACAGCTCTAAATCCATTGTTTATAATAGACTTACTGAACTGCACCTACTATCTTAAAGATCTAATGTGAGATTGATGTCTTGTATGCATGCATTGTTAGAACGATGTGGTGAAGACGTGGAATTACACACCTGAACTTATGAGTAGCTCATGGCATTTAAAATCAATAAGTTCTATGGAAAATTAGAATGTGATGCTACACATTTTATAGATGTCATGTTTCATGACATAACTCAAAATTCGGAAGGTGTAGGCTTGATACATATCATTGATCATACCTGAAGTACCTTTGTTTTCTTCTTGAAATTGATTGGTGTTGAACAGTTGAAGTCTTCACAATTAGTTAGCTGTGTTGAAATTATCTTTGGATTTAAATTATAGGCTTGGCAGGTTTGAAATTATTGTTATATACCAAACCATTGAAAAGCTTTTATGCTCGTCTTTTTCTTTGTTTTCTGTCGAGAATTATTACAAATATCTTCATTGAGTAGTTCAACGTGAAACTGAGCTTCAAGAAAGCATACATTACCATTTGTCCAGTTAGATCTTCTAGAACTGATGCAACAATCAAATTCCCTATATTTGTTTCCTGTTAAGTCTTTTAAACTTGAACCCATAATAAATTTTACATAAACTTACTGCTGATTAATATTTGCTAGAATGAGGGAAGAAAGATTAAAGCAGCCATCTGGTGGCGGAGGCATAACTGAAGGTGCTTCGGAGGTTTTATCTTGGGTGAACAGGAGCAGAAAACTTGAAGAGAAAAGGAATGCTGAAAAGGAGAAAGCCTTGCAACTTTCCAGAATTTTTGAGGAACAGGTTATTGTCTTAAACTTGTTACTCTTACAGTGTGGAGAGTGATAATGTTATTTTTATTTGATGAATACTGCAGAACTATGATGCATATTTCATTTCATTGCTCTTGGATATGTTCTTACTCAGGTAAGGCCTTACTCTTGGATATGTTCTTACTGATAAATTCTTGCTTTCATGCAGATAGTAGTATATTGTTTGTTATACATAAGCAAGAACTCTAATTGTGTGCTATGTGTCATCTTCTAACGTGTTGTGAACAAGTAATATTGATTCAAGCAAGCAAGTTTTGTAGCAGCTAGGAGGCAGTTGAAAAAACTTATTTGCTTAGGTATATCTTGTCAGTTCATCTTTAAGTGAAATCCAATGAGAACTTGTAGTTCTGTTACAATATTCCTGTATGCTTTATTGTTTGGCCTCAGTTGGTTCTTTCATGTATGAAGGATGATACTGGTCATGTCTGTAGTGATAAAGAAAAGTGCAGGAATAAGAATGAAATATATAGATGGAATCCACGCACACTTACTTATAATTATTTTTTTTCCCTCCATGGGCCATTGTACGTCTTCATTCGCTGTGCATCGCACAGAATCATCACTAGTCTATATATATATTACATGTATTATGACATACAAAAATAAATTGAAATCCGTATATATACATAGTGATGGTTAGATTTAGGGCGAATGGTGAAGATAGCGGGCACCGCTGTGACCGGCGGCATATATGGGATGGACAGTAGCTGGTGGCCAATATTGTGGAGGTGAAGAATTTGAAAGGCAGCATTCAAAAGTGATGGGTATGTGTATATGAAATGATGTGTGAGTATAAAAAAAGTGATGGATGGAAGTTATGACAAAAAACTAATAAAAAACAAACTACCATCTATAAATCACTTTATAAGACTTATACATCACTTTACAAGGGCTACACATCATTTTTAGCGATGCCTGCACCTGCTGACAATTGTTTTGTCATTACAGAAACTGGATTGCAGCAATTAATTAGGGGTTGTGATTCGGTCCGATTTTATAACACCTCCATTTGTGGCGTAGGGGAAAGATATGATGGCGTCGGCTCCTCCATAGTGAAGCTTGATACCACCAATCAACATGACCTCTTTTTAATGCATTTTGGTTTCACTCAAGTACACCCGGAAGGATTTTGCAAGAGGTCATCTATTATAAAATTATTTTGAGGAGAAACACGTTTAACTTTGATATTCTTATAGGATGATTACCAAGAAATAAAATAGTTTGTTGATGTGAGTAGGTTTTTTCATTTATTTTAAGTCATATTTAGGGTATTACACGTTTTTCAGATGTCAGCCCCAACCGGTCCGAAAAACTGAATTTTAAAGTTTTAATTTTTCATGTTGTGTATATACCAGACACCCGACCCAACTATGCCAGCAGATAGGCGACAGCAGTAATGGTTGTGTGCGGTGGCTTTGGTGATGTCGTGTGGCGGTAGCATCTTTGGTGCAAGTGGCTGTGATGGTGTTCGGTGGCTGTAGGGAAGTAGCTATATATATATATATATATATATATATATATATATATATATATATATATATAAGAAAAAATATAAAGAAGAAGAAAAAAAATAAAAAATAAAAAATAAAAAAAAAAAGAAGAAGAGAGAAAATAGTAATAAGTTAATTGGGGTTTCCAATAGCATTTGGGTGGGGATAAGAAATTGCGGTGGTAAATAAAATTGGGAATTTTTTTGCAACATCTTTTAAATCATGTGGCAAATTAAGAGCATTTTGCAAATTGTTACTCCCTCCGTTCCAATTTAGTTGTCTTTTTAGAAATCAATAAGCATTTCAAAATAGTTGTCATTTTACGTATTTCAATGAAAATTTTCCAATATTACCCTTATCATTTTATAAATATTACTCCTACAATATTGTACAATCTTTCTTCACTTCAATTTTATTTTTTATAAAGTAAGGGCAAAAATGTAAAAAAGAGTGTAATCACTGTATTTTATTGGTAAGTGTGTTTTGGTCTAGAACGACATCTATATTTGAACGGAGGGAGTAGTTTTTAAGAAAAATAATGCTCCATAATTATGATGCCTTCTAAAAAAGGTGTCGTTAATAATTGTCACTACTCACTAAATGCATTTCCTTCGTTAGTGAATAGTATCCATTGCGACCCCTACCTATTTGGCTATCCTCCGTTTTCTAAATGTTGTAACATTTGGAAATTGGATACTGTTCATGCACGCACATTGACTTAAAGTTTTATTATAGTTATTACAAGTTAAAATATAGTCAAGTGAGATCTTGTTATATTCGTATCGTCGAGTAGTTTTTAAATATCGAACTTTTAAAATTTTTATTTATACCGAACTTGAGTTATTAATGATTTAAAATATGCATTGGACTCCGTTTCAATTTTTAGAAAACGAGAGTGAGTATATGGCTATATGCTAATATGAATGTGGCATCACAATGCAGAAGGAGCATGGCTTTCACTGTATCCGTTTGACCTTTTGGCACAATTTCTGCCCACTTGGAGAAAAGATGATCGTATTCATCTCTTATTCTTCCAGAATGGCCAGATAATTTCCCTAAATCTCATCATTTTTATTCTCCAATGCGATTCAGTACCCTGCTAATATTGCCTCTCCCACTTATTCTTGCCCCATTTGGTGGACATTCCAATCAACAGATTCTATCATCCAAATTAGCTATAAATAGAATAGATCGCAAAAGGTACACCCATCAAATATCTACAACTAACCCATCCTCACGGGAAACAATAAACATTATATTATAGTATACCGTCTGTAATTTTTAAGCAAGGGTATGTTTTATTCAAACCCTAATTAACCCTTTTAGTAGTGTCTCTTACATGCTTAATTATGAAAAATATTAGCATTCATGAGTGACATATATGGCTTAATTGTAAGGCTTTATTTCTTATATGGGGCTTGTTTTTAATTCTAGGGTTTGTAATCATTACATGACATATACCGATCTATCTTAATACATGCTTACGGTTTTTATGATAAATGATATGGCATGAGTAAGTGCAGGAGATGGCTGGAGTGAGGGCCGCCATTGTGTTTATTGTGTTGGCATTGATGATGGGAGCTCGTGTCACAATGTCGGCAAGAGTGCTGGGGGATATCCCCAAGGCATCGGCGGATGATGAATCTTATTACAGCAGTTTGGATACGGGAAGACATCATGTGTGCGACATGCGTGCCTTCAATAACCCGGTTCGATGTGCATACGTTCCTGGCAGAGACTAATTATTGGCATCTTCGAATGAAATGGTTAATGGGATACCACATACATATATATATGATATACTGTATGATATATGTGCGATTGGCCTACTTATGCCCATAGTGTATAATGCTTGGGCAAGCTAGTCTGCTATGTTCAAAAGCTTCAAATGAGTTGAAATGTTCTTCTACAATCAATTTGGGATTTTCATATTATCTTATTGGAGATCAGAGACCAGCAATTTCAGAATGCTGGTAATTTAAAACCAGAACATTAATTATTTAGTGGTTGTAAGACTAAGGCCCCCATTTGCTAGGCTTATTTGAGGAATCTGTAAAATTTTAAATTGATAAAACGCTAATATAAGACTATTCCAATAAGATCAATCAAACACATTAACCTGTCATATATTCTCTGCTATTGTCGCGCTCCAACTCATGAACATGCATATTTTCCCATATATGGGCAGTGGCGGATCCAGGATTTTTTATTTGGTAGGTCAAATATTATAAAAAGTTAGAAGATAACTCTAGGAAGATGTATTTAATTAAATTTTGTTACATTTTTTTAGACTTTTTAAAAATTGGTATATTTAGAAAAGGCATAGACTTCACGTAAAGCTGATTGACTTTGTATAGACTTGATGTAATCCGCAGAAACTTTTTTTGAAAAAAAATTGTATAATTATATTTTTCGAAGAGATCCCATTAATATTGATGGAGACTAAGTCATTAGGTTGTTGAATACCTAAAGATTTTTAAGACTTTTTAATATTTCTATTAAATACCTCAAGATTTTTTAATTTTTTTTTAAAATTTGGATTGAATACATTAAGAACTACCGTACTTTTTAAAATTCAGTTCGAAAATACTCAAATTATAAGATACTAAAAAAATTCTATAGGCTATTTATTGAATACATTCGTATTAGAGTTATGAATTCCTTAAAATATATCCATATATATCATCTTATCTGATATTACATATACATACATTTATAATAAAAATATCCAACATGCTATTAAATTTCTACTCCAATTACTCAACAATTGTCTTAAAATTACCACCTAATTCCAAATATATCAAAATATGAGTACTAATATCTTACTTCCTCCGTTTCTATAGGTGTGCAACATTGATGTTTTTTTACTATTCACAGTTTAACATTGTTTCATGTTGAAGAAAAAACATAGTCAAGTAAGATCTTGTTAGATTGGTCTAAACTTATAGTTTGAGAATATTAACTTTTTAAAATTTTTAATTGTATACAATTTAAGTTATTAATCATTGAAAATATGAATCGGCATGCGTGTATATTCCTAATTGTGCAAACCCAAAAAAATGGAGGGTGTATATTTTATTTTTTTTGGTTGGTCAATTGACTCACCTTGCCCTTGGATACATCCGCCCATGTTTATGGGGAGTTTTCCTCAAGCTATTTTCACAAAGTCCAAAAAAGTGAATAATTAAAATATATGCAAATGTCTAGAGTTTGAATTTTGGCTCGAGAAATATTCAATATATCAAGATAAAAGTCAGGGTCCTCAAAGTTTGTTGGATCCTAGAATTTGCCGTAGCCCCGCTAAGGCAATCTCCCACCCACCCTTATTTTGTCATTTATACAGGGTGGGAGTGGAAGTTGGGCTCCAACCCCTCTCTGTAATTTTGTTGAAAGCATGGGAGCCAAAACATTTTTTTTATATATGCAAGGTTCGAGCCCGAGACTTTAATTAAGCGACTATAGTTCAAATCCACTCAAGTCAACTGCTGTTGGTTATCATATGTTAATTTATAATAAAAATATTATTAATATTTTATATAGAAATATTTTTGTGGCATATACCGGGTATTCGCAGTGCACATTGAAATCATGGCTAATCCCTCGAGAATCTAGCGAGCATTGGAGAGTTTTTTCTCCCAAAGCAGAATTCAAAGTCTCGAACACAAGACCTCAGCTTAAACTGACAGAGCCTCATATGATTGAGGCCAACTACATTTTGGTTTTATATACAAAAATATTGATATTATTTGTAAATTTAAAAAGTAGTAACATAAAATAGAATATATATAAAGATGTTGAGGAAAGAAACAAATGTGTTTAATAGAATATATATATATAAAGAGTATATTGTAGTTGTTTGTAGATTATGTAATTAATATTTTTAATAAAAATTCTGATGATGTTTAGTGTGGAATGTAGTGGATTGGTGGTTGGATCTTGGATGTAAATGTAAACCTATATGGTGGTTGCTGCTTTTACTGAATTTTGGAACACCCCCTATTTGAAAGCATTTCTATCGAGTGCAGATATTTTTGTTGAACGGGTCCGCGTGGATGTTGGCGACATCGATTGAAACCCTGATCCAAATTTGCGGACAAAATGCCAAAATGGTGCCGTAACTTTGCCAAATTTCCAATTTGGTGCCATAAGTTTGGAGTTTTTTAATTTGGTGCCGTAACTTTGCTAATGTTCTCCAAAATGGTCCCATCACGCCTTAATAACTCATATTTGCTGGCGTGGCACGTGACTAGTGTTAATAATTAATTTAAGTGTACCATGTAGGTATCACGTAGGCATAGATTGATTTTGACCTACACATTTGGACACTTTCTAACCCTATTTCTAATTTAATGGTCCCCTTCCAACTCTGCAAGTACGCATAAAATGTGTTTGAAAGTATCCATATGTGTGGGTTAAATTCAGTCAATGCCTAAGTGATACCTACATGATATTATTAAATAATTATTTATACTAATCTCATGCCACATAAGCAAATGTGGGTAATTGAGGCATGATGGGACCATTTTGGAGAATATTAGCAAAGTTATGGCACCAAATTAGAAAACTCCAAACTTATGGCACCAAATTGGAAAATTAGCAAAGTTACGGCACTATTTTGGCATTTTTTCCCAAATTTGCCAAACCTAATTTTTCAACAGACGCATTTTATTGCTGTTCCATAGTTATTGTACATGAACGGAGTTTGATTTGAAAGGGGAACGAGGTGAAAGGAATGATAAACAATAATATGATTGTTTATTATTGGATATATGCAAAGTTGAAACTATCGTAATTGGATTGTTTTGTGGTTTCATTCATTATTGGATTGAAGACGCTATTGCTGGGAAAGATAATCATTCCTCCTATGATTCTCTTGATTAATTTATTGAGTGTATATTGAAGCAGCTTTGTAGGATGCAGAAACTAGAGTATGTTGAAATCTCACTTTTATCTATCTGCTTATGTTTTTTGAGGGAAAAGATAAGTTTTATTATGTAAACAAACACAAATCATCCGATACATGCTTGTACAAAATAGCAGCGACTATGATTCCGAGTAGTTTAAGTACATGCTACTGCACCCAACCCTTCGAAGGCAACAACAAAAAATTAAAATTCGCACATCAATGCCATCAAGCAGTACGAACTGCATTCACCCCACATCTATCATCGAAGCCAGTGAAAGCCAATAAGCAACCCAGACCCTCAATCACAGCTCTCAAAATGCATCAACTAATACACTTCCAGCCACCATGACCATATCAAATAAGAAATAGGAGTGGAGTATCCAGTGAAGCAAGCTCTATATTGATGAAATCACCTGTCACTCCAATAACTTGCTTGAAAGCACACATCTCCCCTGCTTCTAGATCATAAGCAGTGCATCAAAACCAAAAGGCGATAGAAGGGCATTGAAATGAACAGGTAGGCCATGACAAGAAAGAAAGGGAAAAGATAAAGCACAACTAACCATGGGAATTGAGGAGCCATCCATAAACGATCACATGAAAATTCAAATCGTGTAGCAAAGAGGAGAACACAACCTTTTGACAACCGAACAACCCTCACGCATGTAAATCACTTAAAATCCCTTATCTACCCATTAAATCGAAAGGCTCTTCTCAACTCACAATTGACACCCCATCCGGTAGAACCAACATTCATCTTTCCTCTTGTATTTCAACAACAGATGCATAAAAACAAACATATCAAATATAAAATTTTTCAACTCCTTTCTTCTTTTTTTTTTCTTTATATAAGCTTTTTTTTCCCTTTTTTCTTTCTTATTTTTTTCTTTCTTTTTTTCCAATCGCACCATTATAGAATCAACACCACATCTCTCTTACTAAATGCTACTCTTAAAAAACCACATCAAGGTAAAACGTACTTGCTTGGACCACTCCCTCACATTAACAAAATCAAGCCAATACCCAGGGATTTCCAACTTGTCTTTGCCACACAAATGATTTCATATGATTATTTATGGTGAAACCTGGTTTACCGGATGAGATCAAGTTCCTGAATGGAGAGAGGAAGGAAGGACAAGAAGTTCGGATAGTGAAACATTAGTTAAGAAAGAACAAATGGGTGAATCAGTTAGGCTCGGGATAGACTCGTGAGGGGGTAATGAAGCTATAAAGGGAGATATTGACCAAATGCCCTTCTCCTTTCGAATACACCGGGATGACTAGAAGCAAGCTCGACATATGTTAAAAGCAAGTTTAAGGATATCAAGATGAGCATACCGTACAAGACATCTTCCATCTTCCCAGATGATTCTTTCTTCAGTCGCATCATAAAAACAGTATGTTTCAGTACTCTTTGGCCTGTAGCTTTCAGTCATCATCAGGTATAGATCACCAGTGAACTCCAGCAGCACTGATGGCTTCCAAAAGTACCAATCAGTATCCTCCTCAGCGTCAGCAGTAACTGTCCTCGCTTAGGTCCTCGAACAAAAAACAACACTGGCAGCAGCGATTTCTCCAACAAAAACAGCAACTACAGTGTCTTCGCTTAGTTCCTCCCATATTCGTTCCTCTCTGGACTCAAAGAGAAGGTATCCTCTATGGCACTAGTTATGTTTCCTCCGGTCCTTTAACAACCACACTAGATATCAGCATCATAGCCATCTCTGCAAAACAAAACAATGGTGAGTGTATAAAGCGAAATCAGTCCCCAAATCATGTCTCCTCCTCCACTCCCCAAGTACAACTACCCCACCATCCCATGCCTCTGCTGCCTTGAGTCCGCACCAAGGTTACACCCAGATTTACAGCCTACAAGTATCCCCTGAATCAACGCATACAATCAATTCTTGCCACTCCAAACTAACAGCGAACTAACCCAGAAATTACAACCACACTTCTGTACTATTTGAACCTGCTGCGCCAAGTTTTTCCCAATGGTCAGCAAAGGAGTTTCTTTCTCGAAAAATGTGTTGTATCTTGACAGCTCCAGCGTAATTGAAGACTAATGAAATTGTAGCCATCAAGTGGTGAAACCTCCAAGGGACGTCCTGCGGATTCTGAAGCCAGCTCACTACGTTATAGGAATCACATTCAAATATCAATCGTTGAAGCGGGAAACCTTGATCTCGCACCAACGCACCGCAGACTCTATTAATAGCGCAAACCTCAGCCTCTGTTGAATCCGTGTGGCCAATGTGATCTGACAAGATAAATATCACGTCTCCCCGGTCGTCTCTAATGACGCCTCCAATACCTGCCGGCCCTGGGTTACCCAACGAAGACCCATCCGTATTAATTTTCCACCACCCTTGATTTGGACGCTCCCACACTAATCCGAGTCGAGGGACTTTCAACCTATAACCTTGTATACCGCATAACCCGAAGGGAATGCATTCGCCGAGCAGCCCATCCCAAGTACAGATCCCCTTGCCGCGGCCTTCCACCATGTCTTTACTCGCCATCTTACATCATCCACAACTGCCTTCCAGTTAAAAGGCTTCCCCTTAAACACAACTTCGTTCCTCCAATTCCAGATGGACCAGATTGTCGCCACACATGTGAGTCCCCACACCTTTCTCATACTTCTTTTGGGATCAAATACCAGCCACCAGGTAACAAGCTGGCGAATTTCCCCAGGCATGACCCACGTAATATTAAACCATGCAGCTACATCATACCAGATCTGACTAGAATTTTCACACTGACAAAATAAATGGTCGAGAGACTCTATAGCTTTTTCACAGAAAGGGCATTGTGCATTGGATACCTGGATGCAATTTCGCACCAGGAGTACATCTCGAACTGGTAAGGCGCCTTGTAGAACCTTCCATACCAAGAGTTTTGCCTTCATAGGGCAATTAAATTTCCACAGAAAGCGCCAGGGCAGGTTGTGATTACTTTCGGACGAAAGGGTCCAACAAGATCTAGTGGTGAACCGTCCGCTTCCCTCCCCAAGCCAACACACTCGATCTTCTAAAAACATGCTTTTCGGGTGTCCATCTATTGTCGAAATCATGCAATTCCATATCCCCACTTCCCAGTCGAACAAAGGTCGACGGAGTTTGATATCCCATTCCCATACGAATCCCTTCCACTTCCCGAGATCGGCAATAAACCCTTCCTTATTGATTGCAAGGGTGAATAAACGGGGAAACCTTTCCTTGAGGCTGCCTCCTCCGTCTAACCATTCATCCAACCAAAACCGAGTCCGTAGGCCATTTCCCACCAGTATTTTGAACCTATTAACAGCCTCTGTCAGGCCCGATTCCCCCCACGCCCGACTAATGTAGCCCCATACTGTCTTGGCCGAGCAGTTTCCTGGGATTAATGGAGACATGTTTCCATAATACTTGGCATTGATGACATCGCTCCAAAGACTGTTTGCTAAACCGAACCTCCATCTCCATTTAAGGAGTAAGGCCATATTGAATTTATCCACATTTCTAACAAACCTCCAGCTTCCTTCTGTAAGCAGATGTTATCCCAGCAAACTGTATGGATTTTCTTCTGCCCATCCCATTCGTTCCAGAAAAAGCGTCTTTTCAATTTCTCTAATTGCTCTGCAATCGCCCTTGGCACCTTAAATATGATAAGAAGTAGACCGGCAAACAATGAAGCACTGATTGGATTAAACATAACCGTCCAGCTTGAGATAGCATCCGTCCCTTCCACCCGGCCAACCTTTTTTCAATCTTTGCAATAACCGGCTTCCATATTTCAGTTCCGTTGATCCGTCCGCCAATTGGAACTCCCAAATACTTCAAGGGCCAAACACCAACATCACAGCCTAACAGATCAGCTGCTTCTTTCACAAGTTTAGTTGGGCAGTTTACTCCACAAATCTTGCTCTTTTGGAAATTAATACTCAAGCCAGTAGACATGGACACACACCTAAGTATTCTTTTTATAATCATCACCTGACTTAGATCGCCTTCGCAAAATAGGAGGGTGTCGTCTGCATATTGAAGAGGTGAAATGATCGGCCCCTCTTCTCCCACCTTTAAGCCCCTGAAGACGCCTAAGTCCACAGCTTGCTTGAATAACCTATTCACGACCTCGGCCAAGAGTACAAAAAGATAAGGGGATAGGGGATCTCCATGTCTCAATCCTTTCTGAAGGTTGAAGAATTTCGTTGGAGAACCATTTATAAGCACCGCTGCCGAGGCTTTTGTCACACACTCTTTAATCCACAGGATCCATTTATCTCCAAAACCCATATGCTCCAACACCGAAATTAGAGCTTCCCACGACACGTTGTCGTATGCCTTGGCGAAATCCAATTGGATTACAAAACCCCAGCGCCCCGAAGCCTTGGTCGAGTGGATGACTTCCGCAGCAACTAAAACCCCGTCCAGAATTTGCCTACCCTTAATGAACGCCATTTGAGTCGAACCCACCAATTGCTCAATAACCTCCTGAAGCCGCTTAGTAAGAACCTTGGTCAGGATTTTATAAATGATTCCGACAAGGGAGATAGGTCTGAAATTGCTGAAATTAATCGGAACTTCAATCTTTGGGATCAATGTGATGAATGAGCCTCCAATGTCCTTTGGCAGGGATCCGTCTATCTCAAATCTCTTAAACAGATCCATTATATCTTCCTTGATCAATGACTAAAACTTCTTAAAAAATCCCAGATTAAAACCATCAGGCCCGGGCGCCTTGTTGCCATCACAACTCCACAGAGATAATTTAACTTCTTCTTCGGTGAAGCATCTCTCCAGCCATGATCGATCCTCTTCCATGAGCCGCCTCAATCCGATATTGTCTACCGAGAATACTTCACTATCCCGCTTCTTAAATGCCTCTTGGAAAAATTCATATGCCTTCTCTTTCACTATCCTCGGGTTGTCCACCAAGACTCTATCAACTTTTATAGCACCGATATAGTTCCGCTTCTTATTAACAGCAGCAATAGTGTGGAAGAACCTAGTGTTTAGGTCACCTTCTTGAATCCATTGAATGCATGATTTTTGAAGCCACCTCCTCTCCTCGGCCAACAACACCATTTTAAGCTCTCTCTTTTTTTTTCCACCCATTCCTCCCTAATATCATCAGTCACGCCATCCCCGGAGAGATTTTCTTCCAGCTCCCCTATTTCCGCCATTAGACTATGAATCCGATTCTCCAAGACAGAAGCTCCATACCCCTCCCAGTTGAGAATCCTGGACTTAACACTACGAAGTCTGTCACAAACCGACACTCTTCTCCTTGAACATTCCGAATCCCGTGACCCACTCCAGGCCTCTTTTACAAGCTCACCAAATCCCGACTTATCCAACCAATAATTATAGAACCTAAATGGCTTAGGTCCCCAATGCAATTCATTGATTTCCATAATGACGGGGTAATGGTCAGACAGCACCGAGTCTCATCTCCTTTGAATAATAGTACCATCCAACTGTAACCATCCAAGTGAGAGTAATACTCTATCCAATCGACTTCCCGCCTTCCCATCTCTACCAAACCAAGTGAATTGGCCACCGGTCATCGGTAGATCAACCAATCCCAATTGGTTAATAAAATCTCTAAAATCCCTCGAAGTCCCAGCATTGTCACTGGACCCAAATCTCTCACCCCCACTGCTAACTGCATTAAAATCCCCCACACAACACCACAGTTCGCCGTTATCAGTCCTGCACCTCTGCGCAATATGATTCCAAAAAACTGCTCTGTCCCTCCTATCATTCAGCGCATGTATGTTTACCACATTCACCACAGCCCCTACCCCCTTCAAGCTACATTTAATCAACATGAAGTTATGTTCACTTTCTACTACTTCGAATGACCCTCTACTCCCTTCCCAAACCACCAATAACCCACCAGCATTTCCAAAGGACGGTTGAAAACGGAATTCACAACCCTTAGCACCCCAAATCCTGAAAACCATATGCTCTCGGATCAAATCCATATTCGACTCCTGTATGCACAACACTACAGGTTTTTTCCTTTGAACAGAGCCTCCGAATTGCCCTCCTTCTTACTCCCCAGTTCAACCCTCTAACATTGCAGGTAATAAGCTTCATCTAAAAAATAAGAACACACAACCTCCCCCCTGCACCCTTGGAACTTAATCCAATTCCTTGGCTATTCTAGCAATCGCCTCTTCCCTCCCCAATTTGCATCCTAAACCCAGCTTTCTGGCCAACTCAAAAATCTCCTCCGCTTCCGAAAAATTTACCGACTTTACTCCCTCTTTGCAGCGCATAGTTGAAAATTGTAGGGCTGCAAACTCCTTACCCTGGGCCTTATTGTTGATCCTGCTCCTTCCTTTATTTGTTCCTCTCAGTCTCCTGGATCTCCTATCCCTACGACGACCGCAAAGAGTATGGCCAAAAGATCCTCCAATCACCAACGCCATCGTATCCTTCACGTGTTGCAATTCCGCCGGAAATGCCGCCCCTAATTCTGCATCCCCAACCGAGGGGGCATTTGCCCCAGACCCCCTTTCCATCTCAGCGCTCGCCCGGACTTCCTCAACCGTCTCCGGAGCAGCCGAATCTACCAGATCTACCACCTCCTCTCTCCCCATATCAAGACAATTATCGCTCACCCTTACTGAATTCACCCCAACACCGTCTGACTCAATGTTCCCACTATCGACCGAACCCCTTAACACCTCGTCCAGCTTGTCCTCAGATAAAAGAAGTATTGGACCCCTCTCAACCCTATCGGCACCTTCGACCCACACATCCACAATGTCCACCACTACCTCTAATCCATTAAAATTAGGCCCATGAGAAATGTCAACTTGGGCTTCGCGACCCAACAAATCTTCCGCATCCATAGGTCCATGAGAAATGTCCATCACTACCTCTAACCCATCTAAAGGCCCCTTATCAAAATCTCCCTTCTCCGGCCCACCACCTTTGACAATATCATCACCGCCCCATTCCTTACCTCTAACCAGTTCTGGGGATGAGAAAAAGCTACCCTCGTTGATTCCTACTAATGATTCCGCCGTTTTGTCTAACGATTGTACTCCCCCATAAAGACTGTCCGTGACTCGATCCCCTTCCCCAAGATTATTGGGTCCGGGACTGGCAACTTCTTTCCTGTCCGTCGGCTCCGGCGAGATCACCGTTGTATTATCATCCACCTGCTGCGAAAGAACCCGTTCAGATGGGCCAACGTCCCAATTCTCGTCCTCAATCACTACTGGCTCACAGAAATTGACTACTATCCGGAGCTTCGACACCTCGTCCACTTGAATGTTAACCACCAATGGAACAGTGCTTACATCCAAAATTTCCACCAGCATTCTCGCTCTGTCTAATCTTTTTCTTTCGTTCGTGTCCTTATCGATGTTGATAATCTTACCCCAACCATTCACCACCCGCTTGAAGTTATCATCATTCCACGCATTAAGTGGCAGACCAAAGATATAAACCCAAGCAAAAGGCTTGCATTCGGGGGCGTCATGTTCCCACCTCCTCTTGAGCTTAATAAACTGCTGGTCCCTGCGATCAGATAGAAAGCTATCCGAGTCCACCATGTTTTTAAATTTGATCATCATTGTATGCCCGCCTCCATACATGATGTCTTCGCAATCTCGATGTTCCTTATACAACCAATTTTGGAATTCGATCATAACTTCAAATGACACTATATCGACCATAACCAAACGGTGTAACGTCAAAATCATTCCTTTCCATCGTGAGTTTAACTACTTCTTCTACTTGGTCTTTTTTTGTCTCATAAGTTTCTCTCGTTACCCCCCTGGTCACTTCTGCAAACGTTCTGGAATCTCTCCGACACTCCCAAGGGGTTACATACCTCTTAGCAGTCCAAACTCCCTTCCTCCCGTTCCTGTTGACGTTAGGGCTATTTTTACTTGGAGTTGCCCAAGCCACCTTTAGTTTCCTCCCCATCCAGCATCTTGATGACTAGCTCCGCGTCCTCTTTGCAGGCGAATCTAAAAAAACCGAATTTAAACCCTTTCTCCGGCCAATTTCTCGACGGGAAAAACCAATCCCTCGCCTTAGTTGTCTTCTTAAAAGCACAGAAGATCTGCCTAACCGTTGCTCCAACCGGAATGTTTCCAACAAAAACACTAGAATATTCAACTCTGGACTTCTTTCTGCCACCTTCTTCAGCACCCGACTCCTTTTCCTCTCGCGGCCTGTCTCCAAATCTCCCCGCCTGGGTCCAGCTCCTCTCACCGAACACAACTGCATTCCCACTCTTGCAGCCACCTTGTCGGAATTCTCTCGTCCTAGACATGACTTTTTAAATAGTAATAAGTTAATTGGGGTTTCCAATAGGATTTTGCCGGAATTCTCTCGTCATAAAAAACCAACACTACAACAATTTTGTCGGAAGGTTACAAACCGGTGACAAATGTCATTGCTTACACATTTCGTCCCATATCTATCTGCTTATGTTATTAATTTGAAATGGGGCATGTGTAAGTGGATGTCAGCATAATTAACTGTTGGAGTGTCCCTTAAACTTACTCCGTATTACTGGAATTGCCTACTTATATAGTATGCCTTGTCTAATCCTTACCCATTACTC
This sequence comes from Hygrophila difformis, assembly GCA_030278955.1. Taxonomy (NCBI): domain Eukaryota; kingdom Viridiplantae; phylum Streptophyta; class Magnoliopsida; order Lamiales; family Acanthaceae; genus Hygrophila; species Hygrophila difformis. The sequence goes on along the minus strand of JAOANR010000007.1, from coordinate 37,071,149 downwards.
TACAACTGCTTCTTCTGTTTTCTTATCGGCGTCTCATTTTATATTTTATATAGAAAATGTTCCTATTCCCTTCTTTACTTTGGTGCAACGGATGAATGCTAGCCTTTGCTGTTGTTTTGGTGGCAATTGTTTAAATCCTGGTTTGTTATTGTTCATGCCAAGTGTTTTAGTGGCGTTCTTATTCATATTTGTCATTAGAATAATAGTCATTGTTTTGAATACTGGACTATTGCAGGTTGTTTCACAGTTGGGATGGTTCAAATATGGCTGTAAACGCCCCAAACCGAGTCAAGTCTAAAGCTTAATGAGCAACTACATTATATCAATGACCCAGCCCTCTTGTATGATTAACTATATTATTCCGTTCAACAAAATGACCCAACCTTCTTCTCATTTTTAATGCAGCCTCTCTCTTGCGCCTTGTCTTACGACAATGAATTTGTCATGCATAGTTACTACATTGATCCATCTGGAACATTCTGGCAATGCAATGCTGACAGCTCTTTGCAAGGGCTCCTATTTTTTGCGATTATTCATTTGTCCATAATCTATGACTTCCGTATTTATTGAATTTAAAATCCATCAATTACTCACTGAAACGAAAATTACATTTATCTATTATCTCCTAACATCATCCTTACTAGCATTCATTCCAGACCAGGGGCATCGCCCGTCCCACACGAAAACTAGTATATATATACATATCAATTATACATAGTAAATGTATAATCTATTTATTACTCCTATAAATTTTCTTTTCTATTTTTTTCTTTTTTATGGTTAGAAGTAGGAACTAGGAATAGTTTAATATATTAAATCTATTAAACTTCAATTCTTCAAGTTTGTAAGCTCATTATTTAATAATTTGACAATTATTCCAAATTTTATATCGAGCTTAGTTTGGGAATGGGGATTTGGTCCAGTGGTAATGTCCCATTTATCCATCTTTGTAACTTGTGTGATTTGAGCCCCTATACATATTTTTTTGGATAAGCGCCCCTTGCACACATTTATTAACATATATGAGTGTCAATATTTAAAAAAAAACAAAAAATAAATAAAAGAAAAATTCGAGCCGAACTCAATTTTTTAAAGCTTGTCAAGCTTCAAGCTCGAGGCAAGCCGAATTTTTACTTAATCGAGCCGAGCCGAGCCTCGTTTTCACCACTACTGACAAAACTCTCAAAAAAAAAACTAATTCCCTCTCTCCACCCATTCCCCGTTCTCCAATTAGAACAATTAGAAAGGAAATCTGAAAAAAAAAACAAAAAAACAAAAAAAAAAACAAAAAAAACAAAAACGGTAACGGCGGCGAAGGGTACTCTCGAGTCTTCTCTCCTCTCTTGTGTTTACAGACAGTGGACAGTGGAGAGCTCAGTAAGCTTGCAACTAGAAGCTGGCAAGAGCAGCGGCGGCGAACGAGGCGACAGAACCGGTGGCGGCGAGAACAGGCAACGAAGAAAGGACCTGGTGCGTGATCCCTAGCGAATCTTTCGGTGATTCGGAACAAAGATTGGCCCGGCATTTGGCGTTCTTGGTAACTATGGTACAATTATATGTGATATTTCCACATGATATTCTTATAAACTCTACAAGAGTTCCTATAGGATCAATTGTTGAGATTACATATACAAATATAAACTGCACCACTTCAAATCCAAACATTTTTAAAAATAGTGTTACACTAATCCTTACCAATGAGATGATTGATACGTTAAATGATTACCACATGAAGTGTATGTCTGCAAATGAAAATGTATATATATCAGTTCTAACAATATTTGTCATGATGAAAGTATAGATAATGCCGGTGATTTATTTCACTGGAATATCTAAACACGATCAAGTATTCTGGATTACAGAACCATAAATATAGTTGAATGAGGGTTGCATAGTTATGCTTTTTAGGAATATTGATCCATCAAATAAATTATGCAATGGAAGTAGGTTGATAGTAGCTAAGATGCTGAACTACATAATTGAGGTTAAACTAATTTTCGGAAAACCATGAAAGTAGAAAATGCTTGATTGGTAGAATGATTATGAGGCTGTCTTATTTAACTAAATTTCACATTCGATTTCATATGAGAAAATTCTCACTTGCAGTTTGTTTTGCTATGATTATAAACAAAAGTCAATGATAATCTTTAAAGAAGGTTGAAATTTATCTTCCAAAATCAGTTTTTAACCATGAACAGTTATATTGCAATATTTCGTGTCACTAGCGAGTGTGGTTAAAAAAAAATTCCCGGGGGGGGCTCAAAATTATTATGTAACTAAGATTGATTAACTGAAGATAATACAAGAATGATGTTTACGATAAAATTTAAACATGACAGAAAATTTACAAAATAGATACTTGATGAAGATGATGTAAAGTTGATATTGATTTTGAAGATGTACAACAATAAGATGTGGCATTTCCGAATGATATTCTTATAAACTTTACGGATGATCCTATAGCGGCAATTTTTTAGAGTACATATACAAATATAAACTGCACCACTTCAAATCTAGATATTTTTTAAGATAGTGTTAATGTTATACTAGCACTTATCAATGAGATATTCATCAATGAATTTTCAACAAATTCCGAGAGAAATTTTCATATTATGCTTAATTTATATTTATATTTTATTTTATTTTAATTTAAATTTCAAATTAAATAAAAATATTATTTTAATAATTATTTTAATTGATCTATTAGGTTTGTACAAGTCACAAAAAGCTAAATAAGACAATATATATAATTTCTTTGTCAGTTTTAAAAATAATTAAATTATGTTATCATATAAACCATCTTTCGAATATATATAAAATTATTACGCATTTGGCATTACTTAAAATACAATTTATTATTATTTTATATATATATCATATTAGAATATATATTATGCCCGTCGAGTCTCGCCGGTTACTTACAAGTAACATAAAATAAAATAAAATTAAAACTAGATATTTTAATACTTATGTGTAATGCTTGGTCATTGAGATAGAAGATTGAGCTAATAATCTTTGGTAAATGAGAGATATGGTAATATTGCATAATTGATTGTTGTGATATTAAACCCAAATCCCCCGCATTTATATACCTTTTTGCCTATGTAAATGTTGAGAATCCCACGTTAGTTGTGAATTGAGATTGCCATTTATTTATTTGGATAAAAGTTATTCTGTTTGATTTTAAATAGCTCTTTTTTTTTTTTCCTGGTTCATTGAATACTGAAAGCACATTAACCACAAAAGAATAAGAAGTGAATCATTCCACCTGTCTCAATTTTCTAGGCAAATAAAGTTTTACAACGCCATGGTGGCCATAGGCAACAAACTTATCCATCATGAATTGAGCAAAACAGTCGCCACAAATCTTCTCATTGTGCTCGATCTAATCACATGAGTTGGTACTTGAGTCTACAAGGTCTTTCTATACGGAAAGATATATGTTGTAAATCATAATTCAAATTCATTAAAACGGTGCAAAAACACTGAATTGGAATTTTTAAATTCACAAATTTTCACTAAAAAAATTGAATAGAATATGTAGGAATATGACCAATGATGAATGAACGACTACGAGGAGCTATCTAGATGAAAAGGATAAGAAATGAATATCGAACCGAGAATCAAACACCCAACTTATCACCCCACAAGTTATTCAAAGTTAACTACAACATATACATACGTACAACATTCATTTGTCCGCTGCCATGAAGGCATGAAGACATAGTTGTTGCTGCAAGGACTTTGGTTTGACGTGGCTCTAATACATTTTACGGATTGTGTGACCAATATGCATTTCCACCACTCTGCCCTTCTTCTTATTGGTAAACATAATAAATTTATTGGTTAACAAAAATATCTAGTACACATTATATTCTCATAGTCTTACTTCTTGAAAATTATATTCAGAATTATCTAAATCTTTAAAAGAAATTTCATGTCCAATAGTAATAGAGTAATAGTGATTTGGTGAGACAAAAAAAAAAAAAGTTGAATTTAATTTTCAGCATTACTTTTTTTTTGTGTTGTATATTGTATATCATAGCCGTCTTATAAGAATGAGGTTCCCTTATAGTATTTAAAAAACTAATTACAAACTTTGAATTTATTTATAAAATACAACATCATAATAAAAAAAATTTAATTTCTATTTATTTTAAGTTATGCAAACAAAAATTACTTAAATTAAAATTCTTGGCCGAGAAGAGTCAAAAGAATTATGGAAAATGTAAAAAAAAAAGAACGAAAAAAAGAGAAGAAATAGGGAAAAATAAAATTAAAATTAAATAAATTTAAAAAATAGGATCCTAAAAATTGATGCCCAATAGTTGTGTGGCTTAAGCTTCTACACACCTTTGCCGATACAAGAGTGTCATTGTTTTAAAAAAAAAAAAAAACAATTTGATGGCTAATTGCCCATTGCAACTTGCACATTTTATTAGGCGACCATACTATGCATGTAAATTTTATTCAAATGAAAAGTTTTATACATTGTTTTTTATTTTAAACATTGACCTTATGTGTGCGGTGGCCGGTGAAGGGGGTTAAATTCGGATTCTTCCGGTTTAGCTGTAGAGATGATGCAGTAAAGGTAATCAGGCAGCTTCAGGGTCGAATGTGGATGGGGCGCCCTCTACGAGTAAACTGGGCGAACCCTAGCAAAAAGGATTTCGGAAAAAGGCGGGTGAGGTTGGAGGATGATGGAAAGTCTAGCGGGGTCGTTCGAGGTAGGCCGGCTTGGAGGAATGGACGTTCGTACGCTGAGGTAGTTAAAGAAGATCGGTCCGACGGTCGTGGGGGTGGGCAGGAAAGCATGGAGACTACCGTCCCACTAAGTGCGTCTGAAAGCGACATTGAATGGTTAAGCCGATCGGCGGTTGTTGAACTGAGAGGAATGGAAGTACTTAGTGAATTCGAGGAATGGTTAGATGGTGGACGCCATGACGGAGGGGATGTCATCTATGGTGGGGGACATTCACTGGTGATCAAATTTTCAAACATTGAGGATAGGGACATATTCTTAAAGGATTGGAATGATTAAAAAAAGTTTGTGGTATGGAAAAGGAAGTGGGAGGAAGGTGATGTCGCAGGGAAACAAATGGTATGGATACATATTTACGGGATACCTTTCTCTGCGTGGAACAATGAGAATTTCCAAAGGGTGGTGCATGGGTGGGGGGAAATAATCAGCGTTGATAAGGACACGGTCGAGAAAAGAAGACTCGATCGTGCAAGATTATTAGTCACGTTGAGGAATGGGAGCTCTATGCCTACCATAATGAAGGTTCAAGTGGGTACGCATGTGTCGACCGTCCGGTTATCGGCCTGTTTCTGTGAACCTGTGGTGGTGGAGGATAGTATAGGAGAAGAAGGTACAGATAAGATGGCAGTCCGACGAGTCGGGCATGACTCCGACGGTGGAGATCTAGAGAGGGTCCATACCGAGCGGTCCAGGTCCACAGATTGCATGAAGGTGGATCTCTTGCATGTGGAAGTGGAAAGGTTTCATGGGGAACCTCAACATTCAAATTTAGGGGCGGCTCATAATGAGGAACCTATTGAAGCATGCAAGGGAGATAATTATGAAAGGGTTGGGGGCTGCGGAACTGGGGTGGTGGACCTCATGGAGAATCAAGAAGTGGAAAGTAATGGGTCAATGCGGAGCAAAGTTAAGGGGAAACATAAGGTTGATGGATTGGGCCCATATACAAGGGGCCTCACAATATATTGGTTGGTGACATGGAAATGGATTGTGGACATATTGGGCTGAATGGAGCCTACAGTGGCAATCCTATTGGGACACAAGCAAGTCTAATGGGAAGAATCGGGATGGAAAGGTCGGTATGTGTGGGAAGGAAGGCATAGGGTTGAGGGGGAGTCTTCAGTAGATGGGGGATCTAGTCGGAGTATGGCGTGCCCTATTCTGTCGGATAATGGGGGGGATGGACATTCATCGGAGATTAGCGTGGAAGCAGATGAAGGGCTGGGTCAGGGTGATGGGCTAAATTCGAAGGCGGATAGGCCAGAATCAGTCGCGCATAGGAATGAAGACGCAATTGAAAGTTGAGTCAGGCAGCGCTGTCTGAGTTGAAATTAGTTGAAGAGTCATTGGCCAAGGTAATGTTGGCAAAGAAAAAGCCAAGGCGGTGTGGCCGTAGGGGACATGGCGGAATGGATAAAGTCAGGGGATGTACTAGAGGAAGGGGAGTCAGGGGAATAGGTAGTGAAGGAGAAAGCTTCGCCACGCTGGATTTCACAATTCTGCGGACTTCAGCAGGGATGAAGTTGTTTGATTTATCCGAAGTGGAAGCAACCTTGGAAATGGCAGAACTATTGGGTCTGGGCTGGGTAAAAGATAAGAGGAAAGTCTTAGCAAGGGTCAGTGAGGAAGTATTTGGGGTTTAGGCGTACGGGTTTAAGGAGTTGTGAGGTGCAGATTGTTTATCGATTCGATTCATTACTTGTAATGTTAGGGGACTAAATGGGGGGATTCGGAAGAGGGCGATAACACGGTTATTTAAGAAGCTGAGGCCAACTGTATTATGCCTCCAGGAGACTAAAATGGGTGTGATAATTGACCGCATTGTGGCTAGGTTGTGGGGAGCAGCTTTTGTTATCAACCGGCGGAAGGTAACGCAGGCGGATTGCTCATAGTTTGGGATGGCGGTTGTTGTTCGTTCACAACAGTTGAAAGGGGTCACCATTTTGTGTGGATTCAAGGAGCTGTGAGAGGATTGGTTAGGAGGATTAATGTGATTTGCTTACATGCTCCGAATAACTGAGGGAACAGGGCAGAATTTTGGAGATGTTTGGCTGCTAAATGAGATACTGGGAACGGCGATCTATGGTGCTTGACGGGGGACTTCAACGCGGTCATTTCTGAAGGAGAAAGGGTGGGAGAGAGCGTAGATGTCGGATCGATTACAGAATTCAAAAAGATTTCATCGATCAATTGGGCCTTGTCGACCTTCCAATGGAGGGAGGCAATATTACCTGGATTAGGAGAGGGGGAAGGGTATACATCAGGTTGGACAGATTCCTAGTGTCGCCCGGCTGGATGTGTATTCAGGGTGACATTATTCAGAAACGTTGTGATACGGTGCTATCGGACCACTTCCCGGTTAGTTTGGAAATTGGAGAAAGATCGTGGGGGCCGAAGCCATTTCGGTTCTACAACTATGGAGGAAATGCTAAAGGCTATCGGACCCCCCTTACGATCATTTCGTCCCCAAAATGCACATTCAAGAACATGATTAAAATCAAAAGCAAGGGGAAAATGTTACCTCAAGGCAACGGAGTCAAGTCCAAGTCTAGGTACTTCAGCTTCATATGCTCCTCGGTTTCCCAGGTAGCATCTTCAGCCCCATACCTAGACCACAGTACTTTAACCATCGGGATGGTTTTGTGCCTCAAGACCCTTTCCTTTGCATCAATCACCCAAACTGGATACTCCTCATACTCCAGACTTGCATCCAACTCAATCTCATCAGACTGGATAATCTTAGATGGGTTAGGCACGAACTTCCAGAGTTGAGAAACATGAAAAACATCATGAGCTCGACCCACTTCAGCTGGTAAAGCCAACCTATAAGCCACTTTAGCAATTCTCTCTACAATCTCATAGGGTCCAATGTATCTCGGGCTCAACTTGCCCTTCTTACCAAGCCGGTGTACCCCTTTCATAGGCGATACCCGCAGTAATACCCTGTCGCCTACCTCAAAATCCACATCTCGACGAGCTAAATCAGCATAACTCTTCTGTCTGTCCTGAGCCTCTTTCATTCGATCCCTGATGATCCACACCAATTCGGTTGTCTGCTCAATCATCTCAGGACCCACATTCACCTTATCTGTTGGATCATTCCAACATAAAGGACTCCCACACTTCCTCCCATAAAATGCCTCGAAGGGAGCCATGCCAATACTTGCATGATAACTGTTATTGTAACTGAACTCCACCAAACTGAGGTGATTCTTCCAACTACCCTGAAAGTCCAGTGCACAAGCTCGCAACATATCCTCTAAAGTCCTAATGGTCCTCTCGGTCTGACCATCTGACTGAGGATGCCATCAATACTCATGCTAATCTGCGTGCCAAACGCTGCCTGCACATCCTTCCAAAACTTGGACAGGAATCTGGAATCCCGATCAGACACGATCTCCTTGGGAATCCCAAATCTCTTAACAACATGTTGAATATAAGCCTGGGTAAGCTAGCTCATACTCCATGTCAGTCTCATAGGTATGAACATTGCACTCTTCGTCAAACGATCCACCACTACCCAGATAGTGTCCATCTTCCTCACTGTCTGTGGCAATCCTGTCACAAAATCCATAGAAATAGATTCCCACTTCCATTCAGGTACTGCTAAAGGCTGCAGCAAACCCGTCGGCCTCATATGCTCAACCTTCACTCGCTGACAGGTCGCACACTTAGCCACATATTCAACTATCTCCCTCTTCATGTTATTCCACCAATAAGTCTGTTGGATGTCTTTATACATCTTTGTGACCCCTGGGTGAACAGAATAAGGAGTCGTGTGAGCCTCATCCATGACCTTCTTCTTCAGGTTATCACATCACTCAGGAATGCACCATCTATCACCATATCTCACCATGCCCCTATCATCGATTCTGAAACCCGAAGCCTTACCATCCTGAATCTTCTGTCTCAGTACTGCCATCTCCCCGCTATCATGCTGACTCGAAAATATCTCATCGATCAAAGAAGATGCAGTAACTAGCATGTTTAAGGTGTGCTGAACAGAGCCAACAGGAACCACCTGAATCTCAAGTCTGAGTAGCTCCATACACCATTCAGGCATCAGTTCCAAACATGCCACTGAATGATGCTCCTTCCTGCTCAAGGCATCTTCCACCCGGTTCGCCTTTCCCTCAATATACTGAATGTCCGTGTTATAGTCCTGCAATAACTCCATCGACCTCCTCTGTCTGCCAATCATGTGGTCTGAGGTGTACAGACACTTCAGATTCTTATGATCTGAATAAATTCTACACTTTGCCCCATACAAATAGTGTCTCCAGATTTTCAGAGCATACACTACCGCTGCCATCTCCAAATCGTGAGTCGGGTAGTTTTGCTCATGTGGCTTAAGCTATCGAGATGCATAAGCAATCACCTTCCCAATTTGCATCAACACACAACCTAAACCCTTAAGTGACGCATCCGTGTAAACTTCATACTCACCTGAATCATCAGGTAGTACCAAAACAGGTGCCTCTGTCACTTTCTTCTTCAACAATTCGAATGCCTGCTCACAAGCATCATCCCATCTAAATCTGACATCTTTCCTCAATAATCTCGTCAGAGGTCTAGCAATGCTAGAGAACCCCTCAATGAATCTGTGGTAGTAGCCAACAAGATCCAAGAAACTCCGGATTTCTCCCACATTCTTCGGGGCTTGCCACTTTAGTACCGCTTCCACCTTAGTCGGGTCAACTGCAATACCTTCACCAGAAACAATGTGGCCCAGAAACGACACCTTCTCCAACCAGAACTCACATTTAGAGAGTTTAACATATAGCTTATGTTCTCGCAATGTGTTCAACATTGTCCTCAGATGGCCAGCATGTGCCTCACGAGTCGGCGAATAGACCAGAATATCGTCTATGAACACAACCACGCACACATCCAGTAGGGGAAGGAATACCCTATGCATAAGATCCATGAAGATCACTGGTGCGTTAGTCAAACCTGTAATACCCGAGAATTTTACAACATAAAAAAAATGAATAAATAAAATAAATAAATAAATAAATAAATAAAGGAATAAATGAAAAATGAAATTTAATCCAAGAAGGAATTAAAGATAAAGATAATTTAAATAAATTGTCCCAAGAAAACCCAACACAAATGGATTCGATAATTCGGACCCAGAATTTAATTAAGATCCAAATAAAATAAAGATAGGAATTTGGAGCTCAAAGATTAGCCTGAAAATCAAAGCCCAAGAACATAGGAGGATAGAAGTCCGAAAGAGAGGAAAAAAGGCCCAACGGATCGCACGACCTGGCCCGGACCGAAGTACAGGCCAAGGCCGCGCCGCCTCCGCACGGGGCGAGTGGGATCGCGTGCCACCCCCGCGCCAGCTCCCACAAACGGGCAATGCGAGATTCACTCGCCCGATTTCGGATTTTTCGACGTCGGTTGCACGTCTTTCGGCCCAAGACACTCCAAGGCCGCTCTTGGATGTCCTAAGGGTCTCCTAAGTCTATAAATACCCTTCTCCTTCGACCCCGGACACTTTTCAACATCTTCGAATTCCCTAAACACTTTCAAACCCTAATTCCTAAGTCGTCGGAGGCACGAAGGCAGCAAAGGACCAAACTTGGACGAAATTCAAAGGCTCTCAATCGTAGTTGGTAAGGTTTTGTCCATTCCTTTCCTTTCGAATTCGAACTTGAACCTAACTTGGCCTCTTTCTCCCTTCTAAACCCCGATCCGGATCAAGAATGAGGATCTCGACGGATCAGGAGTCAAACGGTAAACGAGGAGGCCACTTCATTGAACTAGACGAGCCGGAGAACCAATCTGAAGTAAGTTAATACAACTGTGGTTTTGGGTGGTTAAAAATAACCGAACGAATAGATCTAATAAGAAACCCTAACTAAAAATCTGTTCACACCTGCACAGAACTTTGCACGAATTTTTTTTACCATTAAAAATGCTCAAAGGGAAAAACTCAAAACATGAAATATGTTCCTAAGGCCCTGATCTACCTCCTGTAAAAATCTCAGAATTTTCCGTTAAGATTTGCTATCCAAAAATCGACCTAGACTAACCTGCCTTTAATTATAATCTTGAAATAGTGACAGATTCATATTTCGAACTTGTTGATGATTTTGACACTAGATTTAGGCTGATTTAGGACTTGAGTTGAACATAAAATATGTAGATCTATGTGTTTTGAATATCCCTGCAAAATTTCATCAAGTTTGGTGTTCGTTTGATATGTTAAAAATCAGATGTTTGAAACTGCTGCAACTGAACTCGGACAGAATAATGTTCTATTACAAATTTACATTTTTAACTTGTTTCCTTAACCCGGATTGATAAACTTAAAACACAAAACTTGTTTGTTAGTGTGTTGTCGAGTTACTGTCAAAATTTTAGAATTTTCGGCTTTGAGATGGATTTTAAAATGAGAATGGCGCGAACAGCGACATGTGAAAGCTATACTTTGTTAAACTTGTGGAATTTGTGAAATTGGCTTTTATTAAACAATAAGTAAAAATTCTTTTGAAATAATTAAACCAACCTTTTCGAAAAATCCCCTTGCAACTTGATTAAAAACTATGTAAGGGGTGAGTGCTCTGCACGGTGCCATGCTAGCTTTGCACGTCGTGCCTGAATGGACGATGGTGTTGAAATATGAGAAATTATGCCAAAACGGAAAGATATTTTGGGCCTACACTCTCGGGAGTATCCATATGGATTTCCCGAGGCTCCGGAGTGGTACTGGGTATGGCTGATTTAGCTGAGGCCAACGGTTACTTGAAATATGTAGAGATTGCAATGCAATCGATAAAAACTTGAGATACCTGATCTTGGAGTAATGGGGATAACTAAAAGACTTCTATTTATTACTTTTATTTAAATTATTTATTACTTTATTTAAATTATGCTATATGTATGATTGGTTAGAATCCATTTTTAGATTATGTAATTTATTTAGTTAGTTAAATTAAATTATATCTTACCTACTAGCATGCCTTATTTAAATGTAATTAATGGCTTTGAAACCCCTTAATCATGCTATGTGTTAACTTACTCAGCACGTTTTGCTGACCAAAACCCTTTTTCTCTTTTTTTTACAGAGTGTGAGGAATATGCATAATCATATGCATGCATGGGAACATTTGGGAAAAACATTGTTTTTAAATTTCTGCATTTATTTATGACTTGCATGAACGGGTCTGTTTAACCCGTGTTTTGGCCATGTTGGCCCAATTTAAATTCTGCTGTATTATATATAATTAAATACTACTTTCGTTGCAACTTAAATATTATTATTTTCAAATTATGTTACAATGGGCTGTTTGTAATTGTTTTAAATATTTTTAAATACTGCAATACCATAGCCGTGCATCTCTCTAGCGAGCTCAAAGAAGTCGTGTCTTGCTAGGGAGGTGTGGCGGTAACATCCCGGCCTGGGTTATCAAATCCGGGGTGTTACAAGTTGGTATCAAACCCCGGATACTTTTAAACTATTATTTTTAAAACATTATTATTTTTAAACTACTATTATTATTACTTTTATTATTTTTAAGTATTTTTAAACCATTAGTTTTAAAATTATTATTATCTTATAAAGCCAAACTATTATTTTAAATTTTTAGCCCAAATTATTTTTAGCCCAAACACTATTTTTAAATTGAAGCCCAAATTATTTTAAACCATAATTATTTTTAAAGCCCAATCCCCATAATTTTAATAAAGCCAATTATTATTCTCTTGGCCCAATATAGAGGCCAGAATCATACCACTTATTTTTAGTCCACCATGGGGTATATTTTTTATTTTTAAAAGCTCATGGGAAAGATAAATATAGTGCATGAATATTTGGGGGGAAACTTAAATAACTTAGAAGCTCGACATGTTCTAACTTAGATCTTTTGCTACACTAGATGGCTAACCAAGACATGACGAACCTAGTGGTCAAAATGATGAGTGCCTATCTCGATTCTCAGCAAAACATACAACAATTGAATCACCGTGTAGCGGAATTGGAGGCAAATCTGTACCATATGGGAAATTTAAGGAAAGCGGACCACCACCACATCAATCAACTTGAACACCAAATCCATGACCTCACTGAACTAACACATCACTTAAATAAGAAGATCAATGATCAAGGATTAGATCTGATCCATCTTACGGACATTCTACTGCCGATCAGCCCGGTGGAGAATCATTTAATGTGGCCGGCGAGTCCAAACCCAGCAGAGGAAGACCCAGTGGAAGAAGACCCAGTGGAAGACCTTGCTACCCTGCCGGAAGGAGCTTAGATTCTTAGGAATTCTATTTTAAGTAAATACTATTTTTTCTAGTAAATATTTCAATTCTTGTACATCCTCTTACTTGTACTAAAAATTTCTTTAAGAAATAAAATACAAGTTTTATTCATTTACTTATCCATCTATTTAAAATTCCCTAAATTCCAAATATATTGGTGGTTTTTCAAAAAAAAAATGAAACCCTAAACCCTAAAACCTAAACCTTAAACGTACATTTAACACTTGATTTCATATATGACTTCTTGATTCCCTGTTACAAACGATCTATCCAAACTCTTGTAATCTAATCTATACACGTTTGTAACAGAATGGCATCAAGGGGTAGACCAAGAAACCAGCCTGCTCCCCAACCTACTAATGAAGTACCACCGAATAACACAGAGCCAGCTCAGCCAGTAGGAGCACAGAACCAAGGTGCACAAGACGCCCCGCACCGAACAATGTGGGCGATCGACTTCGGACGATAGAAGAGGTCCTGATTGCGCTGGGAAATGAAGTCAATCAAGGGCAATCCGTGGCAGTACCTCTGCCCCAGGCTCGCATTAATTATCTAGCAATGGTGAATCTGTACCAGCCACCCACTATGTTGGTGAGGAGGATCCGACAAAATTGGAGGAGTGGATTAGGACCTTTGACAAGTTGTTAAGCGCGGTCAAGTGCCCGGAAGGGGAGAAGGTGCACGTCACCTCATATTACTTGGGAGGAGAAGCAGACGATTGGTGGCAAGCCACCAAGGGAAAGCTAACAGAGGACGAGGAGCCCTACTCATGGACTGAGATGATGGAACTGCTCAGGGACCAATTTCACCCCCTGAGTACAAAGGCGGCCATGTACGAGGAGTTTCTGTCACTGAAACAAGGCGGGCAGACTGTGCAGGAGTATTACACTCGATTCAAGGAGTTGGTATGTTTCGCGCCGAGATTGGTACCTACGGATGTGGAGAAAGCCCAGAAGTTCGAGATGGGCTTGAATCTGGCGATACGCGAAGTGATCACAGGGGTACACTACCCCGACTTCCAGGCAGTGTACGATCGTGCTGTGGCAGTGGCACGAGTACAACAATTGAAAAGGAGGGTAAGTGGGGAGTCCAGTCGGGGTCCCCAGGATAAAAGAAATCGGGACAACAGAAACGAGAGCAACACAAGAAGAAATGCGTATAGAGGAGGGCCGAATAGGCCACAACAAATGAACAATGGGAGAAGGTTCAACCAAAGAGGTCCAGTGCCACCGTGCCCAAGATGTGGCAGACCTTATCTGGCGAGGGGATGCCCTCAGCAAGGTGCATGCTATCGATGTGGCCGGATGGGTCACCAGAGTCGGGAATGCCGGACTAGATTGGAAAACATCACGAAGAGAGAGGATTTGGTTACAGGGCCGGTGCAGCCTCAAAATCAAAATGGACGAAATAGAAATAATCAGGGGTACAGGACCCCTCAGAATCCTAACCAGAACCAGCGCCCTCCGCAGTATCAGCAACAGAATCAGCAGCAAAATCAGCAGTCGAATTTGAATCAGCAGGGCAATCAAGGACGCCCTATGGGAATACTCAACGTGATCAACCAAGCAGACGTGTCTGCGCAGAGGGAAGTGGTGGCAGGTACATTTCACGTTTTAAATACACCCCTTAAGGTTTTATTTGATTATGGAGCAAGTTGTTCTATTATAGCATCAAGAGTAGTGTCTGAGTTAGATGTACCTAAGTGCGAGATAATTAGCTTAGGAATTCAACTGCCTTCAGGAGAAATAGTAGCGTGCTCTAAACATTATGATGGAATTCCTAATCAAGAACGTAGAATTCTTCGCAAACTTAGTAGAATTTAACTTAAAGGACTTTGACATTATACTGGGAATGGACTTGTTGTCCCAGTATAAAGCGGTGATCGAATGTCAGAAACAAAAGATCACCCTGTCAAAGAGTAGGGGAAAGAGAGTTATCTTTTACTCTCAACCCCCTAAGAGGAGCAACAAAATCGTTAGTGCCCTCAAACTGAGTAACTTGATGCGTAAGGGGTATGAATTGTATGCGTGCTATGTTCACAACCTTGAGGCGGAAGAGAACAAGGTGGACAACATTCCAGTGGTAAGAAAATACCCGGACGTGTTTCCCGAGGACGTCCCGGGCATGCCACCTAAACGAGATCTTGAATTCACTATAGATCTCATTCCGGGAACAGAGCCTGTCTCAAAAGCTCCGTACCGGATGACGTCTTTGGAAATGGAGGAGTTGAAGGAGCAACTCGAAGAACTATTGGGGAAATGATACATAAGACCCAGTACTTCTCCATGGGGAGCACCGGTCTTATTCGTTAAGAAGAAAGATGGAGGATTACTGCTTTGCATTGATTATAGGGGACTGAATCAAGTGACCATCAAGAATAAGTACCCCCTACCGAGAATCGATGATCTATTCGATCAATCGCCGAGAAAGACATTCCGAAGACGGCGTTTCGAACTCGATATGGCCACTATGAGTTCACAGTGTTATCCTTTGGGTTAACAAATGCTCCTGCAATGTTCATGAATCTCATGAACAATGTGTTTCGAGAGTTACTCGATCAGTGTGTAGCTCATCGATGACATCCTGATCTACTCGAAGAGCTAGGAAGAGAATTCCCAACATTTACATCAAGTGTTAGGGATCTTGCGGAGGAATCAACTATATGGCAAGTTGTCCAAATGCGATTTTTGGTTGATGAAAGTAGCGTTTCTTGGACACATAGTATCCGCTGATGGAGTTTCAGTGGACCCGGCAAAAGTTTCAGTCGTGACAGAGTGGGCAGCGCCGATGAGCCCAACGGAAATAAGGAGTTTTCTTGGACTAGCTGGGTATTATAGGCAATTTGTGAAGGACTTCTCGAAAATTGCATGTCCTTTAACCCAACTACTGAAGAAGGGAGTAAAGTACGATTCGACTAATGCGTGTGAGACTGCGTTTAAAGAGCTAAAGAAACGACTCACGACTACACCCGTATTGACACTACCATATGAGAATGGTGACTTCGAAGTTTACAGTGATGCTTCGAAAGAAGGATTAGGATGTGTCCTGATGCAAGACTCGAAGGTCGTTGCATATGCATCACACCAATTGAAACCCCACGAGGAGAACTACCCGATACACGACTTGGAGTTGACGGCTGTCGTTTTCTCTCTGAAGATATGGAGACACTATCTTTATGGGTGAAAGTGTCGAATATTCACCGATCACAAGAGTTTGAAGTATATATTCACTCAAAGGGAGTTGAATTTGAGACAGCGAAGATGGTTGGAGCTTATTAAAGATTACGATTTAGAGATATCCTACCACGAAGGGAAGGCGAATGTGGTAGCCGATGCCTTAAGTCGGAAAACCCAACACGTGCCACACTCGTTGGTGATTCCGCCGGCATTGTACATGGATTTGGCAAGATTGGATGTGGAACTTGTGCACCCAGGCACAGTGAGTGAGATGGTCAACGAAATGGTTGCGGGGACTCCAATTTTTGACGAAATAAGACTCGCTCAACCGGGCGATGTCACATTAGAGAGGATAAAGAAGAGTATTGCCGAGGGAAAGGCAATAGGATTTGCTATCCACGAGGATGGAAGCATTCGCTTCAAGGGAAGATGGTGTGTGCCTCAAAAGTGCGTTGAGCTGAAGCGGCGATTGATGGAGGAAGGGCATAACACGCCATATTCAGTATATCCCGGAGGTGACAAACTTTATAAGGATCTGAAGAAGATCTATTGGTGCCTGGGAATGAAGAAGGAAGTGGCAGACTTCGTGGTGAAATGCCTCACCTGCCAAAGGGTTAAAGCAGTGCGACATAAACCCTTAGGATTGATGCAACCACTGGAGATTCCAAGTTGGAAGTGGGATAGCATCTCGATAGACTTTGTCTCGGGATTACCACGTTCACCTAAAGGAATGAATAAGATCTGGGTGATTGTGGATAGGCTAACAAAAATGGCCAAATTTATTCCGATGAAGGACACGTGGACTATGGACCAATTGGCCCGAGCTTACATTGATAATGTGGTACGACGGCATGGAATACCACACGACATCATTTCTGACAGAGACACTAGATTTGTCTCTCACTTTTGGACGGAATTACAAAAAGCTCTCGGTACTCAAATCAAAATGAGCACCGCGTTCCACCCAATGACGGATGGACAAACAGAGAGAACAATACAAACCTTGGAAGACATGCTAAGAGCATGCGTATTGGAGTTTAAGGGAAGTTGGGAAAACCATTTACCTCTAATTGAGTTTTCCTACAACAATAGCTACCATGCTAGCATTGGCATGGCACCGTTCAAAGCATTGTATGGACGAAGGTGCCGAAGCCCGTTGAGTGGGAAGAAAATGATAAGACTGTGGTAGTGGGATCACAACTTGTCAAAGATATGGCCCAACAAATAAAAGTGATTCAAGGGAAGATGAAGGCTGCTCAAGACCGTCAAAAGGGTTATGCTGATGTGAGACGACAAGACCTAGAGTTTCAAGTGGGAGATAAGGTCATGCTAAAGATATCACCTATGAAAGGGGTGATGCGCTTTGGCAAACGAAGGAAGTTAAGTCCTCGATACATAGGACCTTATAAATTTCTAGAACGAGTAGGACATCTAGCCTACCGACTGGCTTTACTGCCACAATTGGCTCGAGTACACAATGTATTTCATGTCTCACAACTGAAGAAATATGTGCCGGACCCGACACACGTACTTCAGCCTGAAGTGATTGAACTCGAAGACAATTTGACTTATGAGGAAGTTGCAATGCGAATTCTTGATGTTAAGGAAAGAATGACGAGAAATAAGACCGTGAAGATGGTCAAGTTTCTTTGGTCGAACCATGAAAGTGAAACAGCCACATGGGAATTAGAATCCGACATGAAGGAACGTTACCCGACCCTGTTTCAAACCGACACAACCACAGTTATGGGGACATAACTATAAGCTTAAGGGGGAGAGGATGTAACACCGTGTATTTTAGTCCAAAATAAATAAACAAATTCAAATTATTTTGAACTAAGTAATGGCTTGATCCTTCCACGGGGTACGTAGGCAACTTGGAAATTTTAATTCTAAGTTCAATCGCAAAATAATAAAATAAACGAAAAGACCCTAGCTCCTAGCATGAGAAAAGCCGAAACGCAACTTCGAGGACGAAATTCATTCTTAAGGAGGGTAGACTGTAATACCCGAAAATTTTACAACATAAAATAAATGAATAAATACAATAAATAAATAAATAAATAAATAAATAAAAGAATAAATGAGAAATGGATTTAATGCAAGAAGGAATGAAAGATAAAGATAATTTAAATAAATTGTCCCAAGAAAACTCAATACAAATGAATTCGATAATTCGGATCCAGTCCAAATAAAATTAAGATAGGAATCTGGAGCCCAAAGATTAGCCTAAAAATCGAAGCCCAAGAACATAGGAGGATAGAAGTCTGAAAGAGAGGAAAAAAGGCCAGACGGATCGCACGACCCGGCCCGGACCGAAGTCCAGGCCAAGGCTGCGCGGCCTCCGCGCGGGGCGAGTGGGATCGCGCGCCAACCCCGCGCCAGCTCCCACCAACGGGCAATGCGAGATTCACTCGCCCGATTTCGGATTTTTTGACGTTGATTGCACGTTTTTCGGCCCATGACACTCCAAGGCAGCTCTTGGACATCCTAGGGGTCTCCTAAGTCTATAAATACCCTTCTACTTCGACCCCGGACACTTTTCAACATCTTCGAATTCCCTAAACACTTTCAAACCCTAATTCCCAAGTCGTCGGAGGCACGAAGGCAGCAAACGACCAAGCTTGGACAAAATTCAGAGGCTCTCAATCGTAGTTGGTAAGGTTTTATCCATTCCTTTCCTTTCAAATTCGAACACGAACCTACCTTGGCCTCTTTCTCCCTTCTAAACCCTGATCCGGATCAAGAACGAGGATCTCGACGGATCTAGGAGTCAAACGGTGAATGAGGATGTAATACCCCGTAAGAATGCATAAGCATTTAATTCGAAACTCGAATATTTTGTATCCCAAATAAATTCTTTTTGAACTACGTAATGACTTGATCCCTTCACGGGGTACGTAGGCAACTTGGAAATTTCAATTCTGGGTTCAGTCAAATAATATCAAACAACAAAACACAATGATACAATCGCAATCAATCAATCGATCAATAAGTCGCGCAACTTCGGGGACGAAGTTGATTTTTAAGGAGGGTAGATTGTAATACCCGAGAAATCGCCATCGAAAATTTAAATCCAAAAATAAAGAATTGGATTTAAATTATTAAAGAAATAATTCCGAGAGAGCGGAATTTATTATTTATCGGAAGATAACAACTCGAAACGAGTTTATCGAATTGTCCCAACAATCACGGATAATTCCCACATTATGATTTTTATTTTTGTAGAGAAGGAATCTTAATATTAAAAAAAAAAAAAAAAAAAAAAAAAAAATTAAAAGTTACTGTAGCACGTGTCTACTGTAGCAGTAATGTAGCATTACTGTAGCACTACTGTAGCACGTGCGGGTACTGTAGCAGCCGATCCCTTGTCGGATTTTTGTCCCTTTAATGGCAAAAATACACCCCCAACACCCCATTATCACCCATCTACTTCATTTCTTCACCCAAAAACTCTCCCAAAACTCTCCCAAAGCCAAACACCTTTCCGGCAAACTTCCGGCAACTTTCCGGCAACCAAATCCGACCGAGGAAGTGTGTAGATCAAGGATCACAGTGCTTAGATCTTTGGTAAGTAGTATCTTAGGTTCTCAATCTCGTTTTTCCTCTCAAATCCCCAATCTAACTCTTGAATCGTTGATTGCAAATACGTTCGTGGCCAAAGTCGGGAACTTTGCGTTTCGTAGATCCGTTCGTAGGTGTTTGGACGACTCAAGAACACAATCTTTGTAAGTTAACCTTACTATGGTTTTGGGTGACTTAAAATGCAACCAAACATATAGATTTAATAACTCTAAAATTTGTCATCAAGAAAAACCCCCGGCGCAGCGTTTTCGTATGAATTTTTCGATCCCTTAAAAGTCTTCAAACGAGAAAATTCAAAACATGAAAAACGTTACTAAGACATAGATCTAGCTTCTGTAAAATTTTCATAATTTTTCATCGTGTTTTGATATCCGAAAACGGCCTCCAACAAACCTGCCCTAAAAGTCAAATTTGAAACTGTGACAGATTTGAAATTGGACCAAAACCCCTACTTCAAGAGTTCAAACCGAAAAACTCAAAACTAAGATTTTGATCCTAAGATCTTAAGCTATACTGTGTAAAAATTTCAGAAATTTTCATCGAGTTTTGATACCCCAAATCGAGTCGGACATATTCTGCGTTTTAAAGAAATTTCAAAAGATGACAGATTTATTAACCGAACTTGATGAGCATATTTCTATCATTTCTAGTCCGAACTAATCTTTGTGATCTAAACAAAAGTTGTAGATAATCATGTCTAGTATGTGTCTGTAAATTTTCAGAATTTTTGGAGTTCATTTGATATGTTAAAAAGTCAAATCTTTGACAGGAGTCAAACCTGAATCCTGACAGCATACTATTTGTGTAGAAAACTTGATTTTTGACATGCTTCCCATCTTTTTTCCGTAAAACTTAAAAAACAAAAGTTGTTTGTTGGGATGTTTTTGAGTTACTGTGAAAATTTCAGATCAATCTCCTAAGAAATGGATTTTTAAACCAAAAAGGCGCAAACTGTGACATCGATCGGTTTTAAACTTGTGAAACTTGCGAAATGTGTTCTTACCTTGCGGGTTCGATTCCCCAAGGGCGATTCTATGTTTTCCTGCGGGTTCGATTCCCCAGGATGTGTGTTGATTCATACGGGTTCGATTCCCTATGATGTATTTGAGTTCTTGCGGGTTCGATTCCCCAAGGGCGATCGTTTGTTTTCCTGCGGGTTCGATTCCCCAGGATGTGTGTTGATTCCTACGGGTTCGATTCCCTAGGATGTATTTGAGTTCTTGCGGGTTCGATTCCCCAAGGGCGATTGTTTGTTTTCCTGCGGGTTCGATTCCCCAGGATGTGTGTTGATTCATACGGGTTCGATTCCCTATGATGTATTTGAGTTCTTGCGGGTTCGATTCCCCAAGGGCGATCGTTTGTTTTCCTGCGGGTTCGATTCCCCAGGATGTGTGTTGATTCCTATGGGTTCGATTCCCTAGGATGTATTTGAGTTCTTGCGGGTTCGATTCCCCAAGGGCGATTGTTTGTTTTCCTGCGGGTTCGATTCCCCAGGATGTGTGTTGATTCATACGGGTTCGATTCCCTAGGATGTATTTGAGTTCTTGCGGGTTCGATTCCCCAAGGGCGATTGTATGTTTTCCTGCGGGTTCAATTCCCCAGGACGTGTGTTGATTCCTACGGGTTTGATTCCCTAGGATGTATTGAGTTCTTGCGGGTTAGATTCCCCAAGGGCGATTGTATGTTTTCCTGCGGAAATATTGATTATGAGAATTGCGGTCACAAGAGCCCTGGTGAATGGTGAACTATAAAAGAAACGAAAAATATTTTGAGAAATGATACTATTGATATTGGCTGCGGCCGCCGGATCACCGGCTAAATGATACTTATGAAATTGGCTGAGGCCGCCGGATCACCGGCTAAATGATACTTTTGATATTGGCTGCGGCCGCCGGATCACCGGCTAAATGATATATTGTTGAGATGATGGCGTAACGGGAAATATATTAAAAAGCTTAGATTTTATGAAATTGGCTGCGGCCGCCGGATTGCCGGCTAAATTAAATATTGTAGAAATATTTTTATTAAATTTAATTAAAGGCTTTGAAACCCCTAACCCATGCTATGTGTTAACTTACTCAGCGCGTTTTTGCTGACCCAAACCATATATCTCCTTTTTCTTACAGAGTACGAAGAATATGCATCGTCATATGCATACATGGGAACATTAGGGGATGAACGGGCCTGTTTAACCCGTGTTTTGGCCATGTTGGCCCTATATTTAAATTCCGCTGCAACTTTGATGTATTATCTTTAAATTATATATGAATGGGCTGTTTGAATATTTTAAATTCTGAAAAACCATAGCCTTGCATCTCTTTAGTGAGCTCGGAGAAACCGTGTCTTGCTAGGGAGGTGTGGCGGTGGCATCCCGGCCTGGGTTACCAAAACCGGGGTGTTACAAGTTGGTATCAGAGCCCGGAATATTTTAAAACTACTATTTTAAAGAGCCCGGATTATTTTGAAGCTATTATATTTTAAAGAGCCCAATTATTATTTTGAAGTTAAAGCCCAAATTTTTAGCCCAAATTTTTTTTAGAAGCCCAAGAAATTATCTTGGCCCAATAGCCTTGTTTTTATTTAAAGCCCAAATAATTTATTTCATTCGGCCCAATATAGTGGCCCAAACCTTTTATCCTTATTTGAACCTATCCATGGAATAAATTTATTTTTAAAACCCATGGATAAATAAATGCATGCATAAAATTTTTTTTTTTTTTTTTGGGGGGATCACATATACATATGCATACATAAATATTTACACTAACTCTTTTTATGTGAATTATCGGTAATAAGAAACACTCCTACCTTAGAACTCGACATGATCTTGACTTAGGAGCGCTTGCTAAAGACTAACTTTGCCTTAGTCCTAGATCTTGATCACTTAGGAATTTATCTTCGCGTGCTTCTATAACAGAAAATGGCACCTAGAAGAAAACTGATGAAGGATCATATGCGATGATACCCGAACCTGGTTGTGAATAATACATAGGCAGTTATGGGGACATAACTGTAATCTTAAGGGGGGAGGATGTAATACCCCGTAAGAATGCATAAGCATTTAATTCGAAACTCGAATATTTTGTATCCCAAATAAATTCTTTTTGAACTACGTAATGACTTGATCCCTTCACGGGGTACGTAGGCAACTTGGAAATTTCAATTCTGGGTTCAGTCAAATAATATCAAACAACAAAACACAATGATACAATCGCAATCAATCAATCGATCAATAAGTCGCGCAACTTCGGGGACGAAGTTGATTTTTAAGGAGGGTAGATTGTAATACCCGAGAAATCGCCATCGAAAATTTAAATCCAAAAATAAAGAATTGGATTTAAATTATTAAAGAAATAATTCCGAGAGAGCGGAATTTATTATTTATCGGAAGATAACAACTCGAAACGAGTTTATCGAATTGTCCCAACAATCACGGATAATTCCCACATTATGATTTTTATTTTTGTAGAGAAGGAATCTTAATATTAAAAAAAAAAAAAAAAAAAAAAAAAATTAAAAGTTACTGTAGCACGTGTCTACTGTAGCAGTAATGTAGCATTACTGTAGCACTACTGTAGCACGTGCGGGTACTGTAGCAGCCGATCCCTTGTCGGATTTTTGTCCCTTTAATGGCAAAAATACACCCCCAACACCCCATTATCACCCATCTACTTCATTTCTTCACCCAAAAACTCTCCCAAAACTCTCCCAAAGCCAAACACCTTTCCGGCGAACTTCCGGCAACTTTCCGGCAACCAAATCCGACCGAGGAAGTGTGTAGATCAAGGATCACAGTGCTTAGATCTTTGGTAAGTAGTATCTTAGGTTCTCAATCTCGTTTTTCCTCTCAAATCCCCAATCTAACTCTTGAATCGTTGATTGCAAATACGTTCGTGGCCAAAGTCGGGAACTTTGCGTTTCGTAGATCCGTTCGTAGGTGTTTGGACGACTCAAGAACACAATCTTTGTAAGTTAACCTTACTATGGTTTTGGGTGACTTAAAATGCAACCAAACATATAGATTTAATAACTCTAAAATTTGTCATCAAGAAAAACCCCCGGCGCAGCGTTTTCGTATGAATTTTTCGATCCCTTAAAAGTCTTCAAACGAGAAAACTCAAAACATGAAAAACGTTACTAAGACATAGATCTAGCTTCTGTAAAATTTTCATAATTTTTCATCGTGTTTTGATATCCGAAAACGGCCTCCAACAAACCTGCCCTAAAAGTCAAATTTGAAACTGTGACAGATTTGAAATTGGACCAAAACCCCTACTTCAAGAGTTCAAACCGAAAAACTCAAAACTAAGATTTTGATCCTAAGATCTTAAGCTATACTGTGTAAAAATTTCAGAAATTTTCATCGAGTTTTGATACCCCAAATCGAGTCGGACATATTCTGCGTTTTAAAGAAATTTCAAAAGATGACAGATTTATTAACCGAACTTGATGAGCATATTTCTATCATTTCTAGTCCGAACTAATCTTTGTGATCTAAACAAAAGTTGTAGATAATCATGTCTAGTATGTGTCTGTAAATTTTCAGAATTTTTGGAGTTCATTTGATATGTTAAAAAGTCAAATCTTTGACAGGAGTCAAACCTGAATCCTGACAGCATACTATTTGTGTAGAAAACTTGATTTTTGACATGCTTCCCATCTTTTTTCCGTAAAACTTAAAAAACAAAAGTTGTTTGTTGGGATGTTTTTGAGTTACTGTGAAAATTTCAGATCAATCTCCTAAGAAATGGATTTTTAAACCAAAAAGGCGCAAACTGTGACATCGATCGGTTTTAAACTTGTGAAACTTGCGAAATGTGTTCTTACCTTGCGGGTTCGATTCCCCAGGATGTGTGTTGATTCATACGGGTTCGATTCCCTATGATGTATTTGAGTTCTTGCGGGTTCGATTCCCCAAGGGCGATCGTTTGTTTTCCTGCGGGTTCGATTCCCCAGGATGTGTGTTGATTCCTACGGGTTCGATTCCCTAGGATGTATTTGAGTTCTTGCGGGTTCGATTCCCCAAGGGCGATTGTTTGTTTTCCTGCGGGTTCGATTCCCCAGGATGTGTGTTGATTCATACGGGTTCGATTCCCTATGATGTATTTGAGTTCTTGCGGGTTCGATTCCCCAAGGGCGATCGTTTGTTTTCCTGCGGGTTCGATTCCCCAGGATGTGTGTTGATTCCTACGGGTTCGATTCCCTAGGATGTATTTGAGTTCTTGCGGGTTCGATTCCCCAAGGGCGATTGTTTGTTTTCCTGCGGGTTCGATTCCCCAGGATGTGTGTTGATTCATACGGGTTCGATTCCCTAGGATGTATTTGAGTTCTTGCGGGTTCGATTCCCCAAGGGCGATTGTATGTTTTCCTGCGGGTTCAATTCCCCAGGACGTGTGTTGATTCCTACGGGTTTGATTCCCTAGGATGTATTGAGTTCTTGCGGGTTAGATTCCCCAAGGGCGATTGTATGTTTTCCTGCGGAAATATTGATTATGAGAATTGCGGTCACAAGAGCCCTGGTGAATGGTGAACTATAAAAGAAACGAAAAATATTTTGAGAAATGATACTATTGATATTGGCTGCGGCCGCCGGATCACCGGCTAAATGATACTTATGAAATTGGCTGAGGCCGCCGGATCACCGGCTAAATGATACTTTTGATATTGGCTGCGGCCGCCGGATCACCGGCTAAATGATATATTGTTGAGATGATGGCGTAACGGGAAATATATTAAAAAGCTTAGATTTTATGAAATTGGCTGCGGCCGCCGGATTGCCGGCTAAATTAAATATTGTAGAAATATTTTTATTAAATTTAATTAAAGGCTTTGAAACCCCTAACCCATGCTATGTGTTAACTTACTCAGCGCGTTTTTGCTGACCCAAACCATATATCTCCTTTTTCTTACAGAGTACGAAGAATATGCATCGTCATATGCATACATGGGAACATTAGGGGATGAACGGGCCTGTTTAACCCGTGTTTTGGCCATGTTGGCCCTATATTTAAATTCCGCTGCAACTTTGATGTATTATCTTTAAATTATATATGAATGGGCTGTTTGAATATTTTAAATTCTGAAAAACCATAGCCTTGCATCTCTTTAGTGAGCTCGGAGAAACCGTGTCTTGCTAGGGAGGTGTGGCGGTGGCATCCCGGCCTGGGTTACCAAAACCGGGGTGTTACAGAGGAGGCCACTTCATCGAACTAGATGAGCTGGAGAACCAATCTGAAGTAAGTTAATACTTAATGTGGTTTTGGGTGGTTAAAAACAACCGAACAAATACATCTAATAAGAAACCCTAACTAAAAATCTGTTCACACCGGCACAGAACTTTGCACGAATTTTTTGGACCATTAAAAATGCTTAAACGGAAAAACTCAAAACATGAAATATGTTCCTAAGGCCCTAATCTACTTTCTGCAACAATCTCAGAATTTTCCGTTAAGACTTGGTATCCAAAAATTGACCTAGACGAACCTGCCTTCAATTCTAATCTTGAAATAGTGACAGATTCATATTTCGAACTTGTTGATGATTTTAACACTAGATCTAGGCCGATTTAGGACTTGAGTTGAGCATGAAATTTGTAGATCTATGTGTTGTGAATCGCCTTGCAAAATGTCATCAAGTTTGGTGTTCGTTTGATATGTTAAAAATTAGATTTTTGAAACTGCTGCAACTGAACTCGGACATAATAATGTTCTGGTACAAATTCACATTTTTGACTTGCTTTCTTAACCCGGATTGAAAAACATGAAACTTGTTCGTTAGTGTGTTGTCGAGTTACTGTCCAAATTTCAGAATTTTTGGCCTTGAGATAAATTTTTAAATGAGAATGGTGCGAACAGCGACATGTGAAAGCTATACTTTGTTAAACTTTTGGAATTTGTGAAATTGGCTTTTATTAAACAATAAGTGAAAATTCTTTCGAAATTATTAAACAAACATTTTCGAAAAATCCCCTTGCAACTTGATTAAAAACTATGTAGGGGGTGAGTGCTCTGCAGGGTGCCCTCCTAGGTTTGCACGTCGTGCCTGAATGGACGATGGTGTTGAAATATGAGAAATTATGCAAAAACGATGAGATATTTTGGGCCTACACTCTCGGGAGTATCCGTATGGGTTTCCCGAGGCTCCGAAGTGGTACTGGATATGGCGGATTTGGCTGAGGCCAATGGTTACTTGAAATATGTAGAGATTGCAATGCAATCGAGAAAAACTTGAGATACCTGATTTTGGAGTAATGGGGATTACTAAAAGACTTTTATTTATTGCTTTTATTTAAATTATGCTATATGTATGATTGGTTAGAATCCATGTTTTAAATTATGCAATTTATTTAGTTAGTTAAATTAAATTGTATATTGCCTAGTAGCATGCTTTATTTAAATTAAATTAATGGCTTTGAAACGCCTTAATCATGCTATGTGTTAACTTACTCAGCATGTTTTGCAGACCAAAACCATTTTTTTCTTTTTCTTACAGAGTATGAAAAATATGCATAATCATATACATGCATGGGAACATTTGGGAAAAACACTGTTTTTAAATTTCTGCATTTATTTATGACTTGCATGAACGGGCCTGTTTAAGCCGTGTTTTGGCCATGTTGGCCCAATTTAAATTCCGTTGCATTATATATAATTAAATACTACTTTCCGCTGCAACTTAAATATTATTATTTTCAAATTATGTTACAATGGGCTGTTTTTAATTGTTTTAAATGTTTTTAAATACTGCAATACCATAGCCGTGCATCTCTCTAGCGAGTTCGAAAAAGTCGTGTCTTGCTAGGGACGTGTGGTGGTAACATCCTGGCCTGGGTTATCAAATCCGGGGTGTTACAAAACCAAAACGCATGACCGTGAATTCAAAGTGTCCATAACGAGTTCTGAATGCTGCTTTAGGCATATCAGCCTCTGCCACCCGTATCTAATGGTAGCCCGATCTCATATCAATCTTACTGAATACACTGGCCCCTCTCAACTGATCAAACGGACCCTCAATCCGAGGTAGAGGATACTTATTCTTTACTGTGATTCGGTTCAAACCCCTGTAGTCGATGCACATCCTCATCGACCCATCCTTCTTCTTAACAAACTGTACAGGAGCTCCCCAAGGCGAGCTACTCGGCTAGATATACCCCTTACTAGTAAGCTCATTTAACTGATCCTTCAACTCCTTCAATTCAGCAGGAGCCATCCGGTAAGGAGCCTTAGAAATAGGAGCTGCATCAGGCATCAGCTCGATAGTAAAATCAATCTCCCGAGCAGGTGGGAGACCACGAATTTCATCGGGAAATACATTCCCGAACTCAGAGACAACAGGGACACTCGATGTAACAACCCTACCTCGGGCTGGGCCTGCAGACCGTGCACCCCAACCCCTCCCCATGTGTGAATCACATCACCACATGGTAGGTTGTTGGAGATGGGGCTCGACCCCCCAACCTCCCTTTAACAACCACCCTAAGGTAAGGTTGTTAACCATGTGGGCTGCAGCTCTTCGCGCATTATATAACATACCAAATCCTACCACACCTAATCACTAGGTTCGCATGCTCTTCGCGCATTATATATCTAGGCAAAGCCCTCTAGGTTCAAGCAAAACTTCACAATCCCTCAAATACGAAAAGTGATCCATATACCATATTTCAACAATTCTACCAAGCTAATCAACAAGCTCCACGGGTTAAATATACAATCCATAATACTCAAATAATTCTAGGAAAAGTCTAAACCAACATTGGAACAAGGATCAAAGCTTAAACACCGAACACCGTGCAGAGCTGCGCACGAAAAAAGCCTCCGCAGGGGCTGGCGCTCTAGACGTCCTGACCGCGCCAACGGCTCGCGGTCTGCAGCAGGTCATCTTCGGCGATTTGGCCGGAAAAATCTCAATCCCAACACCCCCCCAAACTTGTAAATTAAGCCAAAGACCCTTGCCTGATATCTTCCAACAATTAACAAGCTTCGATTCATCCGATCCAAGTCTCGATCGATCAAAATCAACAAAACCAACCAAAAACGTAACACTTCAAAACATCCCCAAATCACCACCAAAACGAACGAAATAAAAATCAATACGAAGAAGACGACGAAGAGAAACACTTACCAACAATCGATTAATCAATCGGCCAAGAAACACGATAGTTTGAACGAGCCGAAGATCACTCCAAACCCTTTCTCTCTCTCGGCCGTTTCCCGTTTCTCTTTTTTTTCTTTTCCTCAAATTAAAAAAGAACCCCATTTAACTTCCAATAAAAGAATAATTACAAATGACCCTCCCCCCCCCAAATCCTTCTCAAGTACAAGAAATTGACATCATCCGGACTGAAATGCAAACTAACCAAATACCAAATTATTTAAACAATCCAATTAATTAAATCAGATCACTACATTATTATTATTATTATTTTTTCAATTACAGCCATAAAGGTGAGCTAAAGAATAAGAATAAATAGTAAGATCAAGAAAAACACGGCCCCAACCAGCTCACAGCCAGAGAATCTGCAACCATCCGCATCTTTAGAACTTATTAAACTAAACAAATTATATAAAAGTTACTTAATTACCTACAAAATTAAACAAGGCTGTCGGCTGCGAAATTTATGCAGTACAACATGCAAAATCAAATCAACAGCGTCTGTGACTCACACTCGCCAGTGGCCACTACCAATATAGATTAAACTTTTAGTATTGTTATTGTTCTATTCACCAAATCACCTCAAGTTTTTGTGAATATTTTGATAAATCTGTCTCTTTGGTTTGGAAGAAGTACGGAACAAATAATAGTATGGATTAATGGTTTTATCCCCCACCAGAATAAGTAACAAGGAAGATTCCAATATGACATATACATACAAGAAAATTATTACATAGTCATTAGAGCATCCAATTCCAATCTATCTACCATTAGCTTCTACAGGTTCAGGTCCAGATTAATCGCCAAAAGAGTGCGTCATAAATCATAATTAAAACAACGCTAAATGAAATAACTATAGGCTGGTGAACGAATATGAGGAGTTGTCAAGATGAAAGGGATATGACCTCTTTACACCGAGCATCTATGAAAATGAAATTGACACCTAAATGAGAACCAAACACCAGCAATATCACCACAATTCATCCAACTTTAACAACAACACACATATGTATATATCTTTATATACCTTACTAAGTTCATTCGCTCAGAATTCACAAAGGCATAATGTTTGTAATGTCTGCCCGAAGGACTTTGGTTTGAAGGGGGCTCCAATGCGAATTCAACATATGTGCGATTTGCGACAATACATTTTCGGTATTATGTGGCCAAAATTCATATCCACAATGCTCCTCTTCTTGGAACTGATGGAGATTAGGCCCGATTCAATCCCTGAAGAAACAAATGTATTGCTACTGTTTCCAACACTACGGAAAAAAAAGAGTTTTAGTGAGGAAAACAGTTGTCACTAACTTGTCACTAAAAATTATGTCACTAGCTTTAGTGACAAAATTCTGTCACTAAATCTAGTTGTTTTGTCACTAAATCTAGTGACACAATTTTTAGTGACAATTGTTTTCTTCACTAAAAATTTTTTTTCTCGTTGAATGTTCCGATGCTTTCTCCTGGATATTCTTCTGCTTGGTGGATTTAGATCGACTAGAGCAAATTAATTGGCTAACAAAAAAATCTAGTACCCATTATATTCTCATAATCTTACTTCTTGCATCTTATTTTATAAGTTATTCAAAATTATCTAAATATTTAAAGGGAATTTAATTTTCAATAGTAATGGTGATTGGTGAGATCAAAAAAAACAAAAAGGCGAATTTAATTTTCAGCATTACTCATCTTTTTTGTTGAGGTTCACTTATTGTATTTAAAAAATTAATTACAAACTTTGAATTTATTTATAAAATATAACATCATAATAAAATATTTAAAACATAAAATAATTGATTTCTATTTATTTTAAGCTATAGATGGAGAAAAAGAACTTAAATTAAAATTCTTAGCCAAGAATAGTTAAAAGAGTTATGAAAATATAAAATGGCTTCGGCCCTCATTTTCCCCGAAAATTTTTTTATCAAAAAATATATAAAAAAAAACATAGAACAAATAGGGAAAATATTAGAAAAAAATAAAATAAAATAAAATAAATTTAGAAAAATAGGATCCTAAATTTGAGTGGCCAATTGCCCAATTCATTTTCACATTCTATTAGCCGACCGTGCTATATATGTACATTTTGATTCAAATGTAAACTTTTATACACCTGTTAAACAAATAGGAATAGAAAAAAAGCAATGGTGAATAATTTGCTCTATAGAACTTATACTAAATAAATTATATAGAATTATTTAATTACCTATAAAATTAATCAAAGCCGTCGGCTGCGAAATTTAGGCAGTGCAATATGCAAAAACAAATCAGCACCGGTCCGTGTCTCACACTCGCCAGTCACCACTACCAATGTAGATTAAATTTTTACTACTAGTACTTATTATTCTTTTATTCTCCAAGATCAATTTTTTGGTAATAATGTAATGATAAATGAATGTCTTTGGTTTGAAAGAAACACCGAACAAATAATATCATGGACTACTGATTTCATCCTCCAGCAGAATAAAACAAACAAAAAAGATTCCAATGTGACTGACGTATACAGACAAGAAGAAGTTATTACATAGTAATCGTTACAGCATCCAATTCC
Organism: Hygrophila difformis; assembly: GCA_030278955.1. Taxonomy (NCBI): domain Eukaryota; kingdom Viridiplantae; phylum Streptophyta; class Magnoliopsida; order Lamiales; family Acanthaceae; genus Hygrophila; species Hygrophila difformis. The sequence continues at coordinate 37,039,651 of JAOANR010000007.1, read as the reverse complement.
AATAATGTATCCACCATTAGCTTAGCTTCTACAGCTTCAGGTCCAGATCAATTGCCCCTTCTCCCTCTTTTCCATACTCATTCATGGATTCCGATAAACTCATTACCTGTATTGCTGCTCTGTTCGACCCTCTCTCAGGACATTCCTTTTCCTGCTTTTCCTGCTTCATTCAGGTTAATTCTTCAATTCAACAATTCTATTCAAAGAGGACAATAAATAAATAAATATCCAAGCAAATTAACCTAGGAATAGGCATAAACCATTCGACCTGTCTCTGTTTGAGTTCGATTTCATCGCCATGGTGGTGCCTTGAATCGGGCAAAACAGCCGTAGGAGGAGCCAGTGTTAAGAAGTCGCCACAAATCTGATAACGTGGGAGGCCATTCGACTCTAACGGATTCCCTCTGTAAAAAGAGTGGGTCATAAATCATAATTAAAACAACGCTAAGACCAATGAATGGGGATGAAATAACTACCTAGCTTTCTTCATCCGTGGATCTTTACTAGACGTAGACGGTTGACCAGAATACGCGACCGTATGAACATGATTGGTGAATGAATACGAGGAGTTGTCTAGCTGAAAGGGATAGGGCCTCTTTACACCAGATGAAATCAAACACCCAAATCAGAATCAAACACCAGCAATAGCACCCACAGTTCATGTAACTTTAACAACAACACACATATGTATATATGTTTATATACCTTACTACGTTCATTTGTCTGATGTGGAAAAGGCACAAAGGCATAAGTACTGCCACAAGGACTTTGGTTTGAAGGGGGCTCTACATGCGAATTCAACACATGTGCGATTTGCAACGATACATTCGCGGAATTCTGTGGCCAAAATGCATACCCACAATGCTCCTCTTCTTGGAACCGATGCAGATTAGGCCCCGATGATTCAATCACGGAAGAAACAAATGCACTGCTACTGTTTCCAAATGTTCTGTTTATGGCATCAATTGCCTGCAGCTTTCTCCGCTGATCCTCCATTCTGATTTTCTCAAGTTGCGCAACGCCTAACCCTCGCTGGGGGATTTTCTTCTGTTTGTTGGATTTAGATCGGCCGGAGCAGGCACCGCCACCGGAGCTGCCACCGCTGCTGCAGAGGATGTGTTGGTGCTGAGCCATCTTCTTGTGCTGCCAAATTGACAAAGAAATGACGGTATTTAAAGGACCATGTGTGTGAAAATAATTAGTAAGTCATTCACCATATCCCCATTCATTTTTTTTCCGAATTCTCGAAATCTTGAAAATCTGAGGATTTCAAGCAACGGAAAATCTAATCATGTTGGTATTACAAGAAAATCTGGGAGATCTTGGAGTGCGGATTGCCTATTTATATGGAATGACAACTGCGAAAGTTTCTGCAGCCTCAATAATGGAGATCTAAAAATCTTTTCTTGGTCCTTACAGATTTATAATTAAGAGTAATAAAGATTTTTTTTTGATGAGCAAGAGTAATAAAGATTGAGAATTTAATTCATTTCATTTTATTTCTTTCTCAGAAACAAACTTTTTTAGGGATTACTATTATTCAATTCCCAAAAGGAGGAAATCGTTTCGGGGAGTGAGACAGCATGTCTGGGACAATTTCGGACATTTTTTCTTGTTTAGTTTTTACAGCCACTGAACAAAGTCGAGGGGATCCCACATCGATCTTTTCGTGTGTCTCGTTTGTTTTTTTTAACTTTTAACCAAATTTTAAAGCCGTGGAGAAAAGGGAATAGAGGGAAATGGGGAAGGACCACATCTAAATGCCATGAATTGTCTGGAGGAGAGGAAAAAGGAAAGTTTTGACCAAAAGGAGCAAAGAGGAACCGAAAGGCAACAAGGAAAGTGGAGGGAAAGGGCTAAGAATCAAAGAAATGAGCAAATGAAAGGCGAAATGAGCAATCAGGGAGTGCAGCAGAAAAGAAAAGAAAAAAAATCAAATCTTTCAAATGTTAGGGGCAAATGGATTCGGCTTTCAGTTGGGGGAATGCACCTCTGCCTCAACAGAAACCCCAACACGGCGACGGTGGAGCCGCCGCCACGTCATCATTTCCTGTCGGTTGAGATGGCAGAGATTTCCTTGCGTATGCCAAGATATCTAATGTTGTAGGAGTACAGGAGAGTTACAGACGCATCTATTCACAAGATTGTGTATTGTGTGGCTCTCTCTCTCTCTCTATCTATGCCATATTGCCATTTGCCTGTATTTTGCATTTTTATTACCCTTCATTTTCTCTCCCTCAAACTGGGACGAGTTAGACTTCACAAAATTTCACCCCGCAGTGTAATAAAAAGGGTGGTTGATTATGTATTTTCATTATTTTGTAAGTATTTTGGTACGCAAAATTTAGCTAGGCATTTGGTGTATTTTCACCTTTTTAAGTTATGGAGACGTAAATGAAATTTTAGTTAGAATACAACATGACGCAGAAGAGTCCGAAATGGATAAAACTAAAAATGCTACAGAAAAAAGAATGTGGGGAAAAAATATTCACCCGAAAGAGAAAGAAAAGGGAATGCGAAAAAAAATGAAGGGGTGTAAAATTCATGAAAATTGTGAAAAAGGATGTCAGAAGGGCTTGAAGCAAGGTTATTAAAATCTAGATCTAGATCTTAGTATCTTACGATCCTACGATCCCACAAAGTCAAAACGATCAAGATCTGTAAGGGATCTAAATTAGGATGAGATCTGGATAAGATCTATAGTATCTATACAAGATCTTAAAATATTTGAACGATCCGATCCCACTCCCTCCTATTTTTCATTTCAATTTTTCATTTTTCAGTCCTCCATTCTTTTCCAAAATCCAGATCTATAGATTTTTATTTGCATCTCCATCTTCCTCGAATCACCTTCATCTTCCTCTTCCAATTCATCTTCCTATTGTTGACGTCGCCGTCGTATCCCCCCTTCTCTTCCTATCATCGTCCTCGCATCCCCCTCCTCTTTCTACCGCCGTCCTTGCCGTAGCACCCCCTTCCAGCACCCCATGCAGATGGAGATCTTAGTCCTAAACTCCCGTCCAGATGGATGATGACGAATCCAATGAGACAATGGTTGAGACTGACGAAAATGGAAAAAATTCTAATGACAAATCCAACCTAGCTCAAGCATCATGTCTTAAATGCTCAATTATTATCTTTTTTTCTAAACAAAATATTGTTTATTGATATTGATTATTGTAATTTGCTAATATGCAATATGAATATATTTTTTTTTGTCCTAATTTCATAGGATCTTAGTATTTGAATACAATCCTACAATCCCGATCTTGCAAATGGAAAAAGGATCCTACATAAGATCTAGATTTTGATAACCTTGTCTTGAAGCCTTGAACAAGTTATATAAATAATTTTTCACATTTCTAGAATATGGTAAATATGTAGGGGTAAAAACGGGACGGATACGGGCGGATAGTACTCATCCCGTATCCTATCCCATATTTTTTTTGTCGAATATGGAATCGGATACGAATAGGCCGGATACAAATACGAATTCGAATATTTCGGGAAACAGATACAAGACGGATTCGGATTTTAACTCGGATAATCTTATAATTACTAAAATTAATTTTTTTTTATAATTTTTAAGTAAAATTAGAATATACTACTATGTAAGCTAAACTAAATTTTTAAATTTTCCAAGATCATTAGTTATTTCGTTCAAAACATCTAAATAATATCACTACAAGATATTACATACTACAGTTTGATGCAAAGAACCTAATGATGTAGTTGAGTTGATTGATATGATTTGATTTAATAAATTACATATGGCTTTCAAGCTTTTGATTATATTTATACATATAGTATTATTCATTTATTTTATAGTTAATATAATATATTATATTATACATATAAAAATATATATAAATTTACGGATATACGGATAGAAAATACGGATAATATCCGCATCATATTCGGATTTTTTGGATACAGGCGGCTATTTACAATCCCGTATCCTGTCCTGTATCCGCCGGATATAAAAATTCGAATTCGGATTCGAATATAATCGAATACGGCGTCGGATCGGGCGGATATTATCCGCCCCACTTTCACCCCTAGTAATATGAATACCTAAGGATCCGTTTGGGGGTAGGGATCTTGCTAGCAATTGATACACTTAATCATAGAAGTATTGTGTATTATAAATAAAATTATGTATATATTTAACTAATTATTGAATTAGTGAAGCCAAAAAAAACTATTTATTGAATTATTTTTTATATGTAGACTATTTTTTTTTCAACACACAACTCTTTATTTCCCTATACAATAAAATATTCTGATTCCATTAATATTCATATTATATTTTATTTATCTATTAATTTAAATATATATTTTTAATACATATCTTTATATATATAAAAATTTAATTTGTATATTTTAATTTATTTAGTTAAAATATAATTAAAAGCAAAAAACCAAAACTGAAAATAAAAATAGAAAAAGAAAGCGGTTGTTAACAAAATAAATGAAAAAGAGAAAAGAAAAGAAAAAACAAATAAAAAAGTAAATAAAACATGAAACAAAAAAGAAAAAAAGAAAAAGGATGCCGGGGTGAACAGTGCACTGCGTAAAATGGTGGTGCACTATTCCAGAACGTAAAAAATGGCGATGGCAGGCGGCAATTTCGCGGCCGCATTGGAGCGCCCGCTACCGCCATTAAAGTGCCACCGCCATTTTAGAGGCAGCGTTGGAGACGCTCTTACGAAACAAAAGGGCAAGGATATTTTTGGGTAATATTTTGGAAACAAAAGGGTAAGAAAGTAATTCAATTCAGGACGTCACACTTATATATTATATTATACATATAAAAATATATATAAATTTTCGGATATACGGATAGAAAATACGGATAATATCCGCATCATATTCGGATTTTTTGGATACGGGCGGCTATTTACAATTCCGTATCCTGTCCTGTATCCGCCGGATATAAAAATTCGAATTCGGATTCGAATATAATCGAATACGGCATCGGATCGGACGGATATTATCCGCCCCACTTTCACCCCTAGTAATATGAATACCTAAGGATCGTTTGGACGTAGGGATCTTGCTAGTAATTGATACACTTAATCATAGAAGTATTGTGTATTATAAATAAAATTATGTACTATATATTTAACTAATTATCGTGAAGCCAAAAAAAACTATTTATTGAATTATTTTTTATATGTAGACTATTTTTTTTTCAACCCACAACTCCTTATTTCCCTATACAATAAAATATTCTGATTCCATTAATATTTATATTACATTTTATTTATCTATTAATTTTAATATATATTTTTTTAATACATATCTTGATATATATAAATTTAATTTTTATATTTTAATTTATTTAATTAAAATATAATTAAAAGCAAAAAATCAAAACTGAAAATAAAAATAGAAAAAGAAAGCGGTTGTTAACAAAATAAATGAAAAAGAGAAAAGAAAAGAAAAAACAAATAAAAAGTAAATAAAACATGAAACAAAAAAGAAAAAAAAAAAGAATGCCGGGGTGAACAGTGCACTGCATAAAATGGTGGTGCACTATTCCAGAACGTAAAAAATGGCGATGGCAGGCGGCAATTTCGCGGCCGCATTGGAGCGTCCGCTACCGCCATTAAAGTGCCACCGCCATTTTAGAGGCAGCGTTGAAGACGCTCTTACGAAACAAAAGGGCAAGGATATTTTTGGGTAATATTTTGGAAACAAAAGGGTAAGAAAGTAATTCAATTCAGGACGTGACACTTATATATATAGAAATATACTCCCTCTATTTTTTATAACCTCTCCACTTACACGCAATCCAATGCACGTTTTTAATTATTGATATTTCAAAGTATATACAAGTAAAAATTATGAAAATTTGATATTCTAAAACTACACAATTAGACGAATCCAACAATATCTCACTTGAATATGTTTTATCTTATATAATTATGTTAAAAAATTGAAGTAAAGTTACTTAATGAATAGTGTCAACTATGCAAAAGGGTAGACTTATAAAAAAAACGGAGGGAGTATATAACATTTTAGTAGTTACTTATATATCTATATAATAAATACTGAATACTTTTTGGCATTTGCAGACTGTATTGCCCTTATTTTTTGGGTGAAACAGCCTGAAAAGGCGAGCACTGTATTGCCCTTATTGAATCTTATATTTTTATCTTAATTTTTATTAAAAAAAAATATAAACTCAATGTTACATCTGTAAATCATTATAAAACATCATAAAACATATCTAAGGTTATTATCACGACACCTCATAAATGTCACATCATCCTCTCAAAAATACATGTTGACATGTTGCATCTATTTATATAATATATCTTTTTAATTAAATTTAATTTATTTTAAATCTTATTAAAAATATCTTTCTAAGATTTCCTCTATATTTAGAAAATAAATCTATATATTAATATAAAAAAATCTTGAGAAAATCTTTTTGTGTATTTTAAAAAGATATAAATTCAAACCAAATTAATATACTATTCTATTTTAAATCTTTATAAAAATATTTTTCTAAGATTCATCTGTAAATTAATATTAATATATATACGGTTCTTATGTTGATACCTCATAAAGGTGATGTCAGTATTTAGATAATGAACATATATATTTAGAAAATAAATATATATTAATATAAAAATATTTTGATAAAATCGTTCTATGTTAATGTAACACCCCGGATTTGATAACCCAGGCCGGGATGTCACCGCCACATCTCCCTAGCAAGGCTTATGGGTACGTAAAAGATTTAAAAACATTTCAATATTGAGTCCGGAAAATAATAATACTAAGTTCAAAATACGGAATAGTAATCATCCAGTACGAAATAGAGTAAATGCAGCGGAAAAGTACGGCCAACATGACCAAAACTCGGGTTTAACAGGCCCGATTTAAAATAGTACTGAAGTGCAAGAAGTAAAAATGTTTATGAAATAGCTCCCTAATGCATGAGCATGCGTCACTCGACATACTCTGTAAAAGAAAAATAACAACGGGTTTATCAGTATAAAAATATACCGAGTAAGTTAATCCCTAACTAAACAATTAAGAGGGTTGTATGTGTTTAATTAAAAGTTAGACCTTTTATGCATATTAAAATTAAATTAAAATTTATAGATTACTTGCCGCGGAAAGACATGATTATTATATCAGGCTAGAATACGAAATTTTAAAGCATAACGTACAAGTATAATTTGAAAGCATAATTTAAAAGTATGATAAATAAATACAATTTAATTAAATACACACTCACAAGTCTTTTAGTATTATCCCGATGACTAAGAAAAGGACATCATACCGGGGAGATCACTAACGATGCAATCTCAAATCGTAGGACCACTAACGAGGCAGTCCAAATAAATGGGAGACCACTAACGAGGCAGTCTCAAAGATAGTAGGACCACTAACGAGGCAATCCAAATAAATACAGCGTGCGAGATCACTAACGAGGCAATCTCAGATAGTAGGGAGACCACTAACGAGGCAGTCTCAAAATAATGATAGCATGAGGGTCGGCTCAGCCTAGTGAACGGGATTTTTCGAAAGTTCATGTTTCATCGATTACAAGATATTCAATATCGCATTTCATAGTTCGAGTTTTCTCAAGTTCGAAAAATCCAATTATCACAGTTTACGCCTTTTTAAATTAAAAATTCTTCTTTTAACCAAAAATTCTGAAATTTATAAGTAGCTCAAAGACACCCATACGAACAACTTTCATGTTTTAAGTTTCTGGAAATAAGGTTTCGAAGTAAGTCGAATTTCGAGTTCTTTATGAGAGAAGATTTTTGCCCGAAGGTTTAATTCTGTCACAGTTTCGTAGAACGCCGATTAAAAATTCATTTTAAGTCCAATTGGTCCGAAATTTTTACAGGATGTAGATAACACCTTAATGAACAACTTTCATGTTTTAAGGTTTCGGAAATAATGAGTTTTAGATGTTCAAAATTTGACACCAATACACTGCTTACGCTCGGATTCAAAAATCGGTTTGAAATAGGTTCTGAATTCGTCCGATTTGATATATTAAATGAACTCTAAAATTCATGAAATTTTATATGCATAATCTGGACATAGTTATCTACAATTTTTGTTTAGAAATGCAAGTTCAAATTGGTCTAAAAACGGGTGAAAAACATGCATCAATTCGAATCAATAAAACTGTCATGGTTTCAAACGTCCGGTTTTTCATACAGAAACTTTACGTCACAATTTAGGATATCAAATCTTTATGTCAATGGCTGAAATTTGGACACAAGATAGATTAGAGTCTTATTAATAAAATCTATGTTGAAAAGTTTTTGGTTTGAATTCCCGAAGATAGAGTTTTGGTCGAGTTATTAAGATTGGTCGACAATAGGGTTTTTGAAAACCGATTTTAGTTACGTGTCTAGATCTTTTATTCCAAACGACAATAAACCACAAAAATTGAAGAGTAAGGTCTTAACTTACTTAGTTAGAGAATAGGGTTGCTGTAAGGGCTTTTCGGACGTCCTAAGGTCGCGACGAATGGCCAACTTCTCCGATCGCTTTTTGTTCGTCCCCCGACTTGAAATCGTAGCAAGGAAAAGAGGATTAGATTTCGAGTTCTTGAGATTTATGGACAAACTAAACACTATAACACAACTTACCAAGGTTCTAGAAGGCAGAGGCTTCGTCCGATCGTCCCGTCTTCGCCGGAATACTCGCCGGAAAGTGCACTCGAAGAGATTTTGGCTTGGAGAGAAAGAATGAGAGTGTAGAGGATGTATTTTCTGTGAGAATGGGTTATGGGGACGTCCCCAACCATTCTTAAGCCTTTCCTAAGGCTGGGATCCGATTACCATCGAAGGGAATCGGAATTTAGGCAAGAAAATCGCCATGGAAGGAAAGTTTACACCTCCTGCACCTCTGGCGCGGTGGTGACGCGCACATGGAGCTTTGGCCGCGCGGAGCACGCGCGACCAGTCCTGGGACGCGTCTCCCTCATGCCGCGCAGTGGACGCGCGCCGGCGCGCGGAGGACGCGTGATGGCCGGACCGGCCGGTTCGGCGGTTTGTGTGGTCCGTCGGGTCTTTTCTTCTTTTCTCTATCGGTTTTCTATCCTCTACGTGTTTGGCTCGACTTCTCGGGTCGTTTCCGGTTCGAAATCTCTATCTTCAATTCGTTAAGAACTCGGGTTAACGCTCGTAACATTTCCGTGCCATAATTAATCTAGTTAAATTAGTTCCGATTCCTCTTAACGTTTTTCCCGTGTATTACAGTCTACCCCCCTTAAGAATCAACTTCGTCCTCGAAGTTGTGTTTCGGTTTACTCCGGTTAAACGTTAGGATACTTATGTTTTTATTTTCTGATTTATCTTGTGATTTATTTTGTGACTGAACTTAGAATTTAGATTTCCAAGCTGCCTACGTACCCCGTGAAGGGATCAAGTCATAACGTAGTTCAAAACAATTTGAATTTGTTTTTCTCGGGTGTTACATCCTCCCTCCATTAAGAATACAGTTATGTCCCCGTGAAGGGATCAAGTCATAACTGTTGTCGTCTCCGTTTCGTGGTTAGACCAAAGGACCTTGACCATCTTCACGGTTTTATTTCTCGTTACTCTTTCCTTAATGTCAAGTATTCGCCACGGGACTTCCTCATAGCTCAAGTCATCCTCCAATTCAATTTCTTCCGGTTGGAGCACATGGGTCGGATCGTGCACGTACTTCTTCAATTGGGAGACGTGGAACACATCGTGAACACAAGCAAATTGTGGTGGCAACGCTAGCCGATATCCGAGATTTCCCACTCTTTCTAGGATTTCATAGGGTCCTATGTACCGTGGGCTCAGTTTTCCTCATTTTCCGAAGCGCATCACACCCTTCATTGGTGATACCTTCAGCATGACTTTATCGCCGACTTGAAATTCTAAGTCCTTCCGTCTCATGTCCGCATAACTCTTTTGCCGGTCTTGAGCGGCTCTCATCTTTCCCTGGATGATCTTGATTTGTTGAGCCATGTTCTCAACGAGTTGTGGTCCAACTTCCATAGTCTTATTACTCTCGTCCCAGCTCAATGGACTTCGGCACTTGCGTCCATACAGTGCCTCGAAAGGTGCCATGCCGATGCTAGCATGATAACTATTGTTGTAGGAGAACTCGATCAAAGGCAAATGGTTCTCCCAATTTCCTTTAAACTCTAGCACACATGCTCTCAGCATGTCTTCCAATGTTTGAATCGTTCTCTCTGTTTGCCCATCTGTCATGGGGTGGAACGCAGTACTCATCTTTATTTTCGTACTGAGGGCGTCTTGTAGTTTTGTCCAGAAATGTGAGACAAATCTACTATCCCTATCCGAGATGATGTCGTGTGGTACTCCATGCCGTCGTACCACATTGTCGACATACGCTTTTGCCAATTGGTCCATGGACCAAGTATCCTTCATTGGGATAAATATAGCAGCTTTTGTTAATCTATCCACGATCACCCAGATTTTGTTCATCCCTTTTGGTGATCGTGGTAACCCCGAAATGAAATCCATGGAAATGCTATCCCATTTCCAACTCGGGATTTCTAATGGCTGCATTAACCCTAGGGGTTTTTGGCGCACCGCCTTGACCTTCTGGCAGGTGAGGCATCTCGCCACAAACTCGGCCACTTCTCTTTTCATGTTCGGCCACCAATAGTTCTTCTTTAAGTCATTGTACAGCTTGTCGCCTCCGGGATGGACCGAGTATGGGGTGTTATGGCCTTCCTCCATCACTTTCTGCTTCAGGTCCACGCAATTCTGTGGTATACAACATCTTCCCTTGACGCGGATGCTTCCGTCCTCATGAATTTAAAATCTATTGCCTTTCCTTCGGCAATGTCCTTCCTAATTTCCTCCAACTTCTCATCACCCGGTTGGGCGAGTCGTATTTCGTCGAATATGGTAGGTCCCACTACCATTGCGTTGACGACTTCGTTTACCGTGCCAGAATGTACTAACTCTAGGCTTAATTTTGCTAAGTCCTTGTACAACTCGGCTGGTATCACGAGTGAATTCGCCACGTGTTGAGTCTTTCGACTCAGGGCATCGGCTACCACGTTGGCTTTTCCTTCGTGATAAGCAATATCCAGGTCATAATCCTTTATTAACTCCAACCATCTTCTCTGCCTCAAATTCAGCTCTTTCTGCGTGAATATGTACTTGAGGCTCTTATGGTCGGTGAACATCCGACACTTCCGCCCATAGAGATAGTGTCTCCATATCTTTAAGGCGAACACGACCGCGGCGAGTTCAAAGTCGTGTGTCGGGTAGTTTTCTTCATGTGGTTTTAGTTGACGCGATGCGTATGCTATAACCCTTTGATCTTGCATTAGCACGCATCCCAATCCCTCTTTCGAGGCGTCGCTATACACCTCAAAGTCTCCATCCTCAGATGGTAATGCCAATACTGGCGCCGTGGTAAGTTGTTCCTTCAAATTTTGGAATGCGGACTCACACTCACTGGTCCAGTCGTATTTTACCCCTTTATTCAACAGCTGGGTCAACGGGTGTGCGATTTTTGAGAAGTTTTTGACAAATCGCCTGTAGTATCCCGCCAGTCCAAGGAAACTTCGTACCTCTGTTGGACTCTTCGGCGGTACCCACTCGGTTACTGCCGAGATCTTCGCCGGATCTACTGCCACTCCGTTGGCGGATACTATATGCCCAAGAAATGCCACTTCCTTTAACCAGAAGTCGCATTTGGACAGTTTACCATACAGTTGGTTCACTCGTAAGATCCCTAACACTTTGTATAAGTGCTCGGAATGTTCTTCCTCACTTTTCGAGTAGATCGAGATGTCATCTATGAACACCACCACGCATTGATCTAACAATTCTCGAAATACGTTATTCATGAGATTCATGAACATTGCTGGGGCATTCGTTAACCCGAATGATAGCACCGTGAACTCGTAGTGTCCGTAACGAGTTCTGAATGCCGTCTTTGGGATGTCCTTTTCGGCGATCCTCAATTGGTGATATCCCGAGCGTAGGTCGATCTTTGAGAATACCGTAGCTCCCTTTAGTTGGTCGAACAAATCTTCGATCCGGGGCAACGGGTACTTGTTCTTAACGGTGACTTGATTAAGTCCTCTATAATCGATGCACAGTCGTAACCCTCCGTCTTTCTTCTTGACGAACAAGACCGGTGCTCCCCATGGGGACGTGCTTGGCCTAATGTATCCCTTCTCCAACAACTCCTCGAGTTGCTCCTTTAGTTCCTTCATTTCCAGTGGCGCCATGTAGTAAGGAGCTTTCAAGACAGGTCCGTTCCCGGAATGAGGTCTATGGTGAATTCAAGATCTCTCTTAGGTGGCATACCGGGAACGTCTTCACGGAACACATCTGGGTATTCCCTCACCACTGGGATTTCGTCTACCCTGACTCCATCGGCTTCCAGGTTATGAATGTAGCATGCATATAGCGCGTAACCCTTCCGCATTAAGCTACATAACTTGAGGGTGTTGACTATTTTGTTAGACTTCTTAGGGGGTTGGGAGTAGAAGATGACTCTCCTCCCCCTACTCTTTGACAGCGTGATCTTTTGCTTTTGGCATTCGATCACGGCCTTATAACGGGTTAGCCAATCCATCCCTAGTATATGACGTCAAAGTCTCTGACATCGAACTCTACCAAGTTCGCGAAAAACTCTACGTTTTTTATTACCACATGTATTTCTTTATAACGCTTAGAGCATGCTATTACTTCTCCAGAAGGCAGTTGGATTCCTAAGATAATCATTTCGCACTTAGGTAGATCTAGTTCAGCTACAACTCTCGAAGATAATATGGAACAATTGGCTCCGGAATCAAATAAAACTCTAAGCGGAGTACTTAGGACATGAAAGGTACCTGCCATCACATCACCCTGTGCGGGTATATCAGCCTGGTTGATCACGTTCAACGTTCCCATCGGCGTCCCTTGATTGGCCGGCTGGTTCTGATTCGGATTTGGATTTTGTTGCTGGTTTGGAGGGCGCTGGTTCGGATTCTGAGGAGGCCGATATCCTTGATTGTTGTCGTTCCGGCCTCCTTGGTTGAACGGCTCATTGGGTCCTGTGACTAAATCCTCTCTCTTCGTGATGTTCTCGAGTCGGTCCGACATTCCTCTCTCCGATGGCCAATACGGCCACACCGGAAACATTCGCCCACCTGAGGACATCTCCTCACCAGGTGCGGCCTGCCACACCTCGGACACGGTGGCACTCATCCTCCTTTGTTGAAATTCCGACCATTGTTGTTTCGAACATTCCCGTTCGGACCTCGCCAAAAGTTGTTTTGAAAGTTGACCCGACCAGTAGTGTTGCCCATCCTATTGTCTCGGTTTCTTTTGTCGGGTCCTTGTGCCCCTCGGCTAGATTCCCCAGCAGTCTTCCTCTTTAGCTGTTGTACTCGTGCGACTGCTACCGCACGATCATAGACAGCTTGTAAGTCCGGATAGTTAACTCCGGTGATCACCTCCCGAATTGACAAGTTCAATCCCATTTCGAATTTCTGCGCCTTCTCCCCGTCTGTGGGTACCATCCGAGGCGCGAATCTCACCAACTCCTTAAACCGAGCATAATATTCTTGAACAGATTTTTTCCCTTGTTTCAGGGATAAGAACTCTTCGTACAGTGCTACCTTAGTACTCATTGGGTAGAAGCGCTCCCGGAGTAACTCCATAAACTCGTTTCACGAGTGCGGTTCATCGTCTTCGCCAAGTTTCCCCTGGGTAGCTTGCCACCATTCATCGGCCTCGCCGCCCAGATAGTACGAAGCCACGTGAACCTTTTCTCCTTCCGGGCATCTCACCGCATTCAGTAATTTGTCGAAGATCCTCAACCATTCCTCGAGCTTAGCTGGATCTTCCTCCCCGACATAGTAGGGAGGTCAGTAAGGGTTTATCGAAGCCAAGTAATTGATCCTTGCTTCCGACAGTGGTGCCGCGGCAGCTCCGCCCTGGTTAACGTAAGCATTGCCCAGTGCGACCAGTAGCTCCTCCATATTCCTCATTCGCCCTTCCGCAGGGTTGGGCATTGGGCCTGCTGGGTTTGGCGCCTCAATGTTAGGTGCATGTTCCTCGGGTTGCCCTGGCGTGTCGCGGGTGTTAGGAGTGGTAGGTAAGGTCCTTGGTCGTCCTCTAGGTGCCATTCTGTTATAACCATGCGAGCACAAAGAAGGTTTAGAGTTCTGGGATTTGATAGAGTGTTGGGAGAAAGTGATTTACTAAGTCGAGCGATGCCTACTAAGAGTTGGTTAGGATTTGTATTTATTTATTCAGTCGTTTACGTTAAGGGTATAAGGGTTGAAACGTTGAGACCCTAGGTTTTAGGGTTTAGAGTTCGAGGTACCTTGTCGATTTGTTGTTCGTTTATTGTTGTCTTGTTTCCTTGGTTGGTTGAGTTCCAATAAAATGAAATATAAAGATTGTGTATGAAATAGATGCTTGTGAATTTATTGCTTAATAGGGAACTTTATTCGGTACAAGCGATAGGAATCAAAATGCTGAGAATAGTTCGGGAAAATAGAAAAGAGAACAATAGGAATAATGTATCAATAATCCCTAAGCCTGGGGAGGGTAGGTGGTCAGATCCTCCATGGGGTCATCCTCGTCACTCGAATCCTCGATGGTGCCCGTGCCAAGGGGCTCATGGAACACTGGGCTTGCTGGCCAATCGGGCCCAGCAGCAGGAGTAGGATCGACGGCGGAAACTGGCGTAGGGGCGGCTACCGGGACAGCGACAGGACCAGCAATGGGGCTAGTTACAGGAGGAACTCCCGGGCTAAGAGGGGCATGTGGGAGCAAGATATCCCTTAGGTTGAGCAGTTCATTTCCCAAGATCCCTGCTTGAGTCTCTATGTCGTCAATCTGGGTCCGGAGCTCAGTCTCGCGGGCTGGAGTTCGTTGATTTGAATTTGGAGTTGGTCAGATCTTGATGCCTTGCTTCCCCCAGATTAGTCAGGTGGCCCAGGTTAGCCTCCATTTGTTCCACCCTTAGTCTGAAGTTGTTCACGTTTTGAGGGGTTTCAAGGTATGCTTCGATCAACCTCATTAGAACGTTGATCATGTTCACGTTTGGTGCGGCCATCTAATGTTAACAAGGTATGTTAGAGTTAGAATATGTTTTAGACAAGATTAGATAGGAATTTAAATCTACATGCAATATGCAAGTGCAAGTTCCCTCCCCAATTAAAAATTTAATCTATCCATGTGTTTAAAAATTTTTACTACATGGGTAAAAAAAATTGGGCCTCAATAGCGGGCCAAAATTTTTAATATTTCTTTGGCTAAAATATTGGGCTACGTAGAAATAAATTTTTGGGCTAAAGTAAAACTAGTGGTTTTAAAAGTGATATATTTAAAAATAATGATGGGTTTTAAAATAATGGTATCAAAATAATATAGTAATAATAATATTATTAACAGTAATAATAATAATAATAGTTTTAAAATATATTCCGGGTTCTGATACCAACTTGTAACACCCCGGATTTGATAACCCAGGCCGGGATGTCACCGCCACATCTCCCTAGCAAGACCCGACTTTCCGAGCTCACTAAGGAAATGCAAGGCTTATGGGTACGTAAAAAATTTAAAAACATTTCAATATTGAGTCCGGAAAATAATAATACTTAGTTCAAAATACGGAATAGTAATCATCCATGCACGAAATAGAGTAAATGCAGCGGAAAAGTAATCACGGCCAACATGGCCAAAACTCGGGTTTAACAGGCCCGATTTAAAACAGTACTGAAGTGCAAGAAGTAAAAATGTTTATGAAATAGTTCCCCCAATGCATGAGCATGCGTCACTCGACATACTCTGTAAAAGAAAAATAACAACGAGTTTATTAGTATAAAAATATACCGAGTAAGTTAATCCCTAACTAAACAATTCAGGGGGTTGTATGTGTTTAATTAAAAGTTAGACCTTTTATGCATATTAAAACTAAATTAAAATTTATAGATTACTTGCAGCGGAAAGACATGATTATTATATCAGGCTAGAATACGAAATTTTAAAGCATAACGTACAAGTATAATTTGAAAGCATAATTTAAAAGCATGAAAAATAAATACAATTTAATTAAATACACACTCACAAGTTTTTTAGTATTATCCCGATGACTAAGAAGAGGACATCATACCGGGGAGATCACTAACGAGGCAATCTCAAATCGTATGACCACTAACGAGGCAGTCCAAATAAATGGGAGACCACTAACGAGGCAGTCTCAAAGATAGTAGGACCACTAACGAGGCAATCCAAATAAATACAGCGCGCGAGATCACTCACGAGGCAATCTCAGATAGTAGGGAGACCACTAACGAGGCAGTCTCAAAATAATGATAGCATGAGGATCGGCCCAGCCTATTGAACGGGATTTTTCGAAAGTTCATGTTTCAACGAATACAAGATATTCGATATCGCATTTCATAGTTCGAGTTTTCTCAAGTTCGAAAAATCCAATTATCACAGTTTACGCCTTTTTAAATTAAAAATTCGTCTTTTAACCAAAAATTCTGAAATTTATACAGTAGCTCAAGGACACCCATACGAACAACTTTTATGTTTTAAGTTTCTGGAAATAAGTTTCAAAGTAAGTCAAATTTTGAGTTCTTTACGAGAGAAGATTTCTGCCCAAAGGTTTAATTCTGTCACAGTTTCGTACAATGCCGATTAAAAATTTATTTTAAGTCCAATTAGTCCAAATTTTTTACAGGATGTAGATAACACCTTAATGAACAACTTTCATGTTTTAAGGTTTTGGAAATAATGAGTTTTAGATGTTCAAAAATCGACACCAATACACTGCTTACGCACGGATTCAAAAATTGGTTTGAAACAGGTTCTGAATTCGTCCGATTTGACATATCAAATGAACTCCAAAATCCATGAAATTTTATATGCATAATCTAGACATAATTATCTACAATTTTTGTTTAGAAATGCAAGTTCAAATCGGTCTAAAAACGGGTAAAAAACAAGCATCAAGTCGAATCAATAAAACTGTCATGGTTTCAAACGTCCGGTTTTCATATAGAAACTTTACGTCACGATTTGGGATATCAAATCTTTATGTCAATGGCTGAAATTTGGACACAAAGTAGATTAGAGTCTTATGAAAAAAATCTATGTTGAAAAATTTTTGGTTTGAATTCCCGAAGATAGAGTTTTGGTCGAGTTATTAAGATTGGTCGAGAATAGGGTTTTTGAAAACCGATTTTAGTTACGTTTCTAGATCTTTTAATCCACACGACAATAAACCATAAAAATTGAAGAGTAAGATCTTAACTTACTTAGTTAGAGAATAGGGTTGCTGTAAGGGCTTTCCGGACGTCATAAGGTCGCGACGAATGGCCAACTTCTCCGATCGCTTTTTGTTCGTCCCCCGACGTGAAATCGTAGCAAGGAAAAGAGGATTAGATTTCGAGTTCTTGAGATTTATGGACAAACTAAACACTATAACACAACTTACCAAGGTCCTAGAAGGCATAGGCTTTGTCCGATCGTCCTGTCTTCGCCGGAATACTCACCGGAAAGTGCACTCGAAGAGATTTTGGCTTGGAGAGGAAGAATGAGAGTGTAGAGGATGTATTTTATGTGAGAATGGGTTATGGGGATGTCCCCAACCGTTCTTAAGCCTTTCCTAAGGCTGGGATTCGATTACCATCGAAGGGAATCGGAATTTAGGCAAGAAAATTGCCATGGAAGGAAAGTTTACACCTCCTGCACCTCTGGCGCAGTGGTGACGCGCACATGGAGCTTTGGCCGCGCGGAGCACGCGTGACCAGTCCTGGGACGCGTCTCCCTCATGCCGCATGGTGCCCGCGCGCCGACGCGAGGAGGGCGCGTGACGACCGGACTGGCCGGTTCGGCGGTTTGTGTGGTCCGTCGGGTCTTTTCTTCTTTTCTCTATCAGTTTTCTATCCTCTACGTGTTTGGCTCGACTTCTCGGGTCGTTTCCGGTTCGAAATCTCTATCTTCAATTCGTTACGAACTCGGGTTAATGCTCGTAACATTTCCGTGCCATAATTAATCTAGTTAAATTAGTTCCGATTCCTCTTAACGTTTTTCCCGTGTATTACAGTTAATTAAAAAGATATAAATTGTAAATAAATTAAAAATAGGTATGTCAATTGCGTGTACCGAATAATCGAATAAATGGGTTGTGTCCCTCAACTTCCAACGGAAGGTTGGAGGTTCGATTCCCACCAGCCCCCTATCCCTCCCTTTATTCCACTTTGTAATTATGTTCCCAATCCCTCCCTTTATTCCCCTTTATAATTGTGTGGCATGAGCTCCCATCACCCCTTTGCCAGCCTTCAATGGCTCCTAAAAAAAGGGGTAAAAAAATATCCCCATTTCTACTGGTATTGTCCCTTTCCCTCTTTCCTCCCCAATCAAAATCCTCCCAGAAAAATCCCCTTGCCTCGTTTCTCTGCCATTTTTCTCGATTCAATCCACGCCGGAACCAGGTAGATATCTTTATTTCATTGTTTTTGTCAAGAATTGTAGAATATAGAATTGCACAGAGAAATTGATGGGTAACTACTTCACTAGCTCGAGAAGAACAGTTACAAAATGAATTGGGAATTCGACTTAAGCTAGACAAAGAAGCACTGCTAGACTATAAATACAATGGATCAAAAAAGGATAAAATGACCCATAGCACAAAATAGGCCCACTAACATAGCTAAGCCCAAAACAAAGACTAAAAACAAAACTAACACAACTTTAGCCAACATCTGCTTTGAGCTGCTTTGTAACACCTGTACGAGCTCTAGCTTCATCATCCCCCTGCAAGCTGAAGCTTTCCAAAGGTGCAGCTTGGAACAAAATGCTTGGAAGATTTTCGGAGCTAAACCCTTGGTGAAAATATTAGCTAACTGTTGAGTGGTAGGCACAAAACAAGGATCAATAAGTTGTTGATGATAATGATCCCTGACATAGTGACATCCTACATCCAGGTGCTTCGTGCATTCATGGTGAATGGCATTTTTCACAAGCTGTAAGGTAGACATGTTATCACAAAAGAGAGGATATGGTGAGGACAAAGGAAGTTGGAGTTCTTTGAAGAAAGAACCGATCCAAAGAAGTTCAGCAGCAGCCATCCCAAGACTTCTATACTCAGCTTCAGTTGTGCTTTTGGAAACACATCTTGTTTCTTTTTCTTCCAGGATATCAAACAACCCCCTAGAAAAGCACAATAACCAGATAAATACTTCCTGGAGGTTGGGCAATTCCCCCAATTAGAATCAGAGTATCCTTTGAGTTTAAGAGCCAATCCAAACGGATTAAAAGACCATAATGAAGTGTGTTGTTCAAATATTGAAGAATTTGTATCACCCCACTCCAATGCTTGACTGTTGGTGACTGCATATGTTGACTTAATTGCTGCACGCTGAAGCATAAGTCTGGCCGAGAGAACCCAAGATAAAGGAGTTTGCCCACCATTTTCCTGAACAAGGCAGGGTTGTCAAACAAAGGACCTTCAGTGTCACATTGCTGATGTGGTGGACAAGGAACATTGACTCTGGGAGCTGCTGGAAAATCTACTTCAGAGAGGAGGTCCATAGTATATTTGTGTTGAGTAACAGAGAAGCCCGTGGATGATCTAATGATTTCAAGCCCAAGAAAGTAAGAAGCATCACCTAGATCCTTAATTGTAAACTATTGATGGAGATTGATTTTCAGAGAATCAATCTCAGAGATGTCATCACCTGTAACTAGGATGTCATCAACATATACAACAATTATAACCATCCCTGCATTAGTGAACTTAAAGAAAACACAAGGATCACAGTAAGCAATCTTGTATCCAGAGGTAAGCAGAAAACCTTTTAGTGCAATATACCATTGTCTAGGGGCTTGTTTAAGCCCATATAAAGATTTCTTCAATTTACAGACTTGGCCAGGGGATGATGGAAGACCTTGGGGACACGATATGTAAATTTCTTCATCAAGTGTTCCATGTAAGAAGGCATTATTAATATCCATTTGAGAGATGAACCACTGATTGGAAGCAGCTAAAGCTATAAGAATTCTAACACTTACAGTTTTAGCTACCGGAGCAAAAGACTCATTAAAATCTTTACCATATCTCTGATGAAAACCCTTTGCTACTAACCGAGCTTTACGCTTATTAATAGATCCATCCGGATTATGCTTCACTTTGAACACCCACTTACATCCTATTGGCCTCTTGCCAGATGGCAAAAAGACAAGATCCCATGTGTCATTTTGTGCCAGAGCATCTAGTTCAGCTTGTATAGCTTTATCCCAATGATCAACACCATTAGCCTGTCTAAAACAGGTTGGAACAAATTCAGGATCAGTAATAGAATAACAAACATAATCCTTGTACCTTTCAGGTCTTCTGGTTGCTCTTTTTGGCCTGCCAGCTAGAATAGGTTGAGGAGTAACCTCTGTGCTTAAAGAGTTAGAAGAGGGATGCACCATTGGAGATGGTGATCCAGACGAAGAGTTGTGCAGGGACAACTCAGCTGAAGGAGAAGAACCATACCTGTCAGTGGGAGAGGTATGAGATGTTGCTTCTAAAGTTTGGCTCACTGATCCTTGTGGGATCAGAGGAGAGTGCTCTTGGAGCTGAGGTCCAGTAGGGACTTCAGAGGATCTTGAGCTAGTATGATTTGCAATGGGCAAATCACTGAGTTGGAAAAGGTCTTTTGGAGGGGTGAGGGTAGGTGGAGTGACAACTATATTAGAACTAGAGTCATATGGGGTAGTGCTTTTGAAAGGGAAAATCTGATCATAAAATATTACATCTCTTAAGATCACCTCTTTCTTGGAGTCTAGAATGAGAATCTTGTAGCCTTTCTTATCCATGGCAGTACCAAGATAGACACCTTTCATACCACGGGGATCAAGTTTACCTGTTGGACAAGGGACCTTTACATAACTGAGACAGCCAAATGTATGAAGGTCTGACATATTTGGCTTTGCTCCAAAAAGACCTTCACACGGTGATTGCCATTTCAGTACTGAGGTGGGTAATTTGTTGATCAGATATGTGGCAGCTAACAATGCATCTCCCCAATAATTCTTTGGAACACTGGAGTGAGTAGAAGACTCCTTGCAACTTGTACTAGGTGTCTGTGCTTCCTTTCTACTTTGTCGTTTTGTTGTGGTGTGTAGATACATGATGTTGAGTCATCCCCAATGAAGAGAAGAGCCTGAACATTTCTTGTTACAAAATTCAGACCCATTGTCAGTCCGAATGATTTTCACTACCCCACGAAACTGAGTTTTAACATAGGAAAGAAAATTGGAAAAAAGAGAATATGTATTGAACTTATGCTGCATCAGAAAGATCCAAGTAGATCTAGAGAAGTCATCTACAATAGTAAGTAGATATTTATATCCTGACCTATCACTGATAGAGAAAGGCCCCCACAGATCACAGTGGATCAAATCAAAACAATTAGAAACATGAGATTGACTGACTGGAAAGGGAAGTCTATGCATTTTTTATTCATGACAAATATCACAGGGTACAATGAGTTTAGTATCAAACCTTAACCCCAACTTTGTCATGACAACAGAAGAAGGGTGACCAAGCTTATTGTGCCAAATTGAATAGCTATCAAAGTCAGAAATAGTAGCAAGAACATCAGATGCAATACAAGATTTTTTATTACACTCAAAAGTATAAAGTCTGTTGAGTAAGGTGGCTATTAGCAGTTTTGTTCTAGAGCTGAGGTCCTGCAAGATGCAAGAAGTTGGGTAAAAAATAGCTATACATTTCAAATCTTTAGTCAACTGACTGATTGAAAGAAGGTTCATCACTAAACCAGGAACAAAATAAACATGAGGTACAATGAGATTGTTTGGAAGTCTCACTGAACCAAATTGAGTAGGAGATTTGAAAGAGCCATCCGGCAGAATGATTGAATGTTTAGAATGGAAAGGCCGAGGGTCAAGCATGAGTGAAAGATCAGCACAAAGATTACAACTTGCCCCTGAATCCAAAAGCCACAAGCCATTAAAAGAACTGAAAACAGAAGTACTACCTGCCATGTTGAAGCACCCGCCAGCATACTCCAAAGGAGAGTTCATATTTGAACTGAGTTGAGACTTTGCAAGTTCCTTTATCATATCTTCAAGTTTAGCAAAACAGCCTTCAGCATACTCAGAGATTCCTCCAGATGAAGAAACATCTTCTGACACATTTCCTGTGGTAGAAATAGCTCCAGCAACTCCTTTTCCCTTTCTTTTGTCAGCTAACACCTTACACCGATCAGGAATAACTCCTGAGACCATGAAGCAGCTAGCTCTGCTATGCCCCGCCTTCTTACAGTGATCATAATATGTTGTTTTGTTGGCCAGTTGGTAACATCTATCCTTAGTATGTCCGGTCTTCTTACAGTAGGTACAAGTAACTCCTGCTTTCTTCTCTCCACCGTTCCATCCTTTATTTCCACCATTTTTCTCACCAATCCCAAGAGCAAATTGAGAAGTGTTATTAGTTCTAGTAGATCCAATCAAACCATTTTGTGACTTACAGTTCATTATCATACCAAAGGCTTCACCAGTAGTAGGTAAAGGATGCATAATCAGAATTTGATTACAGATTGAGGAATAAGTCTCATTTAGCCCCATCGGAAATTGTATGAGTAGGTCTTCATCATCATCTTTCATTTTTGACTTCAAAATATCCGGATTATCAGCAGTAAGTGGTTTAATGGATCTAAAATCATTCTAAAGAGTTTTCAATTCACTATAATAGGATGTAACAGATTTATTATCTTGTGTAAGGTTGACAATCTTCCTCTTTAGCATCAAAATCTGAGGACGACTAACTCTTCCAAAACTATCTTTCAATTCATTCCACAAAGCAAAAGATGAAGTAGCATGTACAAATTGTGTAGCAATATAAGGTGAAATAGAATTTCTCATCCATCTCAGAATCAAGGAATCAACTCTTTTCCACAACTTGTAATTAGGATCAGTGGGTAAAGTAGTGGGAAAAGTACATAGGATAAAGCAGTCATTTGCTTTGATGTACAAAGCACTTTCAACATCAGCTCGCCAAGCAGTCCAATTTGTTCCGTCCAACAAGAACATAGTGAGAAGAAGATGTGGTTGATCAGCAGAGGTGAGAGCAAGTTCCTCACAGACTTTAGCTGATTCCTCATAGGTTTTAGCTGGTGCATCTTCAGGAACATCTTCAATCGCCATCACGCAACGAGGAAATAGAATTTGTAGAAGAAAATTGAGGTAGCAAAAGGAATTAATCAGTAGTTTCGAATAACAAATTTGGATCAGAGAGCACTGATACCATGTAGAATATAGAATTGCACAGAGAAATTGATGGGTAACTGCTTCATTAGCTCGAGAAGAACAGTTACAAAATGAATTGGGAATTCGACTTAAGCTGGACAAAGAAGCAATGCCAGACTATAAATACAATGGATCAAAAAAAGGATAAAATGGCCCATAGCACAAAATAGGCCCACTAACATAGCTAAGCCCAAAACAAAGACTCAAAACAAAACTAACACAGCTTTAGCCAACATCTGCTTTGAGCTGCTTTGTAACACCTGTACGAGCTCTAGCTTCATCAAGAATGTAACACACCGTATAATTGATTGATAATTAAATTAATTAATTATGATTAATTAAATTAAATTGGTTAATAGATGATTAAATTAGATGGTGCTATTGTGTAGCCCATCTAGGGCCCGTTTGGATTGGCTTTTGAAAAAAGCAGAAGCCAAAAGCAGAAACAGAAGTGAAAGCCAAAAGCAGAAGCATGTAACTTTTGTGTTTGGATGAAATGTTTGAAAAAAAGTTTTTTCTTAAAAGTGTGTTTGAACGTGTAAAAGTAAAAAATGCTTTTGAAATGAAGTAATTACCAAAAAGGACATACTTTTTATATGAGAATAAGATATATTTATAGTATAATTTATATTCGTATTAAGTAGTAGGGGCATTTAATACTTTGCACGCATTACTAGGTGCTTTTGGCTTCTGTTTTTTCGGAGAAGCAACCCTCTCATAAGCACTTTTGCAGCTTTTCGAGATGCTTTTGCTTTTTATAAAAAGCCAAAACAAACACTCTTTTTTTTCTTTAAAAGTGCTTTTGCTAAGCACTTGAAAAAAAACCATTCCAAGTAGGTTCCTAAGCAATTAATTAGAAGATTTAAGGATGAGGATAGTAGGATACTCAATGCTAAGCCCAATTCATTAGCCCACCTATTATAACCCGTTTGAGACTTGAAATTGAGCATTTTCTTTCTCCTTCTCGTCGCCCATTTGGAGAGGAAATTGGGGATTTCTTTTGGGAGTCAAAATTTGAAGAAACTTGAGAGCAGCCAGGGTAAGAGCTTAGGAAGATGAGAGTTTTGACACATGCAGGTAAGGATTTGGGTTCAATTCCTCAAACCCCTCGTTTTGCCCATTTCGTTTCCCGTCTTCTTGTTCATTCCTTCTTCGCCGGAGATGGGCAACGGTTGCTGCGTCGCCGTCGCGACGACGAAGGGAGGAGCGGCTGTGGCGCGAATGGAGGCCGCGCCTCCGTCGGTGGAACCACCACAGCGTGGTGGCGTGCGTCGCTGTAGCAGCGACGTTGCTGGCCACTGGCGCTGGATGTGTGGCGGCGATGACGGAGGCCAGGTGATGGCGGTGGTGACCTGGTGGGGGTGACTGGTGTGGGGGTTGGGTGGCGGCAGTGGTGTTGGATTTGGGGATTTCTTGATTAAGTGTTCTTTGGCATTGTTGGCTTTTGCATTCTAAATTGTTAACTTGGGGATATAATTGTGTTGTTGGATTTTGGTTTATTCTTTTGTATTATGGATGTTGATAAATAATAGTGTTGATTGCACATTGGAGGTGGGAGATTAAAATGGTTGTTAAGAATTATTGAACAATATGAGTAGCATGTTGAATACTTGAATTGAGAATTTCTCGATTCTTGAATATGTTAGCTTTTGATTCAAGAATATTGTAAGTCAGAGTATTGTGGGATTGGAAGTTTCAAAGGTGGTATAATAAGAATTTGATATGAATTTTGAATTTAGTAGTTGATTGTATTCTATTCTTGAATACTTGGAAGTGTAGAATAGAATGAGTATTCTTAAATATTATTTGGAAAATGGATTTGTTGAAGCTATTCCATGTTGGGAATTTTAAGTAAGTTGATGGGTAAGTCTGGGACTTGCTAGCTTTAAGTCTTGATGTTATAAATTGGAACTGTTGGTTGTGGATTTTACCTTGCTTGAACGTGGAGTTGGAGGAATTGGCTTTATGTGAGTGAGGAGTTGTGGTTCTGATTCAATATTTGGAGATGATTAATTATTGGGAGACCATTATATATAAAAATTTGGATTATTTTATAATATGTTCTAGACCATGGTTATTATTTATTTGTTGGATTGTTGTTTTATTTATGTAGGGATTTGATTCCGAGCACATTGCCTTGGTCCATGCCCTTCCGCCATCGCTTGTTCTCCTCATCCTCCTGGACTACTACATTGCCTATCCTGCAGCAGGTAACTTTTCCATCTTCACATTTATCATATGGGTCATTTTCATTTTTGGTTAAATTGTTTTCGCTTCTGTTCACGAAACTTATAAAATGTGCACTGGACACAGGATTTCTGAACTTATAATAGATTCGGTTTTTTGCTTGGCAAATCATGTTGGATTTTTCTTTGGCAAATATTACAAGTGGTTTTCTTATGAGAATAGATTTGGAAATGCGTACAAGGCAAGATCTTGAAGACTATGTTACTCAGAATCTCTTTTGAGTGTGGGAAACGATTTGAGAATCGGAGGAGTCGACACTCAATTTTTAAAATCTGGGGATACGGGGACACGGTCAAACAAGTGTTTTGACCATTTTCAAGACACGGACACGATTCGAAGTGCCCAAAAAATAATAGACACTCAATTTATTTATAATCATAGTATATTATTATTACTAAAATTATTTATTTTTACAATATAGCCCATTACCCCCTTGTAAGTTATTTAAGTTGTAATTTATTGGGCCCAACAAATTAATAACAGCCGAAGCCCACAGCTCAATATTCTCCTACCCTTATATTCCCCTAATGCAGTCTCACATCTCATTCCTCCCCTACCGCCGTTTTGTTCTCACATCTCATTCCCTCTTGGAGTTTCCAATTCTTCGAGCAGCTCTCAATCTCTCAAGCCTCAGTCACCTCGTCAACACCGCTCCGCCGCCCCCTCCTTCACTTGCGCCCCTTGTGCCGCCAACAGCTTCCTCGTTGTGCTGCTCTCCGCCGCCTTCTTTCCTCCCTCATCCGAAAGCCGACTCCTTCCTCCGAAATGAGTCGAGTCCGTGTCCACTCGCTGGAGTCGTTGCCGGACACGGGATAGAGTCGTGTCCGAGGCAGATTCTCGACCCAAAGGAGGGTGTCCGAGTTTCATAGTTTTATATAACAAAGGTTGATGATAGATGCTATACAAGATAAATTTTCCTATTTATTTGGAAAAACAAGCAGAAATAGGTTAATTTCAATTTATTTAATTGGACGTGGGACGGTGCTGTCATCTCCAGAGATGAGCTCAAATTGAAATTCCAATTCCAATTTATTTGCTAATTGGCACATTTAAAACCATGTTTATTCCAATTTTGTTGGTGGTGAGTTTAATATTTTGCTGCTGCTGCGTGTGTAATGTGTTTTGCCCTGCTACTGGTATTTTTTTTCAAAGTTTGATTTTGTTGAATGCTTATCTACTGCGGTTTTTAGCTGCTGCTACTGTGTTTTTTTTCAATTTTTATCGGGCCTTAGGTCAGGTCCTGTGATGGGTGGGCTTCTTCTTGTTCATCTTTTGGGTCCACGGGTCTTTGTCCGGGTCTTGTTGGTTCAGTTCTTTTTGGGTCTAAAGACATAGTACCTCGGGTTGGGTCGGTTCTGGGATCCTGAAATTCCCTCGGTTCGGGTCTTGGGCCCGGCCCATTGCCATCCCTAGTTGCAATTGACGGATTGTTACTGAAAGTTTTCAAATTATAGAGAAGCAAAAAACTTGTTTTAGTTTATCAATTGAAACATTGATCTGAAGATATAATGGATGATTAGTGCAGCACAATGGAGAAAATAATTTTTCAGTTTGCCGAGAAATGATAATTGATTAGAAGGTGATGGACCTGAAGACATTGAAGCTAGACATTGATGAGCTCATCAATGAGTTTTCACAGGTATTATCCAGAGGCGATGCTATTCTTCTTCTGATTTTCTATTATAATGCTGGTGATTATTAGCTATTTTAGTTTATCCTTATAAATATTTTTATTTTCTATTTTGAATAACAGTGTGGATCAAATGCATTGGCAGAATTTAAAACGGTGTGGGTTTCTAAAAAGTTCTCATATATATTTGAGGCCTGCCCTTCCACTAATCAAAGTTTCTTTATGCAATCACTTTATGCTTACTGCATTGGTAAGTTATCTCAATATCCCATTATATTTACTCATTATTTAATTTGTTACTGTGCCCATTTGTCTTATCCTTAGGCTTGTAGATATTATGAAAATTTGTCTATCTACGAGAACTTGATCCGTGTAATGTATGTTAATGTTATGCCCCCTCCCCCCAACCACCAAAAAAACCAAAAAAAAAAAAAAAATGAAGTTGATATTACAGTTGTAGGAATGGCCAGTAAACTTAAATTCCTAATTTAATTATATTTTAGATTCTTTACATACTTCCTCCCTTTTTTTTTTTTTTTACAATTTGCTACGGACCAACCCAGCAAGCAGTCTAATACACATTTTAAACTATTAATAATTCAAATTCGGTACAAGTAAAAATTCTAAAAGTTAGATATTTAAAAACTACACGACAAGACGAATCTAACAAGATCTCACTTGGCTATATTTAACTTGTATAACTATGATAAAACTTTAAGTTAAAGTGTATGAGTGAATAGTGTCCAAACCCCAAATGGGGTAAATAAAACAAACGGAGGAAGTATAATTTTACATTGTCTAAAATAAAAGTCTAATGCTAAGCTAAAATACGTAAATCTATTTTACTATTTTTGACAATCTTAATAGGAAAGACAATAACACATACAAATGAGACAACTAATGGTCTATGTATTTGATTTTATGAAATATGACTATCAGTTTCACACTTTATTTTCCTTATGCCAAGGCCCTTGGTAACAGCCTGTTTGATGCTGTGGTGGATGAAATATTACTGATCCTTAACTCCTTGTAAATGCACAAATATCCATTTAAGTTTGCAAATATTAGACTAGTCCAGAATTTTCTGATATGCTTATCAGATCTACATAATGTGAAGAATTCCATGTTTAACGAATCTTGTTTTCAATCTTGCTTTTGTGTTTATTCAGTTAACTTGGTTTAAGCTAAATTTTTCATTGTAGTTATGCATTTGTGAAAGGCTTGAATCAATTTCATCTGTTTTAAGATGGATTCTTAATTATAAAGAATCATGCATATAATAAACCTTATACAATCTTGTTTCTATAGGATGGACTTATCAACCATATTTCTTCTGATTGTAGGCTACATAGTTTCGGCTGGATCTCTTGCAAAAAGATTGGGTGGGCTTTATTGTATGTACTGTCTGCGTGAGACTCAGCCATTCAAGCCACCTTACAAAATATATTTGTCTCTTGGTGACTCCATGCTTTCTTTCTATATTTTCATTCTCGCAATGCCTGAAGTTTGATGTTGAGTTCTAGGCTTCTAGCACTCTATACCACATCCCATTATATCGTAATATGAACTTGAGTATGCTCATCCATATGGTTCTTAAACTTTACTAGATGTACGTAATTAAATATGTGTATTGATGACATTACAAGAAATTAATTATTTGCAGTGAGTAATCATCTTGACTCTGTACAAACCAGTCTTATACTCTTGTTCCAAATTATCTCATACTTATTTCATTTGTTAAAGACGACAAGAATTAGATTTTGCCAAATGGATAAACGGAAATACTAAATCTCTCTTCTCAAATTTACTCGATGTCTCAGCCAATTAATTCCATTAACTTCACATTGGTTCAATTGCACTTTAGATTGTTTTAAGTCAAGAACACATACAAACCAAATCTTCCATACACTATAGACTATGGCACGCATAGACAAAGTAAGCGTCATAACACTTTGTGAATTGACCCTTGTTATAGGATTGTCTCTAAAGAACATACCAAGTAGGGGAAGAGTTGATATAAAGAAAATAAATCTAAATGTTCTAATTTCATGCTAAGATGGTCCATGCGTTCATGTTGAAACTCCACCAGTTCTAGTGAAGTGGTTTGACACTGGTTTATAAATTATACAGGAACTAATAAAACCGTTTTTTACTTTCTTGTAAATACTTATCTTATGTTTTCTGTTGCAGGAGAGTTGAGATAGATTAGGAACCTTGTTGTTAACGCAAAGGCAAATAATATGAAATTAGTTTCTGCTTTACTGATTAGTATGCTTGAAAGGAATGTGTTTCTTTTCGGTTTTGTTGGTGTAAATGAAGCTTCTGCAACAGAGAGAGTAATTGAACTCACGGACATACAAAATGCACGTGTCCAAGCCGCATATAAGAAGTAATTTAATTACTCCCCTTATTTAAAAGTTTAGGGTTTTTAAAGTTTTTCTCGCATATGCTTATAATCTAACCTTGAACTCAATAGGTTATTTGCTGATTCCCGGCTGGAGCATTTCATCCATTTGGACATGGTGCGTATATAAGATAATACCTTTTGAATATGCTTAGAATATATGGATACTTCATTAGAAACGATAACTATTTTAGAGCTTCTAGGATCTGTAAAGTCTTCACTTGTGAGTTTTTAATTATTTCACAAAATAGTACCAACTAAATTATGTTGAAGTTATATAATTGGACAAATATCTGTGTTGTAATGTGTTGCCACATTTTATCTGTGAGTAATATGATTAGCTTGGTTGTAACAACAAACAACTTGTCTCAGGATATTATGTAATACGTTATTCAATTTGGCTGTGGGTGGTTTGATGGGGAGTGAGATGGGTAGTTTCAGATGGAGCATACATTCTGACAGAGGAGCTCTATATGAAGCATTGATTTAGTATAGCAATAATAATTTGAATAGGATTTGTTTCCTTTGCTTTATCTATCCCATGTACTTGACTTTAAATTCTAAGCATATCCTCAAATTCCTTATGTCGAACAAGGTTTGGATATGAATTCTAATCCTTACATCCAAACTTCTAACAAAACCTGCCCAAGTATTTATAAGGTTTGAATCGATCACTCGTATCGTTCTCATGATTGGTATGGCTATATTCGTTGGGAACCCATCCTTTCTCTATTTACTATATTTGTCTTATTATATTTTGTTCAAAGGACAAGGAGCTTGATGTTGATGTTTTCAAGCACAAGTCATTGAATTATGCTGTTGCCAAGGAATTTGCAATTAAAGGTATTTTCAGTCCACTGTGCATGGAACTTTTATTGTAATTTATGCTTCATGAAAGATAGTCTCCCACTTTGATGCAACTCTAAGAAATGCTATTGATTGATCCTTCGGGCTGATGTGATGTGGTAGCTATATATAACTATATTAAATTCATATCCTAGAGTTGAATGCATTTTCTTACTCCTCTTCTCTTGATAATTTATGGCCTGTGGTTGCTCTCTTCCATCATTGCAAAAAAAAAAAAAACATCCATTTTGTAATGTCTATTTTGTTTACTTGATATTAATTTTTATGTTGATGATCAGTCCTAGTCCTATCAAGAACATGCTGTTGTTTTTATCAATGTCAAGTTATCAATATTGAAATGTTTATTGACATCAAATCTGATTCTTTTGGCTACTATAGAGGCCAGTCGAGTTATTGATATGGAGAATGTGAAGCACATAGCAACAAAGGAAGGGTTAATTGGAGATAAAGTGGAGAAAATTGCCATGTATTGGAATTCCCAGAAAGGATTGTTGTATGAACAAACAGGATTTACTCATCTACCACATCGAGACAGTGACAACAATTCACACATTGAAAATCGGAATATCGGACAGAATGAACCTTTTGATGCTCTTGGAAAGTGTGATGGCAATAAAAATGTTGAAATGCAGGATGACCCGGACGATTTTGGCAAGGAATTGGAAGAGGCTTTGTTGTTTGAACCTTTTGCATTTCACGATGAAGTACCTGAGCCTGTGGACTCTATGGATGAAAAATGAAAATTTTTGACGACCTGAGAAAATGAAGATTACACTAACAATAATCTAAGATCAATAGCTTCTCTTTGGTTCTGCCTGTACTGGTACACTGCAGATTTTGATTTTTATTACATTATAATTCTATTGTCTATAATTCTAAAATTTCAATCTTTCCTAAATTTGTTTGGGTTAGTGATATAGTGTTTGTATAGTTATCAAGATCTCAATTTTGATCTTAGGATCTTACGATTCTACGATCTCACCCATTGAAAACGATCCAAATCTTTGTAGGATATTAAAATTAGTAGGATCTTGATCTTGATACTGATCTTTATTGTAGGATTCCGATCTTAATTGTAGAATCTCACAATCCTATGCGATCTGATCCTATCAAAATTTTAAAATATGCTCTCATAATCTAATATTTATCATAAGATCGGTCTTAAATTCTATTTTTTAGACTTATACTTCCTCCGTTTTTATTATTTGCTACGGATCCACATTTCACGCAGTCCAATGCACATTAATCATTAATAACTTAAGTTCGGTACAAGTAAAAATTTTAAAAGTTTGATGTTTAAATACTATACGACGGAACGAATCTAATAATATCTCACTTGGCTATATTTTAACTTGTATAATTATGATAAAACTTTTAAGTGAAAAAGTGTGTATGAACAGTAGCAACTTATTCAATAATGCAAATATTCTAAAACGGAGGAAGTATTGCTTTATCGCTTCTCTTTTGTGTTATGTTTTCACTTGTTAATATATATAATGTTTTCATCTATTGATGCAATTTGATAGGATCTTAGGATCAAACTTCTTGTATAGACAAAATCCAACCTAAGATCTCGATCTTGATAATCTTGGTTTGTATATCTAATTATAGAAGTCTACTATTTTGTACTCCCTCCGTCCCACGAATTGTGGTTCATATTCCTCTTTGGGCTGTCCCACGAATTGTGGCCACTTTCCCTTTTTAGATAAATTTAAATAATATAAATATGATTAGAATCTTAATGATTTCTAAATCCCATTAAAAGTAACTAATTTTACTATTATGCACAACTACCAATACACTTTTATTTTTCTACCTAAAATCCCTTGCATTTGTTTAATTCTTCATATTTTAAAATTAGTACAAATAAAAAATATATAAAATATATATTCTAAATCTAGACGTCAAGACGATACTAACAAGACCACACTTGAATATTTTTCTCTAATTAAATCATTACAATAATATTTTGTCAAAGTTAAACAATAAAGAAAGTCAAAATTCATTAAAATTTTAAACACAAATACCCACATCACTTTAACTACTAAATCTCACCACACCCCACCACATAAATTACCGTGCCAAAAAAAACGAGTCACAATTCGCGGGACGGAGGGAGTATTAAGTACCCATTCTACCCTCCGGTTTCCATGCAATTACAACAAGTTTCATCGTATTTCCACCTTTTGATATCTCTTCATTGCGGCTGCAAATCGTACGCCGCCCTTCCGTTGGGCCTGTTTCAACCTGCTAACTTGCATCTCCCCCCAGCCGTCGATCGCATCCATCCTCCATGCTACTCTTGCCGTTGGGCCAAGTCAACCGGTTCCTAGGGTTGTGGCTAGTGGATGGTTAAAAAATCAGACGCAAAAAGCTGATAAAGATTTCGTGGGCAATTACAATCTTGATACATAAATGGGATGTGTGAGGAAGTAAGAGTATGAGTTTTGATCTTTAAAGACGCTTTCAGTTAGTGTGAACGTCTGATTCAATTGATGTTCAAGCAATTTTGTTTGAGAAGCGAAATGGAGTTCTATTTTATTTTGTTAATTGAAGCTATCTTTTGTTCATTCTGAACTCTGTTATTAAGGCTCAAGTTTTTGTGCAAAATGGAACCAAGAAAACCAATGGGTTCGGAAGATTAATGTTCAAATTTAAGGCTAGCCAAAACACTCTTGAGTATTTGGTGTTTGGGGGTTGTCAGCAAGGACTCATTGAACTTAACCTTGGTTTTGTTGGTTTTATATTTCTTAATGAGGTAAAGGTTTGGTTGTGTTCTGCTTCTGCAGCAAAGTTGCTTCTATCTTTGTGTATGGCTTGTTTATATTTCAGCTTATTGGCTTGGCATGCTTCGCCATTATGAAACTTTTTCTTTTGCCTCTTCAGCAGAGGAACCACATTGTCAAATGGTTTAATGAAACCTATTCATATGCAGTACGCCCACAGGAAATGCGTCCAGCACTGGTGCAATGAAAAAGGAGATATTACCTGCGAGATTTGTCATCAAGTATACAATGAATCCTCCTAGCTGTCAATCTACTGAGTCTCTTTATCATTGTGGTCTTTTCCATGCATAAAGCTTATCTCTCTTTAAGTATCTAGAACATATGTATGCATTGATCATGACATTTGTATTGCAAATCCAGATCCTTACTTTCTGAGGCATTAGACAGAGACTGTTGGTGCTTCAGATGTTCTTTCTTATTATATTCTTGGAGTCATGCTGATTAGTACAATCTTAGTTCATTGGTTTATTTATTTATTTATTCATTACAAACTTAGCACTACCTTTGTTGAAATGATGTCACATCCTTCTTGATGTACAGTCATATCAACCGGGCTACACTGCCCGTACACAACTTCAATCTGATGAAACTGGCATTGATATTGATTATTGGGTACTTATCGTTTTTTTGGGCTCAGATTTTAGTGAGGATTCTAGAGTGCAAATTGTTGTCCTTGATTTTGACTTAAATGTACAAATGAGTGACTTGGTATATGATCCTAGGTTTCTGGCTATTGCTGATGCTGAACGTCAGTTTTTGTTTTTGGAATCAGGATACAAAGATTATATAATGGTGTTAACGCAAGTGGTACCATCTTTTGCCGTTCAGCTGCACCAATTGTAAGTCTCATTTCTGCAAATTATTATCACCATTGTATCGTTCTTGATGGAATATAAAAGGGAAGAACCATATATTTGAGTTGAAATTCTCCATCTGTTGTCTGTTCCAAATCCCAAGTCCATGGTATGTGTTTTGCCTTTCCCTTGGAAAATTAATGTAGAGGATGGACAAATGAATAATGCCCTTCCATTAAAAAAAAAAATGCTATAATGGATGATGATGTTGCTGCTATCAAATTTCATGATTTCTTTTCAAGCATTTGGGAATGACGTTGATGTATTATTGTATTCTATATAATATTG
This sequence comes from Hygrophila difformis, assembly GCA_030278955.1. Lineage (NCBI taxonomy): Eukaryota > Viridiplantae > Streptophyta > Magnoliopsida > Lamiales > Acanthaceae > Hygrophila > Hygrophila difformis. The sequence goes on along the minus strand of JAOANR010000007.1, from coordinate 37,005,293 downwards.
CTGGATGTGACATTTCAATTTATATTGTGTAATTGTGTTGCTCTTCAAATTGGCAGTTGATGGCTCTTCTGCTGCTGAGGCATGCTGTGTTCATCACTGATAATGGAAGTGGTGATGGCGATGGAATCGAAGATGCTTCGGCTTTTTTCTCTGTATGTGGGGTTGAACAATCAACGATATTTATGTCTATTAGTTGCTTTCTCTTGTTGTTCAGAGATCATGGCTAATTAGTCTGATTATAATCATTCTGAACGCAGCTGTTATTGCTTCGAGCTGTTGGATTTCTTCTGCCTTGCTACATCAGGATTTGGATCATCAACATCTTGCAATGCCGTAGGCAAAGACAGGCAACTCTTGCTTCAACACTAACCACCTGCCTTTTTCTTGTGAATCTCTCTAGGGAGTAAATAACAAAACATATGAACAGGAGGCCGCCGCATGCCATGGATCTTTAGTTGGTCACTAACTTGCAAGAACACGAAGAACAATGAAGAACAACGAAGAACAACGAAGAGGAAAGGATAAGGAAGCAAACCACAACAAGAACCGAAGGGGGAAGCAACCAAAGGAGTAGAACCCGTGACCTCAACCCAATCCTCCAAGCTCAAGCCTTGATTTCGTAATCACAAGGATGCTTCAAGCCCAAGTGATGAATGTTTCCCAACAAGCATTCAAAGGTGTGTGTGAGAGTGTTTGTAAACTCACAAGATGATCTCTTTGAAGAGAGAAATTCAAAGGTTTATTCAAGCAAAGGTGCCAATGAGAGTGGGGGATGTCCTATATATATAGGCCAAACCCACAAGTACAAATTAAACAAGCCCATGAAAGTATTAAACAACCTAGGAAAGGAGAAACACTTATACCATTACAGTAATATGTCTACTGTCTAAAATACTAGAAGCAGTAAATAATATCCGACCATCTTCTGACTTGTCCGTTAATTGCCCGATGGTGGTGGTGGCCGACCTCCGGTCAACTTCCGGCCAATATTCCGGCGATGGCTTTTTACTTGCAAATGGAATTCCCTCCAGCTTCTTCCAACTTGATCATGAGCAATGCTTCCGGATGGCCCCCTTCTTTGTTAATTTTAGATTTGAATTCCTCAGACTTGAGAAGGTTGACAATCCAGTCGATGAATCTTTTAGCCCGGCTCCTGGAGCATGGTCCTTCCGGAATAAGTAACGCAGCAGATTTGGCTTCCACGCCATTCCCTCCCCCTTGAGAAGGTTGAGCCATCAACTGATCAAATTCTGCATCGTCCTGCTCGAAGAGGGTAAGATCTGCAACATTAAACGTAGCATTAATTCCATGATCAGGAGGCAATTCTAATTTATAAGCATTGTCATTTATTTTCTCCAAAACACGAAATGGACCGTCCCCCCGTGGGGAAAGTTTGTCACGTCGCTTCAATGGGAATCTCTCCTTCCGCATGTGGAGCCAGACCCAATCCCCGGGCTTCAAGAGTAGTTTCTTTCGCCCTCGGTTGGCATACTTAGCATAAGTCTCCGCGGCCTTCTTCAGGCTTTCCTGGACGTCCTTGTGAAGCTCCTTAATAGCTCGAGCCCTGTCTCTGCCATTAACATTGAAATGCTCATTGCGTGGCAATGGCAGAAGATCAACAGGGGTTAGTGGGTTGAAACCATAGACAATTTCAAAAGGTGACATATTAGTGGCACTATGGACATGTCTGTTATAAGCAAATTCAATATAAGGTAGACACTCGTCCCAACTCTTGTAACTAGAAGCAGTTATGATTCGTAGCAGATTACCCAAGACTCTGTTGACGGCTTCAGTTTGCCCGTCTGTTTGAGGGTGATAAGCTGTAGAGAACAAGAGCTTCGTACCAATTTCATGCCACAGAGATTTCCAGAAATAGCTAACAAACTTCGTGTCTCGGTCCGACACAATCGTCTTTGGGATCCCATGAAGACGCACCACTTCTTTGAAGAATAGCTTGGCAATGTGGTGTGCGTCATTAGTCTTTGTGCAAGGAATGAAGTGCGCCATCTTGCTAAACCTGTCTACCACCACAAAAATTGAATCTTTGTTTCGTGCAGTCCGTGGTAGTCCCAGCACAAAGTCCATAGATAGATCAATCCAGGGTCCATCGGGAATTGGTAGCGGCATGTACAACCCATGTGGCTTGGATGTGGACTTGGCTTTCAGGCAAATGATACACTTGGAGATGAAGTCGTCCACATCTTTCCTCATTCCCGGCCAATAGAATCTCTCACTCAAAATTCCAAACGTGGCAGCCTGTCCGAAATGTCCCATAAGGTCGCCGTTGTGAACTTCTTTGATGAGTAACTCTCTAACGGATCCCTTAGGAATGCACAGCCGGTTCTCATAATACAAAAATCCATCGAGTCTTGAAAACCCCTTGAACCCGTGCTTCTCAGTTTCTGCCCAAATTTCCTTAAAGTCAGGATCAGTGGAATATTGATCCTTAATATGCTCGAAGCCAATCAAGTGAGTAGTAGCAATGGCCGCCAACGCCAGTCTGCGGGATAAGGCATCAGCAACAACATTTTCCTTTCCCTTTTTGTACGTAAGCACATAGGGGAAAGTTTCAATAAAACCACTCCATCTGGCATGCCTTTTTCCCAACTGTCCTTGGTTCCGGATATGCTTGAGGGTCTCATGATCTGTGTGAATGATGAACTCACGTCCCCTCAAATAATGTTGCCACGTCTTTAAAGCTTGAACCACAGCGTAGAGTTCTTTGTCATACGTCGAATAGTTCAATTGTGCACCAGAGAACTTTTCACTGTGGTATGCCACTGGCTTCCCATTCTGCAATAAAACTGCTCCCATGCCCGTCCCTGATGCATCGCATTCTATCTCAAAGGGAAGATCAAAATCTGGTAGGGCTAGAACCGGTGCATGAGTCAGCTTTTCCTTCAGACTATCGAAACTCTTTTGCTCAGACGGCCCCCATTTGAAGATGAGTCCTTTCTTTAGTAGAGAAGTAAGGGGTGCCGCAATCAGACTGAAATTTGGAACAAACCTCCTAAAGAAACCACACAACCCAAGAAATTGTCTGACCTCGTGCACATTCGTGGGTGGTTTCCAATCAGAGATCGCCTTTATTTTCGAATCATCAACCTTAAGACCGCCACGTCCAACAATATATCCCAAGAATGAAAGCTCGGTTGCATGGAAAGTGCACTTCTCCTTGTTGGCATATAACTGAACTTCTCGCAACCTATTAAGTACCTGTTGGACATGAGACAGGTGGTCAGATTCATTCGCACTATAAACTAATATATCATCAAAATATACAACTACAAATTTATTTATGAAAGGGCGAAGTGTCTCATTCATAAGCCGCATGAATGTTGAAGGCGCGTTTGTCAGTCCAAATGGCATGACAAGCCATTCATAAAGTCCAAATTTCGTTTTGAACGCTGCCTTCCATTCATCTCCGAGTTGCATCCGGATTTGGTGATAGCCACTTCGCAAGTCTATCTTGGAAAATATGCTGGCATGTCCCAGCTCATCAAGCATGTCATCCAGGCGTGGAATTGGGTGCCGGTACTTGATAGTAATTGCATTCACTGCTCGGCAATCTACACACATGCGCCATGATCCATCCTTCTTGGGAACCAATAGAACAGGTACAGCACATGGTGAGAGGCTCTCTCGGACCCATCCCTTGCTCATTAATTCTTGAACTTGTCGCTGCACTTCTTTTGTTTCCTCCGGATTCATGCGGTAGGCCGGGCGATTTGGAATTGAAGCACCTGGCACGAAATCGATTTGATGTTCAATTCCGCGCAAAGGTGGTAAACCCGCCGGGACTTCATCCGGGAAGATATCAGAATTCTCCTCTAACATCCTGGAAAAATTAACAGGAATATCAGGTGCAGCAGTGCAAGTTCTATAAACATCATTAACAGGTTTTGCAAATGCAATGAAACAGTAACCTGTTGAGCTTAGCTCGCGCAAAGATTGTTGGACTTCAGTTCTAGTCATCAGGAGGCAAGGATTGGAAGAAGGCTCTTGAATGCAGATAGCTTTCCCTTTGCTCTTGGTCTTCCTCTCCTCTTCATCTTTCTTCATATTTGACCGTAGAACCTCCTGATCCGCTCTAACTATCTTCACAGATAATGGTTTGATGTTGATTTTCTTTTGCTTGTAAACAAAAGACATAGTGTTGGCACGACCCTTATACTTCACATCGCGATCATACAACCATGGTCGGCCCAGCAAAATGTGGCAAGCAGTCATAGGGATCACATCACAAATAACATTTTCTGAATAGGAACCGATTTTGATGGGAATTTTAGCACGTCGGTTGACTTTCAGTTCACCATTATCATTCATCCAGTGAAGGTGGTAGGGCCTTGGATGCTCTTCCGTTGGAATGCCTAACCTGCGAACAACATAAGCACTCACAGCATTAGTGCAACTTCCGTTATCAACAATTATAGAAGCAACATTATCCTTTAAATCACAATGACAGTAAAATAAATTCTCCCTTTGTTCATCGGCGCGAGGCTTTTCTTCAGTCTTCTCGGCACTAAGAGCCCGCATAGCCACAAGATTAGTCAGAGTGCGGTCCTCTTCAATAGTTTCCTCTTCCCCATAAAATTCATCACTGTCATCTGATTCCTCCACAATTTCTTTCTCAGCCTGTTCTTTTTCCTCATTAGAATCTATGATTCTCCATGAACCATCTTCTAACAGTGCAGCTCTCTTGGTAAAAGGGCACTCAGGTGAGTAGTGTCCCTTTCGACCACATTTGAAACAAGTAACCTCTTTCTTCCGGTCCTTCTCAAATTTAGGCCTCTCAATGACTGCGGGTTTAGGACCTTCCAGGCGGTGGGTCTTGAATTCCCTAGCCATCTCAAATCCCTTTGGCTTTGGTTTCTCCTCTCTTGGAACAAATGTCCTTTGATTCCATGGCTTCTGAGAACTAGATCCGGAATCCTGTCGGTAGTGAAATTTCTGCACGCGTGGTCTATCTTCTGACTCTAGCTTAATAGCTAACTCAACCAAGTCTGACAGAGTGTCGTAAGGCCTAAGCTTGGCCTCCTTTCTGATCTCAACTCGGAGTCCTCTGAGAAATCTAGACTTCGTGATGCCCTCATCTTCTTCTACTCCGGCTTTCATCAAAAGGATCTCCATTTCCTTAAAGTACTCTTCCACCGTCTTGTTCCCTTGAACAAGAAACTGCATCTTATCATACAAATCCTGGCGGTAGTGAGATGGAACAAATCGGTTATCCATGACTCGCGTCAGTGTAGCCCACGTTTGAATGGGATCATAGCGATTTCGTTGAATCTCATGGACTATCTTCTGCCACCATACCAACGCATAATCTTTAAATGCACAAATGGCCAAATTGACCTTCTTGATATCCGAGTAGTTATGGCAGTTAAAGATGAGCTCCATGGATTGCTTCCATTCAAGGAACTCATCCGGGTTGGACGTGCCCCGGAATGTAGGAATGTCAAACTTTATCCCCTTCAAGTCATGGTCCGCCTCATCATTTCTGTTATGCCTGCGACGATTCCTTTCATACACTTCAACCTCAGAATCAGATTCAAATTCCTGGTGGTTCTGTCTGACTGGCGGTGGTCTATTCGGATTTCTAGGAGGGGGAGAAGTGGCTGGCCTATTCGGGATAGGATTTCTGCGAGCAGCTATGTTTCGAGGTCCCTGCCGCCGATGGAATGCTGGATTCATTTCCTCCCTTTGTCTTTCCTCAAGTTCATCCTCAGCTTCCTCTATCTCACGGTCCCTAATACCCCTAATATCACCCCTGTGGCTACGAGGGCTATTCGGCACTGTAGGTGGGGTCACCTGAGGCGATCGCTTGTCGAATTCTTCCTGTAATTTGAGCTCAAGACGTCTCATGGTTTCGGATTGTACAGCATTACCATGCATAACCATGTCGTCCTTAAAACTATCAACCCTATGGTTGAGGTCATCCATCCGCTGATCCATATTGTCCAGTCTGACAGTCATTCTTTGCAGCATATCCATCAAATCCCTGTTGGAAGGTTGAGTGTTACCTGCCATCTGAAAGTTCTAGACACAAAAGGTTAAGTAGTATCTGCAAAAGAAAAATGAAAATGGAAATATTATATATATATATATGTATAATAACAGACAAAATGAATATATCTGGATCACTCGAAAGTCCCTCAGTTTGCTCACAACCCAATGTCTGTCTGTTGGGTTAATTCACGCGCTGAGCCAAATGCAGTCCAAAGTGATCACCAAGTAAGTCTCGAGTGTCGGAGAGTGGGGCCTGAATATACGTACGCACAATGCAAGATACAAATGCAATGTTCGACTCTATCAACAACCGCTAGGAAATATGTGAAATGCAATGCAATGAAATTATGTTCACAGTTTTAATCGGCAATTGCAATCCAATAATTCCAAGACCTCACAATATAAAAGTGAACTCACCAAAATTTGAAAAGTGGTAGCTCACAACATTCGACTCCCAAATATTGATCGCACACCCAAGTGTTTACTAAACACACATAAAATCCCTAAATTCCCAAGATGGGGTCCACGATGACGAAAGTCTTCAAATTTTTTTTTTTTTGACTTGGACGTCACTTTTCTTTTCCTTTTTTTTTTCGTTTTTTTTTTTTTAAATAAATAATATATTCAGCAAGTATGTCAAAATGTGCAGATGTAGCGTGAGTTGGCTGTCTCAAATTCACTAATTCCCAAAAAAATAAAATTACCCAATTTCGTGCCGCAACAATTAAAACCAACTAGTTGTTGCTGGGTCCCACGAGGCTAACCAAAATTTTCCAAATTGAGATTGTACGTGTAGTGTGGATAAGGGGATGTACAAAATATATATATATGCGGGGCCCACGGGTGGAGACACAATTTTGAAGATTGGATTTGTGTCTTGTATTTCAGTCGCTCTATTGGACAATTTGGTGACAAGTTTCCCCAAAGTTTAGCAAGGCACGTGGGTAAGGGTGCTTATAGGAGTACAACCAATTTAATTTATTTTCCCTACTTCTTGCTACAGCCGAAAATGAGGACCTTTGAGCCTTAAATTTCATCTACCCAACCACTTTGTCAATCAAGGACCCATACACTATTTAGTATAGCAATAATTTCCCTAGCCTTTTGACCCCACTTCCATGACTTTCTTGGCAATGACTTGCAGCAAAAATTGAATCCTTTCAAATCAAGTAGCTAGGATTTGGAATTAGGATGGCTATCAATTATTGACAAAACACACGGCAAATTACTCCTTTTAGATCAAAAGATTGTACACTAGAACATTATGAATATTATAAATGAACTTGAAGAATACACTCAAGAACACTCAAGTATTCACTCAACACTCTTTTGGAATTGTTGATGCAAATTATCCAATTAATCAAGCAAACAAATTGCAAATGCAAGCACAACACATATAAGAGGCCAAAGAAACTAAGATAAGCACAAATAACACTCAATTATGAAAACAAAGAGCAAATATGGGCTGCTGTCAAGAAAATTTTTGAAGATGGGATGAATTTGTTGAAAAACACCAAGAACAACCCCAAATCTTCAAAAATTCATATAAAATGATTTAATTGACCAAATTTTTCGAATCTTATATGAATCTTTAAGTAATCGAGCCAATGAATCCAACTATGAAGTCAGATTAACCCAAAACTTCACGGATGAAAACCAGACTGGCGTGAACAGTAACCAGCACGTAAGAATTTTATGGTTTTTGGACAAGAACAACACATAAACTTCAAAAGATCATAACTTTCGCATACGATGTCCGTTTTCGAAGATCTTTATATGTAAACACATCTACACGACGAGAGGAACAGGAATATGTAACCAGATTTCAGAGATTCTCAACGAGTCAAAACCAGATTTTCGAAAAAGTGGACAGCAAGCTATTTTTGGTGTTTTTGAAGAATTTTTCGATTTTTATGGTTTTGTAACATATGGAAGAACAAGTAGAACCAACTTAAGCTCTGATACCAAAAATAGATTAAGCTGCCATGGATCTTTAGTTGGTCACTAACTTGCAAGAACACGAAGAACAATGAAGAACAACGAAGAACAACGAAGAGGAAAGGATAAGGAAGCAAACCACAACAAGAACCGAAGGGGGAAGCAACCAAAGGAGTAGAACCCGTGACCTCAACCCAATCCTCCAAGCTCAAGCCTTGATTTCGTAATCACAAGGATGCTTCAAGCCCAAGTGATGAATGTTTCCCAACAAGCATTCAAAGGTGTGTGTGAGAGTGTTTGTAAACTCACAAGATGATCTCTTTGAAGAGAGAAATTCAAAGGTTTATTCAAGCAAAGGTGCCAATGAGAGTGGGGGATGTCCTATATATATAGGCCAAACCCACAAGTACAAATTAAACAAGCCCATGAAAGTATTAAACAACCTAGGAAAGGAGAAACACTTATACCATTACAGTAATATGTCTACTGTCTAAAATACTAGAAGCAGTAAATAATATCCGACCATCTTCTGACTTGTCCGTTAATTGCCCGATGGTGGTGGTGGCCGACCTCCGGTCAACTTCCGGCCAATATTCCGGCGATGGCTTTTTACTTGCAAATGGAATTCCCTCCAGCTTCTTCCAACTTGATCATGAGCAATGCTTCCGGATGGCCCCCTTCTTTGTTAATTTTAGATTTGAATTCCTCAGACTTGAGAAGGTTGACAATCCAGTCGATGAATCTTTTAGCCCGGCTCCTGGAGCATGGTCCTTCCGGAATAAGTAACGCAGCAGATTTGGCTTCCACGCCACCGCAGCTCTGGCAGCTGCACGATTTTCCATCGTCGTTCAAGCAGCACAAAGAAGAGGTCTCCTGATGGCACCAGCATCAGCTTCTTCACGGGCCAATCCCCACCTGGAACAAATCTAACATCTGTGGTAAATTTTGCATTGTGCTTTACAATGTTCCTTCTGAAGAAAGAAGAGAATGATGATCAAACTATGACAGCAACACGTTCCTTTTCTTTTTTTTATCCCCAATACATTTATGTATATGTCAGTCAAATAGATCTGCTGAGCCCTCTTCGGGTAGACTGATGATTGACCAGTTTGATATCAACCACTCTCATAAAGTCTGCTTTTTTTGTTCACTTTTTTGTTTCTTTTTCCATTTTGCGCACTATGTTGTGTCGTGTGCAATGATTTCCGAACCTGTTTGCCTTTCCCTCAGAGAGATGTTGGACAAAGGGTCTGTAAACAGTGAGAATGTTTGTTCTTTCTATATATGTTTGTTCTTTCTATATTACTTAGAATAATTAAGCTAATATAGATGGGATTCTTTATTTCATTTGCTGCCTACAAGCATTCTTTTCCCTCTTGGATATTAGTGTATATATGCCCACACTGTAGGAAAGCGTTCAACTTATTGTGTCTTATAGGGGAATATATCTTGGTGGTGAAGATTTGCATACACTCTTTGAAACTCAATTTGGTATATTAAAAGGCAAAGAATAAGTCCACCTTATGTAATCTTTCGATACCAGGCTATACTATTATGAGTTAAGACCATTGCATCTTGTCCCTTAAAGACACTATCGAATCTTTCAAACTAGAAAATAGGACACTAGAAGTAATACTCTAGAATACATTCTCTGCTGTGTATGATGTTTTTAGTTGATTAATAATGTAAAATAAAACAGCAAAAGCTAAAGGTTAGATTGAAAATCTAGAGTGTCCCTTGAAGAATTCCGCCTTTGTTTTGGGGTCATAGATAATGGAGTTATCTTTGTTTATTGAATTGGACTTTGAATTAGATGATTGGTGCAAAATTAGATTCTTATGCTCAATTTTATTTTTTGAGTTCAATTTTTTTATTATTTTTAGACTTTTAGGAATTATGTTCCCTTTGAACTTTAGTATATTGGAGTACTGAATTTCTGCATCTTCCGGCTGTGTCCATGTTCAGGCTTCTATATGGTGGCTGTTGAAAGGCAAACGCAGAACAGGGAAAAAATGATGGCTGAAGCATCAAGGGCTTCTGAATCTGTTGCCAAGGGTAGAGAATAGTCTGAATCTAGATTGCTGATGTCTACAACTTGAGGGTTGCCTTAAGACTAAAGTATTTTGGTTATGCTCTCCCTTTGGTCATCATGCTTTGTTTAGTTGCATACATTGTAGTGTTTTGGAACTCCTCGCTTAATCTTTGATCCTCATTTGTGGCTGTCACACATATGGCATTTACTTGAGGTTAATAAGGAGTCCGCAGGCGTTCTGATTTAAATTTCCTGTTTGGCCTTGAGGAAGTGCAATGTATGCTCTTAGTGCTAGCGGGAATATATGCATAGGATAAAATGAAGAGAAAGAAAGATATACAACTAGAGTTTCTTGTGGCTACATTTCTTTGAAGACTTCAATTATTATGCCTCATTGCCGCCTTTGTTTCAGATGCCTCATGTAGTAGATGAACCAGAAAGGGGATCATACAATACATAGCAGCAGCATTAATACAACAAAATGGAGTTCAAGTAATTTGCACATCTTAAGAGTGGAAATAAAAGTCCAACTCTACATAAAAATTGCTAGCTACCTATGTTACTTGGACTCTCTTTTGAGTACCAGACACGATCCGGGAATCGGAGGACTCGACGCTTAATTTTTAAAAATTAGGGATACGGGGACACGGTCAAACAAGTGTCTTGACCATTTTCAAGACACGGACACGATTCGGAGTGTTCGAAAAATAATATTGGACACTGGATTTATTTATTATAATTAGGGATGACATTGGATCGGAGGTGGATCGGAGAAGAGTAAATCCACCTCCATCCATGAATGTATATTTATCATCCAACCCACTCATCGTCCATAAAAAATTCAACTCAAATCCAATCCACCCATCAACCATGGGTGAAACGAGTGGATCGGGTGACTAATGGATTCAAAATAAGCATAAACTTGCAATTATTTAAAGACAATTCATGTTTGAACATTATAAAGTCTGGAAAACTATACATGATCTGCGATATATAGACATGGCCCAAAAAGTAGAAGAATCGAACGCTTAGAATGAAATGGTCAAACGGGGGAATTATAAAACATGTCGAGGAGTTCGATATTAGGAAGATTAGTCGATAACTCCCTTAGCAATAAGTGACAGAATTACAGGGGAATTGGAAAAGGTTGGAACAACGGAAGGGACTGTGGAAGAAAAAATGGAGGAAAAACTATGTTATATTTTTTTTTACTAAAACATATTGAGTATATATATGTATATATATTTAACAAAATATACCGGGTGATGGATGGTTTGGATGGTGGGTTGGATGATGGATCGGGTGGTGGATTGGATGAGCCTAAATCCATCTCCGACCCAGTCCGTCACCCGATCCACCCATTATCTATAAGAATCCATTTTGTCGGGTTTTCATCCATTTTGTCGGTTTGTATGGATCTGATTTTGAGCGGTGCGGGTGAAATTGTCATCTCTAATAATAATAATAATAATAATAATAATAATAATAATAATAATAATCCAAGTAATTAATGTTCCACATCCCAATGTAGGCTACCTCGCCCAATGAATAAGAATAGATAACGAAAAAATTGAAGAGAAAATAAAATAAGAAAGAATAAGCGAAAAAGAAAAAAAAAGAAGAAATAAAAATACTTCTATCTAGGGAGAGTGAAAAACAAATAATTGAATGGACGAAAGAGTGAGACAATAGGGAATAGGGATGGATTGAAAAATTGGCTGTAGCCTGTAGCAAACGGAAAAAAGAGAGTTAAAAATTAATAAAATAGTATAATACAGCCACGCACATTTTCCCCATATTCATAATTAATTACTGTTTATCTTTCCCGTTGTACCCTACATTTTTTGCACCCCTTCGCTCATCGCCCACCTCTCCCCCGCTGCCCCGCCCGAGTCGCTGTCCGGTCGTCCGACACGGAATCCAACACGTGTCCGACATAGAATCGTGTCCCAAAAAGATTCTTGACCCTAAGTGGGGTGTCCGAGTTTCATAGGCATTATCTATCTTCTGTGATGAAACAACGCCATCAATGGCTCTTCTAGCAGCAGAATCCTTGTCATCATCCACAGCCTTGCCTTCATCGGTTTCATTTGGCTTCTCTGAGTCATCCTCATCTTGCTTTGGAGGTGGAACAACAAACAGTATTTTACCTCTCTGCCAATCATGGAGAATCATCTTTCCAGCAGTCATCATATCAGGTTCACCTCCCTAACCACATAGAAACCAGGATTAGCAAAACCAAAACAGGATGTTGCCTCGAGAAATTCTCCTCATAATTTTTTCTCCATTACAGGTCTCACTGGATAGCGCAAGACTACCTTCAGAAGTTTTCCACTTGACTTGCATAGCTGAAGAAGGAAATCATGCTCATCCTCCCTGACATAAAAAATATTTATCACCAAGTGTTGCCTTGGAGACTTTTAAACAGTACTTCACAGGCTTCGTGGAGTATGGAGTATGGACAAGCAATGGTACTAAATTCTTGGTAAAGCAACTGCCATGCAAAATCTTGAACAAATTTATAATTCAATCACGTCTATGTTACACGATCAAAATTCCAGGAAAGAATGTAACTATTTTCATAAACATGAGCAGACCTTATATACTTCGTTGTTGGCAATGAGTAATCAATCTACAAAACGGACAAACTATCATGGTAAACAGTTATATCTCGCTTGCAAAATGCAGACAAATTTATCAGTGTTTATATCATTTTATATGCACACCCAGGGTTTAAAAATTGCAAGCATTGCAACTTTTGCTAAGCACACAGCAGATCATTCCATGCAATATCATCTAGTAGACAAAGTTCGAAATGGAGTTCACTTATATACCATAAAATGATGATCTCACTAGTCACATATCTTGTAAGCTCTCACCAAATGCTCATTTTTCACACGTTTCAAAACTTTGCCAATATCCTAGGAAGCATCATGCAAATTTGTCACACGCACCTGAAAGAAATATTCCGACCAGTCTCCACAAAATACGCAAAAGGCAAAAGGATCAAATATGATTAATCTTGTAAAATGCAAATATGACCAAGAAATATTGCAAACAGATGTAAAATACACAAAATTAAATGTTCACTTGACATTTCATGAAGATGACTAAGCGGAGAGAATAAGAGCCCAACTACAGGGCACCATCCATTTTGACCTTACCACTCCTTTCAAGACATCGGTCTTGGTGTCACTGTTTTGATAAACAACACCAGGGCAATCAATAAGAAAGATCCTCTTGGTGAGTGTTATGTATTGCCAAACTTTAGTCTCCCCAGGAATAGGTTGGAACCTATGAAACTCGGACACCCTACTTAGGATTGAGAATCGTTTGGGGACACGATTCTATGTCAGACACGTGTCGGATTCCGTGTCTGACGATCGGACACCGACTTGATTCTGAGGTGCTCCTTATGTGTCTTTAGATCAGGGGAGTAAACGAAGATGTCGTCAATAAAAATGAACACACAGACATCCAACCAAGGCTGGAAAATGCGATGCATTTAATCCATGAAAACTGCTCGCGCATTAGTCAGCCCAAACGGCATCACCGTGAACTCAAAGTGGCCATATCGTGTCCGGAAAGCAGTCTTCTCGTGATCTCTTTCCGCCACTCTAATATGATGATACCCCGACCTCAAGTCAATCTTAGAGAATGTAGAAGCGCCATTCAACTGGTCAAATAAATCATCGATCCTAGGTAGTGGGTAACTGTTCTTGACCCTGACCTGATTAAGCTCTCGATAATCAATACGCATCCTTAAACTTCCGTCCTTCTTCTTGAAAAATATCACCGGTGCTCTCCATGGCGAGATGCTAGGCTGAATATACCCCTTATTAAGTAGATCCTTCAGTTGTTCTTTCAACTCTCTCAATTCTGCAGGAGCCATCCGGTAAGGGGCCTTGGCAATTGGTGCTGCCCCTAGCACCAAATCGATGGCAAAGTCTATCTCCCGGGCAGGCGGGAAAATGGGTATCTCATCAGGAAATACATCAGGAAATTCCGAGACGATAGGAATCTGTGCTAATGTCGAAATCGGGGCAGATGGTGTAATCTCATGCGCGAAACAAAGATGCCCGGATACCCCTTTCTAATTGAAGCATCAAAAGACACAGAAGATACCACACGGATGTTAGGAGGAGATAATAAGTCACTTGCTCACCCTCTTCATCGGTGAAAGAAATCCTCGGTACTCCGCTGTCCAATCTTACTCGGTACTTTGACAACCAGTCCATACCCAAAATCACGTCGAAATCAACCAAGTCTAGCACCACAAGATCTGCGCTGAACCCTCGGTCCTTAATGACTATTTGTGCACCGGGTCTAATAAAATGCTTCGCATTAGATCTCCGGATGGTAGTGACACTGGAAGGTGACAAGCATCCAACGGTCCCATGTCATGCTTGGACACGAGCTCCGAAGATATGAAGGAACATGATGCACCGGAGTCAAATAAAACATAATCGAGAACATTGTCAACTAGAATAGTACCTACATATTCAACAACATAAGGCACTACCCTAGCAATTTGTTACAGATGGTTACATCAATCATAATTGAAATTGAACAGCTTACTTACCAGTCATAACGTCATCTCGTCCATCAAGCTCAGCTCGCTCCATAACATTGAGGTGCCCCCCTCGACCCCTCTGTGGTCCACGTCCTCTGTCTGTACCTCGCCCACGTGGCACACTACCACCTGAAGCAGCGGACGGGGAACCTCTTGCTCGCCCACCAACTGTGGGCACAGCGGTCTCAGATGTCCCTTCTGCTGGCAGTTCCAGCAGTAAATCCCACTTTTGGGCTGAGCCTGTGCATAGGTATGTGCCCTAGATGTCTCACTTCCTCTCATAGGTTGCCTTCGCTGTGGTCCACATGAAACCCCCCTGTTTCTGTGTCTTAGACCATTCCTCTGCGCATCTGCTCTAGCTCTCTCAATGAACAATGCCTGATCATACGCTCCAGATAATGTTGCGCGCTGCATAATGAAGCCGGTCCGGATCTCGGCTCTCAGACCGTCCACAAATATGGTGACCTTATCTTTCTCGCTTTCTACTAGGATCGGGACATAAGCCATGAGCTCCACATAACGGCAGTAATACTCATTCATAGTCATATTACCCACTTGTTCCAATGTAAGAAACTCCCTCTTCTTAACATTGAGCATCTGTGTGGTGAAAAAGTGGGACCTCAAGGCTTGATAGAATACCTCCCAAGAGAAATTGGGCCTCGCTAAGAGCTCACTCTTGCGCGCCCTCCACCAATGGAGCGTTAGTCCCGTAAGGTACTGTCTTGCCACACTGAATTTCCGATCCTCAGGGCAGTCTATGTTCTAGAATATCTCCTCCATCTGGTAAAGCCAGTCGGTCAAAGCAACTGGATCTGGTCCCCCGCTGAATACTGGCGGCTGGTAGTGCCTTGCGAGGTGTACATAAATCCACGGGTCGCTGGGGTTGTGGCGCTGGTGGATTTGCCTGACCCTGATACATGCCCTGCATAGCATTATACATGAACTGTGCGAACTGATTCTGGTCGAAAGGCATAGGCTCTGGTGGTGGCGGTGGTGGCACTGGTTCGCCTTCGTAGTTCAAGTCATCCTCCATCTCCAAGGGCTCCTCAACTGGAACATTCTCCTCATACCCAATATCAAACCCATCATCGCCGTGATACTGCCCACACCCTCAAACAACTGGCCCCAGATTCCTGCGGGGCCTTCCCCTCCTCATAGGTTCTCCCTCTCTGCGCGGCGGCATCCTGTACTCATAACACAACATCAAATGTTCAGTAACATTCGGTAACCGAGAATAAAGTAATACCGAATAATAAATAGCAAGTATAGACCTCCCGGGATATCCCTATGAGTTGATCATGGTTTGACTCAGAAACCATAACTCAATCTCATAAGGCACGCAATCATCCCGAAATAAATAAAGTAACAGCATTATAGGCATAATCAGATGCAATTCCTATACTATAATCACATGCTTGTGTCAAATTTTAAGCACATAAGAGCACACATGGCTCTGATACCAACATGTAACGCCCCAAAAATTTAAAACCAAATTTTTGCGACATTACTGCCGTGTTACCTCTCTTAAACTGAATCAATTTAAGATTAATAACACGAAGCCTGGTAAACAGATACACCAATAAATCACATCTGAGTAAGTCCAACAAGAAGGAATTCCACATCGTAACAGATATCCGGCATACAAGCCACAACAGTACGACATCAAAGTCTTACCAAAACCCGTCAAAGGTACCAGTGCATAACAACAAATAAAACATGGTTCACAGATCAATTCCAATAATAGTATCAGGAAAACAACAGATAAGTTATGCTACAGAGAACATAAGCTCCAGACAAGCATATAAGTCAACACATAGAAATGCATCCCTAGTAGATCACTCAGCCCCAAACCCATCACCATGATTATGCTCTGCGTCCTCCTCGGAAGTATCTATAAGAAAAACAAAATGCAAGGTGTCAGTACATAAGTATTGAGCAAGAGTAGGAACAGGTTGACAGACGGGGAACGAGATTAGTACGATTAAATAACAGTTTATATAATTGCATAATCAAATAAATAATTAAAACATCACACCGTCTCATACCGGTGCTTCAACCACTTCATACACTGCAAAACAATGATAAGATGAATGATGAATGAAATACCATGACCTATAATGTCTGTCTACCCTAAATGCAGCACAGAAGTATGCCTAGCGCGTATCCTAAGTACCATGGTCGGTATTCCTCCCTAGATAGGGTCCACATCCCTACTGGTGTCGGAAGAGATACCCATAGTGCCCCCGCCGCGGACACTAAAAACTAGCGTGGCTTACGGCCTAGTGGGCCAGGCTACATATCATCCTGTCCTTATTAGCACCTCTCGCTACGGATCATGATGTCCTTATCAGCCAACATTCAGGCCACAGATCAATATGTCCTTATCAGCCAACAATCGGACTACGGGTCATATTGTCCTTATCAGCCAACAATCGGACTACGGATCATATAATCCCTATCAGTCTACAAGGCCCAAGAGTGTTCTCCTAAAGCATTAATCAATTTACCGTCATAAACATGCTTAGACACAGGTCAAACGCATAACGACAAGATCAACAACCCATCACGAGTCAAGTATAGTCATGGGTGTGCCAAGCCCCACGTATCGGCGCTCAAATCATACTCATCAAATTAGAAGCAACGCAAGATCCCATCCTAAACTAAGTCATGGTAGATCTTCCTAAGTCAAAATTAATGTTCATAGTGTATGTCAACATTACTTAAGCAAGTTATAACATATCTCGAGGCATATGAATGAGTAAGCAGTGAGAAAACACGAAAGGGATCAAAAAAAGGAAGAAGACAGCAAATCGGGTGCGCAGGTGGCACCCAGAGGCGTCACACTGGCACCTGAGCTGCCCAAGAGGCGCCACCCAGGCCATGTGGCGCCTGGGCTGAAGGTTGCCAGAACCGGGGCGCCGCAACGGCGCTCCTAGCCACATTTCAGCGCCACAAATGTATTGCGGCGCCTGACCTGAACAGAAACAGAACAGCAACGCTGTTCTGCGAGCCTCCTCCAATCTTCCTTCATTTTCCCCCCACTTTGAGCTAAATCTTACTCTTTCCTTGGATTTGGACGAGTTTCCAAGCTTCCCTCTTCAATCTCCAAGCTCCCAATCCACAAATCCAAGTCCCAGCTCCCAAATGCAAGCCTCAAGCTCCAATTGTGGAAATCCAAACTTCACTCAACACCAAAAGCAAGAAATCCAAAGGGTATATATTCAGTCCCCCCACTTGATTTGAGCTTAGGAACACCAATCTCCTCCACAAGACTACTTTTCTTCACCTTGGGCACAAAAAACGGGAATAAGCCCTATTTTTTGGGTGTTGAGGCTCAAATGAAGTCTTTGGAGCTGATTTGGGGGGTTTTGTGGGATGTAGGTCAACCCGGATTGAAAATTAGGTCGGGTCGGAAGATGGGTTATTGACTTGGTTCACTTATCTTGAGCCATTTCTACTATATTGCACTCACTTGAGCACTTATTAACTTGTGGGTTTAAACCCATTTATTCTTCCACTTCATTCCAATCATACCTACAAAATGATCAATATCATTTATTTTACTCAATTAACCATAATTAATTAAATTAATTATGTGTTAATTAAATCGGGATGTTACAAATGGTAAAATAATTAATAAATTAATATTACTAATTAGTAATTACTAATATATTAGTAATTTATTATTATTAATGGGATGAATACTTCACCTATTAGTTACGTTGCATTTGCTTTTATTGAAGCAATGCTTAATTATAAGTATTCTATGTAGAGATATGTATGTTGGAATAAGTAGATTCTTTATCCAAGGTCTAAACAAGAAATAAATAACATCTTTAATTCATGCTATGAAAATCTGGTGGCTGACATCATATTGGTGTCAACTACTATACGAACTTGGTTTCTCATTTGTGCTGAATTATTAGATTGCTTATATTTTAGGGTGGTTCTGCCATATTGGTTTGCTATGGCATCATCATCTTGATAATTATTATTTATTTATTTAGTTCATTGCCAAACAGACAAATCTTTGCCAAAAGATAAGTATCATTCATCATCTTGGCATGAGTTCTTTTACCTAAAACCTGAATATTGATATATCCGTAGTTGCTTTTAGCCAGTATAAGTTTTTGCCAAATAACACCCTAAGTTCTTGTACTCGGATAATTTTTGTGTTATACTTCAAATTTTTAACATAGTTATATAAAAAAAAAATTTAATCAAGTGAGATATTTTTAAATCCATCTAATCACATAATTTATAATATTAAATTTTTATAATTTTTACTTATATTCAATTTGATTTATTAACATTTAAAATGTGTCTTGGACTATGTGAAACGCAGAAGTTGAGCATTTAAAAGAGAATAGAGGAAGTATGTATTTCCCGACAATTATCAGTTCAATTTCGAATATGTTGTATATTATATTTGTTATGTATCCGTTCCCTATTCATATCCCGAAATATTCGAATTTGTATCGTATCTAGCTTATTCATATTCGAATATGATTAGGGCTGAGGAAAAATACCGAATATACTGTATACCGCACATACCGTATCGAAAAATACTGATAATGCCGAAAGTTTCGGTATACCGTAATTTTCGGTATGGTATCATGCCATACCGTTAGATTTAAGTATGATAACATTATAGATTTTTTGATATCGTGGAATACCATTACCGTACCGAATTTTAGTATATACCGCGGTATCGGTATATTGATACATACCGAAGGTCGGTATATGAGATATATACCGAACTGTTGGAATGAAGCCCATTTATTTGTCCGACCCAGTGTCCCTTTTGAACCTTGATGTGTTAAGGTGGGGCCCAAATTGCACTTATATTTATTCTCCCTCAACCGAGCCCCCTCATAACCCTAATCTTTATTTGTTTTGTTGTATTCAGCGGCGGCCACCCTCATTTTCAGAATCCTCCCCCCCCCCCCCCCTCCCCCACATTTCAGTCTTTTTAATCACTTCTTCTTCAATCTCTTTGTGACTAGAGAGTGAGTGAGAGTGGCTTTGGGAGCTTGGGCCGGAGTGTGGTGAGGCTTTTTATGGGGTTTGGGACGCCGACACAGGGTTCGTTGGTGAGGGTATGAGCCATCGGAGGACGGAAGTAGAGGCGTGGAGACCGGCTATGACGTTGGGTGTTGGCAGCGGCTGTTGAGGCCTTATTTAGACCGAGCCTTGTGTTCAGTGATTGACTTGGTGCCCGGGCAGAGGTGTAGCCACCCGTTCTCTTCCCTTGGACTGGTTATGTGAAGAACTTGGTTGAGTGGAGATGTAATTGGGCTTCATGAGCTTTATGTGTAACGGGTCTATAAAAATATATTGGTAAATCTTTCAACATCTTAACATTTGTAGTTATTCTTGTTTTGCTAACCTCTTGTGTAGATTTGAAAGCAAGAGGCCACGGAACTGAGGAACGATACTGACACAGCAGAAAACAGAGGAGCTGAAATCCGTCCGCCAAGGCCGGACAGTGAACAAAGACGGGAACAGCCTCTTGTAGGCGTTTCTTGCTTTCTGTTTTCGTTTCAGTCTAGGAGTGAAACTTGTAGTGAGATTATGCCTTGTAATTAGGGGCGGAAATAGGCTAGGCCGGGCTAGGCCTAGGCTTGTACGACCTGGGCCTACGTCGATTTTCATAGGCCCGAGCCTGGCCTATTACCTTTGATAGGCCTATGTTATAGGCCTAAGCCTGGCCTATTTATTTAAATAGGCCAGCCTCTAAGCCTTTTAAGGGCCTGATTAATCCTATTTTAGAAATAAGTTTAAATATTTTTTTATATATATCCGGATGTAATCATAAGGTTGGAAGACATAATTTGTTCACTTGGGTAAGTTTTCATCCAAAATTATTTATTTACGAGAAAAAACTCATAAATATTTTGAAAATCTATATAAGATCAAATTAATAATTACTTTTACATAATATAATACTAATAATACGACATATACCTACGTAATAAACATAAATAGACTAATAATATGATAAATAGGCCGGTCTGGTAGGCCTAAAAGGCTTTTAATTAAGCCTAGCCTGGGCCTATTTAGCTAAATAGGTTTTTAAATTAGCCTAAGCCTAGCCTGTTTATAAAAAAAGCCTGGCCTGGCCTGGCCTTTGGTAGGCTAGGCCATAGGCCCCTGTCGGGTAGCCTGGCCTATTCCCACGCCTACTTGTAAGCACGGCCTTTTGGGTTGTAAGATGGTAATTTATATACTTTTATATATTTAACTCTATATATTGGTATGTCGGTAAGTTCGGTACGTGGTATATACCGCAATATCGATATGTCGGTATATACCGAAGGTTCGGTATATCGGTACATATAGCGAATTTACCGAAAAGTTGGTATAGTAACGGTATGAAAATATATCATACCGAAATCTTCCGTAAGACATCGATATGAAAATTTTCATACCGTGAATTTCGGTATACAGTACCCACCCACCCCTAAATATGATACGGGACCGTATCCGTCCACTAAAGTTTTAAAGTATGTTTTTGAGGCGGTACAATTTTGTACTGTCTCACGACGCGTATGACTTGAGACAATCCGAGGCATAAATTAAAAAATGCATAAAATTAGATATGAAAATTAAAGAATAGAAGAACGATGAAGCAGGAGAAGAACTATGAAAAGGACGAATTTTTGCAATTTTTTTTTAATAAAAAAATATGTTTATACACATCACAACCATATAAATTTATTACTATTACATATTTACATTTTTTCAAATATTTTCAATCATATTTATAAATATGCCCATACAACTCAGGAACCTTCTAGTAATATTAGGAATACGACAGTACCATGTCAGGCCCCTGCCATTATCTTTTTTGACCGCCGACAAAAAACCTATACTTTTATGCCCGAAAAGTCAAAAACGACCCTGGGTCGACAATGGGGTCGACGTCGACCCCGGTTTAAGAAGTCGAACCCGAGCTTAATTAATAATGTGGATTAGGGAGGCGGGGTCGTGTGTCATGGTGGACCCCGGGTTTCCGAAGTCGACCCACGACCCCGGAGAAAGAAGTCGAACCCGGGCTTATTTTTTATTTATTTTTTTTTTGCGTGTGGGCTTAATTAATATTCTTACTACTTATTATTTTTTATTATTTATTATGAATTATTATTATAATTAAATTTTATAATTATTATCAATAATAAATTTTAATAAATAGTATTAAAAAAAATATTATAATATTAAGAAATTATTTATTATTTATTATGAATTATTATTATAATTAAATTTGAACAATTATTATCAATAATAAATAGTAAGAAATATTATAGTATAAATAATTTTACAATAATTTGAATATTTAAACTGACGATTTATTAAATGTAATGCTAATATAATTATTTTACAATTATAATAAATATTCAGATTTTTTTATAAATTTTTTTAAAAAGTATTAAACAATATGTATTATTATCAAAGGTGGAATTAGTATCTAGTGTAAAACTAATTATTACAAATATTAAAAATTTGATAAATTAATAATTTAATAATAGTAATAATAAATTTGACTATATTTATTACTTTCATTTTTGTTTAAATAATAAATAGTGGTTATTAATAATATTCTCCAATAAATAGTGCCATGGCAGGTACTGACAATAGTCTTTTATGCCAGCCGCCAAAATTCCTCAACTTTTGTACCCGAAAAGGCATAAAAACCCATTGTTCGTGTTGTGGTTCGTATACGAACCGGAAGAATAACCACGAACCATGGGATTAATTAGTAAAGGTGATTAAGGAAGCCTAGTTCGTGGTTAAAGCAGTGGGCCGGAGACGAACCAGCGCCATTGACGACGACCCATGGCGCCACGTGGCAATGTGGGTTCGTCTTTAGTCAGGTGACCACGACGATCCACAGACCACGCACCATGCCCTATTATTATTACTCATTAATTTTTATTATAAAATCAATTTAATCCAATCATATTTATTATTATTATTTTAATTAATACTCTTAAAATGACAATATTTATTGTATTATAATTAATGAAGTATTATGGAAATATAATTATTTTAATTTTCCGTCTACAAATATTATAAAATCTATTATAACAAAATAATAATAATAAGTTTTATGTATTATTAATATTACATTGTTATTATTAATATTATTATTATTATCATTATTATTAATATTCTTTTACTATTGTTTGTAGAATAATTATTATAATGTATTTATAGTTTTAATACTCCTAAAAATATAATTATTAATATAAATATTAAAATTATTAATTATTATTATTAATTTAATAATAGCAAAAATATTAATTATTAATATAATTATTCTATTATGAATATTAATAATATTATAATGATTAATTATCATTATTATTATTTAGTAATATAATTATTTTATAACTATAATAAATGTTAAAATTATTTTATACTTTCTCCGTTCCTTTTTATTTGACATGGTAGGAGTTTTGTTACTGTGCATTGAGTAATTTTGATAGGACTTCATGTATACAGTTATATAGGTGAAAGAAATAGTCAAACCTTTTTAATAGTAATAAAATATTAATAATAATGATAATAATTATTCCATTGCAGTGCACCCGCGCCGACGAGTCGAACACCATCACCATGGGTGCCTACTCTTACGTCTCGGAGCTCTGGAAGAAGAAGCAATCCGATGTCATGCGCTTCATACTTGGGGTTCGTTGTTGGGAGTATCGTCAGCTTCCCGCCGGCGTCCGCGTCACCCACCCTACTCGCCCCGACAAGGAAAGACGCCTCGGCTACAGGGCAAAACAGGGGTATGTGGTTTACCGTGTCCGTGTTAGACGTGGTGGAAGGAAGAGGCCAGTTCCAAAAGGAGATTGTACATGGTAAGCCCACCAACCAGGGTGTTACTCAGCTGAAATTCATGCGCGGCAAGAGGTCCGTGATGGAGGAACGTGCTGGTAGGAAACTTGGGGGACTTAGGGTTAGTTGTTGGGACTATCGTCAGCTTCCCGCCGGCATCCGCGGCACCCACCCTACTCGCCCCGATAAGGCAAGACGTCTCGGCTACAGGGCAAAAGAGGGGTATGTGGTTTACCGTGTCCGTGTTAGACCCGTCGGCGCTGGTGCACGGGAATGGAATAATTATTATCATAATTATTAATATTCTTTTACTATTGTTTGTAGAATAATTATTATAATGTATTTTTAGTTTTAATACTAAAAATATAAATATTAATATAAATATTAAAATTATACATTATTATTATTAATTTAATAATAGCAAAAATTTTTTTGACTATATTTATTACTTTCTCTTTTGTTATAATAATAAATATTTTTGATTAATAATTTTCTCTAATAATATTGTAACAAACATAAAATAATTGTAATTATGAAAGGCGTCGTGTATGCCCAAATTTCAATTTGCCGCCACCCCATCCACCATCCCCTCCAGCTCTTTGAATCTGCAAGGCCATACTGAATGTCCCGAGAGGAGTAATATTTGGAATGTCATAGTCAGCACATTCTTCATGATGCAGTTATTGTGTTTCCAACGACGGTCCTTACCAATGCCGCCCATGCCAAATGTTGTATTTTCCAATACCTTCCAATTCCTGATTCGGATAAAATTGATAGGCCATACTCAATGTTCCCGAAAGGAGTAATTTTTTTAATGTCACGACCGCAACATTAACGTTGATGTTGTGATCGTGCTTACTGTTGATGCATGCCCAGTGTTCCACAACAGCAACATTCACCCTGATGTGGCGCTTGTGATTCCGAATGTGGCACTCTTACCTATACCTCCCATTCCCCTGAAATGGAACTGCCGACTTACAACACTAACCTGCAGTTAAGCATCCAGAATATATAAATCATTAGATTGAATAATAATAATAATAATAATAATAATAATAATAATAATAATAATAATAATAATAATAAACCATTAGATTTGTTATGTGAAAAACTGTAAAATTACCTCTAGTGAATCATTGTTGGGAATTCATCCTAGTAGCTCAATTTAACTCCCTTCGTTGATTACTCTCTGCAGCCTTCTGCACCATATGCAACCGAAATAAATGGTGCTATCTCCGGTGCTGGTGGCTATGATGGGGACTGCAGAATTTTATCCTCTCGGAAAGCCGATTCTTCAAGCTCTGTGATGTAAGATTTGAGCTTGATGCATGCCCAGTGTTTAACCTGTCGCAACACGACCTATGTGGGACATGCTATACTCATGCTACACGAAAGGAGTAATATTTGGAATGTCACGATCACTACATTCATCCTGATGTAGTGATTGTGCTTCCAATTAGGGTCATTACCAATGCCGCCCATTCCAAATACGTCCAAATGTTGTATCTCCAGCCACTGAAGTTGAACACCAAAACCCTGAATTGGAGGAGTCTTCTCAAATTGAAAGAGATTTGGAATTGCATATCAGATGCATGGACATAGGGTCTTTAAATAGAGTTGCCCAAGATTCAGGTGCCCTTTTGCCCTCCATCTCCATACCACCCACCAAGGCTTGCCCCTCTGAATGTTCTACGGTCCTAGTGCACCCGCTTCCATTTTGACCCCTGAACAATGGGAGGTGGATCGAACCGTCGTCATTACCAATGCCGCCCAGGCCAATGTTGTTGTTACAAACGTGGCGACCATGTCGCGGGATGTTGTATTTGGGCAATACCTACAAGTAAACATTACAAAATAATATTAATAACGGCGATCAATACATTTTTGTAAAGTTAATGCTAATAATATGAATAGTAATAATGAAATTAATACGACTAATACCACTCTGGCCGCCTGAGTTTATATTGTGATCAATCCGCTGCTATCCTTTTCCCATGGCATCTCGCATTGGCCACTGAACCGCCCAATTTCCTTTGGAATGTCGTGTATGCCCAATTTTCAACTTGCCGCCTCCCCATCCACTATCTTCGGCAGCTCTTTGTATTCATAGGTCATTCTCAACATTCCGAAAGGAGCAATATTCGGAATGTGACGACCGCAGCATTCACCCTGCTGCGACGCTTGTGATTCCGAACGTGGCACTCTTACCTATACCTCCCATTCCCCTGAAGTGGAACTGCGAAATGTCGATGTCCCATGTGGCAAAATTTACCCAATCTCCGAAATGACCTACAGTTATCATAGCAAACATTGTGCACAATATGATATTAGTACGCGGCCAAATAATAATAATAATAATAACAGTTAAGAAGACGCGCGCTAATTTTCTTTATCCAAAGGACATACTTAGTTCTAGATGGACACCACGCTAATGCTTGCCCCTCCGAGTGTGGTCATTGTGGACCTTCCACGGGGATAATGCCGACTTTAATTTTTCATTCATGTCACTCCGATTGTATTTTCCAATACCTCCCATACCAACTGAAATGGATGTACGAACTTGCAACAGTAACCTGTAGTTGAACATACATAATATCTAAGCTAATAGGCTTACTAATAATAGTAAAAACTGTGAACCAATATATAAGACAATAACGATAATAATAATAATAATTTACTATAAGAATAGTAATTACTGTTGTACCCATTACAATTCTTCTCCCTATGTTCAACCTCTCTCAACCTCCCTAAACGGAAGGAGTAATATTTGGAATGTCGACTCATAGTGTTTCTTCTCCCGATGCCCCTTTATTATGTCGGGCCGTAGTGTTTCTTCTCCCTATGCTCAACCTCTCTCAGCCGACTGCTCTCTTTCCTCCATCTCCCTATTCCCAACCGTTTCATGTGTTTCTACGGTTCCCGGTTCACGCGTTGCCAAATCTACCACTAGAATAATTTTCTGAACGGACATTACCAATGCCGCCCAGACCAAGTGTGACGCGTGTGAGTCGAAGTGTAGCCATTACCAATGCCGCCCAGGCCAATGTTGTCTTTTCGAATGCCGCTCATGTCCAATTGTTGTATTTGGACAATACCTACAGGTAAACATTACAAAATATTATTAATAATGGCGATCTAAAAAATTTAATTAATATTAATGCTAATAATATGAATAGTAATAATACGAAATCAGTCACAATAAATTATTGATAATATTATTATCAATATTATCAATAATTATCAATAATTATTAAAAAAAATTAACCATTATTATCAGTAATGGTAACT
Organism: Hygrophila difformis; assembly: GCA_030278955.1. Classification (NCBI taxonomy): domain Eukaryota; kingdom Viridiplantae; phylum Streptophyta; class Magnoliopsida; order Lamiales; family Acanthaceae; genus Hygrophila; species Hygrophila difformis. The sequence goes on along the minus strand of JAOANR010000007.1, from coordinate 36,978,615 downwards.
TATTACCATTATTGATAATGGTAAATTAATACTCATAATTTACCATTATTCAATTTATAACAAATTAGTATAATCAATTTACAAATTTAACAAATAATTATTATGCTAACGAATAACACATAAATTTAATCAATTACAATTTATTAACAATTAAATTTATTAATAATTATTAACAAAATAAGTATAATAACAAGTTAATAAATGAAGAAATTTAAATGATTTAAAAACACCCCAAAAAATTTAAATTTAATCAATTAAATGATTTATTAACAATTAAATTTTAAAAACGCTTTAAGTAATAATTTAAATGAAATTAAAATAATCAGGACGTGGGCGGGAACCCAAGCGCGGACTCCTAGGGCAGGATCGAGCTCGCACCCACTGAGTCGACGTCGAACCGCGGGTTCGAACTCGATCCTAGCGGGTCGACGTCGATCCGCTTTAAGTAAACCCTGGGACCGACTTATTTTATTTCGAATTCCTAAGTCGACCCCCCCCCCACCGACTCACGCTTTCTCTCTCTCACTCTCTCCGGCGATTTTTTGGGTGATTTTAACGGCGACGGTTGCGGCGGCGGCAGGGGGAATTGTGGACGATGGACGGCGAGGATGCGGGGGTGACCTTTCTCGGTGGTTTGTTGTGGAGGACGAGGATGCGGGGGTGCATCCGCTAGACGCTCTCGGCGGCGACGGAGGCTTAAGCGGCGTCAATGTCGACGCCGCCGGAGATAGAACGGCCGCCGGGCCGGAGGAGCAACGCCCGGCGGAGGCAGTGGGGCCGTCCGGCCACGACCCCGCCAAGGTTAGCCCTTTTTTTGTTTTTGTTTAATTATAGCTTTATTTGTTGAATCTCAATATTTAATTGTTTAAATATTATAATGGTTGTTGAACACGGTCCATTATCGGTTGTTGAATTTGTAATGGTTGTTTAAACTAGTAGATTACTCTTAGTTTACTCGTTCATTTAAAATCGTAGATTCGTCTAATTGTTTAATCTCTATAATTCATTGTTTAATTTTGTACCCTACGCTGTACACATTATTGATTTTTGTTAAATATTGGTTGTTGAATTTTTAACCCTAACAGCTTTAAACCCTAATCACTGAACCGTAAACCTTTAGGCCATAAACATTATTATAATATTATTAATTATTATATTATCAAATGTAATATTATTGTTAATTCGAAAATAATAAATATTATAATATTACACACTATGAAATAATTAACCCTTAAAACCTTGTAATTTTGAACCCTAAACCCATAAAACCCTTACATACCCTAAACCCTTTAAACCCTAACATATAAATCCTTTAATTAATAAGTATTATAATATTATTGTTAATTCGAAAATAATAAATATTATAATATTACACACTATGAAATAATTAACCCTTAAAACCTTGTAATTTTGAACCCTAAACCCTTAAAACCCTTACATACCCTAAACCCTTTAAACCCTAACATGTAAATCCTTTAATTAATAATTATTATAATATTATTGTTAATTCGAAAATAATAAATATTATAATATTACACACTATGAAATAATTAACCCTTAAAACCTTGTAATTTTGAACCCTAAACCCTTAAAACCCTTACATACCCTAAACCCTTTAAACCCTAACATGTAAATCCTTTAATTAATAATTATTATAATATTATTGTTAATTCGAAAATAATAAATATTATAATATTACACACTATGAAATAATTAACCCTTAAAACCTTGTAATTTTGAACCCTAAACCCTTAAAACCCTTACATACCCTAAACCCTTTAAACCCTAACATGTAAATCCTTTAATTAATAATTATTATAATATTATTGTTAATTCGAAAATAATAAATATTATAATATTACACACTATGAAATAATTAACCCTTAAAACCTTGTAATTTTGAACCCTAAACCCTTAAAACCCTAACATGTAAATCCTTTAATTAATAATTATTATAATATTATTGTTAATTCGAAAATAATAAATATTATAATATTACACACTATGAAATAATTAACCCTTAAAACCTTGTAATTTTGAACCCTAAACCCTTAAAACCCTTACATACCCTAAACCCTTTAAACCCTAACATGTAAATCCTTTAATTAATAATTATTATAATATTATTGTTAATTCGAAAATAATACTAAATATTATAATATTACACACTATGAAATAATTAACCCTTAAAACCATGTAATTTTGAACCCTAAACCCTTAAAACCCTTACATACCCTAAACCCTTTAAACCCTAACATGTAAATCCTTTAATTAATAATTATTATAATATTATTGTTAATTCGAAAATAATACTAAATATTATAATATTACACACTATGAAATAATTAACCCTTAAAACCTTGTAATTTTGAACCCTAAACCCTTAAAACCCTTACATACCCTAAACCCTTTAAACCCTAACATGTAAATCCTTTAATTAATAATTATTATAATATTATTGTTAATTCGAAAATAATACTAAATATTATAATATTACACACTATGAAATATTTAACCCTTTAAACCCTTGTAATTTTGAACCCTAAACCCTTAAAACCCTTACATACCCTAAACCCTTTAAACCCTAACATGTAAATCCTTTAATTAATAATTATTATAATATTATTGTTAATTCGAAAATAATAAATATTATAATATTACACACTATGAAATATTTAACCCTTTAAACCCTTGTAATTTTGAACCCTAAACCCTAAACCTTAAATATGAAACTATTAACCATTACTAAAGGAGGTTCTTAATCATTTTATAAACATTAGGGAGATTGGTGGTTCGTGAGACCCAAGTGCCAAAATTCGTCCCCGCATTTGTTGTTATACACACGGCAGGCGACTGTTGTCCCCCTGATACAGAGCGTACTTGAGGAGGCAGATCCTGAGGGGATGGCGGAGCTGCGGGCATCATGTTTGGGACACTATTTTCGCCCTGATTGGTGGCGTGGGTCTGTTTCTGGCCTTGCGCTGAACGAGCTTTTAGCGCGCGAGGTTGTATTCCATGAGCCGGTTGCCGACCAGCAGTGGACCACGGGGAGTGATGATTTCATAACCTTCAGGGTGGGCGACACATTCATTCAGTATGGGCGACAGCAGCATGCCATGTATACGGGGCTCCGTTTTTCTCCGACTACGGATGTCGACATTTCTGGGCGTGTGTCGCTTCCATCAGATAGCGTTCGAATGCGGTACCGCCAGCTATTTAAGGCGAAGATACCGGTGTGGAGGAGAAAGTTTGAGAAGGAGCAGGCGTTCAGGTATAACTTCTAATCACAATTTGATATAATAAGTATAAATTTCCTAACATGTATATGTTGTTCAGAGAAAGAAAAATATACTCCCTCCCTGATAGTAAACTTGTCCTTTTCCCGTCAGGGACCGGCCGGGCGATGTTCTGAAGGTTGCGAGGGTGCTGACTGCGTTCCATCTGGTGTTTGGGCATGATCCGCGAGCACGCCAGCCGGAGGATTGGATGTGGCGGTTGGTAGAGGACACAGAGGCATGGGAGCGGTTTCCTTGGGGACTTTTGTCATGGAAGGTCATGCGCGGATATATCAGACAGTTCCCACGGTGTAGGTACAAACACCGTGACTCCGTGCACCTATACGGGCCCAGCTACGCGATGTGGGTAAGTATGCCAACACAATCTAGTGTATATGTATATTAGGTTTTCCACATAGGTGCTAGTAAACCCCTAAACCCTTATATTTGTGTTTTGTCAGATCTGGGCGGTTGAGTCGATCCCACCGCTCCGTACGTGGGCGAGGAGCAAGTATTTTGATGAGCCCGCTCTACAGCAGCCGCGGATGACACGATGGTTGTTCGATTCCAATTGATCGCAGTACACATGGTCGCATGTGTACAACGTTCCGGTGAGTGTCATAATTTGTTGTTAACAATTATAAATCTTTATTATATGCAACCATACTGCTGTAACCCTTGATTACTGATTCATTATGCATGTTATGTGCAGGACCCTTATATTACTGAGGTTATGCTGCCGACCGAGGTTGAGCTGCGACAGCCTTATATGGCTGACACGGACGTCGTTGTCCCACGCAGCTTGGTCTGGATTCCGTTCATCAAGCGGAAGCGTGCGGCACCGTCAGGTGGCAAGGGCGGTAAGAAGAAGAAGTCCAAGAAGACTGCAGGTACGGACCGGGAGCTTTCCCCCCAATCTGGATCGGACGATAGTCCATCCGGCAGTGACGCGCATGGAGTCGCCGACACCGAGCCGCAGTGTGCATCTGAGCCCGTGGACCCTATCCCGGAGCACGACCCAGCTTGCCAGAGTGTACCACAGCAGGCACAGGACCAGGGCTATCAGGCATTGATCGCTGCGTTCACTGAGATCGTGGCACAGTCCGAGCGACGCATTATCGACGACGCCGAGCGTCGGCACGCCGCGGCTGCCAGGCGGACGGAGGAGCTTATCGATTCGGCGGTGGAGCGCATGCGCGGTGAGGTTCAGTGGTCAGTGACCACATTCATACAGGGATATATACGTGACCGCCGGGCGCCCACTCCAGGCCAGCAGGGGCATGCGAGAGTTGTCCGTGAGGGACATGGAGGATCATCGAGCCAGGACCAGGTGCGAGGTACCCCTGACGTTAGCGAGCGGGATCCACTGCAGGAGGTACGGGAGGTCCCGCAGAGAGTGCCGCGTGTGTCGTCAGAGTCGTTAGACGTGAGCGGCTCACCATCACATGGGGCGACAGATCCACACACCCCACACACGTGCGCACCCCAGGCCACCTCCGAGGGCACAGTTCACACGGTGACACGACACCCAGGTTATTTTCCAAAACCTAAACACTTTTTTTTATCAAGGGAGTCTACTTACGTTTGATCTTCATACCTGATATATGTTTAACACAATGTGCAGGTGATTCACCAAGGATTCACGCGACTGATCCACGCACGCCCCAGACCTGCGCCGACCCTGCCACATCTGAGCCTGAGGGGCCAGTTCCGACGCCAATACCTGACCCAGGTTTGATTGCGAAACTATTTATTTTTTCTGTAAACCCCAGGGCTGTTGTAGTCATTGATATGCATACATGATATATGTTTTCCACTAATGTCTAGGCGCATCCCCACGACCAGCGATCGATCCACGCGCGCCACAGACCGACGCGGACCCTGCCACTACTGAAAGGGCGGTTCACACGCCGATACCGGGCGAGACGGTTCCCGAGTCGAGTATACACCCGACCCACGACCCCACAGGTATTACTATTTTGATTTCCCAGTATCACCATCATTGTTTGATGTGTGACTCCAGACAATGAACATATAATCTTTTTTTTTTTATAGTGACACCCGACTCCCGACTGCACCCACAGCACGATGATATTGTCACTGTCCGGCCGCGTGGATCGGCTGAAAGATCGAGGTTCCGCGTGCGACGGCCCTTCAAGTTGTCGCATCGTTTATTAAGCCCATTCATGCCACTGGTCCGCAGGCGCCGCACGGCAAAGGAGCAGGACTTTTATATCTATACCCTCGAGGATCCACATGCCGCACCGTACGTGGTTCTAAATACTAAATCATTTAATTTTTTCAGTCTCTCTTAACAATCGTGTATTAATTGTTGGTTGGTGATAGGTTGAACGTGGGGGGATGGGTACTAGCTGGACCAGCTTTCTTCAAGACGTGGCTCAACATCAAATCGTTTCTCGAAGACCAGGTATGTATTTCTAATGAAGTATTTTGTTTACGTGTTTGATTTTTATATATATTTAAGATAACTGTAAAATAACATTTCATACGTTTCTGGTTCAGCACATAGATGCGTATCTGGGGATCTTGCAGTACGATCCTGGCTGGCTCGGCGTCATCCCCCGCCCGGGTCACACGTACGCCATCATGGATGTCGACTTTCTGGTGGGTCTCCTAGCCTGCACCCACTTCACATTCTACTACGTATTCTTTCTTCGTAATTTTCAAATATCGTAATTGATTTTATTTTAATCACATCAGTCCGGCCTGCTACGCGAGTGTTGGGACGTGGCCAACCGTCAAGTCTGTTTCACGAGGTCCCAGGTCAGACACTTCAGTCTATACGTCACTGGGTGTAAGCCTTCTTGGGGGTCCACAGCACACTGGACCGAGTTAGACGAGGTATGTGGAATACATGTTTGGGTATCTTTGTCGTTAGTGATAAAATAACTCGCCCTATCATTGTACCACGTCTTCTTGTTGCCCGTACAGGTTATATGTCCGTACAACCCAGGGGGTCACTGGGCCATCGTACGGTTGCGGTTCAAGGACCGGCTCATTGTCCTGCACGACAGTCTAGTCGCGGTCCGTGGTGCACACCCCGAGAGAGAGACTGACCGCCTTCAGAAGATGTGGCCATTGCAGAAGATCATGCCGGAGTTGTTAGGCCGTACTGGTTGCTATGGACCGGATTTCGATTATACCAGGGCCAGTCACTGGGACTTCAGGTTCGCTCCTGAGAGCGAAGTGATCGACCAGAAAGACGGCGCCTCGTGCGGACCCATAGCGTTGTTCACAGCAGCAGCTATCGTACGCGGGGGCTTCCCTCGGCCGCCCTTTCCAGATGCAGGCACGATGCGACAGGCACAGGCCTTCGACGTGTGGCGCTTTAGTGCTGACTGGGACCAGGGCCCTTGTCGTACCACTGATGCTCCACCGCCCGCCGAGTTTGACCTCGATGATGGCACGCCGCCCTGAGTTTTACGTTTTTTTCTGCCTGATCACCTTATGTATACCGACTACTGCTCCCTTATGCACATTTTGATCCACACTTATCACCTTGAGTTTTTATTGATCTTATCGTGCCATTGAATTATAATAACAATAATAACAGTAACATATGACCGTCCCATTAATAACAGTTACATACACCCTAATAATAATAAGGAGCAGGCCCGTTTAGGTCAAAACTAAAGTTGGAATTGCAACAGTTCGTCGCATCATGCCCCTCGCCGCCACATGATGCACATATCTGGGGTGTGGACGGTCCATACTCAGATGGTCCAGCGCGATCGGGATTGGGGCCCGGACATCTCTTCCAATTATGGCCCACTAAGCCGCACGACCTGCACCTCTGTCGCCTTCTCGACCTGCGCGCTCCTTCCGGCCCGGATGGAATTCGACTTTCTTTTGGCCGACCGGCCTGCCTCGGGCAATCTGGCGCCAGGCACGTTGCACTGGCAATCCGGGTCGGTAAAATCCAGTCGTTCGGGTGCGGCATCGGATAAACTCTTGGTGTCCATGCGCGGACAAGCACCGAACGCTTGTAGTGGGGGGACGCATATGCGGTCTGCTCTTGATTCAAGGATCTGCAGTTATATGCAACCAATGTCAAACAGACAATGCCCGAGATAGCTCACTACATTTAAAAATTTAATCTTACGCCTAATATCGGCGGGCACCTGATCGCTGCTGCTGCGTGGTGGCACGGTATGAGATTTTGTTGGAACCTCTGGCACGTGCATGTCTTCGCCGCCAGGTCCACTATGTACGCCTTGCCGTTTTGCTCCACGTTGTACTCACAATTCTTATTTGTGTCCTTCACTCTCAGGGTCGCTCCCTCATTTATCGACTTCATCAGCTCCAAATGTGCCCAATCAGTCAACACGAGCGTTTTGCTGACCGCGTCATTGTGCCTCGCCGAGAACCATTCTGCTATGGTTGCACGAATTACGTCGAGCATTGAGGACACAGGTAACCTTCGTGCCCACCTTAAGCGCCTGTTCATACTCTCCACGGCATTCGTCGTCATCATGCCATAACGACGGACCGGACACTTCACGCGTGCAAACTTTGCTTCCCCGACTTTCTCTATGAGATGCTTGTATGCACCCGGAAACTGCTGCTTCAGGGTATCCATGTGTCGGTTGTAATCGGCAGTCTTGAATGCATAAGCGGCTTCAGTGAACAAGTCGGTCGCTCGAGTGCCATACTTCTGTAGATTGGACTTGATATGCACGCAACATAGGACGTGGTGGGCTTCCGGTAACACCTGCGCAATCGCAGCTCTAATGGACTTATGACCGTCCGACACTATCAAAACATCTTTCTGCAAGTTTAGTGCCCGGTGTAACTGCAATAGAAACCACCGCCACGTTTCATTCGATTCGGTTGGCCCAACAGCAAATGCGAGTGGGAACAAATTGTTGTTGCCGTCTTTCGTCACGGCCACAAACAGTGTACCCCTGTACTTTCCCTTTAAATGTGTTCCATCAATTGCTATGAAAGGCCTCATCAGTGGCCACCCCGCAATAGAGGCACCGAGTGCGAAGAAGGCCATCCCGAATTTCCCATCCCCATCCAGAACGTAATCCGTAATGGTTTTCTCGTTCGTCTCCTCCAACATGTGTAAGTACGAAGGGATCATCTTAAATGACTCATCGTGATCGCCAAAAATTGAGCAGATTGCGTGGTTTCTTATCTTCCGGGCCATTTCTATCGAGATATTAACGCCCTCACGCTGCAGCTTAGCCTGGATCATCACCGGATCTAGCGTCTTCTCCTCGACAACTATTTCCGATGCATAATAGCTGCCCAAATGTCTCGAGGGGAGTGTCGTCGGTTGTGGCCTGTCTGGGTCTGCGCTGCAAGAATGCGGAACCAATTTGTACACCTTCCAAAGCGATGCCGTTCCACTTGCTCGCATCTCAAATTCGCAATCTTCAACCTTACACCTCACCCAGTACCTCTCCTTATCCGACTTCCACGTGCGCATACCACACCGGGCAGCCACAAGATATTTTGTCAGCATCGCTTGCAACTTCGCCTTCGTTGCGAACATTGAGCCGACCGCGAATGACGAATCCACAGTATCGTCAACGTGCTCATCGACCAGCCTTTCGGGTAAGTCAAAGTGTGGCCGAGGGAGGTTCCACATCCCATGACTCATATCCGGGACAGTGTATACTTCTTCTGTCCTCGTCCAACGTGGATTATGACCAGCTTGCAGCCCTGGACGCCCCTCCCTCTCGATCCGTTCTTGATTCCGCTCTGTATCTCGCACAATACTGTAATAGTACTGAAAATCTCCCCAAGTCATGGGCATACGAAGCTCATCCTCACTCTCCGATCCCGAGCTACTTTCTTCAGCACAGTCTGCATGACCATCGACCTCCAACCGCTCGGTCACTACTGCATCTCTGCATACATTCTCCACCGGCTCCGGCACATCTTCGATCCGCAACTGCCTTCCTCCTCCATGTGCTACACCGCGCCCATATCCTGCAAAATTACCCATACCGCTACTTCCGTCCACATTTCCCCGTACCACTCCGTACCCGTGGCTGCTCCCAGCTACATTTTCATTCCCGTATAAAAATTATTGTCGGTGTCGGGCCAAATATGTTGTCCATCACGCTTCCAGAATGTAGCTCAATGTACGACATGGTTCTTTGCGCGTCGTAGTTAGTTGAGTTCTGTGTCTCTTGTATCCCTTCAATTCCCAATAATATCTCAAACTTATAGAAAATACTGATGGGGTTAAGCGTTAACTGAGTACTATGGATACCAAGTAATCTCATGTAATGCAGCGTTAACATTTCTAAATTATTCATATTACGATGGATTTACGCAGCATTGCAAAATAAAACTTACGGTTTCGGCCTTGCTCTTCCTCGTCGTGTGGATGCCACTCGCCCTGGTACCATGTGCTACCGGTCAGTGACTCCCAGAATGACATTGCTACGTTTAGTCAATCACCCACACCTAATAACACATAAATTAAGCTCACATGAACTTAATTTTTAATAATCTGTATCTTAATGCTACCAATTATTATATTTATCAAAAAAATACTAATAATAATCTAAAAAATAATAATACCTTGCATATTAATAATCATTTATGATACTATTACTAGTAATAATAATAGTAATAGTAATAATAATAGTATTAACAATAATAATATTAGTAATATTACTACTAATAATAAATAATATTATTACCAATAATATTAATAATAGTAATATAATTAGTTATAATAATAATACTAATAATAATATAAATAATTAATAATATTACAAATAATAGTAATAATACTAATAATAATAATATTAAATTATAACCGAATTCAATAACCGACTTCAATAAAGAAAATAATAATGCTGATAAAAAAATAATAATGACAATAATAATAACAATAAGAATAAATTAATAATAACAAGAGTAATAAAAATAATAATACTTATTAATAGCAATAATAATAATAGTAATAAAATTAATAGTAATAAATAATATATTATAACTGTTATAATAATAATAAATAATTATACTTAATTTTAGTAATAAATAATAATAATAATAATAATAATAATAATAATAATAATAATAATAATAATAGCAATAAAATTAATAGTAATAAATACTCCCTCCGTCCCATTCCAAATGTCCTACTTACTATTTTTGTATGTCCCATTACAAATGTCTTCTTTCTATAAATAGAAATAATTTTCCCCTCCAACAACTATATGGACCCCACCATATACTCACAAACTAACTTTACCTTAATTTTCGTGCCCAACAGTAACAAGACACTTGGAGTGGGACGGAGGGAGTAATATATTAAACTGTTATAATAATAATAAATAATTATACTTAATAATAGTAATAAATAATAATAATAGTAATAATAATAATAATTAATAGTAGTAATAAAAATAATAGTAATAAATGATAATATTATGACTGTTATAATAATAATAATTATTAGTACTTAATAATACTAATAAAAAATAATAATATTAATAATAATGATAAATAATAATAATAATAATAATAGTAATAAGAGTAATAAAAATAATAATACTTATTATAATAGTAATAATCATAAAAACAATAACAGTTATAAATAAATAAATACTAATAATAATATTAGTCGTACCAATGAAATAAATAATAATAATAATAATAATACTAATAATACTTTTTTTTTTGGTGAAACAGCCTGAGAAGGCGAGCTAAAGAAGAAAAAAGAAAAAAATAAGCAATGAACTAAACTAATCGAGAGTAAGTAACTCCATCAGCTTCCTGATTGACCAAGTCCTTGAGTGCATCCGGGGGAAAAGCCCAAGTCGTGTAGAAATCCTCTTCGTTGGCTCCCTGACGAGCAAGACCATCTGCTACCTGATTCCCCTCTCGGTATACATGCCGAATCGTGCAACCAGGCATGCGTGCCATGAGAGTATGAATATCTTTAATAAGCGGCCACAAAGAATGCCGTAGACAAGCTCCAGACATAACCATACGCAACACCTCCAAAGAGTCAACATAACAAGCACCGATCACCAAGCTCAACTGAGACACCAGTAGCAATCCACCACGCAGCGCGAGAAGCTCGACTTCAAGGATTGGTCGCTCCTCTAGCCGGCCACTACATCCACGAATCCATTGCCCGTTGCTGTCTCGGATAACGGCCCCATAACCTGCCCTATGCTGCCCGTGCAAGACGCACCCATCGGAATGAAGCACAAAACCCCTGCTGCCAACATCAATCCATCTCACCTCCTGCAATACCCGCTGACGAGTGGAGGCAGCAGCCCCATTCTCCAATTGTCGCCTTAATGAAAGAGCCTTAGCTAGGACAGCATCAACAGGCAGGATACTTCCTCTGAAGACTTTATTGTTACGCTCGCACCAGATAGTCCAAACGAGCGCCAAGAACCAAACACCCCATGTACGCCAAGCCCATTCCAACCAATGTCTACAATTACTATTATCAACAATATCCAACATATGATCAAAATCAAAACCGCCCTTCTGCCAGACATGAGATGCCCAGGAACATCGAAATAGGGAATGAATCCAAGTCTCATCTTGATCTCCACATATCAAGCAAAGAGGCGTCGCCGCCATACCCCTCTGGTGCCTTAAATAATTACATGGCAGGGAGCCATGCCCGATGAGCCAAAGCAAAACTCCAATTTTTTCCGGAATCAATGCCGCCCACATCCAACTCCACCCCAACGACTGATCTTGTTCCCTAGCAAGCCATTTATAGCCAGATTTTGAGCTATAAACACCCCTAACGTCACCCTTCCAGTGGAGAATGTCCGACACCTGTTCGTTCAAAAAGGGAGCCTGGGACGCCTCTATAGCCATCTTAACGTCTTGCGGGATCCAAGAATAGATCCCATTTAAATTCCACTTTCCATCAACAATTCCATCTTTAATTTTCAAACCAATGTCATGATAATCTATAAAAGGGACATGCTGATACAGTCCATCTCCCTCCCACCATGGAGCATGCCAAAGGGAGCTTTCTCCATTGCCAATACGTACACCATAGCCCTTCTTAAACACCATAGCAACCTTAACCAACGCTCGCCAAACCTTAGTACTACGGTAGTGGGAAGCAGGCAAGAGTCCCTCAGCCGTACCATACTTGCAACGCAGCTCCTTCACCCACAATTTATTAGCACTAGAGACAAAGCTCCATAGCTGCTTTCCAAGAAGTGCAAAGTTCATTTGCCGACTCTTTTTAATCCCCAATCCTCCATTCTTTCTTGTAGATGTAACGACATCCCAATTAATCAAATGAATACCACGACCATCCGCACCTTTCCAAATCCACCGCCGAATAATCTTATCAATGCTATTACATACAGCAATCGGAAGCATATGAACTTGCATAACATATATAGGCAAAGCATTAAGAACCGAGCGTGCAAGTGTAATCCTACCTGCTTTATTTAGCAATAGCGCCGCCCAAGTACTAAGGTGGTCATCAATTCTCTTAACCAGCGTATCAAAATGAGAAGCAGAAAGACGACCATGAATTATAGGAAAACCAAGATACGTACCGAGTGTAGGTACCAAGGAGACTCCAAGCAGCTGCTCCAACATAGCGCGATCAGCCAAGGTGGCCGTTGAAGAACAAAATGCATTTGACTTCGCTGGATTCATGTGTAGCCCCGAAACCTCACCAAATCTAGAAAGGACTGTCGCCATGCTAGCAATAGTAGTTTGCTCCAAAGAACCACAAAAAATGAGATCATCGGCGAACATGAGATGTGATATTCCCAAGCCACCTGGAGACAGCCGCAAAGGATTCCAGTCTCCAGCCTCGACAACTTCATAAATCATTTTAGAAAGCTTCTCCATAACAATCACAAAAAGATATGGCGATAAAGGATCACCTTGACGAATACCTCGATGAGCTTGAATGTGGCCGATAGGAGAGCCATTCCAGAGAATTGAGAAGGACGATGACTGAACACACGCCATAATTAATTCAGTACAATGAGCAGGCAAGTCTAGCTCAATCAAGCAAGTTTCTAAAAATTTCCAACACACCATGTCAAACGCCTTGGTTAAGTCAATTTTAATAACAGCAGATTTTGCTAGAGAGCGAGGGCTTTCCATAGAAGACACAATTTCTTGCAAAAGAATTCCATTGTCCGCAGTGCCGCGACCAGGCAAAAAGGCTGACTGATTTGGGCCAATAACTTCACAAAGAATTGGTCGCAATCGACGCACCAAAACTTTAGTTATAACTTTAAATGCAACATTACATAGCGTCAATGGCCTAAATGCTTTGAGAGAGCGGGGAACATCTACATTCGGGAGGAGACACAAGAAGGCATGAGAGAGCCCCTCTGGGATCTGGCGACTGGCTATAACGTTCAACACTAGAGTAGTAAGCGGCTCGTTCATAAATTCCCAATATTTCATATAAAATCCAGCAGGAAATCCATCAGGCCCGGGTGCGGAATAGGGTTTCATGGCAAAGAGAGCTTCTTCAATCTCCTTAGGCGTGACATCTTCTTCAAGCAGCTGTTGTTGGAGCGCACTGATAGCAGGCAGCGCTGGCAGCTCTCCAACAAGAACACCATCCGGAGCAGCTGAAAACATGTTGGAAAAATAATCGATCGCATGTCCTTGTAATAACTCTTGATCCTCCGTCCAATGTCCCTCAGTCAATTCTAGTCCATAGATTCGGTTCCTCTTCCTCCTAACTTTTGTCCGAGCATGAAAGTATTTCGTGTTTCGATCTCCAACCCGCACCCAAGAATCTCTGGCCTTTTGATACCACAAAAGTTCTTCTTGAGCGAGCAGCGCAGTCAGCTCAGCTCTAACTTCATCATATAGTCGCCAGAGCCATGCTGAGTCCACCCTAGTCAACCGCTTTTCAATCCCCATGAGGCGATTTTTAAGTTTTCTTTTCCTTAACCGAATGTCACCAAAAGTATCCCGATTAAAAGCAACTGACCTCTGTCGGACGTCCTGTAACAGAATCATGAGATTGCCCTGAGCTGCCTGTGTACTTTCTTCAACCAATCCTTTATAATTACTATGCTCCGACCACATGCTTTCCCATCTAAATGGTCTAGCTGGAGGTGGCCCTGCCATATTCCCACACAATAGCTTCAATGGACAATGATCTGAGCCTATGCGAGGTAAGTTAATAAGCCGCCCCTCATCAAAGCGTTGATTCCATGCCAAATTAGTCATAGCACGATCCAAACGTTTATAAATACGCCGGCCCTCTCCCGCCATCCGCGACCAGGTGAACTCCGGGCCAATGGTATTAACTGAAAGAAGACAACAACGATCGAGAACTTCTCTAAGTTCCGCAGCTCTGTCTGCTAGAAAGACACCGCCCACGACTTCATCCTCAGCAACTATTTCGTTCCAATCCCCCAAGACAACCCAAGGAACCTCAATGCACGCAGCCAGCGCAATCAAGTCTTGCCAATTACTCTTCCGCCTTTGGTAGTTAGGATCTGCATATAAAGTCGTAAAAGCCCAGCTGCATGCACCCTTAACAAGTTCCACAGTAATCATTCGAGGATGAACATGTGTAACCTGATAATTACAAGAAAGCGATAATGATTTCAAAATCCAGATACCTCCTCCCATACCAACCGATTCCTGGATGCAAATATCAGAATATCCCATTCGTAAGAAAGATGACCTCAGCCGAGAGAATTGGCCGCGAGGCTCTAAAACACAAATTATATCAGGCTTGTGATCGCGAAGAAGATCACTCATCCAGCGCTGAGCCGTTCGACTCATCAACCCAAAAACATTCCACGCAATAATAGTAAATTCCTTAAAATCCATAAATAATATTTATTATGGGGACCAGTAGCGATGATTATCATTGAACACTCGCATCATCGGCGTCATCCCAAGACTCATCATCCCTGAATTCGACATCGTCATTGAGAGCAGCAAATCTCCCAGCCCCAACGTCCTGTACATAACCATCTTCCCTATCCTCCACTCGCTGCCGTTTAAGCACTTGAGTGGGAGGCCTCCTCTGCACCCGACTTCCTGTTACCGGGACAATAGCAAGACAAGGGTTAGACCGAGCCTCAGCATCCATTCTCCCCACATCAGGTCCATCATCACCTCCATTAGGATCATTTATGTCCTGAATATCATCTTCACCTCGGCTACATGCTGCCCGGTCCCTTACATGAGCGGTAATAGACTCCTTCGGCAACTCCACATGAGGGTTGGCCTTTTTGCCAGTTTGGTCCTCAGGAACTTTGTGCCTAGTAAGATTGTTATTTTCCTCCTTGTGATCCACTTGCACCCTCGCCTTTCTCGTTTTATTCCGTCTACGAGTCACCACCATCCAATCTCCATAAACCGGCTCCTCCCCCTGCCCGGCGTCGCCTGCTACAGCTGCAGCAACACCCGTGTCAACAGTATGAGAAGCGGCCTCACATTCACCTTCATGTCCTGCCAAAGCGGCATCATTCGCACCATCATCAACCACCTTTTCCTTCCCTTTCCTTGTAGGAGGCATTACTGGACCCTCCTTAGTGCAACTGCGCTCAAAGTGGCCATAATGTCCACATTTAGTACAAATAAGATGTAGTCCTTCATAACTTACAGTATGCCATTTACCATTCACCCGCAATTTACCAACCACTGGTTTCTCCAAATCTAGCGCAACACAAACCCTCGCAAAACGACCTTTAGAAGTTGCATGTGTGCTAGCGTCGAATTTAATTACCTCTCCAAGTCCCGAAGCAATCGCCCAAAGTATATCCTCCCGATAGCGATGCATCGGCAGTTCATTCAAACGCGCCCAGACGAAGGTTTTATTGACTTTTGTAGTGCTAGGATCAAATTCTCTTGACCAAGGCATTACAGCAAGGTAATGATCAAATATCATCCAAGGTCCACCGTTTATCACCCTATCTCTTTCAGCAGGCACCCCAAACTTAACAATGTAACAACCATATCCAACATCAATAACGTCCATGTTCCCTTGCGGCCGCCACATCCTTTTTAATCTCTCATGCAGCATGTGATAACCAATATGGGTTCCCAAAAGCTTCACAACCAATGCATCCTCCCATAGCAAACCGGCTTCACGATCAAGATCATCATCAATCACAAAATCCGGCAACGAAGGATTGTTGTCCACGTAACTAACTCGGATGAGTTTCTCAGCAATCAAATCTCGGCGCACCTGGGGCTGGGAATCAGGCACATCAGTTTCCATAGCATCCTGCGACAGCACCTGAGCAAAAGTCGGAATCTTTCCTCCGGGATCATGGGGAGGGACGGCAGAAGGCGGAGAAGTCTCTGCCGCCGTAGCTGGAGCGGAAGCCCTAGACGTCATGGGCCTGTTCTCAGTCAACTTACTAAATCTAATAATACTAATAATACTAATAATAAATACTAATAACAGTTAAATAATACTATTAAATAATAATACTAATATTACTCCTACCCTAAACCGAAATAAAACAACAATAATAATAATACTAATAATAATAATAATAATTAGTATCAATAATAAATAATACTAATAATAAATACGAATAACATTTAATTAATGCTATTAAATAATAATAATACTAATAATAAATAAATACATTAATAATAATAACAATAATAATAATAATAATAATAATAATAATAACAACAGTTAAAATAATAATATTAATAATAATAATAATAATAATAATAATAATAATAATAATACCAACGAAAATATGAAAACAAAAAAATTAAACCTTAGTTGTTCTACTGTAATGATAATTAACAACATAAAACATAAAATTTAAGAAATAAATCCTAAAAATTAGGACTGTTTAGGCATTTTTAATACTAATATACCATATTTTTAACTAAATTAATATTACTCATTGTGCTACTAACAATTACACATCTATATTTGGTATTAACATAAACACAAACAACACAAAAAACACATTTTAAACTAATACTACAACATATTTAACTACTCACTGCATTTAAGCACTTAATAATCGGAATTACTAAACAAAGCATACTAAAAATTATACCTCACAGCAAAATTGAGGCCGTAAACAGCAACAATGCCCTTGGATCTCCAGGCTCCCTTCCAAAATGCAGCAACAATACTCCCTTCAAGTTTGAGAAATGAAGCAGTGCATGTGTGCAACTTAGATCCGAAATTTATTGACTTCAAATTAATGGTGGGTGGTCAGCAATTATTCCAGGGTCGGAAGCGGGTTCGACATCGAACCCACTAGGGTCGAGACGACCACTACTGACCTCCGGTCCCCACAAATGGCAGAGAATCTTAGGAAGGGTCGACTTCGACCCCAAAGGTTCGACTACGACCCGGGGTTCGAGGATCTTCGACGGGTTCGTCAATGTTACGACCCCGACCCCGGGTTCACGTGCCGGGTTCGTCAATGTTACGACCCCGACCCCGGGTTCACGTGCCGGGTTCGTCAATGTTACGACCCCGACCCCATGTATCTTGGGTCCACCATACCACCCACGTGTCCGTCCCGTTCGTGCTGACTACACACAGGGACCGACCCCGACCCTCTCTAATCTCACGAACCCGGGTTTCTTAATCACCATTATTAATTAAGCCCGGGTTCGACTTCTTTCACAGGGTTCGACGTCGACCCTATTGTCGACCCAGGGTCGTTTTTTACTTTTCGGGCATAAAAGTATAGGTTTTTTGGCGGCGGTCAAAAAAGATAATGGCAGGGTACTGACAGGGTACTGCAATTTGGAACCCTCTAGTAATTATTTTACTTATTACACTAATCTAAGGGTTATCTGGGTCGATTGTTTAATAAATAAAATATTCCAGATTTATTGACTTTGAGTTTGTCTTTTTCCTCATCTAAAAATCTAAAACCTAGTACCTACAAAAACGGGTAAAAAAGCCAAGAAGGTTCGTTTTCTGTTCAATTTTTTTGTATTTCTCCTTTATTAATTTCTCTGCCACATATAGTCATTTATGTTGTTTTTAATTAATAAATCCAATTTGATCATTTTTCACTAATCTCATAAAATTAAATAACTTGGCATTGTTAATATAATTTGGGAGTTACGCGGTAGGCAAATTTTAGGAGAAGAGAAGCCAACTCATTTCCAAATCATTCAGGTTGACCCGCCCCAGTATATTCGGTTCAAATATTTGAAACCAACCTTCATCCAACACAAACAACCGCATAAAGAGATGGTCAAACAAACTTCAGTGACCCAATGAAAGGAATATACAATGGAATCCGAGATTGGCATTCACTACCTTATAAGCAGTGTTTTAAATTACGACCGAAATTTCAAAATTTCGGGTTTCGAGACACCCCGAAATGAAATTTCATATGTAATAATTTTTTGCAAAATATCATTCGAAATTTCGCCCGAAATCCGAAATTTCCGGAAATGTGACCGAAATTTTCGAAATTTTACCGAAATATTCGAAATTCTAATTTCTTAAAAAAATGAAAAAATTATTATACCTACGATTTTATTCGCACTCAAAAGAAATGGAATTAAATTCACGATCAAAAGGATTTAAATTCCAAGAGTCCCATGAAGTCAGAAATAATTTAATTAAATAAATTATTGCACGGGAGTCAGTCGTCGACGAATTCAAGATTTCGAATGCGAAATTAATTTGAGTTCAAAATGGATTCGAAATGAATTTGAAATAGGAGTTTCTAGTCCGAGAGTAACCGAATAATTAAGCCCAAGAATATAGAAGGAGAAAGGCTCAAAAAGGGAGGAGAAAGGCCCGACGAAGGTGAAACGGCACACTCTTCGCGCACTCCATACCCAATACTGCGCCAAGCCTGCAGCAAACGGGCAAGCGTGGATTCGACGGAATTTGCCTTCAATTTCCATGATTTTCGCCCCTTAGACGTCTCCACTAATTTGCTGGAGGTTTAGTTTGGTCCCAAGTTTTGAAATTTTCCACTTTTTGTCCCGTCAGATTGATTTTTTTTTTTCCACTTTTGGTCCCACAGTAAAATTTTGCTTAAAAGTTAATAGATTGACTGTTAGTGGGGTAAAAAAAAATTATATAAAATTATTTTTTTTAAAAAAATTTCTAAAGCACGCCTGGATCCATTTTTAAATATACCCATTACCCCCATTGTTTGGCCCAGCTATAAATAGTAACAATTGATCCTTGGGCGCTGACAGATCCTTTTTAGCGGGTCGGGTAGGTTAGGATTTATAGCTGGGCCACACAATGGGGTAATGGATATATTTAACATGAATCTTGGGTTGCTTTAATTTTTTTTTAAAAGTTTTAATTTGATATAAATTTATTTTTTACCCTACTAACAGTCAAACTATTAACTTTTAGTCAAAATTTAACGATGCGACCAAAAGTGGAAAAAAATCAATCTGACAGGACAAAAAGTGGAAAATTTCAAAACTTAGGACCAAAAGTGGGTGATAGAAATTCCCGTGGGACCAAAAATGGATTATTCTTTACATACTATATACTAGTGGCAAAATTTATGGGGAAGCCCGCGTCATTCCTATTGTGTACTTAGTTTCGCCCGTGTATACTCCCTAACATGCTATGCCAATAAATAAACATATATGAATACAGTTATGGTTATTGAAAAACATTCAACAATTATAAATTAAAAGGGTATAATTCTCAAAACAAATAGATAAACCTAACTTTATACTACCTCCATCTCATTGTTTTTCTTACGGATTCACCCGACTCGTATGCCGATATACATTTTTAACGGTTAATAACTTAAATTGTGTACAATAAAAAAATTATAAAAATTTGGTATTTTAAATTACAAGATTAGACGAATCTAAGAAAATCACACTTGACTATGTTTTTTCTTACATAACTATGATAAAAATTGAATCAAACATAAACAGTGAATAGTAGCAAAAAATCAAACGTAGCAAAAAGACTAAGACAGAGGAAGTATATATCTAATATATATATACATCACTTTAGAATGAATAGTACTCTTTCCTTCAACAGTAATTATTCCCCTGAGTTTCCGAGTTTGCCCTTCGCCACTTTTCTTTGCTATTGCTCGTACAGTTTATCCATTTCCCTTTCTTTTCCTTTCTAGGTCGTGCCTCCGCAGGAATCCTCTCCAATCTCGTTGCCCTAATCGGTCTGCACCCTCCCTTCCCTCATCCGAATTCAGCATCCCTAAGCGCCCCTGCGGCCCCTCGTCCGTCCGTTGCGTGCGCCGGTCCTCGCTGCAGCAGCTCTCGTCCCTGCCCATCGTCTCCGCAGCTTGTTAGGGTAAGACTTTTTTTAAAAAATTTAGGGTTATTGGTTGGGGGTTCGGAATCGGGGATGAAATCTTGCGATTCGTTCGTCTTCTTGCACTGCAGTTTTGAGGGACGACGCCCGCCCCCGCGTGTTCCTTTCGACGGTTCTAGCGCCCTGCACGTTCGGCTTCATTATAGGCTGTCGCGGCTGCCCCTGTCTGCGCGACCCACTCCTGTAATCGAAGTTTCTACCTTTTCTCATTTCTCTTGTTCTGTATTTTCTTCCAAGTTCTGATTTTTCCTCTTTATGGATTTAAACTCCGTTTTGATTTGAGGAAATAATGGTGATTGCATTTGTGTGCCTGTTTAATAGATGGTATTGTTCGCCGTTTTAATTCTATGGTTGGTGGAATCTTTTCCTCTGTATTTGAAACTTGTAAAGGAATGAGGTCTCTCTACTTTCAATTCCCCCTTCTCGGTTAAATATTTTACATCACTTTAGAATGAATAGTACTGTTTCCTTCAACAATAATTATTCCCCTGAGTTTCCGAGTTTGCCCTTCGCCACTTTTCTTTGCTATTGCTCGTACAGTTTATCCATTTCCCTTTCTTTTCCTTTCTAGGTCGTGCCTCCGCAGGAATCCTCTCCAATCTCGTTGCCCTAATCGGTCTGCACCCTCCCTTCCCTCATCCGACTTCAGCATCCCTAAGCGCCCCTGCGGCCCCTCGTCCGTCCGTTGCATGCGCCGGTCCTCGCTGCAGCAGCTCTCGTCCCTGCCCATCGTCTCCGCAGCTCGTTAGGGTAAGACTTTTTTTTAAAAATTTTAGGGTTATTGGTTGGGGGTTCGGAATTGGGGATGAAATCTTGCGATTCGTTCGTCTTCTTGCACTGCAGTTTTGAGGGACGACGCCCGCCCCCGCGTGTTCCTTTGGCCGGTTCTAGCGCCCTGCACGTTCGGCTTCATTATAGGCTGTCGCGGCTGCCCCTGTCTGCGCGACCCACTCCTGTAATCGAAGTTTCTACCTTTTCTCATTTCTCTTGTTCTGTATTTTCTTCCAAGTTCTGATTTTTCCTCTTTATGGATTTAAACTCCGTTTTGATTTGAGGAAATAATGGTGATTGCATTTGTGTGCCTGTTTAATAGATGGTACTGTTCGCCGTTTTAATTCTGTGGTTGGTGGAATCTTTTCCTCTGTATTTGAAACTTGTAAAGGAATGAGGTCTCTCTACTTTCAATTCCCCCTTCTCGGTTAAATATTTTATTCTATAACTGAAGCACCAAACCGTTGAGCATCATGATTTATCTGGCAATTCTCATTGATCATTAATTATGATTCTGGTGTGTTAAGAGTACTATAACTATAATTATGATTTTGGGGTATATAAACATTTTTCACTTTTAAGGAAATCTAATAGTATTATTTTTTACAATGCCATGGAAAATCTGATATTATCAATGTTGGCATGTTGCTGTGTTAACATTTACTTGTGGACTTGTCATTGTTCAATCACTTTGTTTTAGTGTTGACAGGCAAGTCTTTGGTATCTGTTAAATCATTGTTTAGGAATGTAGCTAATAAATTTATGGAGTGGGATGAGATTCAAAATGATGGTTTATGTTCATGGCCGGGTGCCTTCTGGCAATATTACCTGTGGTTGCTTTGTATTTCGTCTTCTATTTTGTTTTTATCAATACTTATTATTTTATCATTTTTGAACGAATCTTTCTTCAATAGCTTTTCTTTGTTCACTTTGATGAATGTCTGGGTTACTTTGCACATCCCATTGGTTCGTATTTTTTTTCAACAAAAGACTTTAGAAATTGAACGCCTTCTGTGGCTCAGCTGCAGGTTTGTAGCCTCTATAATTCAAATTGATCAAATGGTTTTCCTACGGTTCAGATTTATCCAATTGTAGACAATGGGTTTATAGCTTTTGTGCTTTAAGCTAAGCAGCTGCTGTATCACTTCCAGTAATTGAATCTGTGTTTAAACGATTCTCCGTAGAGGTGGTGACTGCCCAGGATAGCTATTGCCCCGGGGATTATGGCCGCTCTGTTCCCTACAAATTGACAGGTTCGTGTTCATTTCTCTTGGTTCCGACATGTGACATTTTACCATTGGATTTTGAACTATGCATTGTAAGCGCAAAGCTCATTGGTATTGTGCTAATGATTTTCCCTATTTGTTCTTTTGTTTGCTTTTTGTATGCTTTAATGATTGATCCGCCTGGGGATTTATTTTCTTCATGCTTTTTATCTAATTGGATCTGTCGTCAGGTTTTTGGTGTTGGGTTGGATTTTGCCCTGCTTATCTGTTAATACTTCGAAATGAAGGCAAGATATCATCACTTGAGAATGAAATGATATCCAGATAGCACTAATCGAAAATTAATCCATACAAATTTGCATTTCATTCATGGAGTTGAAATAAATGCTTACAAACATGGATTGAAATAAACGGCCAGACGAGGATACAAATTATACTTGTTTCAACTAAATGACTTTCTCCTGGACATTTGTGCTCCCATTCAAATCATGGCATCTATTATCATATGTTTTACCTTTTCCGGTAGAGAATCATCTGGTAGGGTTGCTATAGTTTTCTTTGTCATTTTATTGAATTTTTTATGGCTTTGACTTGCCAATTTTAGTTTCACTCCATTACACTCATTTAGAGAAAATTTCTGTAGTAAGGGCAGTTGACCAAGTATAATTTCTATTGAATTTTCTATATTATATCCAAATGCTTACAAACATGGATTGAAATAAACGGCCAGTAGAGGATACAAATTAAGCACTAATCGAAAATTAAAATAGCAAGTTAATTTGTGAGCATGAAACATGTGTTACAATATTGACCTAGAACATTGTAGTTTAGCTATGCATCCTTCAGAAGATTAAGATTTCTGAAGTTATATGGGCCGGAATACATTTTTGATCTCTATAGCATGAATCAAACATATTTTCTGTGATTATGATTAGCAGAGAGGATTGGAGTGGATTTAATTTACGTATGTGTCACCTTTGTACTAGATTTAATTTTAGGTGTTAAATGGACATCAAGCAAGCGGTCTTTATTTTCGAATTTTTTTTGGCCTGATTCTGTTCTGTGTGGCGTACGTAATATGTTATTATTTATTATTTTTGCTTTTTCTTATTGATTTCTTCCTAAATAACAAAATTTCCTCAGTATGTAATTTTTTTAAGAACCCTCATCATGACTTATCTGCGAAGTTTCTATCTTGTATTTACGACATGATTTCATGCAAGGTGGTTTTTGTTACTTCTAATTTCTTGTCCATCATCCGTCCTTGCTTATATTGTTAATTTATCAGATTAATTTATTTGATAATGTGGCACAACCCCCCTTTTTTTTAAAAAATTTTTCAAATAATCTTTCAAAAAGCATCACTTCAGGAGCCCTTTTAGGATTATTGACGAAGGTGAGGTTGTTAACTTATGTAACTGGTATTTTTGTTTAATTTCCAACATTAGTGTTGGGTTGGATTTTGCCCTGCTTATCTGTTAATACTTCGAAATGAAGGCAAGATATCATCACTTGAGAATGAAATGATATCCAGATAGCACTAATCGAAAATTAATCCATACAAATTTGCATTTCATTCATGGAGTTGAAATAAATGCTTACAAACATGGATTGAAATAAACGGCCAGACGAGGATACAAATTATACTTGTTTCAACTAAATGACTTTCTCCTGGACATTTGTGCTCCCATTCAAATCATGGCATCTATTATCATATGTTTTACCTTTTCCGGTAGAGAATCGTCTGGTAGGGTTGCTACAGTTTTCTTTGTCATTTTATTGAATTTGTTATGGCTTTGACTTGCCAATTTTAGTTTCATTCCATTACACTCTTTTAGAGAAAATTTCTGTAGTAAGGGCAGTTGAACCAAGTATAATTTCTATTGAATTTTCTATATTATATCCAAATGCTTACAAACATGGATTGAAATAAACGGCCAGTAGAGGATACAAATTAAGCACTAATCGAAAATTAAAATAGCAAGTTAATTTGTGAGCATGAAACATGTGTTACAATATTGACCTAGAACATTGTAGTTTAGCTATGCATCCTTCAGAAGATTAAGATTTTGAAGTTATATGGGCCGGAATACATTTTTGATCTCTATAGCATGAATCAAACATATTTTCTGTGATTATGATTAGCAGAGAGGATTGGAGTGGATTTAATTTACGTATGTGTCACCTTTGTACTAGATTTAATTTTAGGTGTTAAATGGATATCAAGCAAGCGGTCTTTATATTCGAATTTTTTTTGGCCTGATTCTGTTCTGTGTGACGTACGTAATATGTTATTATTTTTTATTTTTGCTTTTTCTTATTGATTTCTTCCTAAATAACAAAATTTCCTCAGTATGTAATTTTTTTAAGAACCCTCATCATGACTTATCTGCGAAGTTTCTATCTTGTATTTACGACATGATTTCATGCAAGGTGGTTTTTGTTACTTCTAATTTCTTGTCCATCATCTGTCCTTGCTTATATTGTTAATTTATCACATTAATTTATTTGATAATGTGGCACAACCCCCTTTTTTTTAATTTTTCAAATAATCTTTCAAAAAGCATCACTTCAGGAGCCCTTTTAGGATTATTGACGAAGGTGAGGTTGTTAACCTATGTAACTGGTATTTTTGTTTAATTTCCAACATTACAGGTTCAGTAGTATCATCCTTTCATCTTAAATGATGTATTGCGAGTGTTTCCAAAGCATATGTCACAAATGTTTCCACTGCATATTGACATAGTGACAGGATTATTTAACTTCGGTTACTAATATTGTATTGCATATTTTTTACACAAAATTGGATCAGTATGACAATTATCTAGCTTCTATGCTTCATCACATTACTGTATTTGGACCTTGAAGTGCATTCAATGTGCTTAATCCTCCCCATTGTTCTTTGTCGTTCTGCACTTTACACTTCTTGGCTAAGCAAAATTTCTTTATGATGTCTATAGTCTGTACAGGTAAATTACTTGAAGTAGAAAATTTGATATGCTTGATATATAGTTTAAACTTGTGAAATGATTAATAGAGCAAGAACCAGGAGATCCTTTTTTTGTGTAGGTATACATGATATATTTCTGTTTCAATTTTACTTTGTTAATAAAAAATTCTATTTAATCCTTTAAAGGAATTGTTTCTAAAAGAAGGCCGAGGTAAAACTATAAAATAGAAAAGTTCTTTTGTTTTAAAGTATAAAAACTTTTGCTCAAATTAGCCAGGGACTGCAAGAAGTTAATTTCCTAAACAAAGATTAAATAAATAAATCAAAATAGGCCATAAGAAAACCAAATAAATATTGAAAAGAAAAGGGGAAAAAAAAACAAAAGTGGGCCAGGCCAAATACCCATCTAAGAACTAACACATATTTTTCTTTTTATTGCATTGCAATGCTGGTGAAATTTATTCCACCATCATTATTTCATATATTCTGAATGTAATAAAGCTCTTATTAATAATATGTAACACCCCGGTTTTTGATAACCCAGGTCGGGGTGTCACCGCCACACCTCCCTAGTAAGACTCGGTTTCTCCGGCTCACTAAAGAGATGCAAGGCTAGGTATTGCAGTATTTAAAACATTTAAAGCATTCAAAACAGCCCATACAATATAATTCGAAAATAATAATATCATAGCGCAGCGGAAATAATATTTAAGTATAGTGTTGCAGCGGAAAATGTAAATAGGGCCGACATGGCCAAAACACGGGTTAAACAGGCCCGTTCATAATATAGTCTAATGCACGAATTTTAAAAAAAACAAAATAATGTTTTTCCCCAAAAGATAAGTTCCCATGTATGAAGTGCTCATGTTCACTCTACATATTCTGTAAGAAAAGAAAATAAAAAGAAATGGTTTGGTCAGCACAACTTGCTGAGTAAGTTAACACATGCATGATCGTAGGGTTTAAAAGCCATTAATTTCAATAATTAAATAAAAGCATGATAATAGCATAATATTCATTTTAGTCTAATCAACTATCCAATAGCATAATTTATTTCAGAGCTTTATTTAACAACACATCTCGCATGAATTAAAATAAAAGCCATAATTTAAATAAAGCATTTAAGTAATTTAATTGGACAACAAGCATAATTTAATCTAATTTAATTTAATTTAATATCCCCATTACATCCCAGATTCGGTATTTCAATTTAATTGCTGAAATTATGGAAAATCGTCAGGATGCGCCGACTCTTCTTGGTGGCGCCTAAAACCTCTTCCGAGCGCCACTTTTTGCGCCACAGTCGCGGTTGGGCAGTTTTCTAACCTCCCGAACTCGGTTTTAAACGCGGTTTTTCGCCATTCTTTTCATTGGAGACTCAAAGCAGACTAATATTCTCGACAGAAAAGTTCTCCAACTTTGGAGAAGAAGGCTGATAACACCGAACCATGCCGGAGGAAGTGATCAGAGCGTCTTCTCTGACTGTGTTCTTCACATTCTAGGTGTTGTTTTCCTTTTTCTTGCTTTGTAATGTTTAGGATTTGCTTTTAAACATAATTTCCTACTGTTTTCATGTTTGTAAATGGATTTCTATGTTGTTCGTGTTAGAAGTATTCTAGAACGGGAGTTCAGAATCACTTTTGAAGTACGAATCTATGTTTTTATGGAAGTAATTTGATGATCGATGTTTCTGTGTTAAATTTGGATTAATCTGTAAAGATGTTAAAATTTGCATTAGGATTATGTGTTAGATGCCAACAATTTGATCGATACTCTGTGTTTTTCTAAATCTGCAATTCAAATCATTAATCTGCTAAAGCCTAAATTGATCGATCAATCTGTAATTCGCTATTTTTAGTAATCTGGCAATAATTCTAATCTATCTGCATTCTAATATTATTAATTTAATCCATTTTACCATGTTTCATCGATATTTTACCATAATTGTTAGATTATTTACACTGTTCTGCATAATTAAATGTTAGAATCTAATCTGTATGATTTCTGCTTTGCTAAATCGGGAGATAAAAAGTGGAAATTAGATTTTAGTACCGGTCTTGGGAATAAATCACATTAAAATAGATTCTGGCATGTACACGCTGATTTGGGAAATGAAATGTGTCGTTTAATCACAATAGGAAAATTTGTATGCTTGGGAAAGACTCAAATTTATGCCTAGACTGATGATTGCAGAATGTTAGATAATTTAATTTGCTTCCATGAAGTTTGTTTTTACAAATTATGAAAATTAGGAAATTGGCATATTTTTAATCTTTATAAAATCATTAATTATGCTGAAATTGATCTTTTTAGACATTGGGAAATGCTAAATCATTATGCAATTTCACTTTTATATAAAGATGGCATGTTCTAAATCATTACAAGCATATATCTTATCTTTATTTTTATTATTTTATTTTTAACTTGCTTTATTTTAAATTTAATGTCACTATTTTTAATTTAATCACCATTAGAATTAAACAAACTCTTTTCAAAATATAAAATATATTTTTAATGAACTTAAAATGACTAAGTTTCTCCAGAATGAAATAATATTCTGAATTCCCTTGGGTTCGACCTGGTATTCACCGGTTTTTATTACTTGATGACAACCATCCGCTTGTGGTAAAATATGAGTGGTGAAATCACCCATCACCATACAATGCTTCGAAAGGTGCCATGCCAATGCTAGCATGGTAGCTATTATTATAAGAGAATTCGATTAAGGGTAAATGAGATTCCCAATTTCCTTTGAATTCCAACACACATGCTCTCAGCATGTCTTCTAGTGTTTGGATTGTTCTCTCGGTTTGTCCATCCGTCATTGGGTGGAATGCGGTGCTCATTTTGATTTGAGTACCGAGAGCTTTTTGTAACTCCGTCCAAAAGTGAGAGACAAATCTATTGTCTCTATCGGAAATGATGTCATGTGGTACTCCATGTCGTCGTACCACATTATCAATGTAGGCTCGGGCCAATTGGTCCATAGTCCACGTGTCTTTCATTGGGATAAATAATTAAATATGGCTATCTTTGTTAGCCTATCTACAATCACCCAAATTTTGTTCATGCCTTTAGGTGATCGGGGTAATCCCGAGACAAAGTCCATCGAGATGCTATCCCACTTCCAACTTGGAATCTCTAGTGGCTGCATCAATCCTAAGGGTTTATGTCGCACTGCCTTAACCCTTTGGAAGGTGAGACATTTCGCTACGAAGTTTGCCACTTCCTTCTTCATTCCCGGCCACCAATAGATCTTCTTCAGATCTTTGTATAGCTTGTCTCTTCCGGGATGTACGGAATATGGCGTGTTGTGCCCTTCCTCCATCAACCTTTGCTTCAATTCGGCACACTTCTGAGGCACACACCATCTCCCTTTAAAACGGATGCTTCCATCCTCGTGGACAGCAAATCCTATTGCCTTTCCTTCGGCAATATACCCCTTATCTTCTCGAGTTTCGCATCGCCCGGTTGGGCGAGCTTAACCTCGTCCAATACTGGAGTTTCTACGACCATGGCATTGATCGTTTCACTCACTGTGCCAGGATGCACAAGTTCTAACTCCAATCTTGCTAACTCCATGTACAATGCCGGCGGATTTACCAACGAGTTTGTCACGTGTTGGGTTTTCCGACTTAGGGCATCGGCTACCACATTCGCCTTCCCCTCGTGGTATGCTATCTCTAAATCGTAGTCTTTAATGAGTTCCAACCACCTTCGCTGTCTCAAATTCAACTCCTTCTGAGTGAATATATATTTCAAGCTCTTGTGGTCGGTGAACATTCGACACTTCCGCCCATAAAGATAATGTCTCCATATCTTTAGAGCGAAAACGACCGCTGCCAACTCCAGGTCATGTGTCGGATAATTCTCCTCGTGAGGTTTTAGTTGGCGTGATGCATACGCTACGACTCTCGAGTCTTGCATCAAGACACAACCTAAACCTTCCTTCGAAGCATCGCTGTAAACCTCGAAGTCACCATTCTCTGATGGTAGTGTTAATACGGGCGTGGTTGTGAGTCGTTTCATAAGTTCTTGAAACGCAGTCTCACACGCTTCGGTCCACTCGTATTTTGCTCATTTCTTCAGTAGCTGGGTCAAAGGACGTGCAATCCTTGAAAAGTCCTTCACAAATCGTCTATAATACCCAGCTAATCCAAGGAAACTTCTTATTTCCGTTGGACTCTTCGGAGTTGCCCACTCCATCACGGCGGAAACCTTTGCCGGGTCCACTGATACTCCATCAGCGGATACGATGTGTCCGAGAAATGCCACTTCTTTCAACCAGAAATCGCATTTCGACAGCTTGCCGTATAGCTGATTTCTTCGCAAGATTTCTAACACTTGATGTAAGTGTTGGGCATGCTCTTCCTCGCTCTTTGAGTAGATCAGGATGTCGTCGATGAACACTACGATGCACTGATCTAACAATTCTCGGAACACGTTGTTCATGAGATTCATGAACATGGCTGGAGCATTTGTTAGCCCGAAGGATAACACTGTGAACTCGTAATGGCCATATCGTGTTCGAAACGCCGTCTTCGGAATGTCCTTCTCGGCGATCCTCAATTGATGATACCCAGATCGTAAGTCGATCTTCGAGAATACTGAAGCTCCCTTCAGTTGATCAAACAGATCCTCTATTCTCGGTAGGGGGTATTTATTCTTGATGGTAACTTGGTTTAATCCTCGGTAATCTATGCAAAGACGTAGTCCTCCGTCTTTCTTCTTAACAAATAAAACCGGTGCTCCCCAAGGGGACGTACTCGGTCTTATGTAACCTTTTCCCAATAGTTCCTCGAGTTGTTCCTTTAACTCCTTCATTTCCAGTGGCGCCATCCGGTACGGAGCTTTTGAGACAGGCTCTGTCCCCGGAATGAGATCTATAGTGAATTCAAGATCTCTCTCAGGTGGCATGCCCGGAACGTCCTCAGGGAACACGTCCGGGTATTCTCTTACCACTGGTATGCTATCAACCTTGTTCTCTTCCGCCTCAAGGTTGTGCACATAGCACGCATATAGTTCATACCCCTTACACATCAAGTTACTTAGTTTAAGTGCACTAACGATTTTGTTACTCTTCTTAGGGGGCTGAGAGTAAAAGATAACTCTCTTTCCCCTACTTTTTGACAAGGTGATCTTTTGCTTTTGGCATTCGATCACCGCCTTATACTGGGATAGCCAATCCATCCCCAGTATGATGTCAAAGTCTCTTAAGTTAAATTCTACTAAGTTCGCGAAGAATTCTACGTTCTTTATCACTATAGGAATTCCGTTATATCGTTTAGAGCAAGATACTACTTCTACAGAAGGCAATTGAATTCCTAAGCTAATTCTCTCGCACTTAGGTAGATCTAACTCAGGCACTATCATTGATGCTATAATCGAGCAACTAGCTCCAGAATCAAACAGAATTCTAAGGGGCGTATTCAAAACATAAAATGTACCTGCCATCACTTCTCCTTGCGCAGGCACGTTCGCTTGATTCACCACGTTAAGCCTCCCCATAGGGCGTCCCTGATTGCCCTGCTGATTCGCATTCGGCTGCTGATTTTGTTGTTGGTTTTGATTCTGAGGGGGCGGAGGTCGTTGGTTCTGGTTCTGATTCTGCGGCCTATTTTGAGGGGGTCTGTACCCCTGATTATTCCCGTTTCGCTCGTTTTGATTTTGAGGCTGTTCTTGCCCCGTGACCAAATCGTCCCTTTTTGTTATGTTCTCGATCCTGGTTCGGCAATCCCGTCGAACGTGACCCATTCGACCACATCGGAAGCAGGCGCCCTGCTGCGGGCATCCCCTTGCCAGATGGGGTCGTCCACATCTTGGGCAAGGTGGTACCGGATCTTCTTGGTTGAACCTTCTCCCAGCGTTGTTTTGTTGGGGCCTATTCGACCCTCTGCGCTGCTCGTTCCTTCCAGTGTTGTTCTCACTTCTCGAGTCCCGGTTTCTCTTGTCTTGGGGACCCCTGCTGGACTCCCCACTCACCCTTCTCTTCAGCTGCTGCACACGTGCTACCGCCACAGCGCGGTCATACGCAGCTTGCAAATCGGGGTAGTGTACCCCCGCGATCACCTCGCGCACAGACAGGTTCAGTCCCATCTCGAACTTCTGTGCCTTTTCTGCATCAGTAGGCACTAGCCTTGGTGCGAACCTCACCAGCTCCTTGAAATGTGTGTAGTATTCTTGCACAGTTTGGCCTCCTTGCTTCAGCGACAGGAACTCTTCGTACATCGCTGATTTGGTACTCAGGGGATAGAATCGATCCCTGAGCATCTCCATCATTTCCGCCCATGAAAAGGGCTCGTCATCCTCCGTCAGTTTGGCTTGCGTCGCCTGCCACCAGTCGTCAGCTTCGCCTCCCAAGTAATATGAGGCGACATGCACTCTTTCTCCTTCCGGACATTTAACTGCTCCCAGCAGGTTGTCGAAAGTCCGGATCCACTCCTCCAGTTTAGCTGGATCCTCCTCACCAGCGTAGTGGGGTGGCTGGTAAGGATTCACCATCGCCAGGTAGTTAGGGCGAGCTTGGGGCGGAGGTACCGCCGCAGCTTGACCCTGGTTGACTTGCGCGTTTCCGAGCGCAATCAACACCTCCTCTATCGTCCTAAGACGATCGCCCACATTGTTCGGTGCGGGGGCGTCCTGCGCACCTTGGGGTTGTTCCGCCTCAGGTTGAATCGGTTCCGTGACGTTTGGTGGTGTCTCAGTAGGAGTTTGGGGAACAGGTTGGGCTCTCGGTCTTCCTCTGGGTGCCATTCTGTTACAAATGGTATAGATTAGGACATAGTAGTGTTTGGTTAAACAAGAAGATCTCAAATTTATTTCTATCTTCTTCACTTAATGCTCGATTGAGCTAATTTAAAATGTAGAAATTAAGTTTTTTTTTTATAATTCGGACAGTCTGTCCAGATTTTTTTTTTCGAATTTAAATTTATCTAAATAGATAAATCTTGTATTTTATTTCCTTAAAAGAATTTTTTTTTTAGTACAAGTGATAGGATATACCAAAAATTGTAATGTTTCCTTAGCAAAAATAGTAACTTCTACAAATAGAAATTCCTATCGTCTCTAAGCGTCCACCGGCACAGTGGTAGGATCCTCCTCCGGATCTTCCTCCTCCGAACTTGGCGGCAGCAGATCGTCAAAAATAGTGTTCAAGTCCCGCCCGTGGGCATCGATGTGTTCCTTTAGTATTAGGTTTTGTGTAGTGAGGGTTTGGACTTGGCGTTCAAGTTGGTTTATGCGGTGATGATCCACCTCTCTCAAGTTGCCCATGTGGTGCAAATTGGCCTCCAATTGAGCCATACGTTACTTCATTTGCTCTATGGTTTGATGGGAATCAAGATGAACGCTCATCATCCTGATCATCAACAGCATCATGTCTTGACTAGCCATCTAGCGCAAGCAAGAGATCTAAGTTAATATTCGCCAAGATTCTAAGTTCAATTTCGCCAAGATTCTAGGTTCAAATTTTGCCAAGACTCTAAGTTCGATTCGCCAAGATTCTAAGTTCAAAATTTGCCAAGATTCTAAGTTCAATTCGCCAAGATCCTAAGTTCATAGAAGAGATGCAATATGCAAATGCAAATGATGATTCCCCCCAAAAATAAATTAATGCACTATATATATATTTTTCCATGGGGTTTAAAAAAATAAAATTTTCCCATGGAAAGAATACTTTTAAAATTTAAAATAATAGTCAAAATATTAATAGTAGTTTAAAAATAATAATGGTTTAACAATAATAGTTTAAAAATAGCCGGGCTCTGATACCAACTTGTAACACCCCGGTTTTTGATAACCCAGGTCGGGGTGTCACCGCCACACCTCCCTAGTAAGACTCGGTTTCTCCGGCTCACTAAAGAGATGCAAGGCTAGGTATTGCAGTATTTAAAACATTTAAAGCATTCAAAACAGCCCATACAATATAATTCGAAAATAATAATATCATAGCGCAGCGGAAATAATATTTAAGTATAGTGTTGCAACGGAAAATGTAAATAGGGCCGACATGGCCAAAACACGGGTTAAACAGGCCCATTCATAATATAGTCTAATGCACGAATTAAAAAAAAAACAAAATAATGTTTTTCCCCAAAAGATAAGTTCCCATGTATGAAGTGCTCATGTTCACTCTACAAATTCTGTAAGAAAAGAAAATAAAAAGAAATGGTTTGGTCAGCACAACTTGCTGAGTAAGTTAACACATGCATGATCGTAGGGTTTAAAAGCCATTAATTTCAATAATTAAATAAAAGCATGATAATAGCATAATATTCAATTTAGTCTAATCAACTATCCAATAGCATAATTTATTTCAGAGCTTTATTTAACAACACATCTCGTATGAATTAAAATAAAAGCCATAATTTAAATAAATCATTTAAGTAATTTAATTGGACAACAAGCATAATTTAATCTAATTTAATTTAATTTAATATCCCCATTACATCCCAGATTCGGTACTTCAAGTTTCACGATAGCATCGCGATGTCAACAAGTTTAGCCGGTAGCCCGGCGGCCGCAACCGTATCAGCCATACCCAGTACCACTCCGGAGCCTCGGGAAACCCATGTGGATATTCTCGAGAGTGTAGGCTCTATATCTCGCCGTTTTGCCAATATCATATCTCAAGTTTAGCGCGCGGGGTCACCATCGTCCATTAAGGCACGAAGTGAATCGTTAGGGGGCACCCTGCAGAGCACTCACCCCTAATTTTAATTTATCAAGTTTGTAAGGGGATTTAATTTCAAAAATCTGATTTCAATTTAATCTATTTACAAATCATATTTCGTCTCATTTCAACCCTAAAGGTTAATTTCATATTTCAACAAGATTTCAAGATTTGATTTCCGGTGAACCACAGTTTATTCTAAAATTCGTCTAAAATCAGATTTAATTCCAAAAATTCCAAAATTCCATGACTGACTCAGAAACGTTGAGATCTACAACTTTCGTGTTTTAACTTTTTCAATCTGAGATACCAAAATAGGTCAAAAACACTAATTCTCACAGAAGCACAATTCTGTCCGAATTTCATATGTCACAGTTTAAACATTTCGAATTCTACCATAGCAATTCAACTCCAAATTTGGTGAAATTTTACAGAGACCATCTTAAGACATGTATCTACAACTTTCATGTTCGGCCAAAGATCTAAATTGGTCTGGAACCTATGTCAAAAATGTGATCAAGATCGGACCTAAGTTCTGTCAAGAATTTCAAGATCTAGATTCAAGCAGTTCGGTTTCGGTTGGTTTTCACATATCAAATCGTCTCTAAAAATTCTGAAAATTTTACAGTAGATAGATCTTAGCCTTAGGAACGTTTTTTGTGTTTTAAGTTTTTCCGTTTGAAGTAGTTTTAAGGTTCGGAAAAATTCATCAAGTCTGTTCCGTCGGTAGAAAAACATAAGTTAGCAGATTTACGATTTCTTGTTAAATCTTTTAGTTTCGAACGTTTTAATTCCTCCCAAAACCATGTAAGAGTTAACTTACTGATTTGTGAACGTCCGGGATGTCTATTTCGAAGGCGTGGCTTCTAGTTCTCCGTTTCTCCTCTCCGTTCGTCGGGTTCTACGTTCTAGATCCAATTCGAGGTGTAGAAAGGAAAGAGACGGGGTTAGAATCCATTTTCGGATTGAAACTAAGAAGAATCTGATGGACTAGAACTTACCACACGTCGGAGATCCTTTGATTTTCGTCCAAAAGCTGCTGCCTTGGTCTCTTGGTGCCTCCGGTGACTCCGGGATTACTACGTTTGTGTTTAGAGAGTGTCGTAGGGTTTTGAAAAGGGTTTAGGGTCTCCGAGGGGGTTTATATATAGATAGCTAAGTCCTAGGGTGTCCAAAATCTGACCCTAAGGGTCTTGAGTCGAGAGACGTTCAACCAAAAATCGAAAAATCCGCGTTCGGGCGAGAGATTCACGCGACGGGCGAATCTGTCGCGTGGCGCGGGGTTGGCGCGCCTTTTGCCTAAAACCCGCGCGGCCAGCGCGCGACGTACGCCTGGACTTCGGTCCGGGCGGGTCGTGCGATCCATCGTGCTTTTCCGCCTCTCTTTCGGGTTTCTATCCCTCTATGCTCTCGGATTCCAATTTCCGGACTCTCTTCGGGTTCCTATCTCGTGTCGTTTTTTCTTTTGGATCAAATTTTACGTTTTGGCTCGAATTCTCGAGTTCATTTATATCGGGTCGGGTACCCGTGTAACGACTTATTTAACTTTAATTTCTTTTGTTTAATTAAATCTCTTTTTAATTAATTTCATTTCTCATTTCTTCTATATTTATTTATTTAATGTATTTACTGATTTATTTGTTTATTTATTTATTTATTATATTTATGTATTTATTTATTTATTTATTGTATTTATTTATTTATTTATGTTGTAAAATTCTCGGGTATTACATAATATGTTTTCAAAAATCCAAATTATATGGCCTTGAAGACGGTAATTGTCAAAGTGTTCTTTTTTTCTAATATTCCCAATTAGTATATTTTAAAAATGAAAAGAAGGCAATTAATTCTAACAAAGAGAAATCCAATTGTAGACAATGGGTTCATTGAATTTAAGCTAGGCAACTTGTGTATCACTTTCAGTAATTGAATTTCTGTTTATATGAACTTATTCCATCTTTGGGGAGCCATCTCATTTCAATCTGTGTTAATGTCGGGACACTTACCTTACTACAACTCCATTTGTCAGGTCCACATTTACTGTATTATAAATTCCGGGAAAATCAGAGATGAGCCTTAAAAGTATACGAAGGAGCCAGCAGGCTGAGGATGCAGCCCTTTCTGAACCTTCCGGTCGTCGGGCCCGCAGTGCTCGCCGCCTTGCTCAGGGTGGTTATGTAGAGCCAGGAACCCATCATAATGAACAACCTCCTGACCAACATCACCACACATCTAGGCGTGGGTGTCGCCGTGCTCAAGAAGAAGTGCGCTCAATCATCCATGCTCTGATTCTAAATTCAATGACTACCCATTCGCTCCAAAATTCACCCACATATTCTGGAACATTTTTGCCATTTCGTGTCTTTTAAATTGTAATGGTCGCTCTTTAAATGTCTTTGGTAACAGGATGCACCTCCGCTGCAATCCAATTCTGTTGATCGACGTGCTAGTGCTCGTGAGGCTCGAGCTGCATCACGTCAGTGTTTTCATGAACAAGGAATGCAAGAAAATGTAGAATCCACTGAGCGCCAGCAACGCATTCGAGCTCGTCGTTCTGGACAGCAAGGAACCCAGGTACGTAGAAAAATAATTTTGGATTCGCCTTGGGCACCTCCTTCACATACCATTTGCAATGCATGTGGTGCTTTACTTTTCAATGATGTGCCAAAGGGATTGTGCTGTGCATTTGGGACATTCTCTTTGGACTCATTACTGCCCCATCCTATTCTGAAAGACCTTTTCCTTCGAAGACATGCTTTATCTGACCATTTTCTCACATATATACGTACATATAATAACTCTTTCTCTTTCTCAACTTTGGGTGTCAAATATGATGTCAATATGCAACGAAATGAACAAAATGTGTATGTATTCCGCGTGAATGGAATGATGCACCACTTCATTAATTCGTTATTCCCCTGTTCAGATACCCCGAAAAATCTCCAGCTTTACTTTCATGATGCTGGAATTGAACTAGCAAAACGAATGGATGACAATCCAAATCTCAACAAATATTTCCTTGCTCTCTTGATAAATATCACAGAATCAAATCCTTATGCAAGCTTCTTTAGACAACTCCATCAAATTTCATGTCTAGATGAATATAAAATATTCTTAAAAACAGCTACACGATTGGACAAATGGGTCTATAACCTTCCAACAGTTGATGAAATATCTGTTATATGGCAAGATGGACAATCAACTGATGTTGATTTAACTCGTGATATACAGGTTTACCCATTCAATGGCCCCCCTAAGAAAGTGTCCTATTACTCTTTTGCCTATGATCTTGTTCAATACCCTTTCATCCATCCATATGGCCAGCCAGGCAGGCAGCCAGACATCGTTAAACGAAAACGTAATGCCCCTGCACCTCCCGCAGTTGCAACAGCTGAAAATCTTTTCACAAGTCTACATGAACCATTAGTTGACAACCGGGAAGAACGTATGCTCTTTAAACTTCCTAAATTTATTATCTTTCACTGATTTGTATTCTTGCTTTAATACCATTGCTTCGGACTTCCCTCCAGCCTGTGAAAAAAGACAAAGACGCATGGATAAAAGCCATGTCTCAATTCGTGAGTATTACTCGTACCGGCTGCAGATCCGCCCATCAGCTCCAGACATTCTGCTACACACTGGCCGGTTACTCCAGCAATATATTGTTGACCAATATATCAAAATTGAAACGCAGCGCCTTGACTTTTACAGATTAAAACAAAATCAAAAAATCCAAAGAATTGAGACGATGCAAGGAATTCAGGATGCTTTTAATCTGCAGGGGATAGATGATCTTAATCAAATTGGGAAACCAATTGTGCTGCCATCTTCTTTCATTGGTGGTCCTCGTGACATGCACCGCCGTTATATGGATTCCATGGCCCTTGTTCAAAAGTTTGGGAAACCAGACTTCTTTATTACAGTGACATGTAACCCTCAATGGCCTGAAATTACACAGCACCTTGCAGAAAATGAAAATTGCACTAATCGCCCTGACCTCACTTCCCGCATTTTTCGTATGAAACTTCAGGAGCTTCAAAATGAACTGTTCAAAGAGCATGTATTGGGCCACGTTTGTGCCTACTCGTATGTCGTTGAATTCCAGAAAAGAGGCTTGCGGCATGCTCACATATTATTAATCATGCATCCTGAAGATAAAATGGAAGATCCTTCACAATATGATGATTTTATTTCTGCTGAACTTCCGAATCCTGCTACACAAAAATATCTACATGAATTAGTTACAAAACATATGCTTCATGGCCCCTATGGAACAGACAATCCATCCAATGTTTGTATGCGCGATGGAAAATGTAAAAATCATTACCCTAAAGAATTTAATGATCTTACAACACATGCTTCAAATGGGTATCCTTTATATCGTAGACGCAATGATGGGTTGGTTGTGTTTTCACGCAATCGATTATTGGACAATAGATGGATTGTGCCTTATAACCCATACTTGTTGTCAAAATTTGATTGCCATATAAATGTTGAAATTTGTTCTTCAATTAAATTAGTTAAATATTTGTATAAATATGTCTACAAAGGTCATGATCGTATTGCTTTTTCTGTGCGTGGGTCTGACCAATCTGAACAAATTGATGAAATTACGGCATTCCAAACATGTCGTTGGGTTGCCCCCCCTGAGGCATCCTGGCGTATTTTTGGGTTCCTCATGAATGAAATGCGCCCTCCTATTATATCACTTCAGCTGCACTTGCCAAATTACCAGTACACAACTTTCTGTACGGCTGCTTCTGTTCAAAGTATAGTAGACAACAGTCAAGCACATCGTACCATGCTTACAGATTTTTTTCGCATGAATAAGGATGATAGTTTTGCCAAAGACAAAAACCTTTTATACAAAGATTTTCCAGAATATTTCGTTTGGAATTCAAGAAACAAAGAATGGTATAAAAGAAAGCAAGGAATCGTAGTAGGACGTATTGTCACTGCACGCCCAAATGAAAATGAAAGATATTATCTCCGAATCCTTTTACAAAACCGTCGTGCACCAACATCATTTGATGACATTGCAACTATTAATGGTGTACGATGTGAAAGTTTTCGAGCTGCATGTGTGGCCTTGGGTCTACTAGAAAGTGACACAACAATCATTGATTGCTTAATTAAAGCTTCACAATTCCAGCTTCCAAATTCATTCTCCCAACTCTTTGCAACACTCCTAATGTTTTGTAGTCCTTCTCAACCTCAAAATCTATGGAAACAATTCTATGAATTTTGTACTAATACTATATCATCTAATACTAATGCTAATGCTACTGATGCATATATTGAAGTGCATGCTGCTATCAATGTTAATAGACATCTTTCTGCAACTGGAAACACTCTAGCAGACTTTGGCATTATAGTAAATAATGATCCAATATCAAATACAGATCAGAATATTTCTGAACCTTCTCCTTTCACACATTCTTCGTTATATGATACCCTACCATTACCAAATAATTTGAATGAAGAGCAATATCGAATTTTCCAAATTGTTGCAGAGAAATTAGAAAAACAATTGCCTTTTGTATGTTTCATTGATGGCCCAGCTGGCACCGGGAAAACATATTTGTATAATACAATTCTCGGTTATGCCCATAGGTCCAATTTAATTTCAGCTGCTGTAGCATCATCTGGCGTTGCAGCTTCTTTACTACCAAACGGACAAACAGCACATTCAAAATTTAAATTACCATTAGATATACTCGAACATAAATCATGTAGCATATCAAACAATCAAACTTAGCAACACATTTGAGAGAAATTGCATTGATTATATGGGATGAAATTTCTATGTCACGCAAGGAGCTTATTGAGGCATTGGACTACACTTTAAGAGATATCACCAATGTTGTAGAGCCTTTTGGTGGAAAAGTTGTCATATTTGGTGGTGATTTTAAACAGATCACCCCAGTCATACCGAACGCTACGAAAGACATTTACATTGAGGCCAGCGTTGTCTCGTCAAATTTGTTTCAGGCTGCTCAAAAATTTCATCTCAAAAAAAATATGCGCGCGCAAAATGACCCTGCTTTTGCAACATTTCTTGATGGTATAGGAAACAACACATGCCTAAACTCAGCTGATGGTGAAGTCCAGATTCCTCGTAATAATTTAATTCCATTTCAGGATGATAACATTCGTGCATTAATTGAAACAATATATCCCCCTCATATACTCCAATTCCCTTCTAATGAGGCCTTTGTATCGCGATCTATTCTTACAATTACAAACGAAATTGTTGACCACATTAATGCTGTTATCTTAGATCAAATCCCTGGTGAGATAATGACATCTATTTCAAGGAATAAAACTAAAGATCCATCTCAACAAGCTCATTATGAAGATTTGCTTAGTACGATAACTCCTAATGGAATGCCGCCTCATATCCTTACCTTAAAGAAAGGTGTCCCGATCATGTTGTTACGAAATCTATCCCCATCAAACGGCCTATCAAATGGAACCAGACTTATCTGTAAGCCATGTCAAATAATCTTCTTGAAGCTGAGATCATTACTGGCCCATGTTCTGGCACAACGTGTTTCATACCTAGAATACCCCTTATACCAAAAGAAACGAATAAAACATCTATTGAATTCACTCGAATTCAATTCCCAGTGAAATTGTGCTTCGCTATGACTATAAATAAATCACAAGGCCAAACACTACAACATGTCGGTGTATTCGTTGAAGAACCTGTTTTCATGCATGGGCAATTATATGTAGCTTTGTCTTGTGCACGCTCATTTGATACTTTATACATAACAATTCGTCCGCCTGATCAAATCATCGCACAAGGAAATCTTTTTTGTGGAATGGACCCGGAATATTGTTTATCAAGAACTTTTACAAGCAGCTGGTGTGAAAAACTAATTGTTCCTGATATCTATCATATTGCAGGTAACCACTTCATCAGATATTATCGTCTAATATTTATTGAAGTTAAAGACCCTCATTGAATTGCTCATTATCATTTTCAGAACCTCTTTTTTATTTTATTACCTGCAACTCCTTTCATAGATACTTTAAAATATATAGATTTATTGTAATTCATGTCTAATCCAATTACATGTTATGTTTTCATACAGCTTCCTTCAATTACGCATGTCTAATTCAGTCCCTTCTACGTGCCATTGTATGTAATAGGGGTATATACGACTCTCTCTCTCGCATGCATCAGGTTAATTGCCGTGTTGGTTTGCCACTAACTCTTCCCTTTCAATGTATCTATAAGTCTGGGCACTTATTTCTTTTAATGATGGGTTAAATTAAAGGAAAATTGTTTTTTGAGTGAAGTGTGTACTTGCTTGTATGTATTCTATAAGACTGGGCACTTCTTCCCATGTTTTTTTCCCTTCTCTATTGGATCATTGCAATGTTTGTCCTGTACTTTGTGTGCATTTCAGAATTTTGAAGGAAAATTGGTACCACAAAAACTCTTTCATATTTAGATATAGCTTTTGCCGAGTTGCTTTTTATGTTGATTTATTTTGCGGCGTTATTTTTGACCTTACTTATCTGTTGAATTTTATGCAGAGGATGAATTTTAAAATGAAAATAGAAGAGGAAGAAAAGGACAAGCTCCTGAAGTTGCAACAAAAGTATGCTATTTTTTTTTATGAAAGTTAACATCATTCATTTCAATTTCTATTGTGTTGCTAATATTATATATCAATTTCTTCTTTCATGGTGTACCGAGGAACTTCATTTCCAGAACTTGAAGAAATGGAAAATAAAGCCAGACCCTCGATTGTCTTTTCCTGATGATTTTGTGAATCATTGCAATGCCAATGACGAAGAAAATAGTAAGAATTTCAAGTTAATTGATATGCCTTATAAATTCAAATATATGAGTCTGCAAATGCAAGCAGATTGCCGCCCATTGGAAATGACATATTATTTAGAATGATTGAATGTGGTTATATGTACATTATTAAAGGTTAAATTTCATTTTTTCATTCCAAGGAGAATGCTTCACATGTATTCATCAGAAAGTCTTCAATCTATGCTTCATGCTCCATTGTACTATTTTACATGCTTTTGAAGTGCTGCATTTTCTGAATACAAATTTATTTTACTTGAATGGAGTAGAGTCTTCAATCTAGAGCAGAGTTTACTTGAATACAAATTTATTTTCAGAAAGTCATCGGCATTTTCTCTATTAACAATAATTTGTGAATAGACCAGAGTTTCTCAGATCCGGAGGATTAAATTCATCTTTTATATGTTTTTCAAAATTAATTTATTATCTTGTTTCTTAGAGTTTTTGAACGTGTCAGCCAAAACCAGGAGAACATTATTTTAATGAACTGATATAGAGTAGGGATTTGTTGCTTCCTCCAGTATTTTTTTGGTAGCTCAGCACTTTATTATATTTATCTACTATTTTTGTGTCGGCTGTAGTTTTATAAGTCGGAAACTATATTTGCCAAAAATAAACACTTACTACCATGTTTCGCTGCCTTATGCTTACGACTTTAGCTTTTACTTAGTATGCAGAGCAACACCTCCAAGCATTTCTAAGGTCTTTTAAAGTTTTTACTTCCTAATACTAAGCTCATGTTAGAGAGGTTCTGAAAATAAAAAAGGAGTGGGGTGTTTTCTTGCTATAATTCTTGTGCCATGCTGCTGGAATGAATTGAAGTTGGGTGTTTTCTTGCTATAATTCTTGTCATAAATGCTTGTGGGTGACTGAATCTAATTTGGAAGTAATTACCAGAGCATATGTTTATTGCCGCTGCATTATAGATCCAAGTGAATACCTAGATTGGAAGTACTGATGAAGTTTGATGCTGATGTGTGGAATATCGCCTGCTGGCAAATTAAAATCTGAATTCACAGCATTTGAATTAGATGACTGACATATGAGGAGTTTAGTAATGAGGTATTGATCATTTTTGTGAGTTTTCAATTGTTTTGGCAAGGGTTTGATGCATGCTGTCATAACTCATACATTGTTAGTGTGTTGAATGTTTTCTTTTTCGTTATAGATCATCGCATAGCAAATTTATGTTGGATCATGCATTCAGACGGAAGCAGATGTACCAACCCTGGCTACTACTGCGGTAAGAGTTATAATTGGTAGAGGAAATTCCTGCTGTGATAGAGGAAATTCCTGCTCCATCTGGGAAGAGTAGCTCGCCTCTACGTATGCTTTTGCTAGATTCGTACTATGATGAGTGTAAAGGTGTTATCTGTCATATAATTGGCAGATGTTGGAATTGGCTTTGCTTTGCTGGAATTGCCCAATCTTATAAAGTTTTAAATGTTCGAATTATGCACCCAGAGCTCACTCAGACTGGAGTCCTTTTAACAAGGCAAACATGCTATGTTGTCACAGGTATGCGATCAACCAAAGAGGCACATGTTGGGGATACACTTTTCTAGGCTTGAAGCATTGTTGAACCTCTTTCAGGTAAAGATTTACCATGCTTATGAAACTTGGATACAAAATGGTTTGCTTGAGCATAATGTCCTTCATTTTGGTTTCAATTACTACTATTTTGAAACTACCTACATGGTTCTTATGGTTCTTGATGATGAAAGGTTTGAAGACTATAAAGCATATGTTATTCTCGGGTCTATATCTTGCTGATGGATCTGATTTTGAATCACTTAGTAATGTGATTGAAAGGCTCACTTGCAATGATGCAAGTGTGGCTGTTACAGAGGAGAGTAGCACAACACTTGGCATGGGTTTCAGGTATGGTATGGATAATTTAGAGCTGTAGCCAAATGTCATTATTTGTGTTATGATAGTTTTTGGTATCCAACAGCTGTGGTTTCTTGGGCTTACTTCACATGGATGTCTTTCATCAACGGCTTGAATAGGTAGATTTTACATTTAGAATGTCTTTCTTTATACACTGAGCAACAATATGGATATAATATGCATGTTAATGAAGATGCCAACAGATTATGCACTGCATCTTCAGCACGAATCTTGTTATAAATTTATAATAGACAATTCATCAGATAGTTATTTGATGCTGATAACTCCATGGCCCCTGTTCTTCTTATAAGTTATGTCATACAATCTACAGAGAACAAATTCTTGACTTCTATTCAGTTCTTCTTATTAAGTTATGGCATACTATGAATATGCACTCCTATTCAGTTCTATTTACTCAAATTTTGTTTATTGTGCCTGCATGAAAGTGGAATAGGATTCAGGAGCGCAAATAA
Organism: Hygrophila difformis; assembly: GCA_030278955.1. Taxonomy (NCBI): domain Eukaryota; kingdom Viridiplantae; phylum Streptophyta; class Magnoliopsida; order Lamiales; family Acanthaceae; genus Hygrophila; species Hygrophila difformis. The sequence goes on along the minus strand of JAOANR010000007.1, from coordinate 36,934,280 downwards.
AGAAGCAGATGTTTGAAGAAATATGGTTCCAACAAAGCAGCTTCAAAATATATATGGTTTCATCATTTCCCAGGAAATATGCATGCACATCTGTCAGACTAGACAAATGTGGTATTGTTTGATTTTAAATGTGGAGTTTATGCATTGGATGTTGTTGGAATTCATCTCTAATTTTTTTCCCCCATCACATTCAATTCAAAACAGTAATGTATGTCATACGAAATCCGACTTCAAATTCAACAATTGCCCCGCGCGGCGTCGCGCGCGCTCCGCGAGTTCTAGTGTCTATATATATATATATATATATACATATATATATATTTTGAGGAATCATCTTGTTTCTCATTTCCACCAAAATCATCATACATATCCATACACCACAGGTCTAACCTGTTAGCCAAACGATCCCAACGTCCTAAATATTATTACAAAACCAATATACTCCAGACCTGCTTCCGACTACTCAAATGGCCTTGCTAACTTAATACCACTTCTTTACCTTACCTTCTGTGGCAGCGCCCAGCTATCGGCCAAGTGGTTTCGTTCTTGAGGATATGCTGCACTCTCGCCCCCCCTACGAACCGCATCACCACCATAGCCGGCCACAACAACTCAATAAATCGCCATGGAGTTAGTTCCGGATTGTGCATCCATTTCACTACATTAGACGAATCACACTTAGAAATAATCCTGCACAGAGGGAAGCATTGGTCTCGAATCAACGCCATGCAAACCCGATTAATTGTCATTACCTCGGCCTCGGTTGAATCAGTAATCCCTGTATAATCTGACAGGATAAAGATCACATCACCCTTGTCATTACGAATTACGCCTCCAACACATGCCGGCCCAGGGTTCCCTAATGACGATCCGTCCGTATTCACTTTCCACCAACCCCCTTCCGGCCGTTCCCATACCAATCCTCGACGAGGGATACTAACTTGACTTTCCATAGTTCGCGATAAACCCTCGGGAAAACTCAGCACCAACCCCTCAATTTGAGCATCGTTGCCATTCACCATAGCTTTCCACCACCAACAAACCTGCCATTTAACGACCTCTGCCGCTGCCTTTACCCCTCCTCGCCTATCCTTAAAGATGAGATCGTTGCGAAACTTCCAAATAATCTAGATAGTAGACAACCTTGTTAATATCCATATCAGTTTCCGCCCTTGCTTTATGTAATACCCACGATTTAGTCGCATTTAAATCACGCTCAAGAAAGAAATGGAATTTAATTCAAAGATCAAAAGAATTTTAATTCCATAAGTCCCGTGAAGTCAAAATAATTTAATAAATTATTGTCCGGGAGCCAAAGTCGACAAATTCGAGATTTCGAATACGAAATTAATGCCAGTTTGAAATGAATTTAAAAGAAGAGTTTAAAGTCCAAGAATAACCCGAATATTAAAGCCCCAAAACATAGAAGGATAGAAGCCCAAAAGAGAGGAGAAAAGGCCTGACGGATCCACGACCCGGCCCAGACCGAGCTCGCGCGGTGGTGGAGCGGTTTGGCCCCAAAACCGTGCCAAGTGCGTGCCACGGCGGGCTGTTGCGGCCAAGTCGGGATTTGGCCGCCCGACTACGGATTTTCCGCCGATTGTTCCACTTCTTACGCCCCAAGACGTGCCTAACTGACCCTGGACATGTGGGGGTTGTTTGGGGTTATAAATACCCCCTATCTAGCTCTCGAATACCTTTTGAACACTCCACAACTTTCTTTCACCTTCATCAGCCCGAAAACCCTAAAGTTTGAAGCTTGGAAGACCACCCGACGAAGAAATCCGACCAAGGGAAGTGGAGCAAGGTTCTGAGAATAGGTTGTTGGTAAGAACTATTTTAGACTCACTTTTCGAATTTTTAAGTCGATCCTACGATCTAATTACGAGTTTATTCCTGCGTTTTCGTTTCATGACCAAAAGAAGAAGAGAACGTGGTGAACCGATCCATCCGTAGCAATACAGGGCGCCCCGACCATTCCTAATCACCCTAGAACTCATACTCAGTAAGTTAATTGCTCTCGTATCAATTTTGGTGGCCGTAAGTCGAAGGGAATGTAAGTTTAATTAATAAACGTAAAATCTGTCATGAAATATCTATGGGTGTGCAGTTTTTGAAATCTAATTTTTCGGACCTTCTCGATGTTTAAAACGAAAAAGTGAAAACTACAATTCTGTTCCTAAGACACCTAAAAACATCGTGTATAAATTTCATAAATTTTGGTCGAGGTTTGGTCCCTCAAAATCCATCTGGTTGCTCTTGCGTTTTCGTTTAACTTGTAAAAACTGACCGCGTAGAACTTCGAACTTGATCCGTGGTTTCCTATTGGATTCAGTCAGAACTAGCTCTTGCAATGTAAATAAAAGTTGTAGATAATCGTGTCTTAAATGTGTCTGTAAAGTTTCTGAATTTTTGGATTCTGTTTGATGTGTCGAAAAATCGAATTAAAACGCTGTGGCGAATCTGAATCCTGACAGCATGGCTTTTTTGTAGAAAACTTGATTTTTGACTTATTTCCTCACCTAATTTCGAAAAACATAAAGAATGAAAGTTTTTCATTAGGGTTTGTTTGAGTTACTGTGTAAATTTCGTGGCGTTCGCCTGAGTAACGGATTTTTAAACTAAAAAGGCGCGAACTGCAATGAACATATACTATGATTGGTGAAATTGAGATTTTCTAAACAAAACGGTTGAAATTCCTTTTAGAATGATAAAAACAAATTTCAAAAATCCCGTTACACTAGGTTGAACGCTAATTAGGGGGTAAGTGCTCTGCAGGGTGCCTCTCTAACTATTCACTTTGTGCCTAAACGGACGATGGTGACCCTTTATGAAAAATTGTGCCAAAACGGCTATAGATTTGGGCCTACACTCTCGGGAGTATCTATATGAGTTTCTCGAGGTTCCAGAGTGGTACTGGGTATGGCGTATTTGGTTTCAGGCTTTATTGAGATTGCTTTGAAATCGTGAAATACTGTTGAGAACTTGAGATTGCCTCGCAATCGTGAAATACTTGAGAAACTTGAGAAACTCAATTGTGGCGTGATGAGAAATTAAAAGACTTAAGTGCGTTATTCGTTTATTTATTAAATTTCATCTATGCTTTTAAATTCGTGTCTACGCCTTATTTAAATTGTTAAATTAAACACCTTATCTTCCGCTTTTTAATTAACTACGCCTTTAAGTTATGCAATTTAAATTCTTAGTTGTTATTTGGTCAAATCACGTTTTTATAAATGTGCATGGGTAAAAGTATACTTTTATTTAATTAAATTCCTTTTAAAACCCATTATGGTTATGTTAGGAGTTAGCTTACTCAGTATTTATATACCGATAAAACCGTTGTATTTTCTTTTTCATAGTATGGCGAGTATGCTTGCGCATATGCATGCATTGGAAAGGGGAATAAAACATTTCGTGATGTCGCATTTTTACTAAACTTAAATTACTCACTGCGTTTTGGCCATGTTGGCCCATATTTTAATTTCCGCTGCTATTTACTTTGGATAATCTACAAGATAGAGTATATTATTTTATTATTACATATTGGGCTTGTTTTTAAACTATTTTATGAAATACCTTAGCCTTGCATCTCTCAAGTGAGCTTGATTGAGTCGTGTCTCATTTGGGAGGTGTGGCGGTAGCATCCCGACCTGCGTTACCAAAACCGGGGTGTTACAAGTTGGTACCAGAGCCCGGAATATTTTCAAAGCTATTATTCTATTACTATGAATATTTTAAGAGCCCAAATATTTTTAAATTAAAGGCCCAAATTTTTAGCCCAAATATTTTTGAAAGCCCAACATTTTATCTACTTATGTTTGAGCCCAATTATTTTTAACCCAATACCTATATTTTATATAGAGCCCAAATATTTATTATTCTTGGCCTAATATGGAGGCCCAATTTTTTTTTACTACTATTATTTTTAATTTTACCATGGAAAAATAAATAAATACAGTGCATAAATTACTTTTTTTTTGGGGGGGGGGGGGGGGGGGGGGAGGATTATCATTTGCATACATGCATACACTATTTTTTTTGCACACTGCTAACCTCGTTATTCAATATGATCTAACCTAACCTTTTCCTTGTGCACTAGATGGCTGACCAAAATATGGTAAATCTGATGATGAAATTAATAAATGCCTACTTAGACTCTCAACAAAACATTCAACATTTCAAACACAGCGTAGCCCAACTTGAAGCAGATGTGCATCATTTGGGAAACCTTAGGGCAGCTGATCACCATCGCATAACTCAACTGGAACACCAAGTTCAAAAACTTACCCAACAAACCACGATATGATCGATAGAATCGAAGCTCAGGGAATGAAAATAAACCACATCAACGACTATCTATTAGGACCTGTAGCCGAGCATAGTGACGGCGAGCCCAATGGACCACAGAGCCCAGCACATGAAGCCAATGATCCACCAAGCCCAGTGTTCACATGGATCCTTGGGCACTGGCCATATTTCTGATGAGGAGGACCCGGTGGAAGACCCTACTACTTATTCGGAGAGGCTTAGGATCTTTGATTTCCTTTGATGCACTATTTTTGCTAGCCAAATTACTTCCCTTTCTAAGATTAGTATCGTTATATGTGGTGTGTTTTTAGCGGCCGCACATTTCGGTCGCTAATTCGATCGCTAAATTTAGCAACCAAAAATTCGGTCGGTAATGTAGTCGGAAAACGTCTCGAGGACCCTTTGGGACCAGACATTACCGACTGCATTTGAGGTCGGGAATTTTGCAGACCCACGTGCGGTCGGCAGCGCGGTCGGCTGGGTCCCGACGACAAATTCTTTGGTCGGCGGGAAAATCCATACCAGCAGATTCCCGACCGACACTTGCGATCAGGAATGCGAACAAGTTTTTTCTCGTAGTGCATGACTAGTAGAGTTTCTATTATCTGCACATCATAGCACCATGCATTCTATATATTTTACTTGGGAAAAAAGCCAAAACCATCCCACAACTTTTGTGTGTTTCTCAAATTGTCCCATAATTGTACACTTCACTTAATCCATCCAATATGTTTGCTAATCCTCGCCTAAATGATCCCATCGGAGGTTAATTGCGAGGATTAATGGGTAAATCATCCCACAACTTTCGTCATTTTCTCAAATGGTCCCATAATTAACACCTTAATCCTTGCGACACGTCAGTCTGGGAGATCATTAACCTCGGATGGGATCATTTGGGCGAGGATTAGCAAACATATTGGATGGATTAAGTGAAGTGCAGAATTATGAGACCATTTGAGAAGCGCACTAAAGTTGTGGGATGATTTTGGCTTTTTTTTTTTTTCTATTTTACTTCGTGCCATTGTATACAACCAATTCTAGTTTTTGTCATGTATAATTATGATAGACGTAATATTTAATTTAATTTAATTACTTCCTCCATTCTCGAATGTTTTTGACATTTGAAAATATGTTATTATTCACACACAGACTTTTACTTAAAGTTTTATCATAGTTATACAAGTTAAAATATAGTGAAGTGAGATCTTATTAGATTCGTCTCGTCGTGTAGTTTTTAAATATCGAACTTCTAGAACTTTTACTTATACCGAACTTGAGTTATTAATAGTTTAAAATGTGCATTGGACTGCGTGAAAAGTTGGTTTGTCAAAAACATTCAAGAACGGAGGTAGTATTTTGACAGTATCGATGCTATTGTATATGGGAATAAAGGCCAAAATGGTCCTTTATCTTTGCTAAAAAAACCAAAATAGTCCTTTATGTTTTAAAATACTAAAATAGTCCTCTACATATGCATAAAATAGCCAAAATAGTCCTTTTGTATTATTAAATTGGGCTAGTGGACATCCACACTTTTATATTTAACCCCAAACTTTCAAAAACTTCATTAAGGCCCTAGGAAGGTTTGACTTTGTACAAAAAGGTCATCTTTCAAAACTTAAATAATTTTATTGTCCATATGACTTCGGATCCGCATGAAAATTGGTATCAGAGCCTAGGTTTTATTGAAGAACATATTAATTATATTATTTATAATATTTTCTTTATTAATGGAGAAGATTTTATTATTTAATGGATTCAATGAATTTGAAACCAACGAGTTATTTCCAAATTTTGGAAATAAAAAATAGAAAATTCCAAAGGAATTTCTTGAACTTGTCCATGGGACAAGATATTATCAAAATTAGTTTCTTTCCTAAAAATGAGAGGAACAGACTAGAAAGAAATTGATCGGATAGCTCTATGTTTTCACAGGACTTAAGGGAAATCCAAAAAACGATTCAAGAATATGGTAACCGGGTATTAATTTTACCTGGAAAGATAGATAACTTGAATCAATCAACAGAGGAGATCTTGAAATTTGAAAGAGATCTAAAGAAATTTTCAAGATCTAAAGAAAGAGATTTTAAATCTGAAATTTGATATTTCGGATATCAAGAAAAGGCAAAAGGATATTCCTGGATCTTCCCAGAATAACCAAGCCAATATTAGAGATGCATTCGGACCCGTACAAGCTTTACACCAAAAAGGTAAAGCAACTATGGTTCAAAAGCAGAAATCACAAGAAGAGCTTATGATCGATCTCCTGAAATCAGTTGAATGAGTGTTTCCAGGGCAGATCTATCAGATCTACAAGAATTAGCAGAATCATTTTCTCAACTTGGGATTATGGATCTAGTTAATGTAAAACCCAATGAAGTTCTTCAACTGGGTTATGCGGAAGAATCCGGATCCAACGTGACCCAGATAGACCGCCTGATGTTCCAATGAGAGAAAGTACAGACGTTCATATGAATAGGTATCTTGAGGTGCATCTCAATGCAAGACGAAACCCAAGACGTAACCCGAGTAGAGCACCAGAATCCACACCGTGGGCCAAGACGATGTTACAACCATTAAATCCATATGGCATAACACTGAACCTCGATGTTATTGACTTCCGAAACATCGAAGATCTGATCGACGAATGGGTAGCTTCAATGAAGATTGCAGCAACCACTCTGGATCTCGATAAAGAAAACTTTGTCAGATTAATAGAGCTAAGTCTCGAAGGATCGGCAAAGTTAGGCTGGAAAAACTCCACGGCGGCTCTAAAGGAGCAAATACTTGAAGGAGAATCCAAAAGCACAATCTGCGAAAGATTTGGTCTCTTATTCAAAACCCATTTTGTATGAGATGGTTATTTTGAAGAACAGAGAACCGAAAAAATCAAGGTCTATACCCAAGCACTGTTGGGTATGGAATTAAGAAGTATTTGCGCAGTAGACGAATATATCTACTGGTTTCGTAAATACTATTTTCGAGTAAGATGACAGCTGAAGTAGCATGTCCCATGTTCTTTGCAAAGATTTGAAGCCCATGGAGAGAGATGTTGATCCAATCGTACACGGTCCCCCTGGTACAGTGGACTCAATAGCCCGGAGAATGTCCTTAAAGAATAAGCTCAGAGAATGGTGTCAACAGGCAGCAGCCCAAAAGAACATCAAGAGACTAAGAGGTAAAATAAAAAGAACCCCTCTTTGCTGTGAAAATAACGATTTTCCAACCATTATAGGAGAAGCAGAAGAAAAGAGGAGAAAGGAAAAGAGTCGAGGCTCATACAGTAGGAGTTTCAGAAGATCTCCATTCCGGAGAAGAAGAGCATGGTGGTCCAACGGCAAGGCCAGCTCATACAAAACTGGACAAAGAACGGGAACAACGAAAAGTTCATCCCAAGGTTCAACTAGCTCAGCAGCAAGGAGCACGGGGAGAACGACGTCCAAGAGAACATTCAGACGAGCCCATACCCGAGCCAACAAAAGTTTCAAGGACTGCAATTGTTGGAAGTGTGGAGCCAGAGGTCATATCTCACCCGATTGCCCTCAGAATCGTGAGATACGAATGTACGAAGCCACGGAGGATATCGTGGAAGCAGTCTACCATGGAAAATTGGTACCAGTCTATCAGTTTGAAGACATCCCCTCGGATGAAAGCATCTACGAGGAAGAATTAAGAAGTGACTCGGACTCATATTCAGATGGATCTTCAACCGAGTCTGACTGAAGAAGACATGATTCAGACCACTGAAAACCTGTCCGGATTCTTTTCAAGGATGACGATCTCGAATCGAACCATGGAAAGAATAATGCGACAAGATTCCAACCTCAGCCCATATGACGGATTCAGAATTGGCGGGATCGGACGAGTTCTTAACCAGATGGGACTCAACCAGAGAAGACATAACATCATCTACAAGGTAAGTGCATGTGAGTTTGCAATTCCTATGGAACTTACTTGTAATGTTATGGATATGCACTTAATTCCTAAAGAAGAAATTCTTGAGGAATTAAGCAAAATGAAGGAGGAAATCGCCATTACTGTGAAATGGATCCACATAGGAGCCATCGAAGTAGTAATTAAGGCAACTTTCAAAGAAGGCATTGATTCTGAATTACATCTATCAGTCACTGATAGAAGAATCAATAACCTTAGAGAAGGTCTTCTTGGGACTATGGTAGGAAATTTATATGCTGGGAAGTTAATGTTTGACATACATCCCAGAATTTTCTATAACTTAGCTGACCAAGATTTTACTAGAGTTCTAACCCTTCATCAGGATTTTAAAAGAAAAGATCTGATGAAAGAAGGAAACATGCCATATTATATAACCTATAGAATCTCTTATGCACTTTCCAATAGTCATCATTCTGACTTATTTATCTGGAAAGAATATATAGAAATTCCTAGAATTTTCAAGGAATTTGCTAAAGTCATGACTCCAAGGTTAGGAGGAGTAGACATACAGATAAGAGATCATCCAATTCTAGACAGATCAACGAGTGCTAGAATTGAGTACGCAAGCCGTATGTCTTTTTCGGAAGACAGATTTATGGCATATAAAGGGAAGGAGTTCATCAAAGATCTAACTCCTCAATCCATTGGGGTAGATAATATAAAAATTAAATGCCCTGAAGGATGGAAAGAAATACGAGTAATATTTGACATCACTGAAAAGATTAACCGTTTTCCATGTGATGACTTATACTACTTGCAGCAGCCATCAATTGGAACCTATGAAGGAACAATTGAAATTGCAGGACATGAGATCAGAGTCCTAGGCACTTCCGGAAAGGACAATGGGGTTATGATTTTGGGATTAAGTTTTCTCGAAAATCATAAACCATGGGTAAGAAAGGATAATGGTATAGAATTTAATCTGAAGGGTCACACCATCAGAATTAAATGACAAGTCCATTTTCCATTTATATCTCAGTAGGTATAATATATGAACAATATAAGTCAGAATATTTTGCAGCTTATATTGATTCAGGATCAGGTATTTGCACGGCAAAACTAGAAGTTTTCCCTAGCGAAGCTATGGAATCATTACCATTTATTGCAGGAAGAGATTTTTCCCAAAAAATTTTAGTACTAAATAAGGGTATTCGACAGGCCAATATCATGATTGGAGGAGCATTTGGTACACCTTGGTATAAGGTAAAAATGCCTCCTATTTACTTTCATGATACAGGAGCAAATATTTTGTTAGGGAATAATTTCATACAATCCTTTACAAAATATGTTCAAGATAACAAAAGAAATTTGTTAATATTTACCACAAGTTGTGGAAATGAGATACATGTATTGCGCAGAGAAAAGGCATTCAACAGGTTAATGCCTATATTATTTCGCAGCAAACGTGGTGATAATGATGCCAAACTAACCCATCCAAAAATGCAGGATAAAAGAAAGTTTGGTAAGGCTTTGTTGTCTTTTGGACAGCAAGGATTCGATGAAGCTTCTTTTGAGGAAATTATAAACCTCAAAGAAGCAATGTAGGAAATGAAGTCATTAAATATAACTTCATTAGACATTGATGGGGAAACTTAATTGTCCCTCGAAAATGTTAAAAGACTTATCCAGAGAAACTTTAACGAGGATCCTCTGGCATGGTGGGATAAAAACAAGATCAAAGCAACTCTACAGGTAAAAGAACAATATAAATATGAGTATGTTCGATATAAACCCATCTTAATGAATATGAAGGATAAGAAAGATATGCAGCAAATTATCAAGGAGCATATCGATCTTAAACTCATCGAGCCTGGAGTTTCAGCTTATAGTAGCCCTGGATTCTTGGTAAGAAACCATGGATAAATAAAAAGAGGTAAACCCAAGTTGGTAATAAACTATCAAGGTATTAATAAAATAATACAGTTTGATGGTTATTACATTCCGAGTAGAGAACACTTAATTGATTGCATCAAAGGTTCTATAGTGTTTTTTCAATTTGATTGTAAATCTGGTTTCTATCAGATTAAGATGGAGAATGAGTCGAAGAAATTTACATCATTCTCCACCCCACAAGGGCAATATATTTGGAATGTTATGCCAATGGGGCTTTCCAATGCCCCTCAGATATTCCAAAGAAAGATGGATAATCTATTTAAGGATTATCTAGAGTTCATGTACGTCTACATAGATGACATTCTGATTACATCTCGAAATATAAAAGAACATATTAAACATCTTGAAATATTTTCAGATGCATGTCACAGGGAAGGTCTTGTTCTCTCTGAGGAAAAGGCTACTATCGCTGCTAATAAAATTGAATTCTTAGGAGTTCAAATTGATGAAGCCGGGATAGAGTTACAGGAACACATTGTGAAGAAAATCCGCAATTTTCCTGACATATTAAAAGACAAAAAACAACTTCAGAGTTTCTTGGGAGTTGTAAATTTTGCAGGCATGTTTATAAAAGACCTTGCAAAATATAGAAAGGATTTTAGACCACTCCTGAAAGAGACTGAAAGCTCTAGATGGAAATGGGAAGAAATCCATACCAAGAGAATTCGTGAACTAAAGCAAGTCTGCAATAGCTTGCCAAAACTCGCGATACCTCAAGATGAGGATGAGCTGGTAGTCTACACAGACGCCAATGATTTTCGATGGGCAAGAGTGCTCATGAGAAAAACAACTACGGGTCAAGAACCCTATAGATACACAGGAGGGTTGTTCACTGAACAACAAGCCAAACTCTGGTACATTAATGAAAAAGTATTCTTTTTGTAGTATGGAAAACATTTTAAAAATGGCTTTTATTCTTACTTGCAAAGAAATTTGTATTAAAAGTTGATAATACTAATGTTAGAGCTTTTCTAAAAAATAAACTTGAATCCAAAAATTGAAAAAGCTCGTATTATCAGATGGCAAGCTGAATGTCAATATTATACTTATGATATTGATGTTATAAAATCTCATGAAAATGTTCTTGCAGATTTCTTGACGAGAGATGGAAGCATTTGAAGCTGATTCCATCATTACGAGATTCAGGCACCTCAGAGAAAACCTAGAGGAGCTATCAAAGCATTTTGGATAGCTCGAGATCAATGCACGAGCAGCTGGCCAAATATAACAGAGTGATGTGGACATGGTCCGCAACAATATACGAACCTCCCATATAGCAATGACAGCGCTATGTGAAATAGTATTAGAGCCAATCAGGAAGGCGTCAGCCTATCTGGTAAACAAAGAGAAATGTGCCCAAAAAGCTAAGGTGGTCACATATGAAGAAGCAGATTCAAGCACTGCTTCAAAGGAACCATTTTCGGGTACCGACAAAAATGTTGAGCAAGAGGAAAGTTACATTTCCGAAAGTTCAAGTCAACCCACTGCCTCTGGGGTAAAAGAGGAAGAAATTAACCTTAAGCCAATGACAGACACCTCTAAGGTTAATTCAGAAGAAAAGGTCATTTCTACAGTCTGGCTGAACTACCAAGGGAAATGGGAACAACTGGTTTCCAAAAAGGGAATTAACCCCAGCAAGGCGGTGATCTAAACATCCGTAAGATACAACAGGGTCTGGATTCTCGAGGGATCAAAGCCAAAAGAGGTTCGAAAGTGGTATGATTTTGGCTCATTAGCATCGGTTCATACTAAATCACCAGGGTTTCCGGAAATTGAAAAACATCCGGGATGGATAAGTAGCGTAATGCACGAATCATGGCAGAACAACCCGCACCTGCAAAGAAGAGATATTCGGGAGCTTAAGTTCATTTCGGCAACATCAGAAATAGTCGGGAAAGGTTCTTATCCGGTCTTTCACTTTATTAAATTACAAAGACCTGATATGATTGCCTTCAACAGAGTTAAGTCTATGCATGAGAAGGCACCATTGGTATCTTCAATCAGCGAAGATGAGATCTCCACCAGACGAGCATGGGGATTCTGGGTCTGTCTCACAGAGATGGAAAAGGTCAAATATCCATTTAAAATCTTTTCCAATAATTTAAATGGATCGTTCCTGGTTAATTCTTTAACAGGGAAAAGCACGGAGTTTGCGGAAACCTCTTTTGAAAAGAAAAGGTCACTCATCTGGGAAAATAAGTTGCCAGCAACGGAGTCTACCAGAAGAAAGGCATGTAACATGATGCATGTTGGGCAATGGGATAATCACATATGCCCATATTGCGTGGAACAGGAAAAACCCCTATTTGGTACAAAGATTCGGGTAACCCAAAAGAAAGTCGAATCTGGACAAGATAAAGGGAAGAAACATCCAAAAAACTTTCACAAGTCCAAGTGAAAACAGATGGATGTAAGAGAAAGAGAGGTGTCGGAATAGACCCTACAATAATGGCCGACAAAGTAGAGAGGGGCAGCTGGCAAGGGCATGTGACGAGTTGACAAAGGAGACCACTAGCAATAGTTCTGGAATAATAATATAGGCTGGAATCCAAGGCAAGTGACGTCACTGCGTTCGTCACAAAAAATTAGAGTTTGCTTGGAGTCCGTGATTGAAGTCCGCGGACGCCTATAAATAGAAGAGATTGAAGCAGATGGAAGGCATCAGAAATCCTCCCAACTCTTCAAAATAATAAGTTGTATTTCCTTTCTGCAAAATTTCCTTTCTGTATTTCTTTTTCATATGGGGTCAGTCCCCAGAGTCAAGCATCCTCATATATGAGGAGCTAAGTGTCCGACTTCTCCATTAGGAGAAAAATATTTCTGTAATATTTTTAATATTTCTTCGATAAAAATCCAGGCTTCCTATATCCATAATCTTCCAAAAGTAGAATTAAACTTTTGCCCCAAACCTCGCTACGTCCTAAGGTAGGAAACGAAATAGGAGTACTGATTGTTGCTGAAGGAGCCCAGATCTGGTGAACCATTGGCTGCAGTCGTGTGGTTGGAAGGAGTCCGTAAAATCCCAGAGCTCGGAAGACCCGGCAACAAGGCGGTCAAACCCGAGGTATGAGGTTTTTGTTTAATTTTTCTTACGGAAGCATGTTGGACATTTATTTGATGTATGGATTAATAAAAATCACTATTTAAAGTTTTGGGGCTAAAATAAAATAGTTTGAAAGGTTGGTGGTCAATTTAATATAAAAGAGTGTCAAGTAGAGATTATTTTATACAAAAAGGACTAAATTGGACATTAAGTCAAAAGGTAGAGGACTAATTGGGTATAAAAATAGATAAAGAACTGATTTGGCCAAAAAGGAAAGAAAAATGACTAATTGGGCATTTATTCCATTGTATATGATTCCAAAATATAAGAAATTTTCATAAACAACTCTAATTATTTTGATGTAATAGTATATATGGCATTTTAAATTTTATATTACTCAATCTAGTTTTAAGAATTATAAAATACTCCCTCCGTCCCAGTATACTTGTCCTGTTTGACTTTTTGGCACTGTTTATTGTTTAACTTTGACTCAACGTTATTGCAAGTATATATTTGAAAAAAAATAGCCGAGTTAGGTCTTGTTAGAATCGTAATGTCATGTAGTTTTAGGATATATATTTTATATAATTTTTTATTGTACATATTTTGAGATATTAACGATTGAAAATGTGCATTGGATTGTGTGCAGAAATGAAACAAGACAAGTTAAGTGGGACGGAGGGAGTAACTTTTACATCAAAAGTAATTATATAAATAAATGATAACATCACTCAAAGTAGGATTAGATCCCGACATGTGGCTAAGAAGTTCTTGCAAGACAATGGCATTATCAGTTGGCCCCCTCCCTAGTAAAAATGCCGCCTGATGAGATGAAATAGAGTCCAGGAGAATTGGGCGAAGCCGGCAAACAACCACTTTAGTCAAAATCTTATACAAAATGTTAGATAATGTAATAGGCCGAAGTTGTTTAAAGCTTGTGGGATTAGGAACTTTGGGAATAAGACAAGCCTTCAAAACTTCTTGGGGCAGAACACCTGTCTCAAAGGCATTTTTCACAAATTGATACACCGAAGGTCCTACCGTGTCCCAAAAAAGCTTATAGAAAGAGCCCGGAAAACCATCTGGCCCTGGAGCAGCATAACCATTGAAATTTTTAATCACACCCTCCACCTCTTCGAAGACCGGCATCCTCTGAAGCTGATCATGGGACACATGAGATAGGGAGGGCAGTTGAACCGAACCAGCATTGCCATTTGGAGGATTATGAAATAAATCCTGAAAAAAACAGCGAGCATGAAGACCAAGGTCTTGATCGTCCTCACACCACGTGCCATCCGGCAGGACCATCCCATGGATACGCTCTCGATGTCTCCTCCATTTAACAGGAGCGTGGAAATACGCGGTATTCCTGTCTCCATACTTAACCCATTTCTCTCTGGCCCTTTGATGCCTATAAATTTCTTCCTGCTTAAGGATGGACTCATATTCTTCCCGGAGTTCCTGTTCCAAAATTGTAAGACGAAGTGAATCCACATGCACAAGAGACCGGGCTATACTTTCTAGCCTTTTGATAAGTTTAAGTTTGCGCCATTTGAAATTTCCCCAATTTGTTATATGAAACTCCTGAGACGCCTCCCGGATCCTGTCCAGTCGACCACAAAAAGAATGGGAGCTAGAAGAGTGACCCCATGAGTTTTTAATCAGATTGTCATACCCAGGAATCTGAGCCCACGCCGCTTCCCAACGAACGGGTTTAGAGGTCAGCACGGTTCTACACTTCCCACAATGCAGCAGCAAAGGTTGATGATTTGACCTCCTTGAACATGAATCTGGACATAACCCTCTGGATATTCATCTAACCATTTATTGTTAATAACACCACGGTCCAGTCGTTTATATATACGCTGGGCATCTCCAACTAGCCTCGACCAAGTATAGCAGCCTTCTTGAGTATTGATAGAATGAAGGTTACAATAACTAAGAACATCCTTGAGCTCCTCAGCCCTCGATATGTTATAGACCCCCCCTCCCCCCCCCCCTCTAATGGCCGTAGAAAATACAAACACCACACGAAAGTACAAAAGAAAGAAACAAAAAGAAAACAACACAGAGGAAGATACGAAAAAAAGCAAAAGACAGGCAAGGAACACAACAACATAAGTAAAGAAACAAGGCTAACGAACACCCAAGTCGCCCGCAGTTAAGTCTCACATGAAAAATAAGTCGGGCCTATGACAAATAATGATATCCTTGAGGAACCGACATTTCTCAATCCCCATAATGCCTCCCACATTCCAAGATAAGATTTTGAAGGTTCGAAAAATCCATAAAAATAAAAAAGGGGAAGAGGATACCACACACCATCAAGGACAATCGGCGTCCGGATCAATGAAGGTAACAACCTCCCCAACTCCATCCTCTGCCATGGGACAAACCACTGTCAATGGGTCTTCCCTCTATGCCTGTATGTTTGCTTCATGATCCTGAACCTGCTTTCTCAGACTATCCTCTTGAGGTACAATCTCAGAGACCTCTGCTGGTTGAGCCCTTTTGGAAACCGCCGAATTCCCATCGGTGTGGGGAATGCTAGAGCCCGAGGCATCTTTCCTTCCTCGTTGGAGCAACTTCCCTTTGGGCTTGGTTTTACCTTTTGGGCCCAGAATACTAGTAGTTTGTTTCAGTGGCCTGATCCCCGTCTGCAGTACCTTAGGCTTTTCTTCATTGAGGGCCTTTAGCTGTCCCATCTTCCTTTTGAGATTTGTCCCTCCTGTCCCTTAGGTTTGTGCAACCCATAAGCCTTTTTCTTACCAACTTTGATCCAATCATTTCAGGTTGAGTGGGGAGTTCAAAAGCAGTCTCTTTACTTTCCACATGAGCCTCTCGTGAGACTATTTGGCCAGTTCCTTCTTAGGACAAGCAGCACTGTCACAGTCCATGGCTCCCTCTTTCACCACGTCCTCTTCAGTGTAAGTAGTAGAGTCAACCTTATTATTGTCAAGCCCCTCTGCATAAGGGACAACAACTTTTCCACTCCCTGAAATGTCTAGCTCCTTTCCGGCCTTATTACCAATTTGATGAAACTTCTCTGCCTGCTTGTCCCATGCAGGGTAGGAATTCCATCAATAGCCATCCCCTGCGCCACCTATAAACTAGCTGGACAAGTTTGGACTCCATGGCCATACCTTTGGTAAGAAGAGCACAAGAGATGAAGACCTTCATATTGCACCTTCTGCCATTCGTGACCACCGGTTGGCTAAGGTCAATCTCAACACATAGCCGGACATATTTACCTCTATGGACCATTTTGGTCATATCATCAACATTGACAATCGTCCCCAATGCCATGGGCACTTTGTGCAGAAAGTTCTCTTCATACATCTCTATACAAAGATCTGGGAGCCTTGCCCAAACAATGGTTTTGCGGGGGGTGCCTTCCTTGGTAGAAAAGTTTGGCTTCCAGATGTGATAGTTAGGTAACGATCAAACACCAACCAAGGCCCATCATTTAGAACTTTAGCTCGATCGGGAAGCCTAAGAAATTTCACAAGATAGTATCCCCGGTCGAGGTCTATCATCTCAAACCCACTTTGCATTTTCAACAGACATGAGATTCTTTCCTTTAGAGCTATGTAGCCCACCTTCTTCCCCAATACTCAAATTATGACAGCGTCTTCCCACGGCTTACAAAGCCTTTCTTTTAATTTGGGATCGAGGGTAATCCGAGGCTTGAGGCGATCACTGTTGATAAAGTCTAGTTGCACAAGCTTCTCCACTTCAGTTTTCTCCAACAGGGATGCTAGAGGCTTCGTCTTACCTTCAAGGACCATGTCCCTGAATGAGGGTTTCTTCCCACCGGAGAAGCCGAACGGAGATTGGACGTCATCAGGTGAAATACCTGCGGCTGGCGAGAGAGGTGGGTTCATATGGAGAGAAAATTCCCAATTCCTTTTCTACAGTGGCAATTGTTATTTCCTTTCCCATATGGAGTAATAATAGATGTAAAGGAAATTTTCAATCCCCTCCTCTTAAAAAGTGGCATATGGAAAAGACTTCGTAGTATTTTCTTCTACAAACAAATAAAGAAATACTAGTACTATATGATATAATACTAATCCCGCCATCCAAATAGAGTGAACTCGACAGCGGAACGGATTGTAGAAGTGATTTTGTTTTTCATATCTTCTTACTATAAATACGTATCTTTATGTAGAATTTAAGTTCAGACCCATAATATAGAATGTCTTCTTTGATTTTTATGACAGTATTTATTTTTCAATTTTAATTTAATTTTATGGCAATGATACAAAAAGAAATACTTAAGTAAGGTTTTTTTCTCGTCTAATCGCATAATTTTAATATTTATATATATACATTTTGTGATTTTAATCATTAAACAAATATATTGAACTACATGCCCAAACAAATAGAAAATTCTAGTTTCGATGAAGGAAATATTTTTATAAAAAGAATGAATATAAATAAGAGGAACATTACAGACTAAAAAATTATCAAAATTTATTATACATAGATAGATAGAAATATATTTGTGTTCGAATAAAACTTATACTTCCTCCATTTTTTTTTTATTCTGGCTCCATATCCAATTTTGTTATTGTTTACACATACAAGACTTAAAATTTTATCATAGTTATATAAGTTAAAAAATAGTCTAATGAGATCTTGTTAGATTTAGCTCTTCTTGTAATTTTTAAATATCGAAATTTTAGAATTTTTACCTATACAAACTTGGATTATTAATGGTTCATTGAACTGTGTGCACTGTGGGTCCAGAGCAAAGAATAAAAAAAGGAAATGTAAAAGAAAGGCCCCCCTAAAGAAATTGTAACACCCCGGTTTTTGGTCACCCAGGTCGGGATGTCACCGCCACACCTCCCTAGCAAGACACGGTTTCTCCGAGCTTACTAAAGAGATGCAAGGCTATGGTTTTTCAGAATTTAAAATATTCAAACAGCCCATTCATATATAATTTAAAAATAATACATCAAAGTTGCAGCGGAAAATAATATTTACATATATGTATCGCAGCGGAATTTAAATATAGGGCCAACATGGCCCAATCACGGGTTAAACAGGCCCGTTCATGCAAGATCTAGTCTAATACAAGAATTCAAACTAATATATCATCCCAAGCTTCCCGTGTATGCATATGACGATGCATAATTCTCAACTCTTGAAGAAAAAGAAAAAGAAAATATGGTTTTGGTCAGCACTACGTGCTGAGTAAGTTAACACATACATAACTATGGGGTTTCAAAGCCATTATTTAATATTTAAAGAAAACATGTGCACAACACCACATAATTTAACTCATCTATCTAACAATAATTAAATGGCATAATTTAAAGGATAGAGATTTCATAAGATCATAAATATAATTTGCAAAGCAATATAATTATAGGACATAATTTAAAAGCATAATCCAAAAGGAACAATTTTCGAGTCTCCTAGTTTCATATCTCATGTCTCATGTTTCAAGTTTATATTTCAATTTCCATTCGGCAAGTTTTATATTTCAATTGCCTTTCGGCAAGCAGTATATTTCAATTGCCTTTCGGCAAGCAAGATATTTCAATTGCCTTTCGGCAAGCAAGATATTTCAATTGCCTTTCGGCAAGCAGGATATTTCAATTGCCTTTCGGCAAGCAGGATATTTCAATTGCCTTTCGGCAAGCATTACATTTCAATTGCCTTTCGGCAAGCATTATATTTCATGTGTATTTTATTTCAAAGATTTCAACAACATTCCAAGATTTGACTCGGTTATATCTCAACTTATTTCAACCCTAAAGGTTAATTCCATGTTTCAACAAGATTTCAAGATTTCGTTTCGGTAACTCACAGTTTACTCCAAAATTCGTCTAAAATCAGATTTAATTCTAAAAATTCCAAAATTTCATATCTGACTCGGAAACATCAAGATCTACAACTTTCGTGTTTTAACTTTTTCAATCCGAGATACCTAAGTAGGTCAAAATCGCCAATTTTCGCATAAGAACAAATCTGTCCGAGTTTAATGCATCATAGTTTAAAGATTTCGAATTCTACCATAGCAATTCAACTCCAAATTTAATGAAATTTGACAGAGATCATCTTAAGACATATATCTACAAGTTTCATGTTCAAGAAAAGATCTAATTCATCCTATTTCTATTGTCAAAAACGCCAACAAGTTCGGGCCAAGAATCTGTCAAGATTTCAAGATCCCCATCCTAGCAGTTCGGTTTCGGGTGGATTTCATATATCAAATCATCACGAAAAATTCTGACAATTTACGGAGGTGTTCTTAACGCATAGATCTACAACTCTTATATTCAATGCTAAGCCTAGATCGGTCTAGATCCAAGGTAGAAATCACCGACAAGTTCGAACTAAAGTTCTGTCACCGTTTCAAGATCTAAACTCAAGGCAGGTCTGTTTGTGGTCGTTTTCGGATATCAAAACACGATGAAAAATTATGAAAATTTTACAGTACATAGATCTATGTCTTAGGAACGTTTTTTGTGTTTTAAGTTTTTCCGTTTGAGTTCGTTTTAAGGGTCGGAAAAATTCACCAAATCTGTTGCGTCGGTAGAAAAACAAAAGTGGACAGATTTATGGTTCTTGTGGAATCTTTTAGGTTTCGAATGTTTTAAAATCTCCCAAAACCATGTAAGGTTAACTTACAGTGTCTATGAACGTCGGGGATGTCTAATTCGGAGGCGTGGCTTCCAGATCACCGTTCCTCCTCTCCGTTCGTCGGGTTCTACGATCTAGATTCGATACGGGGTGTAGAAAGAAAAAAACCGAAGTTAGAATCCGTTTTTGGATTGAAACGTGAAAAGATTTATTGGACTAGAGCTTACCACAACGTTTGGAGACCTTGGATTTTCGTCCAAAGCTGCTGCCTCTGTTTGGTGCTTTCCGTCGACTCCGAATTTAGGGTTTCGAACGTATAGAAGATTGTAGGGTTTTGTAAACTTGTTTGGGGCTCCCAAGGGGCTTATTTATAGAATTCTCAATCCCTAGGGCGTCCACAAACGACCTAAAGGTCTGGAGTCGAGAGATGTTCAACCGAAAGTCGAAAAATCCGCGTTCGGGCGAGAGATTCACGCAACAAACGAATCTGTGAAGTGGCGCGGTCGTGGCGCGCTAAAGCCACTGCACCGCGCGGCCACCGCGCCGACTTCGCCTGGACTTCGGTCCGGGCGGGTCGTGCGATCCGTCGTGCTTTTCCACCTCTCTTTCGGGTTTCTATCCCTCTATGCTCCCGAATTCCGATTTCCGGGGTATATTCGGGTTCATACTTTCTCTCTAATTTTATTCTCAGTCTAATTGGATGTTTTGGACTCGAATACTCGAGTTCATTAGTGTCGGGTTTTGGTGTACCATTTATCCATCCTTTTATTTAATTAAATTCCTTTAATTCCTTTTTAAGTAAAAGTCTCATTTATCATTTCCTTATCTTTATTTATTTCCTTTTATTTGCTGGATTTGTTTATTTATTTATAGTATTTATTTTATTTATTATTTATTTATTTAATTATTGTTTTATTTTATGTTGGAAAATTCTCGGGTATTACAGTCTACCCTCCTTAAGAATCAACTTCGTCCTCGAAGTTGTGTTTCGGCTTTTCTCGTCTCGTGCTAAGGTCTTGTGTTTGTTTTATTATGTTGTGACTGAACTTAGAATTAAAACTTCTA
This sequence comes from Hygrophila difformis, assembly GCA_030278955.1. Lineage (NCBI taxonomy): Eukaryota > Viridiplantae > Streptophyta > Magnoliopsida > Lamiales > Acanthaceae > Hygrophila > Hygrophila difformis. The sequence goes on along the minus strand of JAOANR010000007.1, from coordinate 36,913,417 downwards.
AGCTGCCTACGTACCCGGTAAAGGGATCAAGCCATAACGTAGTTCAAAAATTTATTTGGGATACATATTGTCGAGCCAACTAAAAAAAAATAATAATGCAACTACTTTATTACGGGGTATCACATCCTCTCCCCCTTAGGACTCCAGTTATGTCCCCATAACTGCCTATTCAGTACTCTCGAGAGGTTTCGAGTTTTGGTCTTTATACTGATGGTACTGGTGCCGTTGGTTGTTGCCACCTTGACCGTCTGGGTTTCGTGGTTGCTTAGGTCGAGTAGTCACATCCTCTCTCTTGTCAATGTTCTCTTTCTGTGTCCGGCAATCACGCAGCTGATGACCATGTCGACCACATCGAAGGCATGCTCCGGGCTGAGGGCATCCTCTCGCATAATGCAGTTTACCACACTTTGGACATGGTGACGCATAGTCCCTATGGTTGAAGACTATTCCCTTTTTCTCCCCATTGTCATTTTGATGTTGTCCTTCCGAGTTTCCATCGAAATGGTCCTTATCCACCTTGTATTCTCCTTGTGGTCCTTGGTTAGCCTCATCTACCGGTTTCCGTTTCAGTCCTTGGACTCGTGCAACCGCTACCGCACGATCATAAACCGTCTGCAGGTTCGTAAATTGTCCGACTGCAAGTATCTCCCAGATACTAAGGTTCAGACCCATCTCGAATTTCTGAGCCTTGTCAGAGTCGGTTGGTACTATCCTCGTAGCAAATCGTACCAACTCCTTAAACCGGGTGTAATACTCCTGCACCGTCCCTCCCTCTTGCTTCAGTGATAAAAACTCTTCGTACATTGCCGCCTTGGTGCTCATGGGGTAGAATCGGTCCCTTAAATCCTCCTTAAGTTTAGTCCACGAATAAGCTTCTTCAGCTTCCTCTAAATTCCTCTGGAGGTCTTGCCACCACTCATCGGCTTCGCCTCCTAAGTAGTAGGTTGCTACTCGTGTCTTTGCCTCATCAGGACATTTGATAGCATCCAAGAGCTTATCAAATGTACGGATCCACCCCTCTAGTTTGATGGGATCCTCCTGCCCATCATAACGTGGTGGTTGATAGGGATTCACCAACGCTAGATAGTTGGTTTGAGCTACGGGCGGAGTTACTGCTGCAGGTGTCCTATGCACCTCCGCATTTCCTAATGCTACTAGGAATCCCTCTATCGTTTTTAAACGTGCTTCCATATTATTGGGCGCTTGAGGCACTTGCTCTCCTAGGTTCTGAGGACTTTCGCTGTTGTTGGGCGTGTTGGACAGGTTAGCGTCAGTGCCGTTTGGACTCACCTTCCTTGGTTTCCTCCTAGGCGCCATTTTCTGTTATAACGTGTATAGATTAGCTTATCTTGGTTTAGATAGATCGCTCAATCAAGACGTTTCGTAAATTTCAAATTTCAAATTTTCGGATTTGTTGTTTGGAAATCCAAACGAGATTTTTGGAATAGAGAGTGTTTTAATAAAGACTTGATTTTTATTGTTCCACATAAGGAAATTTTCTAATTCGTACTAGGATAGGAATGGCTAGAGCCGAGATTTGTTATGCTTAGGCGTGCGCTTAGATGAACGCGATCTAGAACTAAGGCAGGATCAGTATCTAGTTATTGCTTCTAATTCGATGTCATGCCTCAAGATTTTATAGGTGTAACAAGAGATCTACGTTAATTTCGCCAAGATTCTAGGTTCAACTTCGCCAAGATTCTAAATTCAAATTCGCAAAGATTCTAAGTTAAAATTCGCAAAGATTCTAAGTTCTCTACATAAAAGAGATGCAATATGCAAATGCGAATGATGATTTCCCCCCAAAAATAATTCATGCACTATATATTTTTTTTCCATGGGTTTTAAAATAGAAATTCATTTCCATGGAAATAATGCTTTAAAAATTTAAAAATAATAGTTAAAATTCTTGGACCTCTATATTGGGTCAAAATAATTATCATTTGGGCTCAAAAATAATTTGGGCTAGGACACTTTCAAAATAATAATTTGGCTTCAATAATAATTCAAAAATAATAATGGTTTAAAAATAATAGTTTAAAAATAATAATAATAATAGGTTAAAAAAATACTAATTTAAAAATAAGCCGGGCTCTGATACCACCTTGTAACACCCCGGTTTTTGGTCACCCAGGTCGGGATGTCACCGCCACACCTCCCTAGCAAGACACGGTTTCTCCGAGCTTACTAAAGAGATGCAAGGCAATGGTTTTTCAGAATTTAAAATATTCAAACAGCCCATTCATATATAATTTAAAAATAATACATCAAAGTTGCAGCGGAAAATAATATTTACATATATGTATCGCAGCGGAATTTAAATATAGGGCCAACATGGCCCAATCACGGGTTAAACAGGCCCGTTCATGCAAGATCTAGTCTAATACAAGAATTCAAACTAATATATCATCCCAAGCTTCCCGTGTATGCATATGACGATGCATAATTCTCAACTCTGGAAGAAAAAGAAAAAGAAAATATGGTTTTGGTCAGCACTACGTGCTGAGTAAGTTAACACATACATAACTATGGGGTTTCAAAACCATTATTTAATATTTAAAGAAAACATGTGCACAACACCACATAATTTAACTCATCTATCTAACAATAATTAAATGGCATAATTTAAAGGATAGAGATTTCATAAGATCATAAATATAATTTGCAAAGCAATATAATTATAGGACATAATTTAAAAGCATAATCCAAAAGGAACAATTTTCGAGTCTCCTAGTTTCATATCTCATGTCTCATGTTTCAAGTTTATATTTCAATTTCCATTCGGCAAGTTTTATATTTCAATTGCCTTTCGGCAAGCAGTATATTTCAATTGCCTTTCGGCAAGCAAGATATTTCAATTGCCTTTCGGCAAGCAAGATATTTCAATTGCCTTTCGGCAAGCAGGATATTTCAATTGCCTTTCGGCAAGCAGGATATTTCAATTGCCTTTCGGCAAGCATTATATTTCAATTGCCTTTCGGCAAGCATTATATTTCATGTGTATTTTATTTCAAAGATTTCAACAACATTCTAAGATTTGTCTCGGTTATATCTCAACTTATTTCAACCCTAAAGGTTAATTCCATGTTTCAACAAGATTTCAAGATTTCGTTTCGGTAACTCACAGTTTACTCCAAAATTCGTCTAAAATCAGATTTAATTCTAAAAATTCCAAAATTTCATATCTGACTCGGAAACATCAAGATCTACAACTTTTGTGTTTTAACGTTTTCAATCCGAGATACCTAAGTAGGTCAAAATCGCCAATTTTCGCATAAGAACAAATCTGTCCGAGTTTAATGCATCACAGTTTAAAGATTTCGAATTCTACCATAGCAATTCAACTCCAAATTTAATGAAATTTGACAGAGATCATCTTAAGACATATATCTACAAGTTTCATGTTCAGCAAAAGATCTAATTCATCCTATTTCTATTGTCAAAAACGCCAACAAGTTCGGGCCAAGAATCTGTCAAGATTTCAAGATCCCCATCCTAGCAATTCGGTTTCGGGTGGATTTCATATATCAAATCATCACGAAAAATTCTGAAAATTTACGGAGGTGTTCTTAACGCATAGATCTACAACTCTTATATTCAACGCTAAGCCTAGATCGGTCTAGATCCAAGGTAGAAATCACCGACAAGTTCGAACTAAAGTTCTGTCACCGTTTCAAGATCTAAACTCAAGGCAGGTCTGTTTGTGGTCGTTTTCGGATATCAAAACACGATGAAAAATTATGAAAATTTTACAGTACATAGATCTATGTCTTAGGAACGTTTTTCGTGTTTTAAGTTTTTCCGTTTGAGTTCGTTTTAAGGGTCGGAAAAATTCACCAAATCTGTTGCGTCGGTAGAAAAACAAAAGTGGACAGATTTATGGTTCTTGTGGAATCTTTTAGGTTTAGAATGTTTTAAAATCTCCCAAAACCTTGTAAGGTTAACTTACAGTGTCTATGAACGTCGGGGATGTCTAATTTGGAGGCGTGGCTTCCAGATCACCGTTCCTCCTCTCCGTTCGTCGGGTTCTACGATCTAGATTCGATACGGGGTGTAGAAAGAAAAGAACCGAAGTTAGAATCCGTTTTCGGATTGAAACGTGAAAAGATTTATTGGACTAGAGCTTACCACAACGTTTGGAGACCTTGGATTTTCGTCCAAAGCTGCTGCCTCCGTTTGGTGCTTTCCGTCGACTCCGAATTTAGGGTTTCGAACGTATAGAAGATTGTAGGGTTTTGTAAACTTGTTTGGGGCTCCCAAGGGGCTTATTTATAGAATTCTCAATCCCTAGGGCGTCCACAACCGACCTAAAGGTCTGGAGTCGAGAGATGTTCAACCGAAAGTCGAAAAATCCGCGTTCGGGCGAGAGATTCACGCAACAAACGAATCTGTGAAGTGGCGCGGTCGTGGCGCGCTAAAGCCACTGCACCGCGCGGCCACCGCGCCGACTTCGCCTGGACTTCGGTCCGGGCGGGTCGTGCGATCCGTCGTGCTTTTCGGCCTCTCTTTCGGGTTTCTATCCCTCTATGCTCCCGAATTCCGATTTCCGGGGTATATTCGGGTTCATACTTTCTCTCTAATTTTATTCTCAGTCTAATTGGATGTTTTGGACTCGAATACTCGAGTTCATTAGTGTCGGGTTTTGGTGTACCATTTATCCATCCTTTTATTTAATTAAATTCCTTTAATTCCTTTTTAAGTAAAAGTCTCATTTCTCATTTCCTTATCTTTATTTATTTCCTTTTATTTGCTGGATTTGTTTATTTATTTATAGTATTTATTTTATTTATTATTTATTTATTTAATTATTGTTTTATTTTATGTTAGAAAATTCTCGGGTATTACAGAAATATTCACAATACAAGATACGCATACCAAAATACTCCCAATATACAACCCATATCAGAATTTTGATATACTTTTGAAATAGAAATTAGTGAAAAGACTAAATAACCCCTAGTCCAAAAAATCCCCAAGCTTTGGGGAGAACGGTAAAACCGACTTTTCCACTTTATGTCCCGTCGGCCCTCCCCCCCAATGTCTGAAACCGTCATGCCATTCAGTACTCACGTCTCTCTCACTTCTCCGTTCAAAATTGTAACCGACCTCCCCCACTGCAAAAATGAAACCGACGAAGAAAACACCCCCACGAGCTTGAAGAACGGGCGAAGGCAGTGAAAGAAGCGATGCTCCAACATCCATTTTCGCAAAAAGGTTTCGGGCGTTGGTTTTGGGTTTGAAGACTGAAAAAGGATCAGTCTTTTGAGGAGCCAACTTACCCAATCGAAGAGGAAGCTTGGTTTTTATCCCAAAATAACGTATGCAATGCAATGGGCTTTGTGAAGTTAGGGTTTACGAGTATGTGCTTACCCTTTTTGTTGCTTCGGTTGAAAGATGAAAATTTGAATTTTTTAGGTTTGTGAACAGTCGGTTTTTAGGGTTCATTTAGGAGTTTTCAATTTTTTTATTTTTTTAAAATTTTGATACTCGTTTTGTGTTGCGCAAAAACTAGAGATAATTTTGAATCGATTTAAGGTTGTACATAAACCGGGTGTTGGCTTACCCATTTGCTTGATGCGGTTTCGCGGTGTTTTGTTTGTTGCCTTTTGTTCATTTGTGGGAATATTGTTATATCGCCATTGAGGATTTCCGTATTTGTGAAACTGTTACAACGGGTATGATTTGTGTTGTGCATAAATAGGTGTGAACAACGGGTATGAATTGTTGATATGGTTTATTCTTGGTTGCAATCGATATTAGGTTCTGCAAAATGTTCTATTTGAATCTGGTTTAATGTTGCTTGAAAAAGTGTGGAGTTCTTATATAGTTTAGGGAATGTTGTTGAAGTGAAGATGCATTGTTGTTCAGCCTGGTGTATACTCTGTCTTTGACAAACTGGATAGCAGTATATTACGATTTGAACACCGGTAGGAGTTGTGCATGACCCCTGTATGAATTTTTGTTGATAGAATAATAAGAGATGCCGCCGAGAGGTAGCAGAAGAGGAAGTCAAACCAAGAGGAAGCCGGGAAGGCTACAATCAATGCTCGGTGTACAATCATAGTCCTTCCAGATGCATTGAATTCAATTGAGGGAACGATCACGGAAGCACAATGGGAAGAAATAAGATACACTCCATTCCACCATTTCGCCAAGTTTCATGGTGTGTACAGCAGCAAGACGTTGCTGCAGCACTGGTGGAGCGCTTCAATGGCAATTTAAGTGCATTTGTTTTTGGAGAGGGATTTACCGTGTCGTTCGAGGCATGGGAATACTCGGTCATGTTGGGGCTTCAGTACGAAGGGATGTACGTTCTCCCGAGGTGCGTGCCGGACTCTGAGTTCAAGCAAAAGTATTTTCCAAAGGGTGGAGCTTTGAGAAGGTCGGATTTAGTGGACCTAATGGTAAACTTGGCTGGCACGGATAATACTGTGGATTTTGCGAGGGCGTACGTTCTAGTGGTCTTTGCCTGCATCCTCTTCCCAAGCTCGTCCCTGACCCTCCCCGAGTTACTTGTTCACCACGTGGACAGGTTAAACCGACTTGAGGAATATGCTTGGGGCGCGGCTGCATACGAGTTTTTGGTTGCTTCGATGCGGGTCCATAACGAGAAATGGAAAGTGTATATAAACGGCTACACGTTCGGGCTGCTGGTGAGTTTTTAGTAATAATGCTCTTACCTATACAAAAAGATTCTTATATCACCAGAACACCCATTTCTCATTATTGTTGTATTGTGCCGATGTTCGTATACCCGGTAACGTGTCCCAATCACTGTGTTTTTTTTTTGTTTAGGGATGGTTGTATGAGCGATTTCCGCACATGGCCAATCCACTGGTCGAATCCATTATCCCCCGATTCGTCAGATGGAAGAAAACTCACTACGACTTTGTTGAATGTTGCGAGGATCTGAAATAGCTGAGGGCACAGAACCTGCGGGCCTTACGCATCAGCAAGAGGGAGCAAAGATTTGTGGAGCCTGTGATGCCGGTGCCCGTACCCAGCAGGGCAAAAATTCCCGAGGATAAGTACATAGGAGATGAGATCCCTGTAAGGGTGAAGACGACGAGGAAGAGGAAGCCGAAGGAGGAGGAGGAGAAGAAAGATGAGGAGAACAAGTTGAAGGAGAATGTGGAGACCAAACATGACCTGGATGAGAGAAAGGGAAAGGTAAATAAATCGGTTTTATCATTTTGGTCTGTTGCACTGAGTGCATATGAGGGGTGCTTATTTTCCTGTTACATGGGTATGATTTTGTCATAATTGTTGTATTGTCTGTTTCTTGGTCAAATTGAGGAGGATTTACCAAGCGACGAAGCAGAGACCCATGAGGATGAAGAATATATGTCAGAGGGTGACATTGATGAGGAAGCGAAGAAGAAGGCTGAGGTCAAGGCGGCAAGCATTGATGGATCTGAGTACGAGGGAGAGTCTTCGAAAGGCAACGACAATGATGAGGATTACGTTAATGAGAAGGTTGCGTGGGCAGTGGCATATGGCAAGCATGAATCCACCGGGAAGACAAAAACTACAGCATGTATGGTTGAGGGAAATATTGGAATGGCGATGAAAATTTTTTGGGCCATCTCATGATGAGGTGGCAACAGAAGGCGAGGGAATGTTAATTCTCTCCAATTCTATACCATCACCGTTTGATCCGCTTACACTTAATCCGTTGTCTACAGCTGAAAAATGGGGGAAGCGTAAGCTGGATCCCCCACTGTACACACTAGAGACACGTAGCAAAAAGCATGTGAACCGAATACTGGACCTCACCGGCCCTTCCCCCGAAAAGAAAAATCTGTTGCGCGTATGGAGTTTGAGGAGGAGACCTGTTATCATTATTCGGGCAGGCGGGGGTATGCCGGCGCTGACAGTCTATCGGCAGAAGAGAAATGGATTCTGGAGCGGTTTATCGACATTCCAAAAGGGAGGTATTTTATTCTTTGTTTTCTAGTATTTTTGTGTCTTGGTATTGGTATCGGTAATCTTTGAAATGGTATTTTTTTTTGGATTAATTTATTTATGGATTGTTCATTTGGTAGTAGATTTGTGTGGAACTAAGGCATCTATGTCGTGCTACCTTCGAGTATTCTGCTGCTGCTTTTTAATGAGGCAGTTTGCAATGACCTCGTTGGCAGTTACATTGCTCTGATATGCAGCCAACGGATCCGCAATGCTAATGATATAACAATGAGGGTGGGGATCATTAGTCCGTATAAGACGGTTAGTTTTTTTTTTTACTGTATGCTTATGCACCTTCACATTTATATTGCGACCTAACGAAAAAACCTACATTAAAGAGACGCATATATTGGTGTTGGAGAAGAAGGGGGAAGAACTTGATTTTGACGCATTCGAGGAGAGCTATAAAACACTTAGGTAGCCGAGGCGCGATGAATTCGAAAGGCTTAGCATTTTGATCACAGACGAACTTGACTGCGTGCTGCTGCCCGTGACGATGAATTATCATTGGTTCTTGGTTGTGTTGGACCTTAAGAAGATGGAGATAATAATTCAGAACTCTTTGTGGCCGGCAGATAACGCCATTGCACAGATAAAAATTGTAAGTCACCGTGTGTCTATATATCTCATACCCAGTCCTATATGTTGAGTATTAAGTCTTTGAGTAATTGGTATACTTTTGTCTGATAATTCGTATTACGTGTGCTCTACAATCTGTATTTAATTGTGACCCACAGGCAGAGTTCTTAGTGTGGTACTTGAACAACATGCATGATTTGCAAGTGAATGAGGACATCATGTTGAGAAAGACATGCACGCAGCAGGGAGATGGACAACTGGATTGCGGGGTGCACGTTATATGGTGGGCTGAGGAATTTCTGCGGAATGATACTGCATTCGGGCCATGGAGCCCACTGTTGATATGTAGTTGCACTATGCTAAAGTGGCGTTGCGACTTCTGAAGGATGCAATGGAGCGGACTGTTCAGCAGGCGGCGGAGGAGGCAGTGTTGACCCAGCCCACTGTGGAGGATCAGTCGAATGCGATGGAGGCCGACCAGACTGTTGATAATCAGGCGGAACCAAAGGTGAGGGACCCCATTGTTGAAGATCATGCGGAACAAAAGGTTGAGGATCAGGCGGATCCAATGGTGGGCGAAAAATCTGTTGGGGATCAGGCAGATCCAATGGTGGGCAAAAATACTGTTGAGGATCAAAAGGTGGCTGACCCTACTGTTGACGATTCGGCGGATGCAAAGGTGCCCGACCCCACTGTTGCGGATCACGCCGATCCGTCAGTGCCCGGACACACTGTTGAGGATCACGCCGATCCAAAGGTGCCCGACCCCACTGTTGAGGATCGTGCCGATCCAAAGGCGCCCGACCCCACTGTTGTGGATCAGGCCGATCCCAAGGTGCCTGATCCAGCTGAGATTCACTGTCCGGTCCCACTTGCTATATACACTCCAAGAGTTCTGGGGTTGAGGGCACCGGTTCCCGAACTAAGAAATGTCGCTTATGCCCCTCAGACGTCGAAGACTGATGACACTGTTGAGTCCATGCCTGCCCCTCCTCTTGCTCCTTCCTCTGCCCATCCCGCGCCCAGACTTGATGATTCTCCATGTAATACCCGGGGTTTTTCTAACACCCAAAGAAACAAAATAAAATTTATTTCCGAGAAGAAAATAATTTTTTACAATAAATTATTGCTCGGAAATGGCGTGACCGATAAATTCAAAGAATTCGAACCCAAATTTTGGTCAAGTCGAAATGGGATGAAAGAGGGAAAGGAAGCCCGAAGATATTCCATGGATTAATCCCAAAAGAATTCGAATTAAATTCAAGAGGAAAAAGAATTTTAATTCCGAGAACCCGTGCAGTCGGAAATAATTTAATTGGATAAATTATTGCACGGGAGCCAAAAGACGACGAATTCAAGTCGAAGGATTCGAACTCGACGAATTCGTGATTTCGAATATGAAATTCATTGGAGTCAAAATAAATGTAAGAAAGGAATCGTAACCCCAGAAATGACCTGAAAAGTCGAACCGAAAACGTAGAGGATAGAAACCCGATCGAGAAAAGAAGAAAAGACCCGACGAACCACGCGAACCGGTCGGACCGGGCATCACGCGCTCGCCGCGTGGAAGAAGGAGACGCGTCCCAGGACTGGTCGAGCGTGCTCCGCGTGGACATCCCTGTACGTGCGCGTCACCACCGCGCCAGAGGTGCAGGAGGTGTAAACTTTCCTTCCATGGCAATTTTCTTGCCAAAAATCCAATCCCTATCGAGGGCAAGCGGATCACAGGCTTTGGGAAAGGCTTAAGGGCGGATTGTGGCGCCCCCATTCTCATTTGGACAGAAAACAAAAGTTTCACTCTCTCAAATTCTCATCTCCAAGCCGAAATCCCTTCGAGACCACTTTCCGGCAAGTATTCCGGCGACGAAGAGGCAAACGGGACAAAGCCTCTGCTTTCTAGACCTTTGGTAAGTCATGGTATAGTGTTTAATTCGTCCATAGATCCCAAAAACTCGAAATCTAACACTCTATTCCTTGCTACAATTTCACGTCGGGGGACGAACAAAAAGAGACCGGAGAAGTTGGCCATTCGTCGCGACCCTAGGACGTCCCAAAAGCCCCGAAAACAATCCTAATCTCTAACTATGTAAGTTAAGATCTTACTCTTCAATTTTTGTAGTTTATTGTCGTTTAAAACGTAAGATCTAGACACGTAACTAAAATCGGTTTTCAAAAACCCTATTTTCGTCCAATTTTAGAAACTCGCCTAAAACCCGACCTTCGGGAATTCAAACCAAAAACTTTTCAACATAGATTTTGTTCCTACGACTCTAATCTATCTTGTGTCCAAATTTCAGCCATTGACATAAAGATTTGATATCCCAAATCGTACCGTAAATGTTCTGTAATAAAACCGAACGTTTGAATTCTGGACAGATTTATTGACTCGACTTGATGCATATTTTTCACCCATTTTTAGATCGATTCAACTTTGCATTTCTAAACAAAAGTTGTAGATAATTGTGTCTAGATTTTGCATATAAAATTTCATGAATTTTGGAGATCATTTGATATGTCAAACGGACATTTTCAGAACCTGTTCTAAACCGCTTTTTGAGTCCGCGCGTATGCAGCGTTTTGGTGTCGACTTTTGAACATCTAAAATTCATTATTTCCAAAATCTTAAAACATGAAAGTTGTTCATTAAGGTGTTATGTACATCCTGTAAAAATTTTGGACCGAATGGACTTGAAATGAATTTTTAATCGGCGTCGCACGTAACTGTGTGGGAATCAGTCTTTTGGACAGAAATCTTCTTTTTTAAAGAACTCCAGATTTGACTCGCTTCGAAACCTTATTTCCCAAAACTTAAAACATGAAAATTGTTCGTACGTGTGTTCTTGAGCTACTGTGTAAATTTCAGAATTTTTGGTTAAAAGATGACTTTTTAATTTAAAAAGGCGTAAACTGTGACGAATCGGATTTTTCGAACTTAAGAAAACTCGAACTACGAAATGCGATATCGAATATTTTGTAAACATTGAAATATGAACTTTCGAAAAATCCCGTTCACTAGGCTGAGCCGATCTTCATGCTATCATTATTTTGAGACTGCCTCGTTAGTGGTCTCCCTACTATCTGAAATTGCCTCGTTAGTGATCTCCTTATTATGCCAAAACGGCAGTTGTGCACATGGCCTGCCATAACGGCAGTGAGAAATACACGGCCTGCCCGAATGGCAGTGAAACCGCTTGAAAAGCCTGTCAAACGACAGGTGATATACACGCCTGTCAAATTGATAGTAGATATACACGGCTTGCCAAAATGGCAATCGATATACACGGCTTGCCAAAATGGCAATCGATATACACGGCTTGCTGGAATGGCAATCGAGATACATGGCTAGCCAAAACGGCAGTCAACACTGATATGGCTGCGGCGGCCGGCTCACCGGCTAACTGATTATGATTATTGAGATTGCCTCGTTAGTGATCTCCCCGGTATGGTGTCCTCTTCTTAGTTTGCGGGATAAAAATATAAAACACTTGTGTGCGTATTTAATTATGCTGAAATTATTTATCACGTTTTTAAATTATGCTTCTAAATTACATTTTTAAATTATGCTTTTAAATTACGCTTTAAAAATTAAGTCCTTAAATTATGTATTCTCGTCTTGAATAAATATCGTGTTCTTCCGCTGCGAGTAAACTATGAATTTTAAATTAATTTCGTAATGCATGAAAAGTGTAATTTTAATTAAACACATGTAACCCCTCAAATTGTTTAGTTAGGGATTAACTTACTCAATATTTTATATACTGATAAAACCTGTTGTTTATTTTTCTATTACAGAGCACGGAGCATGATCATGCATCGGGAGATCACTTTGGACATTTAGTATTTATTTTACATGACTTGCATACGGGCTTGTTAACGCGACTTTGGCCATGTCGGCCCTATCTTTAAATTTCCGCTGCAAATTTGTTATTATTATTACATGTGTGGATGATGTTATATTGTTATTTTAAGCAACTCCGGACTTGTTTTTAAAACTTTTTCCAAAACCCATAGCCTTGCATCTCTTTAGCAAGCTCGGAGAATCCGTGTCTTGCTAGGGAGGTGTGGCGGTGGCATCCCGGCCTGTGTTATCAAATCCGGGGTGTTACACTCCACCTCATGGTCCAACAACTGATGCCGAGGAGGTTAATACTGCCCTTCCTGATGTAAAAGACGATGGCCCTTCTGATCCCGTGGTGACAGATGCTGCCCCTCCCTCTCATGACCCGAAGCTTGATGATCCCTGTCTTGGTAAGGCAGACTGATGACATTGGTTTGTTGTATGATCGTTGGATTGTTGGTTTTCCTGTTCGATGGACAATGGTACTGTTTATGCTTGGTGGTTAGTATGTGTTTGTTTGATGAATGGTATAAATGATGTGGAACAGTGTTTTCTGAGTTAGTATGAATGGTTCGTTGGTTGGTTATTAGTATGAATGGACAACTGTACTTTTCATATATGGTTGCTCGTATGAATGGTATTATGAATGATTTTCTCTAATTCGATTATGAATAGTATTTTGATGTGAATAATCTTGAAAAACAATTTAAAGTGAATAATGTGTGTTAAATGTGCATTGATTGCAATAAATTGAATCGCCTATCAACTGTTGAACACGATCACATTATCTCAGTACACTTCAACAAGTGTATTAGTATCCAATGGGTAGAGAAGTGGGTAAATGTTTATCTACAACCATATGGTTTGATTGAGACATTCAATGACATGGGCAATGTATTTCACTGAGGTGTATGATGTACATTTCAACAAGTGTATTAGTATCCAATGGGTAGAGAAGTTAGTAAGTGTTGCTCTACAACCATATGGTTTGGTTGAGGTATTCAATGACAAGTGTAATTTATTTCACTGAGATGTTCATGGTATTATGTTTGGGCAACCATAGAGGAATCATAAACCAGTTATTTGCCACAAATAGGGTGCTTAAACACCCGAAGCATATTGTTCCGCAGAAAATTATTTACATGTAGCTATAACGATACTATATGAAAGGATATGTGTATCGCTACAACAATTTCGACGGTATGGCCATAAAAGGAAAGTGATACTCTTATTCCTTAAAGGGCCTTGTCCACAAAACATTAAACGAGGATGAAACATTTAAATACATACAGAGTGAATTGATCTAATTATGAGATCCAAAATCAAGATACATTAAATTTCTCACTTTCACACCTCCAATTGCATTGCACTTGTCAGATACTCAATCAACTCAGAATTATGTGATAATTCAATCATATCAAGCAACACATACATATTGTGAATGAAAATAATTCGATTTGAATAATGTCGATTCAATTCAATTAACATTCAAGTACGTTTTAATGTCAAGTGGACCTTGTAGTGTGGTTAAGAAGAAGGTTTTAGACAATTGACATTGAAAAATGGTTTGAATGAGGTATTTAATGACATAAAATTGTATTCCACAATGGTGCTCATACAACTATGTTTGGGCATCCATAGAAGAAGCAAAAACCAATAAAATTAAACAAATATGGTACTTAAACACCCGAAGCATCCTGTAGTTGAGGGATAACGGTATGCGAATGCAAACGTGACTGGTATTTGTATTACACTGTCAAGGGTATGGCGCATATAGGGCTGTGCTATATTCTTTCAAGGAACATACCCCACAAAATAGCTACGAGGAACATAATATTTCAACATACAGGATACGTGCACAGGACTCGAAATCCCATGTACAAGGTATGCAGAAATTGTTGAGTGTAAATAAGAACATTCACGAGTATAATTGGGAATCGGATTCCATAGATGACAGCCAAAAAAATATTTCAATGTTCCATATTCATATGGTATCATACATTAAAACCGTCCGATACGGAACGGTTTCAGAAGATGAAACCATGCCAAAAATATACAGTGATGCATTCTCACCAATATGCTCAAAGTTTATCACTGTCAAAACAAAACTTAGCGACAATAGTGTTCGAGATGCAAAAATACTCATGCTCGTCACAGACAACACCGTTCTTCGTCTCCATGAATGACGTACTTCACTCAAAGGGCATATCTGGACGCCTCTTTACAAGTAACCCTGTTGTGACCACGTTTGCTGCACAAACCACATTTAGTCTTCGTTGTTTCACCCCGAGATGGTATGCGCCGTTTCTTTCTCCGGCCAGGCTGAACTCGTACATCTAGAGGGAACACGAAGAAATCATCATTCTGCTCCGCCTCGTGTTCACCGCCAATCTCAAGCAGAGGATATATCATGCCTTCATATTTCGCCCTGTAACGCGCAGTGGTGTAATGATTATCACAGTAGTCGTAAATATTCCGTTGTAGTTTTTCAATCGCTGCGCAACCGTAGTTACAGGGCAGCCTCAATAATTGTCAATAGCCATGCGTGCATGTCATCTTTTCCACATCAACGACATATCCTCGCCCAATGCCGGACCTCAAACAAGGAACCTGCTGCGCGCTAAAGCTCCATTTCTCCGGATGCCGCATAAATATCATTCAATACCTTTCCCGGAATAGTAGCCAATATTCCTTCCATCCTGGCAACCTCCTCTCTTTTATCATTCATCATCTTCATGACTTGTTTTCGAATTTGATCGGGCATGGAATACAAACCCATTTCCCTTGCTTTCCATAGCCAATTATTCCAACTCTCCACAAGATTCGTGTTCATCACACCCCATTTCTTTCCCGCGAACACGGAATTCGCCCAATTGTAAGGATCAGAATTTGCAAGGAACGTGGACGATAAGAGCATTGCTTCAAGGATGTTGTTCAGGTGTTTCAGCATTTCGTCGTACGTCAGAGCATATGCTGTGGCCTTCAACACCCCAGTCCAGTGATCATTGTTCTTGTATGGGTACAGACGAAGTACCTGTCACAGTATTCAAATTACATCCGTGTTAAAAAAGGAAATACAAGTACACAACATAAACTATACCAGTCACAGTGTCCAGCATTTGAAAAATATTAACCTCCGTTTTGATGTTCTGGATGAGGTGTCAAAGGCATACACCATGATGACTCCCATTGAAGACGCTCGGAATTGCTTTCATCAAACCCGAGTGACGATCACTGAAAAAAGTGTACTCGCCCCAATTCTGTTCATGCGCTACTTGAAGGACGGACCTCAACTTCAGACAAAACCACTCCCATTTGCATCCGTCTCTTGATCAACAATTGAAAAACAATACCACATATAGAACAATACCAAACGCTAATTGGTAGAACAACCAAAATGTAAAAACACAATACAGTACAACCTTTCTCCAGAACAACAATCCCGTGAAAGCTACATACCTGCAAATGCGATAGTTAAAACCCACAATTTGCATCTGCACCAACAACGGCCAGTATTACGCCTTTCCAATTTGACTTGATATGGGTCCCATCAAGCTGAATAAGCGGATGACAGCCTCCCTTGAATCCTTCAACACAAGCTGCAATTGCAATGAACACCCTCTTGAACTTGTTGAAATCCGGACACACCTCTAAATCGGCCACGCTGCCGGGGTTCGAAGCTTTCAAGCGGTTGCAAAATACCCGCACCTTGTCAAAGGATCGGAATCTGCTCCATGTAGCTCCTTCAAAGCAATCTCTTTTGCGCTCCATGTCGTGCGATAGGTAATGTCGATTTTGAATGCGGCGTGAATAGCAACAATAGCCATGTTGTAATACCCGAGAAATCAACATCGATTATTAAATCCGAAAAATTAATTAATTGGATTTAACTATCGCAACCGAAATAATTCCGGGAGAGCGGAATTAAATGTTTCGGACGATAGCAACTCGAAGAGAGTTATCGGAGTATCCAACAATCACGGATAATCCAAATATGATTTTTAAAAAGATCAAAAATCATATTATTATTTAAAAAAAAAAAAAAAAGAGGCCGCAGCCTGTGGTGGCGCGGTGGCGCGCCACCATGCAGAGGCTGTGCCTCCATACGCGTTCAACGCGTTTTGCTCCAAATTCCGAGCCAAGGCAACTCCAAACGATCCAAATTCGTGTATCAGTCATTATGGAGTGTTATTGGATGATTGTGGACGGATTTTTGGTCTTGAGACAACTCCCACAAGTTGGATTAATGGTCAACATGCATTCACTTAACCTCATTTGAACCATGGAAGTGTTAGGTGATTTGGATGAGTTTTGGGGGAGTGTTTTCCAAGGGAGACTGTCATTACTTCGTCCTTCACAGTCCCTAGGGCCTTTAAGCCACCATTGGGAACCTTAGCATCCCATTCTTTATCCTCAATCAGACCCCAAAACCCCACCCTCACTTCACTTCGAAAATTCAGATTCAAGAGAGAGTTGGTGAGAGTTTTGAGAGTGTTCTTCCTTGTTCCAGAGGTGTTAAGCGAGTTCAAGCATTCCAAACCTTTCTCCTACGTCTAGGTAAGGTTTCTATACCAATCCCTTGCTCTTTACTTCGGATTCTAGGCCCTAACATCAAGTTTTTCTCCAAACACCTCAATTTAGGATTCATTCGGTAGATCTTGGAAGTGAGAGGCTGTTCCGGACGAATTTGGGAGTATAACCAAAGAGGATTTCGACGCTATACTCTTGAGAAGTAAGTTAATGATGTGCATACCAATTTTTAGAGTGTTTGGTTGAGTATTCGTTGAGTTAGAGTTCGA
This sequence comes from Hygrophila difformis, assembly GCA_030278955.1. NCBI lineage: Eukaryota > Viridiplantae > Streptophyta > Magnoliopsida > Lamiales > Acanthaceae > Hygrophila > Hygrophila difformis. The sequence goes on along the minus strand of JAOANR010000007.1, from coordinate 36,896,236 downwards.
TTTCCATCCTACGCTAAAACTGTCAATTAGGGTTTCTATCCGAATAGTTTTAATTGTTCAGCGTTTTTCATCAAGATCCGTTCATTTTTGGAAGAACTTGTCTAAATGAAAAATGTTCCTAACACTTTAAAGATGACCTCTGTAAATTTTCATAATTTTTGGACTTGATTTGGTCGACGAAAACAGATCTTGTATTTTCTGCTACACATGGTGACAGATTTAAATTTCTAGCATGTCCAGTTTTGTAGTTCATATCTCTCCTAGCTATGGTCGTTTTTGATGGTTAGTTTCTTCATGAAAATTGTTCATCTATGTGTCTAGTTTACTCCTGTGAAATTTCAGAATTTTTGGATCAACCTTCGAATTGTTATGGATTTTTAAGTAAACTGTGGTCGGATGAACAGTGACCTATGCACCCTTTTGAAAACAAGTTTCTGAAATGATTTTTTTGAGCGACTTAGAGTCCGAATTTGCTAAGGCCTATTTCTTAGAAAAATATTTATTTTGATGTCGCCTAGCACCTGTAAAATTTTCAGAATTTTTCACAAAGTTTTACTACATTTCCTAATACGATTTTGAAAACTGCCACAGTGTAGTCTTACCGGTGAAATTTGGTTTCGTACGTTTCGGTAGTTTTTGAGTCGATTGCTACTCTTTGATGAATTATATGAATTCTGGAAATGTAGATATATTTTGTAATGATTAAAATGTGATTTTTGAAACTTTGTGAGTTTTGATCGAGTTAGATGTTCAATTTGGAGGGTAAGTGCACTTGGCGTGGGCTCGTTGGGCCGCCCCCTCTTTTTGGTGGCCAAAACGGCGCCAAGGAAATGTTATTATGTTGCGTGATTATATGAGTCTATACTCCTAGGTGTATCCGTAGGGGTTACCTAGGGCTCCGGAGTGTGTCTGTATAGGGTCCGCTGCTCTCACATTGTGGATACCGTCGGCTTGTGGACATAAGTGCCCAAGCGGGTAATTGATCCCAAAACGGCTAAGGCCCTGGATCGTCGATACCGGCAGCTTGTGGACATAAGCGCCCAAGCGGGTAATGTTTGGATGTCCTCGATCAAAATGAACAATGGTGTGGTAAAGTGTAAAAAGAAATCCCCGTAAATTATTTTTACTCGTTCGTTAGATTAAATTTCCAACTTTTTATTACTCTTCTAAATCTTTAAATTTTGTTATGCTATACATTAACTTACTCAGTACCGTTTGTACTGATAAAAATATTGTTGTCTCTCTTTTTCGCAGAGTAAGTGATGGCGCATTGGGATGGGATTCTCAAAAATAAAGACTTGTCACATTTTACTGTTGTTTTAAATTTCTGCACTGGACTTTGATACTGGACTTTGGACTTTGGTTTTTGGCCGTATGTTTGGCCCTCGTTTTTTTTTTATTTGTTTTTAGCTTCCGCACTGATTATTACTGTGATGCATGAGATACTCTGATTTTAATTCGGGCATGATTGAATGGTTTTTAAATTGTTTTGAAAAATGGATACAACTTAGCCTTAGCATTTTTCTAGATGAGCTCGACTTGGGTCGGGTCTTGTTTAGAAAAGTGTGGCGGTAATGTCCTGGCCTGGGAAATCAAATCCGGGGTGTTACAAAGTGGTATCAGAGCCCGAAAATTTTAAAAGCTAATATTTTTCGGCCCACTATAGAGGCCCAAATTATTTAATATTATTTTTAAGCATTTTGAGTATTATTTCCATGGAAAAAGGGAATTTTATTTTAAAAACCCATGGAAAAGTATATCTTGCAAATTCGACAAGTCTTAAAAAAAACTTAGTACTATTTTTGGGGGGAAGCATGTGCATTAACAAAATTATTCTTTATGTGTGGCATATCGCTTAATGTAAAATTTGCATGATTAGATGGCCGACCCGAGGTTACAAGATTCCATCATGCGTTTATTGTGCTCCATGTCGGATATCACGCACGAACTTCGCCATATCTCTAGGGATGCCGCAAACGATAGAAATAGGATTGTGGCTTTAGAAGAGAGGATGGAAGCTATGACCATTAGGAGTACCCAGATGGCTGCTCGCCACGATGCTCTTGCAGCCGAGTTCGAGGACTGCCGACACCACGTGCATATGTTACAGGGACGTATATTTGCATTGGAGGAAGTCATTGTTGGGCTGCAAAACCAGCTTAACCCCGAGCCAGAGATGGAAGATGAGGAAGAGTTTGACCCCGATGAGTTCATCAACGTTGAAGAAGAAGAGGACCCCGAGGAGGTTGTGGAGAACCCTCCACTGCCTCTTGATACCGACGAGGAGATTGAGGCCGATCGCCGGATGCTCGGCTATTCCCCCGACTACCTGATCTAGACTTTATCATGTGTTCTCTCTTGATGGACTTTTACCGCATTTCACTACTAGTTTCCTACCATTTCCGTACCTAGTATTATCGCATACTGATTATCTTGGTGGTACCACATTTTATGTAGTGGTGACCTAGTAGTATTTGATGTAGTAGCCTTGTTATTAAATCGTTATCATCTAGTGGAATTTCGTATTTAGTATTTCTCTTTCCTTCCTTGCCCATTTCTGTGGTCTTTAGCACTTAGAACCTATGAGATTGAGTTCTAACCATAGTCTAACTCGACTATTAGCTTTCATCTAACCGCGAATCTAACCTCTGCGTGCTTAATCATCAGAATGCCGCCCAGAGGGAGACCTAGAGCTGAGATCCCAGTGAATGAGAACGTTAATGCTCCAGCGGATGCGAACCCGCCGAATCCGGGAGTTCAAGCTAACCCTGTTCCCAACGCACTGGATGAGCGGTTGAGGACAGTTGAACAAGTCCTCGTTGCTCTAGGAAACGCTGAAGTCAACCGAGCTCAAGCAGCAGTACCACCCCCAGCAGCTCGGATAAATTATCTGGCGATGGTAAACCCTTACCAGCCGCCTCATTACGAGGGACAGGAGGATCCCGCGAAGTTGGAGGATTGGCTAAGGACTTTTGACAAACTGCTTACTGCCATCAGGTGTCCCGCGAATGAGAAGGTTGGTGTGGCTGTGTACTACTTGAGCGGAGAAGCTGACGAATGGTGGCAAAACCACCAAGAAGGACTTGCTGATGGTGAACATGCCTACTTCTGGGAAGAGTTTAAGGAGATGATGAGGGAAAGGTTCTATCCCCTCAGTACAAAGACTGCTAAGTATGAGGAATTCATAAATCTCCGACAAGGCACTCAGACAGTTCAAGAATACTATGCGAAGTTTAAGGAGCTCGTCCGATTCGCTCCAAGGCTGGTACCAACCGATGCTGATAAAGCCCAGAAATTCGAGATGGGGCTGAATCTCAGCATCCGAGAGATCTTGGTTGGCGGACAGCACACTACTCTGCAAGCTGTTTACGATCGTGCAGTGGCAATTGCACGAGTACAACAGCTGAAGCGCAAGGATCATGGAGAGGCGAGCAAGGGCCTAAACAACTTCGACAAGAAGAATCGGAACAACAACTCTGGAAATCACTTCAGAAGGGGGAATGACCAAGGGAGGAATGATGGTCATAGGAAGCCAGACAACAGAGAACTCAACCGAGGAGGCCAAGGAGGTTGGAGGCCGGATAACCAGGGCGCCTTCATACCCAGGTGCCGGGAATGCAACATTCCGCACTTGGTGCGTGAATGCCCAAGACCGGGGCATTGTTACCGTTGTGGCCGAGAAGGCCACTTGAAAAAGGAATGCCGGACGAGGGAGGACCGCATTGACAACAGATTGGACCTGATAAACCGTCCTCAGGGCAACATGCCAGCCGGGCCAAACCAGCAGGACAACCAAGGGCAGAGATTCCCGCAGGCACAGAGGCCACCTCAGAATCCAAACCAGCATGGAAATCAAGGGAGGCCAGTAGGACGCCTGAACGTGATAAACCAAGCTGACTTAGCTGCTCAAGGCGACGTGATCGAAGGTACGTTTACTGCTTTAAGCGTACCTGTCAAGGTCTTATTTGACTCAGGAGCGAGTTGCTCTTTGATTTCCACGAGAATTATATCTGCGTTAGATCTACCAGCGCCGAATAACATTAACTTAGGAATCCAATTACCATCGGGTAAGATAGTATCGTGTTCCAAACGATATGACGGGATCCCGATAGTAATCAAGAACACTGAATTCTTTGCGAATCTCATAGAATTTGACCTTAAGGATTTCGACATCATTTTGGGAATGGACTGGTTGACGAGGTACAAGGCTATCATCGAGTGCCAGAAGCAGAAGATCTCGTTGGCGAAGAGTCGCGGAAAGAAGGTCATTTACTATATGTAGCCTCAGAAGAAGGGTGCCAAGATAGTAAATGCATTAAAGTTCTACAATCTCATGCAGAAGGGATACCAACTGTACGCGTGCTACGTGCATAATCTGGAAGGCGAGGAGAACAAGATCGATAGTATCCCAGTCGTGAACGAATACCCAGATGTCTTTCCGGAAGACATCCCAGGAATGCCTCCTGAGCGAGAAGTGGAGTTCACGATCGATCTCGTGCCCGGAATCGAACCGGTGTCGAAGGCACCATATCGCATGGCGCCTGCTGAGATGAAGGAGCTGAAAGAACAACTAGAGGAGTTGTTGTCTAAGGGATATATTCGGCCGAGCACATCACCATGGGGAGCTCCAGTCCTGTTCGTGAAAAAGAAGGACGGCGGACTCCGATTGTGCATCGACTACCGAGGTCTCAATCAAGTGACGATTAAGAACAAGTACCCGCTACCTAGGATCGAAGCTCTCTTCGATCAACTGAAAGGAGCGTCGGTATTTTCAAAAGTTGATCTAAGGTCGGGATACCACCAATTGCGTATCGCCGAGAACGATATACCTAAGACAGCATTCCGAACAAGATATGGACACTACGAATTCACCGTAATGTCCTTCGGTCTGACTAATGCTCCCGCAGTATTCATGAACCTCATGAATAGCGTTTTCCGAGAGCTGCTAGACACATGTGTAGTCGTATTCATCGACGACATCCTAGTTTACTCGAGGAATGAGGAAGAGCATAGTAGTCATTTGCACCAAGTACTTGGACTTTTGAGGAAGAATCAACTCTACGCGAAGCTGTCTAAATGCGAGTTTTGGAAGAATGAAGTCGCTTTTCTAGGTCATATAGTATCGGCTAAAGGAGTATCAGTCGACCCGGCAAAGATATCAGCAGTGTTTGATTGGCCGGCACCAACAAACCAGACCGAGGTAAGAAGTTTCCTAGGTCTAGCCGGATACTACCGAAGATTCGTGAAGGACTTTTCTAAAATTGCAAGACCGATGACCCAACTGCTGAAGAAAGGATTGAAGTTTGATTGGACGGCTGAGTGTGAGCAGTCATTCCGCGAGCTTAAGGGGAGACTCACATCAGCACCGGTTTTAGCGTTGCCATCAGAGACTGAGGATTATGAGGTGTATAGCGACGCCTCGAAGGAAGGTCTCGGTTGCGTGCTAATGCAAAACCATAGAGTGATTGCTTATGCATCAAGGCAACTCAAGACGCACGAGGTAAACTACCCGACACATGATCTGGAAATAGCAGCGGTAGTGTTCGCTCTTAAGATCTGGCGACACTATCTATATGGACGAACTTGTCGGATGTTTACAGATCACAAGAGCCTCAAGTATATATTTACTGAGAAAGAGTTAAATATGAGGCAGAGGAGATGGCTCGAGCTGATCAAAGATTACGATCTGGATATAGCCTACCATGAAGGCAAGGCGAACGTCGTAGCGGATGCGTTGAGTCGCAAGACGAGGCACACGGCGAACACACTCATTCTACCTTCGGGACTGTGTATGGACCTAGCTAAGTTAGATACTGAACTAGTCCATTATGGAACCGTGGTGGAGACAGTGAACGCCATAACAGTTGAATCTACCGTATTTGACGAGATTCGAGAAGCCCAACCGGACGACGAGAATCTCCAGAGGATCAAAGGAAAAATAAGTGAAGGGAAGGCGGTAGGATTCACGATCCATGAAGACGGAAGTGTTCGTTTCAAAGGAAGATGGTGCGTTCCTCATAAGTGCGAGGAATTGAAGAGAAGACTCATGGAAGAAGGCCACAGTACACCTTATTCAGTCCACCCTGGTGGGGATAAGTTGTACAAAGACTTAAAGAAAATCTATTGGTGGCCGCGGATGAAGAAGGATGTTGCCGACTTTGTGGCTAAGTGCATAACCTGCCAGAAGGTGAAGGCAGTGAGGCACAAACCGTTAGGATTGATAAAGCCATTGGAGATCCCAAGCTGGAAGTGGGACAGCATCTCCATGGATTTTGTTTCGGGGTTGCCAAGATCTCCCCGAGGAATGAATAAGATTTGGGTAATAGTTGACCGGTTAACGAAGACCGCCATTTTCATACCAATGAAGGAAAATTGGTCGATGGATCAATTAGCTAAGGCATACATCGAGAGCGTGGTCCGAAGGCACGGAGTACCGCACGATATTATCTCAGACCGAGATAGTAGATTTGTCTCCAACTTCTGGACTAAACTACAAGAAGCCTTAGGAACCCAAATCAAGATGAGCACAGCTTTTCATCCAATGACGGACGGTCAGACTGAGCGCACGATTCAGACGCTCGAAGACATGCTAAGAGCGTGCGTACTCGAATTCAAGGGAAGTTGGGAAGACCACTTGCCGTTGATTGAATTCTCGTACAACAACAGTTATCACGCTAGCATAGGCATGGCACCGTTCGAAGCGCTGTACGGACGGAAGTGTCGTAGTCCGTTGTGCTGGACGAAGGATGATGATTCGGTAGTTGTTGGACCGCAGCTCATTGAGGATATGAATAGCAAGATCAAGGTGGTTCAACAGAAAATGAAAGCCGCGCAAGATAGGCAGAAGAGCTACGCCGACACTAGGCGGCAAGAGTTAGAATTTGAGGTGGGAGACAAGGTCATGCTGAAAGTATCGCCCATGAAGGGGGTGATGCGATTCGGTAAACGAGGGAAGCTAAGTCCTCGCTACATTGGTCCGTACGAGATTTTGGATCGTGTAGGTACCTTGGCTTATCGTTTGGCACTTCCACCAGAGTTGTCGCGAGTGCACAACGTATTCCATGTTTCTCAACTGAAGAAATATGTGCACGACCCAACTCACGTGTTGCAACCCGACGTGATTGAGCTAGATGATGACTTGACATACGAGGAGTATCCGATCGAGGTACTTGATGTCAAGGAAAGGGTCACACGAAACAAGACTGTGAGGATGGTGAAGATCCTATGGTCAAATCATGGCACCGAGGAAGCAACATGGGAATTGGAAACGGATATGAAGCAGAGTTATCCCAACCTTTTCCGAAGCGACTCAGGAGCAGTTATGGGGGCATAACTGCAGTCCTAAGGGGGAGAGGATGTGACACCCCGCGCAAAGTCGTCGCGAGCTGAGGTAAGAATTTTAAATTGCAAGCCTCAATAATTTCTGCGCCAATTATTATTTTTCCGAAGTGCGACCCAACTTCGAGGACGAAGTTGATTTCTAAGGAGGGTAGACTGTAATACCCGAGAAATCAACATCGATTATTAAATCCGAAAAATTAATTAATTGGATTTAACTATCGCAACCGAAATAATTCCGGGAGAGCGGAATTAAATGTTTCGGACGATAGCAACTCGAAGAGAGTTATCGGAGTATCCAACAATCACGGATAATCCAAATATGATTTTTAAAAAGATCAAAAATCATATTATTATTTAAAAAAAAAAAAAAAAAGAGGCCGCAGCCTGTGGTGGCGCGGTGGCCGCGCGGTGGCGCGCCACCAGCGCGCCACCATGCAGAGGCTGTGCCTCCATACGCGTTCAACGCGTTTTGCTCCAAATTCCGAGCCAAGGCGACTCCAAACGATCCAAATTCGTGCATCAGTCATTATGGAGTGTTATTGGATGATTGTGGACGGATTTTTGGTCTTGAGACAACTCCCACAAGTTGGATTAATGGTCAACATGCATTCACTTAACCTCATTTGAACCATGGAAGTGTTAGGTGATTTGGATGAGTTTTGGGGGAGTGTTTTCCAAGGGAGACTGTCATTACTTCGTCCTTCACAGTCCCTAGGGCCTTTAAGCCACCATTGGGAACCTTAGCATCCCATTCTTTATCCTCAATCAGACCCCAAAACCCCACCCTCACTTCACTTCGAAAATTCAGATTCAAGAGAGAGTTGGTGAGAGTTTTGAGAGTGTTCTTCCTTGTTCCAGAGGTGTTAAGCGAGTTCAAGCATTCCAAACCTTTCTCCTACGTCTAGGTAAGGTTTCTATACCAATCCCTTGCTCTTTACTTCGGATTCTAGGCCCTAACATCAAGTTTTTCTCCAAACACCTCAATTTAGGATTCATTCGGTAGATCTTGGAAGTGAGAGGCTGTTCCGGACGAATTTGGGAGTATAACCAAAGAGGATTTCGACGCTATACTCTTGAGAAGTAAGTTAATGATGTGCATACCAATTTTTAGAGTGTTTGGTTGAGTATTCGTTGAGTTAGAGTTCGATTTCCATCCTACGCTAAAACTGTCAATTAGGGTTTCTATCCGAATAGTTTTAATTGTTCAGCGTTTTTCATCAAGATCCGTTCATTTTTGGAAGAACTTGTCTAAATGAAAAATGTTCCTAACACTTTAAAGATGACCTCTGTAAATTTTCATAATTTTTGGACTTGATTTGGTCGACGAAAACGGATCTGGTATTTTCTGCTACACATGGTGACAGATTTAAATTTCTAGCATGTCCAGTTTTGTAGTTCATATCTCTCCTAGCTATGGTCGTTTTTGATGGTTAGTTTCTTCATAAAAATTGTTCATCTATGTGTCTAGTTTACTCCCGTGAAATGTCAGAATTTTTGGATCAACCTTCGAATTGTTATGGATTTTTAAGTAAACTGTGGTCGGATGAACAGTGACCTATGCACCCTTTTGAAAACAAGTTTCTGAAATGATTTTTTTGAGCGACTTAGAGTCCGAATTTGCTAAGGCCTATTTCTGAGAAAAATGTTTATTTTGATGTCGCCTAGCACCTGTAAAATTTTCAGAATTTTTCACAAAGTTTTACTACATTTCCTAATACGATTTTGAAAACTGCCACAGTGTAGTCTTACCGGTGAAATTTGGTTTCGTACGTTTCGGTAGTTTTTGAGTCGATTGCTACTCTTTGATGAATCCTATGAATTCTGGAAATGTAGATATATGTTGTAATGATTAAAATGTGATTTTTGAAACTTTGTGAGTTTTGATCGAGTTAGATGTTCAATTTGGAGGGTAAGTGCACTTGGCGTGGGCTCGTTAGGCCGCCCCCTCTTTTTGGTGGCCAAAACGGCGCCAAGGAAATGTTATTATGTTGCGTGATTGTATGAGTCTATACTCTTAGGTGTATCCGTAGGGGTTACCTAGGGCTCCGGAGTGTGTCTGTATAGGGTCCGCTGCTCTCACAATGTGGATACCGTCGGCTTGTGGACATAAGTGCCCAAGCGGGTAATTGATCCCAAAACGGCTAAGGCCCTGGATCGTCGATACCGGCAGCTTGTGGACATAAGCGCCCAAGCGGGTAATGTTTGGATGTCCTCGATCAAAATGAACAATGGTGTGGTAAAGTGTAAAAAGAAATCCCCGTAAATTATTTTTACTCGTTCGTTAGATTAAATTTCCAACTTTTTATTACTCTTCTAAATCTTTAAATTTTGTTATGCTATACATTAACTTACTCAGTACCGTTTGTACTGATAAAAATATTGTTGTCTCTCTTTTTCGCAGAGTAAGTGATGGCGCATTGGGATGGGATTCTCAAAAATAAAGACTTGTCACATTTTACTGTTGTTTTAAATTTCTGCACTGGACTTTGATACTGGACTTTGGACTTTGGTTTTTGGCCGTATGTTTGGCCCTCGTTTTTTTTATTTGTTTTTAGCTTCCGCACTGATTATTACTGTGATGCATGAGATACTCTGATTTTAATTCGGGCATGATTGAATGGTTTTTAAATTGTTTTGAAAAATGGATACAACTTAGCCTTAGCATTTTTCTAGATGAGCTCGACTTGGGTCGGGTCTTGTTTAGAAAAGTGTGGCGGTAATGCCCTGGCCTAGGAAATCAAATCCGGGGTGTTACACATGTTCTCCGAGTAGTTCGCATTCCATCGCAATTTGACCTTTATGAATGATGCCACCGATGTTGCATTGGCGTTTGGGTGAGTCCTCGATTGTAGATTATTCACCCCGCAGCCGTGAGGCAACGTGCATGTGCGTATCGCAAACGAGTCATCGGACTTGTGAAGCGCTGCACATATGCGCCACCTACAGCCCTCCATGCTGCAATTTACTTGGACTTTTGTTTGGTTGTTGTGCACGAAATAAAATTCACGCCGAAGTGCAATACAGTGGTTTGCCACCACCTTTTGAAAATGATCCTGATTCCTGAACTTCTGACCTTTGCCTTTTATTGCATTGGCCCATATGAGTATTTGATCTTCCTCGTGGTCGAGGTTACTGTCATTGCATTCATCCTGTGTCGCCGTTTCCTCCCTAAAGTACAGGTTCAATGCTCAAACAATAACACTAGTATTCAATGAGAATACCTATTGTGTGTAAAAGTAACACCGGTATAGCCAAAGACAGAACACCAATTAAATAGCAGACAAGTAGCTAATATGTTATCAAGCTTATTAATTGTACATGAATCCTGATCGTACTAAATCAATATGAAAAATACTAATTCCCAATCGATAACATCACAACGAAGCGGAATCATAAAAGAACATTCGTATGCTCTCATACATCCCTACATGCTTAATACGTGTGTTTCTGTAAGATGAATACCAAAGTCGCTATCTATCATACCAATTATACGAAAATATAATATAACAAAAAGCTACGGAGTTGTAGTGACAAAATAGCATAATCTCTTGCCCGCGCGATTGCTCGTGACTGCCGTCCATCTTCCTCCCGGTTTCTCCTACCTAAAACCCTAAAAATGTGGAAGAGTGTTCGAAAACCTTAAAAATGGAGGTGGAAAGCCCTAAAATCTGGGGCCGAAAACCCTACAAATCTTGAGCCAAAAATGACGCAAGCTGTTGAGGCTTCTTCTCTTCCGTCAGCTCTACAAACGGAAGTCGCCCGAAGCTTCCCCAACCTTCTCATCGGTTGTAGCTTCCGCAGGAAGCTTCATCAAGCTCAATAACGGTGGTGGCTGCTTTCGTTCACTCCGAGGATAAGAGAAGAAGAGGCAAAACGTGAGTTCGATTTGTGCCTAGGAAGCATAAATGAGTTTTACCTCTCTCCACCCATCACCATCATGCGTCAGAAGCAAGTACAAAAGGGGGGTATTTTGGTATTTTAACACTCAAATTTGAATATTGATTTTGTTTGAATTGGTGGTGCCTGAACATGTATGTATTTAGTATACAGGTTTGAATACCTAATGTTTTTTTTTTGGAAAGCGGATAGGCCAGGAAACATACAATGGACAAAAAGGGGAAAAGAAAGAAATAAGATAGAAAAAGTCAAGGGGGGAGGGAAAAAACACGAAAAGCAACCAAACACAGGAGCCCTACCACATCAGGGCCTAAGATAAACTGCTCCAGCCGCATCCGCAGCCCACACCTCCCGAACGAAATCCGACGGAAATGCCCTAGTAGTAAAAAAAAGGTCTTCGATAAGGCTCCGTACTTAGCAAGGCCGTCCACAACTTTGTTACCTTCCCTTAAGATGTGGTGAAGGCTACAAGAGTCAAATGAAACTTTCATGTCCCGGATGGCCTGGATCAGGGCCACATGCAGGTGGAATGGATTCGAAGCTTCCACCGCATCTAAAGCTGCTTGAGAGATGATCCATACCTTTTGCCAGAGCATAGAGTTCTGCAAACATGTTGGTACCAAGCCCAATGCATCCACTGCCCCCTCCCACCCACTGGCCTCCGTTTCTTCTCACCACATAGCCAAAACCCGATGTCCCTGGATTACCAAAACTGCTGCCATCAGTATGGAGAATGGTCCTAGTTGCCTTCTTGGTATTCCATCGCACCAGACGCACCTTTCCACTGGCCGAAAAATCACGAGCAGCGTAAAGGTCAATTAGGGTCGAGCTACACCTGATCTCCCGAATGATGGACCACTTGCTGTTGTGCTTCCCTCGGAAGACTCTAGAATTCCTTTCGAGCCAAATGTTCCAGACGGCCACTACAAAAATGGTACCAAATGCTAGGAATAGACCCTGGAGAAGATCTCTAATATTCTTTTTGGGCACCAACTCACAGTCACATGGGATAAAGATATTTAGTGCCGACCAGAGGGGCTTAATCCAGTCACAGTAGAAAATACCATGAGCCCAACTTTCAATCTTTCCCCCACAAAGCGTGCAGAGGGGGTTCGAAGCCATTTTGCGTTTATAATGGGTGAGGTTGACGGGTAAGGCATCATGGCTTATGAGCCAAAACAGGAAGCAAATTTTAGTAGGGATCTTAGAGGACCAAAGCCATTTCCATCCCGTCTCAGGGTTGTCATCCTTGGATAAAATCTGATGTGCTGTTTTAACAGAGTATCGACCGGAATTTTCACAATCCCAAATCCATGTGTCTTCAGTCAAGGGGTGAATACTAGGGGGAGGGTAGCAGCTGATCTCTTGCAGGATAGAAGGGGGAATAGCCATGTACATATTACTCCAGTCCCACTTTTCTGTTGGAGATAACGTCTTTCAGCGTAAGCTCCGTGTCATGCCCATCAACATAGGAGAGAAGAGGGCCTAGTTGTGATCCCCGCCACCAATCCGAGAACCATAAAGAGGATTTTTCGTTGCCAATTCTCCACTGAAAACCACCTTTCAAGTGTGGAATAACCTTCTGAAAAATCCTGAGGATATGAGACCTGTGCCTTGTAGGAATGGAGAAGGGATGCTCAGGAGAGAGCCCTAAACCTTTAACCATTTTGATCCAGGTCATGTTGGGGTTGTGCATGAAGCTCCAAATCAATTTCCCCAGGAGCAGAGTGCTCATAAGGCGTCATTTTCTTAGGCCCAGACCGCCAGAAGCTAATGGGGAAGCCACCTTATCCCATTAACAAGGTGTAAGCCCATGCCCTTACTGTCCTTCCATAAATAACGATTTATCTTGCGATCAATCACCTCACAAACTGACTGAGGGAACCAATGGATTTGCATAAAATAGGTGGGAATGTTTGCCAATACCGCCTAGCAAAGCGTAAGCCTTCCGACTTTGTTGAGGAGTTGGTTCGCCCACCCTTCCAATTTCGAGTCAATTTTATCAATGATGAAGTCAAAGTGCTTGCATCTAGCACGACCATATATAAGGGGGAAATCGAGATAGCTGTCAAAGGAGTCCACAACCTTAATATTAAAAGTTTAAATGATCCAAGCCTAATCCGTTTCCGAAACCGCTTGGGACACCATCACCGAAGATTTATCCGGGTTGAGCTTCAGCCTGAGGCCCTACCAAAGGCATCCATGGAGTGAGCCAAGAACTTAATGCTTTCAGCATCCATCTGAGAGCACAATAAGAGATCATCTGCAAAGAGTAAATGAGATATGCCTTCCCCTCCATCCGACAGCATGATAGGTTTCCATATCTGGTTAAGAACTTGCTGATGGATTAAATGAGAGATTTTTTCCATAATCAAAAGGAAAAGGTAGGGGGAGATGGGGTCTCCTTGCCTAAGACCTTTACTTGGAGAAAAGGCCTCAGTGGGTCGGCCATTCCACAGGATGGAGTAAGATGGGGAGGTGACACAATGCATAATTAATTCAATGAAGCTCGGGGCAACTGGAGTTCATGGAGGCAGGATTTAAGGAAGCTCCACTTGACATTATCATAGGCCTTAGCGATATCAATTTTCAGAATGACACTTTGAAGCTTTGTCCGTTTACTCCCCAAGTGAGATATAAGTTCTTGGAGGGTTAAGTCATTGTCAGTCGGGCCTTTACCGGGCAAAAAGGCTGCCTGGTTGTGACATATCAGCCCCTGAAGGATTGGACGAAGTCTGTCCACTGGTATCTTCATGAGCACTTTATACAAGAAGTTACATAGGGTGATCGGGCGGAAATGATGGAAATTGGTGGGCCTGGCCACTTTGGGGATTAGGCAGATATGAGCCTTCGAGTGGATAGCATGGAACTTCCTGTCCATGAAGCCTTCCGCACAAATTGGGTAATCGAGTCACCAACAATATGCCAATACTTCTTGTAGAAAAGGCCGGGAAAACCAGCCGGGCCCAGAGCCGATTCCCCGTTCATCCTATTAACCGTGGCCCTGACTTCCTCGACCGAGGGCTCCTGGAGCAGATTGGCAGTATCCTCACTATCAAGGGGGTTGAGACACGACAATGCTAGTGAGGGGGGAGGGGTGGCCTGGGATAAGGGCTCGACCAGGGGTTCCTCCTGAAAGAGATTGTAAAAGTAGTCTCTAGCATGAATACTTAGGCTTTGATCATCATCACACCACACACCATCCTGTAAGAACAAGCCGTGAATCTTACTACGGTGCCTCCTAGCCTTCACCTTGGCATGAAAATATGCCGTGTTTCTATCTCCCGCTTGAATCCATTTGTCCCTAGCACGCTGTTGCCAATAGATTTCTTCTTGTCGGAGAATCAAATCTAGTTCATTGCGCAACTCAGATTCCGATAAAATAAGACGGACAGAGTCAACTCTCTCAAGCGCTTTGGTAATCCCCTCCAATCGTTTGAGAATTTTGATTTTCTGCCATTTGAAGTTACCCCCAAAGGATCTGTTGAAAGCCTTAGAGGCCTTTCCGACCATCTCCAATTGACGTTCTATGGGGTTGGCCAGAATCTTCCAAGCATCTTCTGTAACACCCCCATTTTCCCTAAACGAACAGCGGAAGAAAAGTGCGGGAACAATGGGCTGGTGCTACCGCCACGTATTCCGGGCTGTCCGAAATATGCTAAGGCTAGCATAAATAATTGCAGAAAATCAGAGTTGAATGTATATGCTAACCACTTTCCAGACAAGCTAGCATATAATTCGCAAAGGAGCTTATAATACTGTAACAAGTATTAAATAAGCTTAATAAAAATATTTGGCTTGCACAACCAAAATGGAGGATTTGCATTCCTCAAATGAGCCTAAACAACAATAATGGAATAATCCATGGAATTTTAAATTTAAAAGGGAATGGCTACATCGCATTCCAAAAATTTATTGTTAAAACGCACAGTGCATTGTTAAAACAATAATGCCAAAATATTTGCAAGTGGGATAAAACCCAAATAATTTGCCCATCTTGATAAATAATTTTCTATGCCAAGTAATAAATTTTTATCCCTAAAGGGATTTTAAAATCTACATTTTTTAAGAAAAAAATACCCCAAAGCGTGATGCAAATGATGCTCTATTGAACCTTGCATATTTCAAAACCTGAAAGGAAATGTTAAGAAGTGTAGAGTCAGCGAAAACAGTCGCTGAGTAAGTAGACCCTTACTCCCGGAGGAGATCGGGTTGCAGAAATAATTTAAAGACAATAGTTATGGCAAAGGTATGCTGAAATGAGAATTAATTTAAGCACATACAAAATCCATATAAATCTAAACCCGGGAAAAGACAATATGACACTATGTGTTACCAAGAAATGATTTTCTCAGCCATCATGATGTGTGGGTTCCCCGCTGTAGGGCCCACATCTCACATATATTCAAGGGTTGTGGTGGAGGTACGAAATTTCCTCAGACCACATGGAATCCAGCCATGGCGCCGCGCCGATTTCCATCAGTCCCCGAATGGCATGCGTCGCACGCAAACGGCAGAGGTGGCAACGACCGACCCAGTAGCGTAGACCCAACCCGTAACAGTGGTACCAAAATCCATAGGATTTATCGCAGAAATTAAATAAGAACAGTAAAATGGCATACCAATAATCCAAAAAAACAGTAGGGAGCTAAAAGCATAAATTTAAAAATAATAAAACGGTATTTAAATCATGCTTAAGCTAAAATAAATTTGGGCTAACTCAGAAGATTAAAAATCTACTTACAGTCACCGTGGGGAGAATGGAACTCAACACACGCACAGGCCTACGAGCAGAAATCCCTTTTACAGCTATTTGACTAGCAAAATTTAATATTAAATTACTAAGCTATAATATTTAAACAGATATAATAACTACAATTTCCAACTTAATAAATCTTACCCGAAGCACTTCCTACGGACTAGCTATTAGCAATAATCCTTACTGAGCTCTAACACTCCTTCGGAATGAGCAGCAAAAAATCCCACTCGAAATTTAACTACTAAATATCTCAAATAATGCTATTGGAACCCTACAAGCACTAAACAAAACTAAGTAATGGAAACCACATAAATATGACATTGGAGTTGGAATTGCGTGAGAAAGGTTGAATTGGGGAGGGGTATTGGCATAGTCGCCAGAACCAACGGATTAATTATTCCGATAATCCCTGAAGGGCCAGTCTCCGAACAAAGGGCCAAGAAGTTTTTTGATGCAGTGTATAAATTCTTCTTACAGGAAACATATCATCTGGAGCCCCAGGAAGCCCAAAGACTGCAAATAATGATCCCGATAGATCAAGACCGGACAAGCTCAGAATCCATTAACATGGATTCCTCACCTCAGAATTAAATAAAGCTGGAAGAAGGCCTTAGGATGCACAAAATAGACCACAAGCATGAAGAGGTCGAAAAACTCCAACACTTGGGAAATTTTCAAGAACAGATGCGGTCTCTCACATGTGGTTTAAACCGCATGCATGCGGTCTAAACCGCACCAATGCCTTAAACCGCATCACCCACTTTTCCATGGAGAGGAGTCCGAATCCAGCACATGTGGTCTAAACCGCACCACCGTAAACCGCATCACTTAAACCACATGCATCATTTTTGTGTTGAAGCAGTTGAAGACAAAGAGATGCGGTCTCACAGATGCGGTCTAAACCGCATGGCCTACACCGCATCACCTCAACTTCCGAAGACAAGTGCAAAATGAAGACATGCGGTCAAAGTCAACGGATGCGGCCTGACCAATGCGGTCTAAACCGCACCGCATCGCCTAGACCGCATCATCCTAGAATGCGAAGGAGACTCCATTTCCAATGCATGCGGTCTACCTTGCCTAATACGGTTTAAACCGCATCACCCTCGTTAGACTGCATCACCGCATCACTTTTGTAATTTAGGCTATTTTGTGCTCAATATTATATTTTCTGTATTTTCATGCTTTCCTTGTGGCTTGGACTATATATATGTCCTCCCACACCATTGTACACAACTTTGCTTAATTTGAAATCAATATCTCATATTTTCAAAGTTCAAAATCGAGAACACTCTCTCAAAAGTGTTCTCTCCCAACCGTGTTTGTCTTGAGCATATGCTCATTTCCCTCACGCCATCAAGTTTGGAAGCTTGCTCGATGGATTTGTCAATGAATGATGCACTTGAAGGAAGCCATTTGTCTTGAGCTCGACTTACTTCCCTTGGCAAGTTCGGGTCCCCTTCATTCATAAGCTTTCTTATCCTTATCTTACAATTTAGTTTCATCATCTTATATTAAATCCATGTTTTTGTGTGTGTTCTTGTTTCATCATCTTCCATCTTGCTATTCTTCTAATCATCATTTACCTAACCCTAAAATTAATCATATTAATCCGGATATTGTCACTATACAAGTTTCGATCTATGGCATATATAAATTATTTGGTATCAGAGCCAAACTTGTTAGTGCAATAGGATTATTCTCCATATTTTCATGTTATTATCCGTGTTTTATTTTGTGTTTTCCTCCATATAAAAATCTATGAAAACCCTAAAAATATTGGTGTTATTGCTCCCGGTTATATGCTCATGAATACCTCTCGTTTACTATTCATTGTTTATGAGTATTTATTGTGTTTGATTTGTTGTTGATGTTAGTCTTGTTGTCCTACTCTCATGTATGAATGTATTTGCATGACTATTTGAGTTTGTTGGGTTAAACAAGATTATTAAGAGCAAACAGTGAAAGGTTTACGGGTTGGGAGTGTGAGCATTTATGTAACACCCCGGATTTGATAACCCAGGCCGGGATGTCACCGCCGCATCTCCCTAGCAAAACATGGATTCTCCGAGCTTGCCAAAGAGATGCAAGGCTATAGGTATTGCAAAAAGGTTTAAAAACAAGTCCGGAATCTATGTAAAAATAATAATGAGTATCGTCCACACACAAAGTAGCAATAATAATATATCGCAGCGGAAAATGTAAAGTGGGCCGACATGGCCAAAACTCGGGATTTACATGCCCGTTATGCAAGTATCATGAAAAGCGATAAAACAATGTTTAATAATTCCATCCCCCAATGCACATGCTATGCATTATCTCCGTACTCTGAAAGAAAGAGAAAAACAACAATTTTATCAGTATATAAAATACTGAGTAAGTCGATCCTAACATAGCAATAAAGGGATTTATTTAGATTTAAAATTTCACTCCTAACATGCATTCACAAAATTTAAAGGAAATAATATTTTAATTGTGTACTTGAACATGCATTTAATCCACAATAACAATTTAGTCATGATACGAAATTTAAAGACATAATTTAAATGCATAATTTAAAGACATGTAAAAATAAATAAATACTTAAAAATATTAATTCTTTTATTTCCCCCGTTACGTAACCATTTCTCAGTGTTTTGTATAGCCGGTGATCCGGCGGCCGCAGCCGTTTCGTAAGTATCTCGTTTAGCCGGTGATCCGGCGGCCGCAGCCGTATCTGCCATACCCAATACCACTCCGGAGCCTCGAGAAATCCATACGGACAACCGAGAGAGTAGGCCATGTATCTCCCGCCGATTGGCGTAATATTTCATCAAATTCTCTCGTCCATTATAGGCCCGAAGAGAAAAGGCTAGAGGGGCACCCTGCAGAGCACTCACCCTCCACCAAGTATCTCATGTATCGTTTAGATTTAATGTATCGGGGTTTTTCAAAAGTGTAGATGTATCGTGTTTCAAATCTTTGATCGTTCGTTTCGAAATTTCAAAATCCTTCAATTTAAAAGTATCTTGGCGTCACAGTTTGCGCCTTTTCAATTTAAAAATCCGTTTTAAGTCCGAAAAATCTGAAATCTTCACACTTTATGCAAAACACCCTAACGAACAACTTTCGTGTTTTAACGTTTTCGAAATAAGTTGAGGAAACATGTCAAAAATCGATTTTACTATGCAATCAGAAATCTGTCCGAACTCAGGTATGACACAGTTCAAAATTTCGACGTTTTAACATATCAAATGGACTTCAAAAATTCTGAAATTTAATATGCACACACTAGACATGGTTATCTACAACTTTCATTTAGATTGTAAAGATCAAATCGGACTAGAAAATATAGAAATAAATTCACTAAGTTCGAATATGTTCATAGACAGATTTCAACATGTTTTGTCAAAATAGTTTCTTTTCGATGCGATTTAAAATAGCAAACGTTAACGAAAATGGCTGAAATTTTTACAAAACCTAGATTTATGTGTTAGGATTAAAAGTCTAGTTTTGAGTTTCTCGGATTGAATCCTCAAAATATGAGTTTTAGGCCGATTACAGAAACTGCGCAAGATGGGGTTTTTAAGTTCGATTTTTACGTTTCGTTACATTACGCCTATACCGGACGCCCCGAAATCACCCGTATTGATATGGAAGGCTCAACTTACAGTGATAGAGAGGTTTGGGTCATCCTAAGGTCGCTGGCTCGTCCAAAATCCTACGAACGGATCTCCTCAACGTCAAGCTTCCGACTTTGGCCACGATTTCGAACCGGACGAAGAAATCCAATGTTAGATCAAGTTTTTGGGTTCAAAAACTTAAATAGAAATCTATGAACGACTTACCACAGATTAGAATACTAGGAATCTTGTATTCGACGCCTCCTTCGTCGGTTTTCGTCGCCGGGAAGTGATCGGAAAGTTGTCGGGAAATCGCCAGAAAGTGTTTTGGCTTTGGAGAGAGTTGAGAGAGTTTGGGAGTGAATGGTGACTGATGAAAATGGTGGAGAGGCTGCCCTAGGTCGCCTAAGAGCTTCCCCCTTCGGCCAAAATCCGCTTTCCAAAGTCGGGAGGTCGAATTATGGTAAGAAATCGCCGAAAACGCGCAAGTTGCCAAAACCTGTAGGGCCACGCGGGGTTGGCGCGCCTTTTAGCCAAACCCCGCCCGGCCAGCGCGCGAGACTCGCCTGGACTGCGGTCCGGGCGGGTCCGTGCGATCCGATCCGTCGGGTCTTTTTCTCCTCTCTTTCGGACTTCTATCCTTCCCCGTTTTCGCGCTCGATTTTTTTTCCGGGTCATTTCCGGATTATGCTTCTCATCATAAATTTATTCCGTCTCAATTGATTACGTGCTTGAAATCCTAAGACCGTCGGTTTTGGTCCGTCGGGTTCTAATTCGTCGTCCTTTGACTTCCGTGCATTTCCGCGTCTACGGGTTCTCGGAAACGAAACCTTCTCTCCTATTGGATTGATTCCTATTTTTATATTCTAAAATTTACGGGTATTACAGTCTACCCCCCTTAAGAACCAACTTTGTCCTCGAAGTTGTACTTCATCCTCTCGCGAGTTCGGGAATTGTTTGATTAAGCGATTGTATTATTGTGTGTCGTTGTTTGTTATTATTTGACTGAACCCAGAATTGAAATTTCCGAGTTGCCTACGTACCCCGTGAAGGGATCAAGTCATTACGTAGTTCAAAACAATTTGAATTTGTTTATTTGGGGTACAAAGTATTCGTACAAAATATTCAGAAATACTCGGGTTGTCACATCCTCCCCCTCTTAAGATTACAGTTATGTCCCCATAACTGTTGTTGCACTGTCTTGGAATAGGGTTGGGTAACGCTCCCTCATGTCTGCTTCCAGCTCCCACGTTGCCGTCTCGGCTTCGTGGTTAGACCAAAGAACCTTAACCATCCTCACGGTCTTATTCCTTGTTACCCTCTCCTTCTTGTCGAGTATTCGCACCGGAATTTCTTTATAGCTTAAGTCATCGTCCAGCTCAATTTCCTCCGGTTGGAGTACGTGGGTCGGATCATGGATGTATTTCTTCAGTTGCGAGACGTGGAACACGTCGTGGACACGAGCAAATTGTGGCGGTAATGCCAATCGGTATGCAAGATTCCCCACTCTTTCTAGGATCTCGTAGGGTCCTATGTACCGTGGGCTTAATTTTCCCCGCTTGCCAAAGCGCATCACACCCTTCATCGGTGATACCTTTAACATGACCTTATCGCCTATTTGGAATTCCAAATCTTGCCGTCTCACGTCGGCATAGCTCTTTTGCCAGTCTTGCGCGGCTCTCATCTTTCCTTGGATTATTTTGACTTGTTGAGCCATGTCCTCAACAAGTTGCGGTCCAATTACCATAGTCCTCTCGCCCTCTTCCCAGCTCAATGGGCTTCGGCATTTGCGTCCATACAGTGCCTCGAAAGGTGCCATGCCAATGCTAGCATGGTAGCTGTTGTTGTAGGAAAATTCGATCAAGGGTAAGTGGTTTTCCCAACTTCCTTTAAACTCTAGTACGCATGCCCTCAGCATGTCTTCCAAAGTTTGGATCGTCCTTTCCGTTTGTCCATCCGTCATGGGATGGAACGCGGTACTCATCTTTATCTTCGTACCGAGGGCTTCTTGTAGTTTTGTCCAAAAATGTGAGACGAATCTACTGTCTCTGTCCGAGATGATGTCGTGTGGTACCCCATGTCGTCGTACCACGTTGTCGACATATGCCCTTGCTAATTGGTCCATGGACCAGGTATCCTTCATGGGGATAAATATGGCAGCTTTTGTCAACCTATCCACGATCACCCAGATTTTATTCATCCCCTTCGGTGAACGTGGTAACCCCGAAACGAAGTCCATTGAAATGATATCCCATTTCCAACTTGGGATTTCCAATGGTTGCATTAATCCTAAGGGTTTCTGCCGTACGGCCTTGACCTTCTGGCAGGTAAGGCATCTCGCCACAAACTCGGCTATTTCTCTCTTCCTGTTCGGCCACCAATAGTTCTTCTTTATGTCCTTGTATAGCTTCTCGCCTCCATTACTCTTAGCTTCAGGTCCTCGCATTTTCGGGGTGGACCAAATATGGGGTATTATGGCCTTCCTCCATTACTCTTAGCTTCAGGTCCTCGCATTTTCGGAGTATGCACCACCTTCCTTTGAAGCGGATGCTTCCGTCCTCATGGATTTTAAAATCCATTGCCTTTCCTTCAGCAATGCTCTTCCTAATTTCCTCCAACTTTTCAACACCCTGTTGTGCTAGTCGTATCTCATCAAGTATGGTAGATCCTACTACCATCGTGTTGACGACCTCACTTACTTCGCCAGAGTGTACCAACTCCAGACTCAATTTTGCCAAGTCTCTGTACAACTCGGCCGGTACCACAAGTGAGTTCACCACGTGCTGAGTCTTTCGACTCAAGGCATCGGCCACGACGTTGGCCTTTCCTTCGTGGTACGCGATTTCCAGGTCGTAATCCTTAATCAGTTCCAACCATCTCCTTTGCCTCAAATTCAGCTCTTTTTGCGTGAATATATACTTGAGGCTCTTATGGTCGGTGAACATCCGACACTTTCGCCCATAGAGGTAATGCCTCCATATCTTTAGAGCGAACACGACTGCGGCTAGCTCCAAGTCGTGCGTCGGGTAGTTCTCTTCGTGTGGCTTTAGTTGACGTGATGCATATGCTATAACCCTTTGATCTTGCATTAGTACGCATCCCAATCCTTCCTTCGAGGCGTCGCTGTACACCTCGAAGTCCCCATCCTCCGATGGTAATGCCAACACCGGCGCTGTAGTAAGCCGTTTCTTCAATTCTTGGAATGCGGAATTACACTCGATGGTCCAGTCGTATTTCACCCCTTTCTTTAACAGCTGCGTCAATGGGCGAGCGATCCTTGAGAAATCCTTTACAAACCTCCGGTAGTACCCTGCCAATCCGAGAAAACTTCTTATCTCGGTTGGATTCTTCGGTGGCACCCATTCGATTACTGCCGAAATCTTTGCTGGGTCTACTGCCACTCCGTTGGCGGATACGATATGTCCCAGAAATGCCACTTCTTTTAGCCAGAAGTCGCATTTGGACAGCTTGCCATACAGCTGATTGGCTCGTAAGATCCCTAACACTTTGTGTAAGTGTTCGGAATGTTCTTCTTCGCTCTTCGAGTAGATCAGGATGTCATCTATGAACACCACCACGCATTGATCTAATAGTTCTCGAAACACGTTATTCGTGAGATTCATGAACATAGCTGGAGCGTTCGTCAGTCCGAATGATAGCACCGTGAATTCGTAATGCCCGTAGCGAGTTCTGAATGCCGTCTTTGGGATATCCTTTTCAGCGATCCTTAACTGGTGATATCCAGATCGTAGGTCGATCTTTGAAAATACTGAGGCTCCCTTCAGTTGGTCGAACAAATCCTCGATTCTTGGCAACGGGTACTTGTTCTTGACCGTGACTTGGTTAAGTCCTCTATAATCGATGCATAGTCGCAGACCTCCATCTTTCTTCTTCACGAATAAGACCGGGGCTCCCCATGGGGACGTGCTCGGCCTTATGTAGCCCTTTTCTAGCAACTCCTCGAGTTGTTCTTTTAGTTCCTTCATTTCCAGCGGCGCCATACGGTAAGGAGCCTTCGAGACAGGCTCCGTTCCCGGAATAAGATCTATAGTGAATTCCAGATCTCTCTCAGGCGGCATGCCGGGAACGTCTTCCGGGAATACATCCGGGTATTCTCTCACCACCGGAATATTATCCACCTTGACCTCTTCGGCCTCAAGGTTATGAATGTAGCATGCATATAACGCGTACCCTTTACGCATTAAGCTACATAGCTTCATGGCGCTAACTATCTTGGTAGACTTCTTAGGGGGTTGGGAGTAAAAGATGATTCTCCTTCCCCGACTCTTTGACAACGTGATCTTTTGTTTTTGGCAATCGATCACGGCTTTATATTGGGTTAGCCAATCCATTCCTAGTATGACGTCAAAATCCTGTAGTTCGAATTCTACTAAGTTCGCGAAAAACTCTACGTTCTTTATAACTATCGGAATTCCGTTATATCGCTTAGAGCATGATACTACCTCTCCCGATGGAAGTTGAATCCCTAAGTTAATCAATTCGCACTTAGGTAGATCTAGTTCAGGTAAGACTCTAGATGATATTATCGAACAACTAGCTCCTGAGTCAAATAGAACTCTAAGGGGTGTACATAAGACATGGAACGTACCTCCCATTACGTCCCCTTGCATAGGCACATCTGCCTCATTGATGACATTCAATCGCCCCATTGGACGTCCCGGGTTGCCTTGCTGATCCCGGTTCGGGTTCTGATTCTGTTGCTGATTTGGATTCTGTGGGGGACGTTGATTCTGATTGAGATTCTGGTTCTGAGGGGGTCTATACCCCTGGTTGTTTCCATTCCGTTCATCCTGGTTGCGAGGCTGAGTTGGCCCCGTGCCTAAATCCTCTCTCTTGGTGATGTTTTCCAGTCGAGTGCGACACTCATTCGCCATGTGGCCGTTGCGACCACACCTGTAGCAGGCGCCCTGTTGGGGGCACCCTCTGGCCAAATGAGGCCTGCCGCATCTCGGGCAAGGTGGTACCAGGTTACCCCGGAAAAGGGTTCTATCGTCATATCCTCTGTTGTTGTTTTGAGGGGGTCTGTTCAGATCTCCCCGAAAGTTGTTCCCTACAGCATTGTTTCCGGAACGGTTGTCTCTACCCCTCTTATCCTGACCCTGAGATCCTCGGCTGGGTTCTCCACTCACTTTCCTTTTTAGTTGTTGCACCCTTGCAACAGCTACCGCACGATCATACACCGATTGCAGGTCTGGGTATGGGACGCCAGTGATCACCTCTCGTATAGCCAAGTTTAGCCCCATTTCAAATTTCTGTGCCTTCTCCACGTCTGTCGGCACGAGTCTCGGTGCGAAACGCACCAACTCCTTGAAACGGGTGTAATATTCCTGGACTGTTTGCCCTCCTTGCTTCAGAGATAAGAACTCCTCATACATGGCAGACTTTGTGCTCATGGGGTAAAAACGATCCCTGATCAGACTCATGAATTCTTCCCAAGAATAGGGTTCCTCGTCCTCGGCTAGCTTATCTTGCATGGCATGCCACCAGTCATCCGCCTCCCCTCCGAGATAGTACGATGCCACAGGCACCTTCTCGCCAATTGGGCACTTCACCGCGTTTAGTAGCTTGTCGAACGTTCGGATCCATTCTTCAAGTTTAGCCGGGTCCTCTTCTCCGGCGTAGTTCGGCGGACGATACGAGTTCACCATAGCTAAGTAGTTAATGCGGGCCTCGGGTGGAGGTACCGCAGCGGCCTGGCCTTGGTTCACATGCGCGTTCCCTATCGCGATGAGAACCTCTTCTAGAGTCCGTAGGCGCGCGTCCATGTTGTTTGGCATGGGGTTTGCCGGCTCCTCTTGAGCGTGTACCCCTTCGCCGGGTATGGGCATTTCTGGTTGCATAGGGGTTTCGTTGGTGTTTGGAGTAGTGGGTTGAGCGCGTGATCTTCCTCTCGGTGCCATGCTGTTGCAAGAACAAGAGAGTTTAGATTCTTTTGTTGAAGTATTATGTAATGCTTAGGAAATAATTTGACTAAATAAATGACGATATTAACAGGTATCAGTTCTGTTGGAACCTGTTAGTATAGGTTGTTGGGGTTTAGCGTATTGTTTGTTGTTATTCGGGGTTGGTTCTACTTAATGCTTTGTTTTTGTTTTGTTTATTATTTATTTATTTATTTATTTATTTTTTTTTCGTGAACAGTAACCTGTTCGGTTTTTTTTTTTTTGACCCTAGGGTTTAGGGTTTAGGGTTGGAGATACCCTTGTTCGATAATTATCTCCATACAAAGTATATTTATATATATTTACTACTTGTATTCTTGTTTAGTTGTCATCTATAGGTCATTGATTATTATTAGCTTGTTCGTTTGTTTGATCGGGTTTTAGTAGGGTATTCGAAGAGAAGTAATTTAATTAAAATGTAAGGAATACTTTAAATCTAATTGTATAAAATAAATGCTTGTAGATTTATTACTCAAGAGAAAATTTTTTTCAGCTGATTACAAGCATTCGTAACAGGAATGAAATAGTAGTGTTGGTACTAGTTTGAAAAAAAAAGAATTATAGATAGTAGTGCATCAGTATGGGCTCCAAGTCTAGAGGGTATGGGTAGGTACATCCTCGATGGGATCGTCCTCGTCGCTGGATACGTCAATAGCAATGGGTGTCCCCATCGGGCTCGGGCTCGGAGGAAATATGTCAGCCTCTAGGCCTAGCAGCTCAGCTGCCAAGTGTCCTAATTGCATCATCCGTTCGCTGTCCTTGTTTTGGAGTGTGACCACTTGGGTTTGGAGTTTGGCGACTTGGGCCTTGAGTTGGGTTATTTCCTGATGGTCAGCTTCCCTAAGATGTCTCAAATAGTCCACGTTATTCTCTAGGTGCCCCACTCGAGCCTTGAAGTGATTGACATGCTGTTGGGATTCGAGGTATGCGTTGGTCAGTTTCATCATCAGATTAGTCATGTTCGCGTTGGGTTCGGCCATCTAATGTGAACAAGGAGGTTAGAGTTAGAGTAGGTTTCGAATAAAAGTTAGGATATGCAAGAATTTAAATCTACATGAATATGCACATGCAATCCCCCCCAAAAAAAATTAATCTTAGTGTATTTTTAAATTTAATCATGGGTAAAAAAAGAGTTGGGCCTATATTGGGCCAAAATAATAATTTGGACTTTAAAAAGTAAAAACATGGGTATTGGGTCCAAATGGTTGGGCTTAAAATAAATAATTATAAATATTGGGTCAAAATAATTTAACCCCCTTTGGGCTCAAAATATTATACTATTTGGGTAAGAAAATTTTTGGGCTCAAATTTTGGGCTAAAATAATAATACTAGTAGTCTTAAAAATAATAATGATAATAATAAATTTATAAATAATACTTAGTTCAAAATATTTTAAAATAAAAATAGTAGTAGCTTCAAAATATTACGGGCTCTGATACCAACTTGTAACACCCCGGATTTGATAACCCAGGCCGGGATGTCACCGCCGCATCTCCCTAGCAAAACATGGATTCTCCGAGCTTGCCAAAGAGATGCAAGGCTATAGGTATTGCAAAAAGGTTTAAAAACAAGTCCGGAATCTATGTAAAAATAATAATGAGTATCGTCCACACACAAAGTAGCAATAATAATATATCGCAGCGGAAAATGTAAAGTGGGCCGACATGGCCAAAACTCGGAATTTACATGCCCGTTATGCAAGTATCATGAAAAGCGATAAAACAATGTTTAATAATTCCATCCCCCAATGCACATGCTATGCATTATCTCCGTACTCTGAAAGAAAGAGAAAAACAACAATTTTATCAGTATATAAAATACTGAGTAAGTCGATCCTAACATAGCAATAAAGGGATTTATTTAGATGATTTAAAATTTCACTCCTAACATGCATTCACAAAATTTAAAGGAAATAATATTTTAATTGTGTACTTGAACATGCATTTAATCCACAATAACAATTTAGTCATGATACGAAATTTAAAGACATAATTTAAATGCATAATTTAAAGACATGTAAAAATAAATAAATACTTAAAAATATTAATTCTTTTATTTCCCCCGTTACGTAACCATTTCTCAGTGTTTTGTATAGCCGGTGATCCGGCGGCCGCAGCCGTTTCGTAAGTATCTCGTTTAGCCGGTGATCCGGCGGCCGCAGCCGTATCTGCCATACCCAGTACCACTCCGGAGCCTCGAGAAATCCATACGGACAACCGAGAGAGTAGGCCATGTATCTCCCGCCGATTGGCGTAATATTTCATCAAATTCTCTCGTCCATTATAGGCCCGAAGAGAAAAGGCTAGAGGGGCACCCTGCAGAGCACTCACCCTCCACCAAGTATCTCATGTATCGTTTAGATTTAATGTATCGGGGTTTTTCAAAAGTGTAGATGTATCGTGTTTCAAATCTTTGATCGTTCGTTTCGAAATTTCAAAATCCTTCGATTTAAAAGTATCTTGGCGTCACAGTTTGTGCCTTTTCAATTTAAAAATCCGTTTTAAGTCCGAAAAATCTGAAATCTTCACACTTTATGCAAAACACCCTAACGAACAACTTTCGTGTTTTAATTTTTTCGAAATAAGTTGAGGAAACATGTTAAAAATCGATTTTACTATGCAATCAGAAATCTGTCCGAACTCAGGTATGACACAGTTCAAAATTTCGACGTTTTAACATATCAAATGGACTTCAAAAATTCTGAAATTTAATATGCACACACTAGACATGGTTATCTGCAACTTTCATTTAGATTGTAAAGATAAATCGGACTAGAAAATATAGAAATAAATTCACTAAGTTCGAACATGTTCATAGACAGATTTCAACACGTTTTGTCAAAACAGTTTCTTTTCGATGCGATTTAAAATAGCAAACGTTAAAGAAAATGGCTGAAATTTTTACACAACCTAGATTTATGTGTTAGGATTAAAAGTCTAGTTTTGAGTTTCTCGGATTGAATCCTCAAAATATGAGTTTTAGGCCGATTACAGAAACTGCGCAAGATGGGGTTTTTAAGTTTGATTTTTACGTTTCGTTACATTACGCCTATACCGGACGCCCCGAAATCACCCGTATTGATATGGAAGGCTCAACTTACAGTGATAGAGAGGTTTGGGTCGTCCTAAGGTCGCTGGCTCGTCCAAAATCCTACGAACGGATCTCCTCAACGTCAAGCTTCCGACTTTGGCCACGATTTCGAACCGGACGAAGAAATCCAATGTTAGATCAAGTTTTTGGGTTCAAAAACTTAAATAGAAATCTATGAACGACTTACCACAGATTAGAATACTAGGAATCTTGTATTCGACGCCTCCTTCGTCGGTTTTTGTCGCCGGGAAGTGATCGGAAAGTCGTCGGGAAATCGCCGGAAAGTGTTTTGGCTTTGGAGAGAGTTGAGAGAGTTTGGGAGTGAATGGTGACTGATGAAAATGGTGGAGAGGCTGCCCTAGGTCGCCTAAGAGCTTCCCCCTTCGGCCAAAATCCGCTTTCCAAAGTCGGGAGGTCGAATTATGGTAAGAAATCGCCGAAAACGCGCAAGTTGCCAAAACCTGTAGGGCCACGCGGGGTTGGCGCGCCTTTTAGCCAAACCCCGCCCGGCCAGCGTTCGAGACTCGCCTGGACTGCGGTCCGGGCGGGTCCGTGCGATCCGATCCGTCGGGTCTTTTTCTCCTCTCTTTCGGACTTCTATCCTTCCCCGTTTTCGCGCTCGATTTTTTTCCGGGTCATTTCCGGATTATGCTTCACATCATAAATTTATTTCGTCTCAATTTGATTACGTGCTTGAAATCCTAAGACCGTCGGTTTTGGTCCGTCGGGTTCTAATTCGTCGTCCTTTGACTTCCGTGCATTTCCGCGTCTACGGGTTCTCGGAAACGAAACCTTCTCTCCTATTGGATTGATTCCTATTTTTATATTCTAAAATTTACGGGTATTACAATTTATTTTCATGAGTTGTTGTGTTCAACCGAGTTCATCTTGTTCTTGGTGTTCATAATATTTGTATGAAGATTTGAAGATTGTTCATCTTGTTCTTGAGCATTGAAGAAATCTGCATGCTTGTATTACCCATTGGATTAAAAGCTGGTAGGATTTGGTGTACAATTATCCAGGTAATACTAGGCAAGACTTTTGACAAGAGAACAATCAGTCAAGGGGAATTAATTGTGGTGTACTTGAAGCATTTATGTTGGAGTGACACCTTTCCATCCAAAGATCCCAAATAAATCAGAAGAGGACACATGTCTAGAAAAATCAAGAAGAGAAAAAATTTAGCCAAGACCCAGATGCGGTCAATCTGATCGGTGCGGTCATTTTCAAGCCGATGCGGTCTCATTAAACCGCATCCCACACATTAAACCGCAGCACACCAAGAAGCATCATCAATATTTTATAAGTCTGGATACTTGATGCGGTCTCCATCGCATGCGGTCTATAGACGTTAATGCGGTCTCTTAAACCGCATCCGGCCAATTAGACCGCATCCCTCCAGAAAATGATTTCCAGCTCAAAGGCAGCCGCGTGCAGTCATTTCCATTGGTGCGGTCTGTTCCACCCTAAACCGCATCAGTCATCAAACCGCACCAACAATCAAAATTTTCACAAGTGTTGACAGTGTGATCCCATCTCCAGTATTATTTTTCCACTTCATATTTTTGAGTGTTTTGAGTGAATTTACAATAAAGTGAATATCGGACTGGCACAATTTGAAACCTAGCCCGAGAAGCCACTTGAGTACTCGTACAATAAGGTGGATATCGTGATCGGCATTTTGTGAAACCCAAGCCCGATAAGTCATTTGAGTAAATTGTGTTTTATTTTATTTTTCTCGAGTGCAATTTTCTTGTGAGCTTTTATTTTTTCACTTATAAATTGGGACAAATATCACTGTTCTTTGCTTGCAATATTTGTTTAAAACTGTGAACTTGATCAGACTGCAGTGCATTAATACATATCTGTGCATTCTTTGATTGAGTCGAACAGTTCATTTGACTCTTGAACCGTGCGTATATAAAATATCTGTATGTACTTCTCTTGCATCTGATTGAACTGTTTGAGCAGGCAACGAACTGAAGTGGTGTTGAGGATCAAGACTGAGTGCGAATCTGAGAGTTCACTACATATTTCAGCACTGATTTTCTGACCTATATTATATCTATATTATTTTTCAGAGTATCATGGCAGGTAGTACTGACTACTGAGCCAAGCATGACGGACATCATGGAGATGTTACGTGCAATGAAAGAGGATACCGTTAAAAGGGCTTTTCGAGACCCTTAGGCAAACTCTTGATGCTAATGTTTCAAATATTACTGCTGTGAATGAGCGCATTGATAATCTGGGCAATGAATTTGCAGGATGCATGAAAATGCAGGATGAGGCCTTGGCGATGCGAGTCATGCATCGGGTTGAGCGTAGATTGGAAGTTGCATTCCATCATCCTTCTACCTCCGGTCAAAATGGAGCATCTGGCAGCAGTAGCCGGGTCGAAAAAGCTGACATGACTGAGGCAAAGGAGGCCATAGCTGAAAGGGAAGAGGAACAAATCGCAATCGGGATGTTTGATCATCGGCAGGGCCCCGGTGTCCGAAGACCGCCTCCGATGGCACCAATTCCTCCTCCTATAGCAGATGAAGGATTACGCATCAATGATCCTTTAGCCATGCCTCCTCCACCTATGCCAAATCGACACTGAAATGCGCCTATAATGAACAGGGATAATCCCGATGACGTGGATGACGATCTGCAATGCCTTAAGTTCACCATTCCTACTTTCAAGGGGATCGGTGACCCTAATGAATTTCATGATTGGAGAAACACCACGGAGATGATCTACAACTGCCACAACTACTCCGATTTCAAGAAGATCTAACTGGCAGTTCAAGAATTCATGGAGTACGCCCAGCTATGGTGGCAAAAGTTCACAACAGATCATCACAATGCTGGCCAACCCCAAGTCACTAACTGGGAATATTTTCTACAACTCATGGAAAGAAGATTCGTGCCTCCCACCTACAAATCAGACATGTACATGAAGGTGATCAGTCTGAAACAGGAGTCAAGAACTGTTGAGGAATACTACCGCGAAATGGAAATGCTCATGATGAGAGCACACTTCAATGAAGACCCGTTGATCACACTGACCAAATTTGCAAAGGGTTTGAGGCCCGACATCTTTGAAGAAATGGACATGAGAGGCTATGTGAATATCACTGTCTTGGTAAGAAAAGCCGCAAAGTTTGAAGGCCAACTCAAAAGGAAAACCCATCGAACTTCCACAGGTTACAACCCAAGCAAGCCATGGTTGATCCGACCACCCAAGCGAACAGAAAGGCCCAAACAACCTCAGCTGACACCATCTCCGGTTCCTGATGAGGGAGGTTATAAGCGAAAAAGGTTTGAACTGGGGAAGAATTTCAGGGAGTTCAATAGGGATGATCTAAACAGGACTCAGGGCCGAGAACAGCATCCACCCGCCAAGGACAAATGAGAAGTCACTTGTTGAAAGTGTGGCAAGAAAGGCCATTATGCAAATGATTGCAATAATCCAAGACGAGTGGCCATACTTAATACTGGCGAGCAGGAAAGACCTGTAATAGAGGTTGAACCCGGAGTGTTAAAGATTTATGATTCTGACGATGAGGATGTTGTGACGCTGATCTGCGACAATACCAAGTGGATGAACCAGTCAATCCCGAAATTGATGAAGACAATGAAGAAGATGTGAATCTGCTGGTAGCAATGAGGGCATCGAATACTGACAGGGAACCGGAAACTTCACCCAACGAACAAAGGGAGAATCTCTTCCATTTTCGTTGCACAATCCAAGGCAATAATGCCACTGTCATTGTTGATAACGGTAGTTGCACTAATATTGTTAGTTTATATATTGTGCGCAGATTGCAGTTACCAACGGAGGAGCATTCCAGTCCCTACTTGCTACATTGGATGAACAGCAGTGGCAAAACCAAGGTCTCCCAACAGGCATGGGTCCCTATCACAAAGGGCACCTTCTCCGAAAAGGTATTATGTGATGTTCCCATGAACGCATGTCACGTTTTGCTGGGAAGACCGTGGCTATTTGATAAGGATGCCACTTACAGAGGGAAATCTAATGTTTTATATTTTATGCATGGACAAAAAGAATATTTGTTTAAACCATTATCTGTAAAAGCTGTTAGATTAGACCATGAAAAGCTGAAGAACAAAGTAGCTCAAGCGGAAGCCGATCGAAAGGCAAAACACAGAGGAAAAGCCAAAGTTGGCGAGGATTCATCAAACTTGGATCAATGTCTGATATTGGCCAAGACTGCATTTCAGCAAGCGGCACGAGAACCTGACTTCTCATGTCACTGTTTTCTTGCATTAATAAAACCTGATGAATCTCTAAATAGAATTGTTCATACTACACCTGATTTGCCTTTGGAATTTTCCAGGATGCTTAACAAAAATCAAGATATTTTTCCGGATGAAGTGCCAGCTGGCCTACCACCACTCTGAGGTGTGGAACATCGCATTGATTTTATACCCGGAGCTTCGATCCCCAACAGACCCGCGTACCGCATGAATCCCGATGAGACAAGGAAATTCAGCAGCAAATGCAAGCCTTGCTCGAAAAAGGTTGGGTTCGAAAAAGTTTGTCTCCATGTATTGTTCCAGTTTTACTCGTTCCGAAGAAGAATGGCGAATGGCGTATGTGTGTTGATTGTTGTGCGGTCAACGCTATTACAGTCAAATACCGTCATCCAATCCCCGACTGGACGACATGCTAGATGAACTTGGTGGCGCTAGTCTCTTCACCAAAATCGATTTGAATAGCCGATATCATCATATCAGAATGCAATCAGGGGATGAATGGAAGACCGCCTTCAAAACGAAGTTTGGTCTATATGAGTGGCTCGTCATGCCATTCGGTCTCACGAATGCCCCCTCTACATTTATGCGTTTGATGAATGAAACTCTTAGGCAATTTATAGGAAAATTTGTAGTAGTTTATTTTGATGACATTCTTATTTATAGTTGTACTCTAATCGATCATGTAGATCATGTGCAATTGGTATTAAAGAAATAGCACGAATTTTAGAAGATCCAGTCGAAGCTAACCCGGCCGAAAAGCGGAAAGCAATGGATTATATAATAATAGGAGGATTACTCTTTAAGCGACCTGTTGATGGAATATTACTCTAATGTGTAGGAGAAGAAGACGCTAAGAGAGTGATGGGCGAAGTACATGAAGCAATTTGTGGCGCGCATCGAGCTGGAATATCAATGAAGTGGAGTATTGTTCGGCTGGGATACTACGGGCCGAATATGGGAACTGATTGTGAAAGATATGCTAGAGGATGTCACGAGTGCCAGAAGCATGGGCCCATTCAGAAGTTACCTGCCGAAGAGTTACATGTTATGATTAAACCATGGCCATTCCGAGGATGGGCTATGGATATTATTGGAAAAATTCACCTCTCTTCTTCAAAGAGACATGAGTATGTCTTGGTGGCCACAGATTATTTTACAAAGTGGGCCGAAGCACAAGCATATGTCAGTATTTCTCAAGAAGTGGTCATCGAATTTATTAAAAACAATTCATTTAAAGATTTGGAAATCCACAGACGATTTTAATAGATAGTGGAACTGTGTTTGTTGGAGATAAAGTCAATGCCTTTGCTGACAAATATGGAATGAAGATTGTCCATTAATCCCCATATTATCCACAAAGAAATGGGCAGGCAGAGGCCACAAACAAGCAGTTGATAGGAATTATTAAGAAGATGATTGAAGATCAACCAACGAAGTGGCATGAAAAGTTGTCTGAAGCATTATGGGCCTATCGGAACACCAAAACTTCAGCCACTGGGTTTACATCATTTCGGCTGACCTATGGGATGGATGCAGTATTGCCGGCCGAAATAACAGTGCCGACCTTGAGGACAAGCCAGGCAGACCAAGTTTCAGCCGAACAATATGATCAGGCAATGAAGGATGAATTATTAGATATTAATGCCGATCGGCTTGAAGCATTCAAGAATTTACAGAAAAATAAAAATGTTGTGGCCGATTGGTACAATAAAAGAATTTGAATTAAATGTTTTGAAGTTGGCGATTTAGTTTGGAAAGTTATATGGCCACCCAAGCAGAAGAATGGCCGAATGGGAAAGTGGAGCCCCAATTGGGAGGGGCCGTTTATTGTTCAAACAAAATTGCCAAACGGGGCATACATTTTAGTGGACAAAAATGGAGAGCAAATGACGAATCCAATTAATGCAAGGTACATGAAGAAATATTATACTTCAGTTTGGGATTAAACAAGAAAAGTAAACATTTTATTCCAAGGACGAACATTACAAAGAGGAGCTACTTCGGCCGAAAGCGGCGTGGGTAGTTCAAAGTTACAATATACAAGGGAAACATCCTAGTCTACGCGGGAATATACAAGGGAAAGGTCCTAAGAAAAGGACCGGGATGATTATGTCAAACAATCCAACCTTGTATAACACTGCAAAGATACATCGGCGGAACCAAAAGCGGTCGCGTGACCGATTATTAGAAATGGTTATGCCGATTGCCCACACCACCAAGCCTCAACCACTGGGAACGCTAGAACGAATAGTACAATGTCATAGAGGTAGAAATCGAACTCAGGTAAAGCCTCCCCACGATCTCAGTTAAGATGGCGGAGGGTACAACCGAGGCAAACAGCCAAATTGGTGAGAAAAAGGAAAAATGGAGGAATCACTAAAGGCAGTGAGTCCTTCATTACGCAAGGTCCGAGCGGATATGCCACCGCAAAGTAGAAAGGCGTCTGGATAGCATGACCATCGAGACCTTCATTTGGAAAAATAGTTAGAGATCCTCTTCCATATGAGTATGGTGACAAGAAGATTAGCTGAGTTCGTGCCACATGAGTGGGGGTTTTTCGTACCACGCTTGGAAATCCTTGTATAGAACCACTAGTGGTACACCATGGGGGCACTGGTGACAAAGGGGTTATCAAGAGAAGAGTGGAGTTCATATTTTCATATGAAGAAGTTAAGCAAAAGAAAGAGAGATTATGAAAATTAAAGCTTAGGGAGGATGGGTATTTATAGAAGAAAGATGGAGACTTAGCAGAAGAAACGGACAACATTTAAGGCTATTCATGGAAAAACATTTTAACTGAGTCCCGAGAAAGCTGTTACGACTCAGAAGACTGCCATAAAGAGAACCGAAAATTGTGGGATTCCTGGCGAAGTGTATATCCGATGACGAGGTCAAACATATCGACTAGATATGAAAATTAATATGGTGATACGAGTTCAAAGTAAGCACATCGGCCGAAACAAACTTAAATTTGGCCGACCGAAAGAGCCAATACAAGTCAAAAATGGCTAGCTGAAAAAGCTAGCAGTTAATATCCAAAAAGGATGACCCAGCATCAGTATTTACAAAATACCATGGTATGAGATCCAAAAAATTTTTTTAAAAAAAAGGGAAGGCAGCCTAATGGTCCTCGCTGTCGTCAAACTGCATATCTTCGTCCAGACCTTTCAGAGCACCAATCTGAGGATGAAACGAAGGCAATGGATCTACTCTGGGAGCAGGTCCACCGCAGTAGGAAGAATAGCCTGTAACGCATGAGAAGGCGAAGGATGGACATGTATGAGATCATCATCAGAAGAACCAAAAGGTGCTGAAGATCCGGGAACACGTGTGGGAATAGCAGATTTCCCTGAGGAAAAGGAAGATTGAGATGAGGCACCAAATAAATAAGTATAACTAAAAAGAAGCATGCAAAAGAAAAAAAAAAAGAATACATGCAGAAGCCTTTGAAGAGAAAAATGTCCGGCTTTGAAGGTATGTAAGCAGTATGCTTAGCCCCCAGGCTGTCAATAGCCGAATCCAGATGTCCGACCAAAAATTAGGTTTCAGTCCATTTTTCCTGAAAAGAGCCAAGGATATGGTCGTTGAAACTGGACCTCATGGCAAGGTAAGCAGCATTACGCTGAGAGTCCAAAAGCTTAGCCTTTGGAGTTTCAGCCAATTTACGAAGCTGCTTAATGGAACGCTGTAGGTCGGCTGATTCTTTCCTCACTTCGTCTAGAGCCGACTTCAGTTCTTTCTCTTTCTGTTGAAGTTTGGCTATTTCCAATTGAGTGGAAGAAAGTTCCTCGGCATGATTCAATTCACGAGAATTCGTCTCAGAAAGAGCATCCATACGGGAACGGTATTCAGCAAAATATCCGTCAAATTCAATTTGGAAGGAAGCTATAGCTTCCCTTTTGGCTGAAAGCTTGTCCCGCATAAGAAGATGTGCCGGAAGCTCTTGAATTAAGAAGAAAACAAATTGGGTGATCGCCTGAAGGGGAGCATCCAAATTAAGGGAGACGGTCTCCTCACGAAAATGGCGGTCGAGGTGAGATAAAAGAAGAAGAATTGGTTTCGGGTACACAAATTCTACTTCCGGCCGATTGGCAATTATGTTACACAATTTGCCCAAACAATCTCCTAGATCGGCCGAACGATCCGATGGCGACGGAGGTGGGAGAACGGGATAAAAGAAATCGTCCAAGATTTGTCGGTCAGGGAGTGGAGATGGAGGAACTTGAGCAGTAGAAGCGGCACTAGGGATATCAGGCGTATCCAATGGAATAACAGCAGGTGAGGATTGAACCAAGTCTATAGAATTATCAGGGAAACATGGAGGAGTAATGGACGAGGGCGTAGGAATAATAGTAGGAATCTCTGAAACCTGCCCAGTGGGAGAACCCTCATATGTCTGTTGCAATTCAATCGGAGAAGGGTCAGCTAAGGCGGCCGCATTTTGACTTCTCCCCTTGTGCGATTCAGTCGCGACAGTGTCAAATGCTGCAGTTGAGGCTTGAAGGATGGTACTTGGGAGTCGGAAGGAACCTGAAAAAGAAAAAAAAAAAAGAAAAGGGAAAGTAAGCTTAAATGCATCACAAGACGAAACATAATAGAAAAAAAAAATTCAGTATATCGTCTCATGAGTAGCAGTGATTCTGCCAAGAGGTGAACGGGGAGACCGCTTCCGATTCTTGGTAGACGAAAGGGAACTGGTAAGACTGGCCGAAGGATGGATAATTCTGCCAAGAGGTGAAGTACCTACATTCAAAGCTACAAACAAATAGGTTAAAGGAGATGATGGAGTAATATACAACATCAGAAAGGTGCATCAATGTAGTAATGTACCTTGGCGAGGAAGAGAGAATTTGTTAGGATCTCGCCTGGAAGAAGAGTCGGGCGAAGAAAGAGGAAAAGAAGGGAACGGAAGAATGGGAGAAAATCCACCATGCCGTAAAAGAGGGTTGAGATCGGCGCTGAAATAAGTACGAGCAAAACCATCCCACCAATGTCGAAAAAGATGTGTAGAAAGCCCAGCACGAACATTAAAGTTTGGAACCTCGAAATCTATCAAACGCCGATGGCAAGTGGCACAATAATTTCTGCTAGTAAGGGGAGAGTTGTTTATCAATGCGATAAGCCACTACTAAATCCTGGGCAAAGCCAAGCTGGCGGCTGACCAAATGGGGATTGTATACTTCGGCAGGGATGGTAGCATTTTTAAGAGTTGTAGAACCATTAAAGATCGGATGAGGAAGGATGCACCTATTCCAAAGCTGAGCCCAAGGACGAGGTAGAAGAGTTCCAAAAGGGGCGGTTGCAATATCCTTAATCCAAGTAAGATCAGCTTTCCGATAATAATAATGGGAGAAGGCCTGATCAGCAGTTCGGCCCAGAAAATAGCCGATCCAATGAGGAATTGACATGGCGGGGAGCGACGTCCTCAGTAGATTGGGACCTACAAAATGATCCTGACGAATATCATAAGAGGGAAAACCCGATGTCTCGAAAATGCCAAACCAGCAACAAACGAAGAAACCAAAGGGGGCCAAAAGCCTTGTCTGGGAAACCATTCTCCCAAGCAGAAACATAGGCCGACATGCCCGCATATAGGTGAGCAAGAAAGAAGTCGGCCAGTCGCAAAGAGGTCTGGTTAAGAATTTCGTAAGCTAAAGGATAGGTTTCAAGAAGGACCCCTTTGGAAGGAGTACACCAGAAGAAGCGTGTTAGAAAGTACATCACGAAAGCAAGGGGTTCCTAAGTATGGGGGTTAGGCGAGGCAAGATCACTTTGGTGGGTAATAATCCAACTATAGAAGGTGTTCTTAGAGGGAAAGCCGGTAGTCTTTTCCTTCGGTTGAGTATAAGATGCAACATCAAGATTATCCCCACGGATAGAAAGAATCTGGAGGAGCTTAACATCCTGTATTATAGGAGTCATCATGCCCCAAGGAAAACAGAAACAATTTATAGTGGGATTCCAGAAGTACAAAAGAGCCTGAATAGGACGAAGATCGCTGGGAAAAGGCTCAACGCTCAAAAGAATAAAACGAAGAAGATTCGCACTATACCAATAATTGCGGCAATGAGGTTCAAGATGACGATACCAGGCTATATAATCGGCGGACTCTGATGGCCAGGTAGTGAGTGATGGAACAAAGAGCTTGGAAGAAAACCATGGAGCATAAAGGGGAATAGACCGATTTTCAAAAATACGTGCAATACACTCATCAATCTCCTCAGGAATACCTAACGGACCCAGGGCGTAAAAACCTTCAGGGAGTCGATGGACCGCAGTACGGGGGGGCAGACGAATTCTCAATCTTTTCAATTTGAGATGAAGGAACGGAGATGGAATGCGGGTCCATGGGAAAGAAGATAGTTGAGGAAGAAGAAGAAGCGGGAAAAAGAGGAAGGTAATGGGAAGAGATAAGTATCAAGATGGAAACGGTTACTTGAAAAAAATGGGTAACAAGGAGAAACGACGTGTTAATGATGGATACAGGGCTAATACTTACCAGATTTTTTAGGAAAAGCGCTAACTGTCGATGACATACGGAGCAAATTACTTGGGCCCTTTCCGGCCGGAAACATGCCCAAGTAAGGAGGGCATCTGTTGTGACCACCAAGATAGTGGGCCGAGAGAGAAAGATTGGGCCAGACAATTGGACAGAAAGGAAAAAAGAAATAATGGATGAGCAAAAGAGAAAAAGCATCAAGAGAGGCCCGAGCCTCCGGGCCGATGCAATCGACCAGGGTCAGCCAAAAGGAGAAAAAACCCAGTCGGCTCAAAGGGGAGCCCGGGAGTGGTTATTGAACTCCGGCTATAAATAGGGGATGTCGAGCACATATTCAAGAGAGACCAATCCACCCCAAGATTTCTTTTATGTCAATTTACTTCATTGTATCTTTTACTGCTTTTCTTTACAAGGTTTCCTAGATTCTAGCCTAGTTGTAGCGGTTACTTTCTCGAAATCCGCCGTTGTTTCTTAACAACCGGTAGTTTGGTAGTTTCTTCCTGGATAATCAGCCGTTATTTCTTAGAAACCGGTAAATTTTCCATTGTATCCAGCTTTGTCATTGGAATATATTAAAATTCAGTCAAGTTTGGGCGTGTTCTTAATTTTCCGGACCCGTAATCGGTTTGATCCTTTTCCGATAGCCTCCCTTGAGGAGAAAAAGGTCCTTGGCTCACAGGTAACCAAACAATAGTAAAATGAAAATATATATATAAAGATAATAGTAAAATAATTATTTTTTCAGCAAAAAAAAATCATCAAAAATTTCAATAAAAAATGCATAAATGTTCATTAATTATAAATTGAATAGAGAACTATATATACATAGAAGACATAAATAAGTTGGCCGAACGTTATGGTGCGGATGGAAAGTTTGTGCGGACATGGAACTCACTTTTCTACCGTTGATTAACGTTCATCATCCAATTGTTGAGATTATTTGTAGGGTTAGTTTCGTAATTTTACTTGTTAGGTATTTTGAAACTTTTGACAATTTCCTACACGAGTTTTTCTAAAATATCCCAAGTTAAATTTATTAAAAGAAAAGAGTTATGATTCGTGGGAAAGGGGTTTAATGATATATTTCGCTTTTTATTACTCATGTGGGGTACTCTGTTTTCAAACGGCGCTGTGGTCCTCCCCGGCATGAAACTTTTGACAACTTTCATGGTGCAGCCGGGATAGATAGTTCAATCTTCACCTTCAGTCTGTCACACTGAAAATCCCCGGCAATTGGCATCATGAAACTTATCATAGTTTCATGTCATAAAGATCCTTGCCATGAAACTTTTAACACATTCCCACTATATGAGTATTTTCTGAAAAATCATAATCCTGGTTTTCAATTTTATCCAGTGAAACCAATTTATGAAGATGGAGTTGGGATTAGGGATATATTATAGGTTGTCACGTTTTTATTACTCGTGTTAAGAAACTGTGCCCCCGAAAGCGCACGGTGTCAAAAATTGCAGTAATTTATAGTAAGACCGGATCGTTCACTGGAGGATGTGCGATAGAAGCAGGGCCCACGTCGTTTACTAAGATTTTCCACTCGGTTACTCGATTCAAGTTTTGCAAAGGTTACTAACAACTATTTGACAATAATTTAACTAGACTATGGAAGCAATTAAAATATTATTCTAGAAAGCGATTAAATCTATTCTAAGAAAGCGATAAGAATTATGCTAGGAAAGCAGGTAAAATTATTCTACGAAAGCGGATTTAAAATATGACAGAAGGGACAGGGAGAAAATAATAAAGATTGGACAAGATTCAGATGAAACACAATTAAACTTCCATTTTAATACACAGATCTTTGTTTGGGGTAATTCGTCAGTTAGCTAACTCTCATGCTTTCTGCACCATGTTCCCTTTAACAGACAGGTACTTACAGTGAGAATTTACATGCTCTTAAGACCTCAATTTCTAAGATACCACAGATTAATAACTCCCCTTGCAATGCCTTGCAAGAGTACGTTAGTCATATGTGGTGGACAAGCAACACCTAACATATCATTAGTTGATATGCCAAGTACTCCTATCGTCCCCCTTGTCACACCCAAAGTCCAAATCTAACCCCGAACTAATCCATAACTCTTAAACCTTACAACCGGCAGACACATCTCTAATTCTTCCGAGTGACCTCTATGAAAGCATTTTAAAGAAAGCAGTAAAGAAAGCAGTAAAGAAAGCATTTAAAAACCTATCACTCGGAAGTCTTAAAAGATCATCACAATCCGTTAGTATAAAAGAGCCCCTGGTCTTGGTGACCAGATGCAGATTTAGAGCTTCCCAAATATCAGTAAGCCACAGGGCTTATAACATTCGGTTAGTTATGAGATACAGACATGAGTGGAACAGGCCTATCAAGGTTTATTCCAAATGTACTCACTCAAGACTCAATTTTAGGCTTTGGCGGGAGAAGATAGTAGTTGAAAGAATACTCAACCTTACCTTAGAAATTAACCAAGGCCTATATGTTGTTCCTCTAATATTAATTATCACATCTTATCCGAATCCAAGTGGACACTGATTCGATGCAATACTTAATAGAAGATTTCCAACATACAGTAATTTTGAGAAGCAAATTGTAATACCCGTAAATTTTAGAATGTAAAAATATGAATTAATCCAATAGGAGAGAAGGTTTTGCTTCCGAGAACCCGTAGACGCGGAAATGCACGGAAGTCAAAGGACGACGAATTAGAACCCGACGGACCAAAACCGACGGTCTTAGGATTTCAAGCATGAAATCGAATTGAGACGGAATA
Organism: Hygrophila difformis; assembly: GCA_030278955.1. Lineage (NCBI taxonomy): Eukaryota > Viridiplantae > Streptophyta > Magnoliopsida > Lamiales > Acanthaceae > Hygrophila > Hygrophila difformis. Next base: position 36,854,047 of record JAOANR010000007.1, on the reverse strand, counting down.
AATTTATGATGAGAAGCATAATCCGGAAATGACCCGGAAAAATCGAGCGCGAAAACGGGGAAGGATAGAAGTCCGAAAGAGAGGAGGAAAAGACCCGACGGATCGGATCGCACGGACTCGCCCGGACCGCAGTCCAGGCGAGTCTCGCGCGCTGGCCGGGCGGGGTTTGGCTAAAAGGCGCGCCAACCCCGCGTGGCCTTACAGGTTTGGCAACTTGCGCGTTTTCGGCGATTTCTTACCATAATTCGACCTCCCGACTTTGGAAACCAGATTTTGGCCGAAGGGGGAAGCATTTAGGCGACCTAGGGCAGCCTCTCCACCATTTTCATCAGTCACCATTCACTCTCAAACTCTCTCAACTCTCTCCAAAGCCAAAACACTTTCCGGCGATTTCCCGACGACCTTCCGACCACTTCCCGGCGACGAAAACCGACGAAGGGGGCGTTGAATACAAGATTCCTAGTGTTCTAATCTGTGGTAAGTCGTTCACAGATTTCTATTTAAGTTTTTGAACCCGAAAACTTGATCTAACAATTGGATTTCTTCGTCCGACTCGAAATCGTGGCCAAAGTCGGAAGCTTGACGTTGAGGAGATCCGTTCGTAGGATTTTGGACGAGCCAGCGACCTTAGGACGACCCAAAACTCTCTATCACTGTAAGTTGAGCCTTCCATATCAATACGGGTGATTTCGGGGCGTCCGGTATAGGCGTAATGTAACGAAACGTAAAAATCGAACTTGAAAACCCCATCTTGCGCAGTTTCTGTAATCGGCCTAAAACTCATATTTTGAGGATTCAATCCGAGAAACTCAAAACTAGACTTTTAATCCTAACACATAAATCGAGGTTGTGTAAAAATTTCAGACATTTTCGTTAACGTTTGCTATTTCAAATCGCGCCGAACATAAACTGTTTACTAGGACTTTTCGAAAAACCTGACAGTTTTCATATTCGAACTTGATGAGCATGTTTCGATAATTTCTAGTCCGATTTGATCTTTACAATCTAAATGAAAGTTGTAGATAATCATGTCTAGTATATGTGGATAAAATTTCAGAGTTTTTGAAGTCCATTTGATATGTTAAAACGTCGAAATTTTGAACTATGTCATACCTGAGTTCGGACAGATTTCTGATTGCATAGTAAAATCGATTTTTGACATGTTTCCTCAACTTATTTCGAAAAAGTTAAAACACGAAAGTTGTTCGTTAGGGTGTTTTGCATAAAGTGTGAAGATTTCAGAATTTTCGGACTTAAAACGGATTTTTAAATTAAAAAGGCGCAAACTGTGACGCCAAGATACTTTTAAATCGAAGAGTTTTGAAATTTCGAAACGAACGATCAAAGATTTGAAATACGATACATCTACACTTATGAAAAACCCCGATACATTAAATCTAAACGATGCATGAGATACTTGGTGGAGGGTGAGTGCTCTGCAGGGTGCCCCTCTAGCCTTTCTCTTCGGGCCTATAATGGACGAGAGAATTTGATGAGATATTACGCCAATCGGCGGGAGATACATGGCCTACTCTCTCGGGTTGTCCGTATGGATTTCTCGAGGCTCCGGAGTGTTACTGGGTATGGCAGATACGGCTGCGGCCGCCGGATCACCGGCTATACAAGATACTTACGACACGGCTGCGGCCGCCGGATCACCGGCTATACAAAACACTGAGAAATGGTTACGTAACGGGGAAATAAAAGATTTAATATTTTTAAGTATTTATTTATTTTTGCATGTCTTTAAATTATGCATTTAAATTATGTCTTTAAATTTCATGGCATGACTAAATTATTCTTGTGGATTAGATGCATGTTTAAGTACACAATTAAAATTATTATTCCCTTTAAATTTTGTGAATGCATGTTAGGCCCGGCGACGAAAACCGACGAAGGGGGCGTTGAATACAAGATTCCTAGTGTTCTAATCTGTGGTAAGTCGTTCACAGATTTCTATTTAAGTTTTTGAACCCGAAAACTTGATCGAACAATTGGATTTCTTCGTCCGACTCGAAATCGTGGCCAAAGTCGGAAGCTTGACGTTGAGGAGATCCGTTCGTAGGATTTTGGACGAGCCAGCGACCTTAGGACGACCCAAAACTCTCTATCACTGTAAGTTGAGCCTTCCATATCAATACGGGTGATTTCGGGGCGTCCGGTATAGGCGTAATGTAACGAAACGTAAAAATCGAACTTAAAAACCCCATCTTGCGCAGTTTCTGTAATCGGCCTAAAACTCATATTTTGAGGATTCAATCCGAGAAACTCAAAACTAGACTTTTAATCCTAACACATAAATCTAGGTTGTGAAAAAATTTCAGACATTTTCGTTAACGTTTGCTATTTCAAATCGCGCCGAACATAAACTGTTTACTAGGACTTTTCGAAAAACCTGACAGTTTTCATATTCGAACTTGATGAGCATGTTTCGATAATTTCTAGTCCGATTTGATCTTTACAATCTAAATGAAAGTTGTAGATAATCATGTCTAGTATATGTGGTTAAAATTTCAGAATTTTTTAAGTCCATTTGATATGTATTTGAAAATCATTCCCTAAACAGGTACTAAACTCTCAATTTAAACACAGATCCTTTCAGTCTAGGTGAGACCTAATCGCTGACTCTGCTTCTAAGTTCTCAAAATCAACCCCCAGTAGAATATGAATTAGTCATAACTGTGAAATTATCCCTTACTCAGATCCGGATTTTATAAAGTGATTTTTGTGGAAATTTATTGTGCAGCATCTGATTTAAATCAAAACTTCTATGTCCAAGGAGAAGGATCTCCAAAATATTATAGACCACACTATCTACATAATAATATCATGCATACATGTATATGAGAAGTAAAATAAATTGCCCCAAAATATATGGTGGGGTTAGACAGAATTTGATACACAAAGATGGATTAGCCTGAGATAAGAAGAAGTTGGCTAAAGAGATTGCCAGAAATAATTGGGGTTATTCGGACTGCAAACATCTGCTATCCGGTTCCCAAATATTCCAGATGGAATGATTTTTAGATAGTGGAATGCCTTAAGTGACAGTTGCCGCCGTCATCTTAGACTTCACTATCTGTGAATTTGGATGAAAACCCACATGTTCTATTACTGTAATAATTATTAGATAACATTGGCATATATTATCTATCATTACTACAACTCTAGATTCAGGTTTGAAATTAAGATAAAGAAAAGAAAACTGTATCCGGATATGAGTCAGCTGAGCAGCTGTTATAATCCCGGATGGACGAACCGCCAAGGCTTCCACCGACCACTATCCGAACCATGCAAAATAACAACTAGTAATTAATACTCAGAATACGAGCTAGTTATCCGTGTGGGAATACCCGCCAACATTAGTCTGATATATTTCTTACTAGTTGTTCATACACACAATGAAAGAGAAAATAGACAAAATTAAGAAAATGTTTTTGATATTGTGTCAGTGTTAATCACACAATAATTAAGACACTAATGGATTGAGATGTGTAATGGATAAAGTTAGATGTAATGGGCCTAGGCCCAATACATCCATGCAACTTACACAACTCTTGAAATAAAATATTTTTGGAGTTTTAAAATAGAAGGAAGAAAGCAATTCGGTCTATTGGGCAAAATGCAAAAGAGACCGAATTGAGGATGCATGAGGTATGAAGTAACACCATACCCAATTAATCCTTGTAAAGTCATGAAGCATCCTCTAATTCGAATTGTCAAGCAATTCGGTCTAAACCGAATTGGACAATTCGAATTGATGAAGTCATTCCCTCACTCAAATTTGGCTAAGGCATTTACCCCAAAAGAGGGTAATTCGAACTGTCAAATGAATTCGGTTTAGACCGAATTCGGACAATTCGAATTGGTGAGACAGAAAAAATAAACTAAGGCATAAGGGGATGGAATGCATACAATGTAGGCTCCAAAGCCAATTCGGTCTATAAGGGTAATTCGGTCTAAACCGACTTACCTAGACCGAATTACTTAGAAGCCACATGAAAACAACACTTTTTGTTATGCAATTCGGTCTCATGGGCAATTCGGTATAGACCGAATTGCCTAATTCGGTATAGACCGAATTGCCTAGATCGAATTGCATCTAAATTTTTAAGTAAAGCATTCAACAAGTATTTTTGCCATGCAATTCCATTCTCATGAGCAATTCGGTCTTAGACCGAATTGCCTCAAATCGAATTGCATGTCTTTTCTCTCATAAGTGCTGGTTCGGTTTACATTGTGTGGTTCATGATGGATAAGATTTACCAAATCCTTCATTTCACATAAATGTCACCTCACAGCCACACTAATGAGTGTTTTTAAGGAAAATAGACCTAGGTACGTGGCTAGCAGGTATTGGCATGAAACAAACCTTAAAACTACAAACAAGCAATCAAAGATCAAGAACTTAAACATCTACTGAACAAATAAGAAGACATGCTTAAAAATAAGAACACATGCTTGAAAATAAGAACACATACATTATCTAAGGCAACAATAAGCTAACGAAAGAGACTAAAACAGCAACCGACTAGCAGGAAAATAAATTCTAACAAGCCTAAGATTGTCTAAAATCTAAGAGCACTTATTTGAATCTCTAAGGTGTAAAATCAAGCCAAAAACCCACTAGCATACATTTATTGAGAATGTAAGTCAACTAGGACATAATAAATGTAACCTAATTGAAACAAACAAACATTCTACCATTTATTGCTAAGGAAAGCATTAAATAAATGCCAAACATTTGAAATGAAAACCCATTTCTGGATTCTTTCTTGTATTGATACTTGAAAGCAGTAAGTAACCCTTAAACCATTCATTGGCTTGAAGATAGGGTTCATTTTAACTACAAAGCATTTAAAGTTTATGGAAATGGCTACACTAAGGGTGGTAACAAGCTTCTATGAAAAATAAACTAAGCTCAAAAGCAATAAGACTACATTACAAGCATGAAAATAAACTAACTAAACTACACTACGTACCTAACCCTTAAGGGGTGAAGAACCTTCTGCTCCTCCTTTTTGTCTCCCAGCAAACTGTCCAAGTGTGTAAGGATTGGAATTTCTTTTTGTGTTGAGGAAGGTCAGCTTTTATACTTCTTCTCGAAACCCTAGGCCCATCATGCAGTTCTCGCGTGCTTCACAGCTGCAATTTTGAATGTGATTCGGTCTCCTCATGTAATTCGGTTTAGATCGAATTGATGCAATTCGAATTGCATGAGGTCTTCCTTCTTGATCTTGAGCTGGAATGTGGTATTCATCCATCAATTCGGTCTATGGATAGACCGAATTGGCCTTGTCGAATTGAAGATGGCTCCTGCTTGGCTTCTTTGCTTTAAGGCAATTCGATCTATGTAATCAATTCGGCCTAGACCGAATTGCAATAGATCGAACTCCTTCTTTTCTGTTTTGCTCAAAGTCTTCTTCTTTCCATAGTGCAATTCGGTCTAGGGGTCAATTCGGTTTAGACCGAATTACCACAGACCGAATTGGTTGCTCTTCTCTTCTTCAACACTTCTCTTTTTCTTCTTCTCTTCAGCAATTCGGTTTAGGTCGAATTGCGTATAGACCGAATTGGTCTTCAACACTTAACCAAAATTTCAATTTGTGGGATTTTCATTCTTTTTCCCATCTTTTTGATTTTTGTGGGCTATCTTATTCTTTTGCCCATCTTTTCATTCCTTTTTCTTTTCTTTTTCCTTTTTTCATGTTTTTGGATTTTTCTAACACAAATGCAATTAAAATTGCATATTTTTGTGTCTTTCATTACCAGCTCAATATTTTTACAAACTTGCATCAATCTGTCGAATTCAGCTGCTTTCTTATTAAAATAAGATGGGAATACGATCAAAATGTCCGTCTCAGACACAGAAATGGATTGGAAATAATGGACAATTTTGGCCATTATCAACATCCTCACATTTAATACTGATCGTCCCCGAGCAGTCAGAGGCAGTGCTCCTAAGAGCATGGACTCTGCATGTTCAATCCATTTGCGTGGCTTCAGAAATTTCATTCTCGTTATATTGGGATAACACAATCAAAATTACAAGTATTAAACTCTCTTGATTGCAGTGTTTAATGAAATGATACTTCTCACTTGGATAGGTATGCAAATCAATCATTATTGTTAATTCTTCTTGAATATATGTATAGAAAATTTTCATTGGTTTAATTCTTGAATTCAAGTATGGCATGATCATTAATCAATCAAAGTAGAGCCTCACTTATAGTAGAATCGGAAATTTCACTCACTCTCAAAGTTGGGCTTTTAAACAATACGCTCATAATCAAATTCAAATAAATTCTCCCATAAGCTTGCAATTAGACCAACTCACCACCTACTCATTTCCTCAAATCAAGATCCCGAGGTCTTATTCAAGGTTATAACGGGGCATACGGTTGTAACATTGGCATGGATGGGAATTATTAGGCTAAAAAGTGACATGAATCCATTCCATTATACCTTGGCATGTTTTTATTTAAAATCTATGATCATCAATAATTCTTTCTTTCTTTTGTTTTTCTTTTCTATTGCATGACATTAGACTTTGTCTAATTTGCTTTGTCAATTGCAATTTATTTCTGTTGAATGTATCTCAACACACATTTTTTTTTGGATCGGTTTAAGAGTACCGATTGATATTTTTGATGATCATAAACTATAATGCCTTGATGGAATTGATTCGTGTACACTTGGGTTTGATTTCTTGGTCTTTTTATAAGGTTGGGAATAATATAGTGGTTTCAAAGAAAAATTAGGCTTAAAGGCTCAACTTGGTTAATCCTAAAGGGAAAATAATTTTGGGTTTGGAATTCAAAAGAAGGCCAAAATTTTGGGTTTTCTAAGTGCCTCGATCATGTACTCGATTTCGGGAATATGGCATGGTCTTGAATCAGTCCCGATTGCAAGTTCTAGTGTCCTTTAATCGAATTGATTTTCACACAACAAAGAAATATTGAGTAAAAATGACTCGGCTCAGATCTCACATGGACGGTTTGATCATGTCACACCCTTATTCTTAAATTTAGCCTTTGAAAAATTCTTGCAAATTATTCAATCAAATTCTCAACATGAAAATTTTGTTTTTCTTCCAAGTGATCATATCATTGGATTTTTATAGCTCAAAACCTCAAGAATTTATATCATGCATATTTTTAATTGTTTTATCCCAATTTAATAGTTTGAAAATTTCATCCTTAGCCTAAATTCAACATGTGAATTTAGGTGATAGATTTATGCTCGTTTTATGCTGGTTATTTTAATTGAAAGCAGTAAAAAGACACTGTGAACATGCAAGCATGTCACAGCTTTATTTTTGGCGTGACAGTCACTTATTCATCTTGGACTGTCACACATCTTTTTCAAAAATATTTGAGAATTCAAGACGAAATTCTCTTTGTGGAAAGCAATAAGTACTGGCTTCCAAAATACATTTCGGACCATCATAATTAGCAGTTTCAAGGTTCGTTTTACAACATACGACCTTAATCAGTGTACTTCACCAATACATTAATTACAGGAGATGCTATACACTTGGGTAAAGTTAGCATTGAAAAGCAGTCAAAAGATCTCCTAAATAAAGTTCCAGTTAGCCCAGTCAAAAGTGAATCTCTACAGATTCAGTCCACCTTCAGCATCCTTCTCTTCTAACCCTGAAAGAAGATCCTGCTCCAGTGGACGAAGTTGGTCAGGCTGCAGGGCACGCAGTAATCACCCTCGTCTGCTTCGCCATTCTCCAGCACTCTTGAGCAGTAAACTCTGGGTCCTTCGTTGCCAAACAGGTCAGGAGTTTCCAGGCTATCAGCCAGCCATGCAAAGACATTGGTCCCCACATATGTCATGACTGATTTATCAGTCACTATCCTGTTTATCATCGCCACCCCCTGTTGGACCTGTTCATTGTCCACCTTGTTGAGCAGCATGTATCCCCTGACAAAGATTGAGGCTTTATGATTGTCCTCAATCCCGTCCTTCAGTAGTTCGCAAGCTTGACCCTTGTCCCCTGCTCCGAATGCTTGCAGAGCTGGAATGAGCTGGAGGTTGAAGTTTCCAGCTTCCTCACACTTTAGCAGGAGTTGCTCTTTCTGCTCTTCGACTCCCTGCTGCCACATCTTCACGATGGTGGTCTCCAGCTCGCACCTTTTGTAGACAATGGGGAGATCTGCCGCATCCCTGAGTTTCTTGCATGCCTCCCTGACAGTGAACACCTTTTTGATGTCGTCCTCTCCGATGCGAGAGAGGATATCCCCCAAGAGTTCCACCGGAAGGTCCTAGCAGCTCAGTTCTTCCTTCTTGATCTTGATTTGGGTCTGCGGGAATGATGCCTCTGGAAAGACATGGAGTAGTAAACAAGTCTGATACCAGTAGTCTCACTCCTTCAGCTAGTTCTAAACATAGGTCGCTGAATGAGAGAGTTGGAACTATTTTTAGCAAATTTTTGATAAACATATTCAAGTTGGAAAATCAACATCCTCACATTTTGAGCTAAGCTCTAATTGTGAGTTAATTGGTTTTTACTTGAATTTATTAGATAATAAGACAGAGTTGAATTTTTAAATCCAACCCTTATTGCAACAAAATAGAGAGAGAGGTGAGAGAAATAAGGATCTGGGGCCCTTTCAAAATTTTTCTTAGACTATAAATAGTCTAACAGGTTTTTGGAGTGGTCAAAGGACCAAAAAGTAAAATTTCAGTTATTAAGCCTACGAAAGAGATTTGGATTTTTATCACTTAAAAAGTGATTTAAATCATGTGAAATAGGTAGCAAGATGATTAATGATGAGGAACAAATGCACATGGCCAATTATGCAATCACTAGCATGTAGTGATGGATCATGGAGAATAAAAATAAAATAAACATGCACATACACAAAAAGGTCATTTTTGGATTTTTATGAGAAGTGTTGACTTGTTTATTTAATAAAATTGGGGGTGTGAGTGGTCCCCATTTGTATTTTGTTTTGGGAAATGGGTGTTAAAGAATGAAACAATATGTTCCATTTGAATATTCCTCATTTAGCCCAAAAATGAGCACAGGTCAAACACTTTAAAAGAAAAGAACGTTCTACCACTTTTTGTCTTTTTAGACATAAATGCCATGCCAAAAGTGTTGGAAAAATTTTGGCATGGTTTCGTCTATACTACCATGTTTCCCATATGTGGAAACATCAACTTTCGAGTTGAGATATCAACTTTCGAGTTGAGTTTGCAATTTGTGGTTAACAGGTACCCGACAAAAACATTTATTGACAAAATATACAAAACACAGTACATGCATAAATGAAAACAAACACAGACAATCCATTCATACCATGATCATGCAAAATTAGCCAATAAATCATGCTTCAAAAACATAGATTCGACAGTACCATCAACATGCATATCCAATCAACATTATCAAATAGCCAGTAAAATAACACAGTGATTGCAAGGGAAAAACAAACCACTGTGTTTTCCATTTTCACAGATTTCACAGAATAGACACAGACAGGACAACATATAAACAGACGATCAAATAGCAACACAATGTACAAAGATAGGATTTTTATGGGTTTTGAACCATATTTTCAAAAATAGACGCATCCCTACACCACAGAAAACTTGAACCCACAACAATGGCAGTTTCGAACAAAAAGCCCTAAAACCCTAGGTTCTGCCTACCCTATTGTATCCTATTTCCGACCACACCCAAACCATTCCGGCCACTTCCCGACCATCTCCCACTCGAAAACGATCACCATTCCCTTCCCCATTACCGATTTCGCAAAAACAATGAAAAACCAACACTGGAATCGCGAAAATGGGAGTGCGAAATCAAAAACAGAGCACTTACCCGACACTCCCAGTAGGATTAGACGAAGAAGATGCCATCTTTACGCACTTTGAACGGAGTTGATCAAGTAAAAGCTTTGGCTCGAGCCCTGGTTTCGCGAGGAAGACGGAGTTCGCGAGAGGGGATTCGGGGAAATATCGAAGTGTTGGAGGGTGAAAGTGAGGGAAAAGGGGGGGAAAGGGAATATAAAAGGGTAGGGGAGTGGCTAATTCGGTCATTTGGAGACCGAACCATCAATTCGGTCTAGACCGAATTGATGTGGTCTCTAAGTGTTTGTGAGAGATTCGGTCTCTTGGGCCAATTCGGTCTGGACCGAATTGGCATAGAGACCGAATTGCAAGGGAAAGCAAACACACTTGCTGCAATGCGATCTTTTGAAGTCAATTCGGTCTTAGACCGAATTGGTTTAGAGGCCGAATTACAGCAAGAAGACTGAATCTGGTTACTTAGGAAAATTACTAAGGGATACTTTTGTGAGGCAATTCGGTCTATATGGGCAATTCGGTCTAGACCGAATTGCCTTATAGATCGAATTGCTCACTTGCATAAATAAAACTAAGGAATCACAAATGCCTTTTGTAGATCAATTCGATCTATTCAAAATTAATTCGGTCTAGACCGAATTGCTATAGATCAAATTACTACTTGGCCAAATTTACACAAGGATGGAGGATGTGTCTTGGGGAAGCCAATTCGGTCTCTAGGGCCAATTCGGTCTAGACCGAATTGGCTTGGAGATCGAATTGGTTAAAAATTTCCAAGGCATCCTCCAATGCGATCTGTTTCAAACAATTCGATGTAGACCGAATTGAATTGAGATACAAAATAGATTGCATTCAACACTTAGAAAAATTTTGAAATGTTTAAAAATTTCAATTTTCTGAAATTATGGATTTTCTTAAAAATTAACACACTGAAAGCACACATTAAAACAGAAATATTGCTCTATGATAACTTGCTTGCATAAATTAGGTTGGATTAACACCCTCATTTTATGGAGTTATTCCGGATTTTAAATTTCTCTAGATTCTGAAATTACTTTCCATTAAATTTGGTATTAATCCAACCGGGAACCTGGTTTTCAAGGCTTTATCATTCTTTTTGTTGGTTCCATGAATTCCTGCAAGGCAAACATAAGAAAAATTATTAGATTTTCTCCAAATATCAACATCCTCACATTTAGAGTCTTAGTACTCTAAATGTTTAGTTCATTTTTGGATACTTATCGTTCGAGACGAATAAACACATAATAAATAATTATATAGATGTATAGATATAAATATTTATTGAGCATAGGCCGGCTCTGATGTCATTTGAACTTCCTTTCCGGGGTCGAGCTGCCCTAGATACTCCTTCAACCTATGTCCATTCACCACCAGCTCTCCTTTGTCAGTTCGAATCCTGACAGCTCCACTTTCAAACACGTGCACCACTTCGTATGGCCCTTCCCATCTAGATTTAAGCTTTCCGGGGAACATCTTTAACCTAGAATTAAATAACAACACATTTTGGCCAACATAGAAGTGTTTAGACTTTATGCGACGATCGTTTAACTTCTGGGTCCGCTCTTTGTAAATCCTCGAGCTTTCATAAGCTTGCGTACGTAATTCCTCAATTTCATTGAGGTCCAACTTGCGTTTACTCTGAGCAACTCGTGGGTCAAAATTAAGCGTTTTTACGGCCCAGTAAGCCTTGTGCTCTAGTTCTACAGGTAAATGACAGGCTTTTCCAAAGATAAGCCTGTATGGGGACATCCCAATGGGAGTCTTGAATGCAGTGCGGTATGCCCATAGAGCATCATTGAGTCTACGTGACCAGTCTTTGCGGGTTAACCCCACAGTGGCTTCGAGTATGTGTTTGATTTCGCGGTTAGATACCTCGACTTGGCCACTGGTTTGAGGGTGATAAGGCGTGCCGATCTTGTGGAGAATCCCACTTCTGCTCATGAGATTTGCAAAAGCTTTGTTGACAAAGTGGGTTCCTCCATCAGATATGATTACCCTAGGTACACCAAATCTATTGAAAATGTTATTTTTCAAAAATTTGATGACTTGGTGACCATCGTTGGTTGGCAGCGCAACCGCCTCGACCCACTTGGACACGTAATCGACAGCTACCAAGATGTAATGATTCCCATCAGATGTCGGAAATGGTCCCATGAAGTCAATACCCCATACATCGAAAATCTCAAGGATGAGAATTCCTTTTTGAGGCATTTCATCCCTCTTGGAGATATTCCCTAGTCTTTGGCATCTGTCACAAGCCTTAACAAACGCTTTGCAGTCCTCGTAAATGGTGGGCCAATAGAAACCACATTCGAGTACCTTGTGAGCTGTTCGAGTGGGGCCATGGTGACCTCCATATTCCGATTCATGACATTTTTTAGCGATTTGATAAGCCTCGTGCTCAGTTACACAACGTCTAATAATTGAATCTGCACAATTTAAAGAGATAAGGATCTTCCCAGAAGTAGTTGACTACATCTTGGTTGAACCTTGCTTTTTGCTTCTTACTCTGGAATGGTGGAGTTATTCCACATGCTAGAAAATTAGCAATGTCGGAAAACCATGGACAAGCTTGATCATGAAGATGCAAGGCAAGCAGTTGCGCATCCGGAAAATTTTCATTGACGGCTATTTCATTTTTATCATTTTCTATTCGAGACAAATGGTCAGCAGCACCATTGTCTTTGCCTTTTCTATCTTTTATTATGATGTCAAATTCTTGCAACAAGAGTACCCACCTGATTAATCGAGGTTTGGCGTCTTGTTTGCTAAACAAGTCTCTCAGTGCAGAGTGATCGGTGTATACTATGGTTTTCGTACCAATGAGGTATTGTCTGAATTTATCAAACGCAAAAACCACAACATACATCTCTTTCTCCGTGGTGGTGTAATTGACTTGGGCTTCAGTCAGGGCATGGCTGGCGTAATGAATTACGCAATGCCTTCCTTCTTTATGTTGCCCAAGAACTGCACCCACGGCGAGATCACTTGCATCGCACATGACCTCGAAAGGCATTGACCAATCGGGTGGTTGTACTATTGGAGCAGAAATCAACATCTTCTTGAGCGTGTCAAAGGCTTGAACACACGCTTCACTTATTACGAAAGAATTTTCTTTACAAAGCAAATTAGTGAGCGGCTTGGCAATTTTAGAAAAATCTTTAATGAATCTCCGGTAAAAACCGGCATGCCCTAAGAAACTCCTAACTGCTTTTATTGAGTTTGGTAATGGAAGGTTGGATATGACTGAGACTTTGGCTCTATCGACTTCGATGCCTGCGCGCGAGATGCGGTGACCCAACACTATTCCTTCGGTGACCATGAAATGGCACTTCTCCCAGTTCAAAACTAGGTTAGTGTCCTCGCATCTTTTTAAAATTTTTGCAAGATTTGTCAAACATTCATCAAAAGTATCTCCATACACAGAGAAGTCATCCATGAAAACTTCAATGCATTTTTCGATAAATTCTGAGAAAATAGACATCATGCATCGCTGAAAAGTGGCAGGCGCATTGCAAAGTCCAAAAGGCATGCGCCTGTACGCAAAAGTTCCATATGGGCACGTGAAAGTGGTCTTATCGTGATCTTCACTAGCTATTACAATCTGATTGTAACCAGAGTACCCATCCAAAAAGCAGTAGTACTCCCTCCCGGCCAACCTCTCCAGCATCTGGTCAATGAATGGCAAGGGAAAATGATCCTTCCGCGTAGCGGTGTTAAGCTTCCGGTAGTCGATGCAGACTCTCCAACCGGTTACTGGACGTGTCGCCACTTCTTCTCCTTGCTCATTAGTCGTTATGCACACCCCCCCACGCTTGGGTACTACCTGCACTGGGCTAACCCATTTGCTGTCAGATATAGGATAGATGATACCAGCATCTAAGAGCTTGATAACTTCTTTCCTTACCACTTCTTGCATATGGGGGTTCAGACGCCTTTCTGGTTGCCTTGAGGGCTTGTACTCCTCTTCCATTAAAATTATGTGCATGCAAACAGAGGGGCTTATTCCTTTTATATCAGAAATGGTCCATCCAATTGCATGTACATATTTCTTTAGAATGTCTACCAGAGCTTTTTCTTGTTCTTGTGTCAGCTTGGCTGACACAATTACCGGTAATCTTTTATGTTCAGCGAGAAAGACGTACTTAAGATGGTCCGGAAGTATTTTAAGTTCAAGCTCTGGCGGGCATTCAACGGAAGGTAGTAATTTGCGAGAATTGGTTGGGGGTGAGAGATCAGATTTACATTCAGGACCCTGTGTCAGTACAGGGTCCACTTCCTCTTCCGTGGTGCTCTCTTCCTCCTCCGGAGTGAATTCAACACCGTCAAACTCTTCAAGATCCCCTGTGATAGGGTCTTTGAAGTGAACAGCGTTGCAGCTTCTTTGTTGCTCAGCACCTCCAGGCGTCAGTACCTGTTTTGAAATTTTGTCCGTCATCACAGTCATAGAGTCTATGCTCTCGTCCTCACACCTACTTTCTATTACATAAAACATGGAACAAGATCCCTCATCCGGGAATTTCTGCAGCTCCTCCATGTCAAAAGAGAATTCTCGATTGTCCACCCTCAATGTGACTCTTCCAGATGTGGCGTCAATCAGTGCACCGCCAGCGGCCAAAAACGGGCGTCCCAGGATAAGTGGCATTTCAGAGTCCTCTTCGATGTCAAGGATGATGAAGTCAACCGGGAAAAGAACTTGGCCGGTTTTGACCACCACATCCTTGAGGATTCCTACGGGCTTAGTGATTGATCTGTCTGCCAGTTGCAGTTTCATCTTGACCGGTTCAATCTCTCCAAGCCTTAGGCGAATTGCCATGGCTAGAGGCATCACGTTGATGCTGGATCCTAGATCACATAGCCCCATGCTCACTTTGGCCTTTCCAATCTGTACTGGTAGCGTGCAACACCCAGGGTCCTCTTTCTTTTCGGGTAGCTTCCTTTGAACTATGGCACTACATGCGCTGTTGAGAATGATCACCTCCTCCTGCTCTACCTGCCTTTTCCCTGAAATCAATTCTTTCAAGAACTTAGCATAGGTGGGCATTTCTGAAATCATTTCCACGAGAGGAATGGTTATCTCTACAGACTTTAACCGTTCTAGAAATTTCTTGAATTTAAGGTCATGTTCCTTATTTTTAAGACGTGTAGGGTACGGCACCCTTGGCATGTACTTATTATTATTTATTTTTGGTGGTAAAGAGAAGGAAGTTGTACCTTCACCCATACCCTCTTCAGCTTCATTTGCAGCTTCAGCCTGCGAGTTAGCTGTATCTGATTTATCCTTTACCAGCTCAACACTTTCATCTCCTTCAACCTTTTCCTTTTCCTTTTCCACCTCCAATGAGACCTTTACTTTCATAGCTTTCTTCTTTGCAGATCCAACATTTCCCTTCAGAGTCTTGCCTCCCCGCAATGTGATTGCCTTACATTGCGGGTTGGCTTCAGTGCTGCTCGGCAGTGTTCCTTTCCCTCTGTTCTGCAATTCCTTAGCCAACTGGGTGACCTGCGTCTCCACATTTTTGATTGATGACTGCAACTGCTGGTTTATCTCCCTTTGATTGGAAATAAACTCGGTCATCAAATTCTCCAGGCGATAAGGTGGCTTTTGGTTGTATTGCTGATTCTGATCAGGTTGGGATTGGAAGTTTTGGAAGTGCTGGCCTTGGTTTTGATTGGGCCTCTGTTGGATATGGGGTTGAAAGTTCTGGTTCTGGTTCTGGAAGTTCTGAACTCTCTGCTGAATGAATCCTTGATTCTGAGGTCTGAAGTTCTGCTGAAGGTTCTGGTTTGCAAACTGGTTAGGCTGGTTTGGCTGTGTCAACAAATGCGCATTGAGTGCATTGTTGTTGGAATAGGAGAGGTTGGGGTGGCGGTTCTGGTAGTTCCCTGAATAATTGCAGCTTTCGGTAGCTAGTTGTTGGCATGTGTCAGTTGGATGTGGTCCCTGACATAGCCCACAAATTGCTCCCGATTGCTGTGCTTGCACTTGGCCAGATGAGGCTCCTGCCTGAGAAGTTTCTGTTCCCCTTCCTTTCTCCTGTCCTAGCTGTATCGCAGCTACATGTTCCTGTAATTTTTCGAAATCTGTTTTTCCTTCACTTACAGCAAAAACTTTTCTAGGAGGGTCTGCCTTCTTGTCACTACTGTTCAACACAGATCTGTTGACAAACATTGTCTCAATCTTTTCCCAGGCTTGATCCATGGGCAAATGGAGTAAATGTCTTCCACCTGCAGCGTCCAACATCGTTCTCCATGGATGGGTGAGTCCTCCATAGAATTTCCTCAGTTGCTCCCACGGTTGGTATCCGTGTTGGGGGCATCGCCTCAAAAGGCTGGCGAATCTTTCCTTTGCGTCATACAATGACTCGTCCGGCTTCATCTTGAACTCTCCAATTTTCTCTCGTCCCTCTTCTATCTTAGATTCAGGAAAATACTTTAACAGAAAACTCCTCACCAAATCTGCCCAGGTACTCCTCTGATTTATGGGCAATGATTTATACCAATCCCTGGCACCACTAAACAAAGAAAAGGGAAACAACATTAGTCTTATGGCATCAGGTGAGACTCCCTGATTTTTGATTGTGTCGCAGAGCTCCAGGAAGGTTTGGAGATGATAATGGGGGATCCTCATGATTTGCACCGCAAAATTGGTTGTTCTGTACCAAGTTAATGAGTGCCGGTTTGAGCTCAAAATTGCGTGCAGGGAATTGTGCTCTCCCAGGCCTATCCAAATAGGGCTCCACAATGGGCTGCATAAAATCAGCTGTTGCTTGCTGCTGTTGATTTCCTTGCTCTGCTTGGTTTTGATACTGCTGGTGGTAGTTGGGATTCTATTGAAAAATATTATCGGGATCATGAGGGTTGTTTTGGAATTGGTCCTGATTGAAGGCTTGATTCTGGTATTGCTGGTTTGGCATATTTTGGTTTTGTTGGTTATATTGGTTAGGGGGTGGTGGTTGTTGGTGGAACTGCTGATACTGTTGCTGATTTGGATTAGGTAGATCTTCCTCCTCGTTTGCACGATTCGGGTGTTCTACCATACCCCCATCAGCTCCATTACCAGGATTATTGGGTGGTTGGTCTAATGGCAAGATCGGGTAGATGTCTTGGTTCTCTGCCATATCGGATATTTCACTGCTTGTGGTTTCGGGTGAGGTACGAGTCCGGGCTTCCTGCTCTTTCCTTCGTCTGGCTTGCGCCCTCAGTTGGCGAGCGGTCCTTTCTATTTCTAGATCGAACGGTAGCTCAGGCAATGTGGCCTTTCTCCTTTGCATAAGCAGTTTATATCAAGACTTGACAACACCTGCACAACCCCCAGGTTAGTAATGGTTCAAGAATATATACAGAAACTATCTATGAGTAAATCAGGAGTGTAGTTCTCTTAATAAATGACGCTGCAACCTCCCCGGCAACGGCGCCATGAAACTTTTGACAATTTCCTACACGAGTTTTTCTAAAATATCCCAAGTTAAATTTATTAAAAGAAAAGAGTTATGATTCGTGGGAAAGGGGTTTAAGGATATATTTCGCTTTTCATTACTCATGTGGGGTACTCTGATTTCAAACGGCGCTGTGGTCCTCCTCGGCATGAAACTTTTGACAACTTTCATGGTGCAGCCGGGATAGATAGTTCAATCTTGACCTTCAGTCTGTCACACATGAAAATCCCCGGCAATTGGCATCATGAAACTTATCATAGTTTCATGTCATAAAGATCCTTGCCATGAAACTTTTAACACATTCCCACTATATGAGTATTTTCTGAAAAATCATAATCCTGGTTTTCAATTTTATCCAGTGAAACCAATTTATGAAGATGGAGTTGGGATTAGGGATATATTATAGGTTGTCACGTTTTTATTAATCGTGTTAAGAAACTGTGCCCCCGAAAGCGCACGGTGTCAAAAATTGCAGTAATTTATAGTAAGACCGGATCGTTCACTGGAGGATGTGCGATAGAAGCAGGGCCCACGTCGTTTACTAAGATTTTCCACTCGGTTACTCGATTCAAGTTTTGCAAAGCTTACTAACAACTATTTGACAATAATTTAAACTAGACTATGGAAGCAATTAAAATATTATTCTAGAAAGCGATTAAATCTATTCTAAGAAAGCGATAAGAATTATGCTAGGAAAGCAGGTAAAATTATTCTACGAAAGCGGATTTAAAATATGACAGAAGGGACAGGGAGAAAATAATAAAGATTGGACAAGATTCAGATGAAATACAATTAAACTTCCATTTTAATACACAGATCTTTGTTTGGGGTAATTCGTCAGTTAGCTAACTCTCATGCTTTCTGCACCATGTTCCCTTTAACAGATAGGTACTTACAGTGAGAATTTACATGCTCTTAAGACCTCAATTTCTAAGATACCACAGATTAATAACTCCCCTTGCAATGCCTTGCAAGAGTATGTTAGTCATATGTGGTGGACAAGCAACACCTAACATATCATTAGTTGATATGCCAAGTACTCCTATCGTCCCCCTTGTCACACCCAAAGTCCAAATCTAACCCCGAACTAATCCATAACTCTTAAACCTTACAACCGGCAGACACATCTCTAATTCTTCCGAGTGACCTCTATGAAAGCATTTTAAAGAAAGCGGTAAAGAAAGCATTTAAAAACCTATCACTCGGAAGTCTTAAAAGATCATCACAATACGTTAGTATAAAAGAGCCCCTGGTCTTGGTGACCAGATGCAGATTTAGAGCTTCCCAAATATCAGTAAGCCACAGGGCTTATAACATTCGGTTATTTATGAGATACAGACATGAGTGGAACAGGCCTATCAAGGTTTATTCCAAATGTACTCACTCAAGACTCAATTTTAGGCTTTGGCGGGAGAAGATAGTAGTTGAAAGAATACTCAACCTTACCTTAGAAATTAACCAAGGCCTATATGTTGTTCCTCTAATATTAATTATCACATCTTATCCGAATCCAAGTGGACACTGATTCGATGCAATACTTAATAGAAGATTTCCAACACACAGTAATTTTGAGAAGCAAATAGATATTTGAAAATCATTCCCTAAACAGGTAATAAACTCTCAATTTAAACACATATCCTTTCAGTCTAGGTGAGACCTAATCGCTGACTCTGCTTCTAAGTTCTCAAAATCAACCCCAAGTAGAATATGAATTAGTCATAACTGTGAAATTATCCCTTACTCAGATCCGGATTTTATAAAGTGATTTTTGTGGAAATTTATTGTGCAGCATCTGATTTAAATCAAGACTTCTATGTCCAAGGAGAAGGATCTCCAAAATATTATAGACCACACTATCTACATAATAATATCATACATACATGTATATGAGAAGTAAAATAAATTGCCCCAAAATATATGGTGGGGTTAGACAGAATTTGATACACAAAGATGGATTAGCCTGAGATAAGAAGAAGTTGGCTAAAGAGATTGCCAGAAATAATTGGGGTTATTCGGACTGCAAACATCTGCTATCCGGTTCCCAAATATTCCAGATGGAATGATTTTTAGATAGTAGAATGCCTTAAATGACAGTTGTCGCCGTCATCTTAGACTTCACTATCTGTGAATTTGGATGAAAACCTACATGTTCTATTACTGTAATATTATTAGATAACATTGGCATATATTATCTATCATTACTACAACTCTAGATTCAGGTTTGAAATTAAGATAAAGAAAAGAAAACTGTATCCGGATAGGAGTCAGCTGAGCAGCTGTTATAATCCCGGATGGACGAACCGCCAAGGCTTCCACCGACCACTATCCGAACCATGCAAAATAACAACTAGTAATTAATACTCAGAATACGAGCTAGTTATCCGTGTGGGAATACCCGCCAACATTAGTCTGATATATTTCTTACTAGTTGTTCATACACACAATGAAAGAGAAAATAGACAAAATTAAGAAAATGTTTTTGATATTGTGTCAGTGTTAATCACACAATAATTAAGACACTAATGGATTGAGATGTGTAATGGATAAAGTTAGATGTAATGGGCCTAGGCCCAATACATCCATGCAACTTACACAACTCTTGAAATAAAATATTTTTAGAGTTTTAAAATAGAAGTAGGAAAGCAATTCGGTCTATTGGGCAAAATGCAAAAGAGACCGAATTGAGGATGCATGAGGTATGAAGTAACACCATACCGAATTAATCCTTGTAAAGTCATGAAGCATCCTCTAATTCGAATTGTCAAGCAATTCGGTCTAAACCGAATTGGACAATTCGAATTGATGAAGTCATTCCCTCACTCAAATTTGGCTAAGGCATTTACCCCAAAAGAGGGTAATTCGAACTGTCAATTGAATTCGGTTTAGACCGAATTCGGACAATTCGAATTGGTGAGACAGAGAAAATAAACTAAGGCATGAGGGGATGGAATGCATACAATATAGGCTCCAAAGCCAATTCGGTCTATAAGGGTAATTCGGTCTAAACCGACTTACCTAGACCGAATTACTTAGAAGCCACATGAAAACAACACTTTTTGCTAAGCAATTCGGTCTCATGGGCAATTCGGTATAGACCGAATTGCCTAGATCGAATTGCATCTAAATTTTTAAGTAAAGCATTCAACAAGTATTTTTGCCATGCAATTCCATTCTCATGAGCAATTCGGTCTAGACTGAATTGCCTCAAATCGAATTGCATGTCTTTTCTCTCATAAGTGCAGGTTCGGTTTACATTGTGTGGTTCATGATGGATAAGATTTACCAAATCCTTCATTTCACATCAATGACACCTCACAGCCACACTAATGAGTGTTTTTAAGGAAAATAGACCTAGGTACGTGACTAGCAGGTATTGGCATGAAACAAACCTTAAAACTACAAACAAGCAATCAAAGATCAAGAACTTAAACATCTACTGAACAAATAAGAACACATGCTTAAAAATAAGAACACCTACATTATCTAAGGCAACAATAAGCTAACGAAAGAGACTAAAACAGCAACCGACTAGCAGGAAAATAAATTCTAACAAGCCTAAGATTGTCTAAAACCTAAAAGCACTTATTTGAATCTCTAAGGGGTAAAATCAAGCCAAAAACCCACTAGCATACATTTATTGAGAATGTAAGTCAACTAGGACATAATAAATGTAACCTAGTTGAAACAAACAAACATTCTATCATTTATTGCTAAGGAAAGCATTAAATAAATGCCAAACATTTGAAATGAAAACTCATTTCTGGATTCTTTCTTGTATTGACACTTGAAATCAGTAAGTAACCCTAAAACCATTCATTGGCTTGAAGGTAGGGTTCATTTTAACTACAAAGCATTTAAAGTTTATGGAAATGGCTACACTAAGGGTGGTAACAAGCTTCTATGAAAAATAAACTAAGCTCAAAAGCAATAAGACTACATTACAAGCATGAAAATAAACTAATTAAACTACACTACCCACCTAACCCTTAAGGGGTGAAGAACCTTCTGCTCCTCCTTTTTGTCTCCCAGCAAACTGTCCAAGTGTGTAAGGATTGGAATTTCTTTTTGTGTGGAGGAAGGTCAGCTTTTATACTTCTTCTCGAAACCCTAGGCCCATCATGCATTTCTCACGTGCTTCACAGCTGCAATTTTGAATGTGATTCGGTCTCCTCATGTAATTCGGTTTAGATCGAATTGATGCAATTCGAATTGCATGAGGTCTTCCTTCTTGATATTGAGCTGGAATGTGGTATTTATCCATCAATTCGGTCTATGGGTAGACCGAATTGGCCTTGTCGAATTGAAGATGGCTCCTGCTTGGCTTCTTTGCTTTAAGGCAATTCGATCTATGCAATCAATTCGGCCTAGACCGAATTGCAATAGATCGAACTCCTTCTTTTCTGTTTTGCTCAAAGTCTTCTTCTTTCCATAGTGCAATTCGGTCTAGGGGTCAATTCGGTTTAGGCCGAATTGGTTGCTCTTCTCTTCTTCAACACTTCTCTTTTTCTTCTTCTCTTCAGCAATTCGGTCTAATGAGCAATTCGGTTTAGGTCGAATTGCGTATAGACCGAATTGGTCTTCAACACTTAACCAAAATTTCAATTTGTGGGATTTTCATTTGTTTTCCCATCTTTTTTATTTTTGTGGGCTATCATATTCTTTTGCCCATCTTTTCATTCCTTTTTCTTTTCTTTTTCATTTTTTCATGTTTTTGGATTTTTCTAACACAAATGCAATTAAAATTGCATATTTTTTTGTCTTTCATTACCAGCTCAATATTTTTACAAACTTGCATCAATCTGTCGAATTCAGCTGCTTTCTTATTAAAATAAGATAGGAATACGATCAAAATGTCCGTCTCAGACACGGAAATGGATTGGAAATAATGGACAATTTTGGCCATTATCATATTTAATTCAGCGACATGGCATAAATGACTTAGCAACAGAGTCAATCCAATTCCACGACTCGGCTTATGCAATTTAACGACATTATTATATCGCAACATAGGTTATACAATTCAGCGACATGGCATATTCAACTCAGCGAGGGAGCCAATCTAATTCAGCGACACGACATACGCAATTCAGTGACATTATTGTATTCATTCAGCAACACAATTTTATACATTTCAGTGACATAGTTGTATGCATTTTAAACACATCTCAGCGACGAAGCCCACACAATTAAGCGACATGACATATGTAATTAAGCGACAATGCATATACAATTCAGCGACTTGCAAATGTGTATTTTCAGCGACTTCATATAGTCTATTTCAGCGACATACTATAATATCTCAGTGACATGTTATGCATATCTCAGCGGCATAATATAGTATATTCAGCGATTTTGGTAAATGAAGAAATCATTATACATTTTTATTGATAATTTTACCCTTTTTTAATTTATAGCCGTTAGATTTAATTCAATGGCTAGGATTGAAGTCTGTACCGTACTTTCAATTTTTTTATCCGCACCATAACCGTTCCCAATAAGCGGTGGTATGCGTGTCTTTAATATAGAAACTGTCCAGACAAAAGTTTCAAAAAAGCCATTTCCAATGGCTTCCAATGCTTTTATTGTCTTCGAAATATAAATATACATTCCCATTCGATGCTATCAATTATTACCACCAAATTGGCTCACCAAAAAAAAAAAAAAATTATTACCACCAAATACTTCCCATGTATAAAAACTGGAAAAAAGGACAAATAGGCTCATTTTCTTTTCCAAAAATTCAAATCAGTCTTTTTTTATATTTTATTACCAAAATAGTCCTCTATAAATGCTAATTATGTCTAAATCAGTCCCTTATTCACTAATTATACTCTAATTGCCGATGTGGTAATGGTTTTAATTTAAACCTGACACGTGGGCATAATATTAGTCCTTTTTCTTTTATCTTTTGTCAATTCAGTCCTAAATTTTTTTTTGTTCTATTTAGTCCTCTACCCAAATCGGTCATTTTTATATTAATTGGCCTCCAACCTTTCAAATTATTTCATTTTAGGCCCAGAACCTTAATTTTTTTATTATTACTAATTCATTAATCAAATAAATGCCCAACATACTTCCATAAATAAAATTAAACACCAAATCTCATACATTGGGTTTGACTGCTTTGTTATCGGGTCTTCCAAGTACTGGAATTATACGGACTCTCTCTAACCACCCGACCGCAACCGATGGTTCATTGGTTTTGGTTTCCTTTAGCAACAATCAACACAATCTTACTTTGCGTACTACCTTAGGATGTATCAATGTTTGAGTAAATGATTTAACTTGAATTTTTGGAAGGTTGTGGATACAGGAAGTCTTGGTTTTATTGAAAAAATATTATTAAAATATTAAAAAAATAGCATGAATTTTATTGTCCCCAAAGTATGATTGTGCTGATTGTTGCTGAAGGAAACCAGAACCAATGAACCATCGGTTACGGTCGGGTGGTTAGAGAGAGCCCGTAAAATCCGGAACTTGGAAGACCCGGTAACAAGGCTGTCAAACCCAATGTATGAGGTTTGGTATTTAATTTTATTTACGGAAGTATGTTGGACATTTATTTGATAAATGGATTAGTAATAATAAAAAATTTAAGGTTTTAGGCCTAAAATGAAATAAATTGAAAGGTTAGAGGCCAATTAATATAAAAATGAGTGATTGGGGTAGAGGACTAAATAGAACAAAACAAAAGTTTAGGACTGAATTGACAAAAGATAAAAGAAAAATGACTAATATTATGCACACGTGTCAGGTTTAAATTAAAACCCTTGCCACGTCAGCAATTAGAGTATAATTAGTGAACAAGGGACTGATTTGGATATAATTAGCATTTGTAGAGGACTGTTTTGATAATAAAATAGAAAAATGACTGATTTGGATTTTTGGAAAAGAAAATGGACCTATTTGTCCTTTTTTTCCAATAAAAACACATAAACAAGTACTCATGATTTTGTAGCAATTAATTCATATGAGCTTTTGTAGGAAGTCCACATGGTTATATTTATTCAACCACTTTTTATCTCAATTTTCTTCAATTCAACAATATATCAACCACTCTCATTCAAGTTTGTTTGTAACTCATGATTATTTATTTATTTATTTCTTTAAAGATTTCAGAACAGAAAACCTAAAAAATTACTCCCTCCGTCCCAGGCAAGATGTCTGGTTTGACTTTTTGGCACTGTTCATTGTTTAACTTTGACTCAACATTATTACAAGTATATATTTGAAAAAAAATAGACGAGTTGGGTTTTGTTAGAATCGTATAATCATGTAGTTTTATACTATATATTTTACATAATTTTTTGTTATACATATTTTGAGATATTAACGATTGAAAAAGTACATTGGATTGTGTGCAGAAATGAAACAGGACATCTTAAATGGGACAGAGGGAGTATTTGATAAAGTGGCACAATTATTTGGAATTGAATTGGGTGATGAATCATCATATGCTAAATGTAATATATATAGTAAAATTAGATTATTGTAGTTATTTGAGATAAGTAATAGAAGTGTCAATGTAGGCCGAGCCCGTTGGGCCGGCCCGCCCCGCAAGACAAAATATGTGGGGCGGGCTTATGAATTTAAGGCCCGTTTAGATGCGGGCCTAAACGGGCTTAGCCCGCGGCGGGGCGGGCTTTTGCGGGTTAGGCCCGCGACGGGGTGGGCCGGCCCGCGGGCTTTGCCCAGATTTTTTTTATACATTTTATTAGATTTTGAATATTGATTAATTTATTTGGTAAATTATTTAATATCCAACATTAACTCATTAAGTCATCAAACATAAATCATAATTAATTTTGGTTACACATTAATTTTCAAATTGTTATACAAATAGTCAATAATTCTAATATTTCTCTGCTTCTTTATTATTCATATTAGTTTTTTTAAGTATAAATTCCTTTTTATTTTATTTATTAAAAATTATGAATACTAAATTGTTATAGTTTTGATTGTTAATTATCTTACTTTTAAAAATAAAATCATTGCTAAAATAGATTATCGGTAAAGCCAGAAAATAATATATCACGATTCTTCGTGCCTAAAAGGTTAGTTCAAGGGCTTTGTAACCTCCTAAAGACTTCGACCGTTACACAATATTTTTATCAACCCAGTCATTAATTATAATTTTTTTGTATTGTCCAATACTATATTTTTAAAATATAATACACCCATTTAATATTACAAATTAGAATAAATTCAGTTTTAAAGAATTATCAACAAACATACTATTAAAGTAAATAATTATGCCAAAAAATACACACTTAAACTATTTATAATTTTAATATCATTTATAAATTTTTATATCTTATTTTTAGTTTATACAATAAAAAGTATTCACAATTTTAAGTTTTTTACACTAAAAAATAAATTTAATAATATTTTTCGAAAAAGTCCGCGGGCCGGCCCGCAAAACCCGTAGCCCGCGTGTGGGGCGGGTCGGGCCTAGGCATTTTGAGCCCGCCCGGTTCAAGCCTGCAAAAATGCGGGGGCCGCGCGGGCCGGCCCGTTTCGCCCCGCGGGCCCGTTTCGACACCTCTAATAAGTAAGTAGAGTTAATTATTTTAAATTTTGTTTCCATTTATATATTATATTAATTGCTTAGTTTATACATACAAACATATGATATTTTTATATAAAATGAATCAAATGTATATACTCAATTCACCAAAAAAAATGTATATACTCAAATATTGGATTTTGAAATCCAATATAGGAACCGGATCGAAATTATCCCGTCAAATAAATTACTTCCTCCATCTCACTACTTTTGTTACGGACCCCCACCCAGCACGTATGCCGATACACATTTTTAACGGTTAATAACTTAAATTGTGTACAACGAAAAGTTATAAAAGGTTAATTGTCCAAAACTACAAGATTAGACGAATCTAACAAGATCTCACTTGGCTATGTTTTTTCTTACATAGCTATGATAAAAATTCGAATCAAAGTTGAACAGTGAATAGTGCCAAAAAACCATCCGTAACAAATATACTGAGACGGAGGTAGTAATTAATTAGACCGATAAATATTTCTTCCGAACTTTGTTATGCCAAAGAAAAAAAAAATCAACAAACTACTCTCGCTATTCAATAACTAGGAGTTTATGTATGTGTACTAATATTGTACAAAAGAAATATTGTAAGGAAACAAACATTTTAGACATATTGCATAATACTTCTAACAAATTAAGCTACTCTCTCTATTCAATAAATATTTTTACTCACTCAAATATTTCTAAAATGTCTACCAACAGCAGTTGGCTTGAGTGGATGGGGTTCTAGTCGCTTAGTCTTGGGTCTAATGTGGTCTGGAGATACTCAGCTTCACCAAAAAAAAAAAATATTTCTAAAATGTCTAATTATAAGGAATGGAGGGAGTAGTACAATATTTGGAGGTGATAATATGCTGAAAAGTTCCAACTTTTATATAAGCCACAAATTGAAAAGTTGTATTGTACCCTGTACAAATAACCAAAAACATTTAAGTATTAAGCAAGTTTCGTAACACAAAGGCCTTTAATGTTACCTTTGTATAATAATAACAAAACGGCTATTGTTTAAAACCTTCTTAAGACATACAACAAATCCTATTAAAGCCTACAACAAAAGTACCACATACCATCTAATAATTAAAATTCATTGGGCTCAATTTAGTTCGATATGTATCTAAAGAGAGCTCGAGCTGGAAATTTAGTTGACAATTGAGCTCGAACAATCATCACAGTCATCATAACTCATTATCTTAAGACAAGTCGAGTTTTTTATTATAAAACGAGATTAAAGTCCGTCTCACTCAATAAACAAACTAGTTGAGATTAAATATGACCACTTATTAAGCTCATTTCCACATCTCTAAACACGTACAACCCAATAAATCCTAAATTTGCTCCAAAGTTCACAATGCAACAATGAGCAATAAAGAATACCAACCACCACCCAGGAATAGTCACTTTCTCAACAGAAGCTAAAAATCTTTTTGCAACTTTTAGTAAGGTAATAAATAATTTCCAGCTAGACTTGGGAAGGATTTTTAAGAGTTCACAGAGATGTGCAGAAGAAGAGATAGGGGACCATGTTTTCTTTTAATATTCAAGTACCATATCTTGGCAGTATCCATGGCAGTTCCTTGTTGAATAGTTCAACAATGCCATCTCATCAGAGCTCATTTTCCAGGCCACAAGCAACTCACATACTACTACTAAAGTATGCCAATTTCAGTCATCGCGCTAAGCAAAGACAGACAGCACCACCGGAGCATGTCGAGTGTTGCCTAAAACGTTCATGGTTAGTTATCGGGGAACTTATGCATAAATGCAGTGGGAATAAGCTAAGCATCAGGAAAAGCTACACCAAACAGGCCGGGGATAAAGAACAATAAATGCCTAAAAGAAATGGACACAAGGGAGTCCTAATTAAAGGCAAATATTACTACTTAGGGTGAGTAGAGATTCAATCTTGTCCTAATTAAAGATACATTTCATTACTCGGAAACAAAAAGATTGAATCTTGAAATGAACATGGAGCTAGCTAGCTACCGTTCCATCTGCAGTATTGGATTATCTCTAACTCTCTCGGTATCCTACTTGTTTTGGGAAAGTGACCTTCATCCCAAATGTTCCCGGAAGGCTAGCAGAGATGGGGATGTGAAGGATGTGTCACTTTAGCAATTCCTTTCAAAGAATTTAAGTTTTGAATGAGAAGGGAAGAGCAAATGCTAACAATCAATAAGTTGCTAATGTAGTATCTTTTCCACCTCACATGAATAATTGACCATTACCATACAAAGGAAACAACCACCTAATTGTTCCTCCACACCCCTTTGCAATTTAAAGAGCAATAAACAGCTAAGATCAGTGTCAGCACAGCCATGGCTTGTTCAGAATAAACATTACCACCTGACCTTCATCCAGCTTGGAATGCCTAAGGCCTACAAGCCTATAGCCTACTGCATTATTATCCCATAACAAACAAATATACTTAATGAAGACTTCTTTCATTATAAGCATCAATTCTAAGAAGTGGGAATTTATCAAACATCAGCCTTGCATACAGAAATAGTAACAGGATACGAGTCTAACAACTGGAAATACAAAATGGTGATTGGAATAAAGTTGAGCTCTACTTGCTCACAGACAGGACTTAAAGAAACCAAAGCTTGAAAGCAGTAAATAGAACAGCAGACTGGAATGAGATAACCTGAAACTGAAAGATCTCAGGGGTATTGGCCTTGTGCATGCTGCTGTGGATTGTGGTCGAGTAAAACTCACTTTGAAAACCTTCTCAAGTTGATGACTTTTCTAGGATGGAAATTGAAAGCCCTGCAGGAGGTCAGTGCAGATTTAAAAAACTATCAAAGAAGAATTACAATAATTTAGAAAAGTTTGTGTTACTGCATTTGTGAATATATATCATCACCTGATAATGGAGAAAGGGAGGAGAATGGATTAGTGAGATAGACTCAACGGCGAGAGTCGGAGGAAGCAGAGGATGGCTTGTCGGAATAGCCATCGTGCTCCTCTTCATCACCTTGAATTCGTGCGGGAATATGGAATCCAGAGAAGCCGCCACCAACTCCGGAAGCAAATCCAATGCCGGGCATTGACGATGGATAGATAGGCACAACTGCTGGATGGAGGTGGTGGTGGTGGTGGAGATGCTGTTGACCGTGATCCGCCGCGGCGGCGATTGTCACGGCGGATGGGTCCATCCAAGCACGAATTGAAGGTGTGTTACTGGACTGAAGGGGTCCCCTCTGAGAAAAGAACTGGTTATGGCCGTGGCCAAGCAGCGCCGCCGGCGCTGTCGTCGGCGTTGGCGTGGAGTTGAATAAGTATCCCGAAGCTGCTGCGGCTCCGCCGCTGACGGATGTGTCTCCTCCGCCGGCAGCATTCCAAGCTGCTAGCCTCTGAAATCGACTAATTTCCGCCGCCTGCTGATGGTGGTGCTCCGGCCAGCCATCAAACCCTAGCGGCGTCCCGCTGAGTAGAACGTGGGCTTGCTCGTTCTGATGATTGGGGTTTTGCTGCTGCAAAATTGGATCTTGCAGTGATTGCAAAGAAAGCCTCAAATCTTGACTACTGCTGTTGTTTCTGGATAGCAAATCAGGCGTCGGAAAGCTCTGGAACGCCATAGACGAGGAACCGCCATCCACCGAAGCACCCATCGGAAAGAAAGACTTGATTGTATCAGCAATGGCGTCCGAGTCCAACGCGGGAGGCAAGAAGCTCGGATTCTCACCATTCTGGCCGCCATCACCGCCGCCGCCGCTCCGATGCAAATCACCGCTCCCCAAATCACCATGGTGCACACTCATTTGCTGCTGCTGGCTCTGGTGGTTATCTTCTTCAACTTTCCTCTGCATCTCCCCCAAATTCGAATTCCCAGCAGAAGAATCAGCAGGATGCCATGCGGGGAGCTCCGCGAGCTCATCAATGGCGGCCTTCGCCTTTTTAATCAGCCAATCCACGGCCTTGCTGGGGCGGTCATATCCAAGGCGATCCTGCACGTCGTAGAATTGAATAGCCGTATGTGCAGCGAGGCGCACGCGGCGGTCGCGCGGGCCCTTCGCCGTACAGACTTTGCTGTGGCGGTCCTTCCTTCCGGTAGACCGCACAATGTGGCCGCCCTGGACCTCCACAATTTCTCCCCCGGCGCTGCTTCTGATTCCCCCTAATCTAGAAGACATTGTTCGCTGACGATGATGCTGGCTGCTCTCTCCAATTGTTGCTGCTTCCCGCAATATTCTCGCATGTTCGGCGGTGTTCTCCAGGGATGCGCGTTTCCTCGGCGGCGACGGTACCAGCGGCGACGGGTTATGGTTCGAAATGGGGTTTAAGCCACTGTAATAATGGTGGTGGAAAGGAGGCTGGTTTTGTGATTGATCATTTTGCTGAGGGTTAGGGTTAGGGTGAGGGTGAGAGTCATCATCTCCTACATGCTGCTTTGTGGAGGTTGATGATGAGGATGTTTTCAGGTAAGGAAGAATATGGTGATTGGAAGGGGTTTTCCTCTGGGAATCCAGACTCAGACACTCAACAACAACACTCCTCCTCCTATTTTTTTTTCCCACTGTATTACAAATCTGACACTTGTTCCTGTATTGCCATTCAAATTCAATAATGCTTCTTTTCCCATCATCTATTGCTAACCCATCTCAAAACATAAAACAGATGATGTTTCTTTCTTTTTTTCTTCCCTCCTACTAGCTATTTCTTTCTTTCTTTCTTTCTTTCTTTTACAGTATCCCAAAATAAAGCACCAGCCTCAATCAACAGCCCTTAAACAGCAATAACTTGCTTGAAAATCCTTCATATTCCTTACCCAAAACAACTCAAAAATAAGAGGATTTCTCAACACAAGAGAATAATAAAAAGGAAACTGATGATGGAAGAGAGAGAGAGAGAGAGAGAGAGAGAGAGGAGAGAAATTTCCACAAAACCCCTCTTATCCTATTATATGAAAGCAGTGCTGTGGAGTGAGGAGGCAGTGTTTGGGTCAGAATGGAGATTAAAGATTAAAGATGATTATAAAGATCCCAGCAGTGATGATATTTCCTCTGCCCTTCTGCTCCTACTATTTCCTTCACAGTACAACAAATAACCTACCCAAATAGTAGTACATAAATAGTATTGTACAAAATACAAAAATCCCAAAGCCAACAAAACCCCCCACTCCTCTTCCTTTAATTCATTTACAAGTTCTTGATTTGATTAACTCAAACAACACCAACACCCTCCCTTAGAGCAGTCATCTGATTCCTCAATGAGTTGTAGTATAAATTATTATAATTTTTTTTATTCGTTATAATTGACAAGAATGGGAGTGTGACTGTGTCTTTGTGTGAGTGAGTGTGAGTGATTGATGTGTGAATGGATGGATGGATGGATGGATTGAGGCTTTGAGGGATGAAGGGATAGATGATAGATCCTCCAAAAATGAAAAATTGACACCCTCTTGTTGAAAGGGACCTCTTACAGCTTTTGTGGGTTTTCTTCTGGCACCTCCTTTTTTAGAATCTCTCTCTCTCTCTCTCTCTCTCTCTCTCTCTCTCTCTATTGCTTCACTTAAAAGAAACAGCATCATCCATCCTTCCCTTCAAATTTCCCTCTCCCAAACCCACTTTTTTCTAGGGTGTCAATTTCGACACGAACACGAAAAAACGAACCCGACGACCGACACGAAAAATTTCAGGTTTGGGTTTAGCCATTTTGAGTTTTTTCCAAATCAGGTCGACCCGAAACCCGACCTGAAATATTATTCCACCTGCTCAACCCGACACGAACACGACCCGAAACCTTAAATTTTGTCAATTTTGCCTATAACCCGAAAAAACGAACACGAACGACACGAAAAATTTCAGGTTTGGGTTTAGCCATTTTGGGTTTTTTTCCAAATCAGGTCGACCCGAAACCCGACCTGAAATATTTTACAACCTGATCAACCCGACACGAACACGACCCGAAACCTAAAATTGACACCCCTACTTTTTTTTTTTAGTGCTGCATTGGGTAATGAATATGGCATCTCCTCCCCCTTTTATTTTCTTTTCTTTTTGTCCCTTTTTGTGGATAAATGTTACCATAAATTTGGCTTGCATTCTGTCATCTCATGCAAATTTCTTCTCAACTAAATATTTATACAATATTTTTTCCTTTTTTTTCCAGTATAAAATTTATGCAAGTTGAATGTACTTATGCAGTCATTCGCAACAATTTTTTCTCCATCATATTTATCTATCTGTACACGTCCTTTGTTAGTAATAAAAGAGAGAGAATCGAATAATATAATTATTTCAAATATGCCAATATAAAATATTTATTGATTTCCATCACTAATTCCTTACAAATTACTTTTATTATTAATATTTTAGGCTTTAAAAAAGTGGGATGAGTTTAATAATGAATCTTGCTGATTTTGACATAAAAGATTGCAAATTTAAGATGGAATGCTGTGGCCAGTTAGTTGGTGATCAATTACTGGAAATAATTTTTTTTTGTTCTTTTTTAAAAGTTTCTATTTAATATACTGCGAAACTTGTGGTACAAAATATGTGATACTAAACTCTTCCAAAAAAAAATATGTGATCGGAAATATATGAGCGGGGTGTAATTTTAGAATCAATATTGCATACCATTTAATACTTAGATCCGTATTTAAAAAAAAAATCTTAACATTTCATGTTTTCACGCAATGTAATATACATTTTTAAAGAGTAATATCTCAAATTTTATAAAATATAAAACTTTAATATTATAAAACTAGGTGATTAGACGAATATAACAAGATCTCACTTGACTATATTTTATCTTATATAACTGTATTAAAATGTCGAATCAAAGTTACTCAATGAATAGTATTTAATTGTTTACTATGCAAACGTTAATGTTTTTTACATACGAAGGGAGTATGTGGGTAAAATAGTAAATTCAACTATTATGGATTATTAATATGTTAAATAGGGGTAGAACCATTTTGCAAATCGTCTATTTCTTTAGTATGTTTCATCTATTTTCTGAATGTGTTTAATCTATTTTGCAAGAATGTGAGTGTACACTCTAATGAGGCAATGAAGATGTTCATGAGAGTCACACGGTGAAATTTCGATGAGTAATGTGCGAAATATAGATATACAGTATTTTTTTACACTAAAGTAGATATAATATCACAATAATTAGAATTGTCAAATTGATCATTTATCGTTTCCGAGTCTAATTAGTGGATTTTTCATAGATAAGGGCTTCATCACACTTACATGAATTTTATATTGAACTTAACTTAAATGAAAGGTGCATGATTTGTTGTGAGCATTAAAAACAATAAGTTTAGTTAGATATTGAATATAGTACAAAACATATACTACCTCCGTCTCGGTGTTTTTGTTACGGATAATTTTTTGATGCTATTCACTTTTTCACTTTGATTCAAATTTTTATCATAGTTATGTAAGAAAAAACATAGTCAAGATCTTGTTAGATTCGTCTAATCTTGTAATTTTAGACAATTAACTTTTTATAACTTTTCGTTGTATACAATTTAAGTTTTAGCTGTTAAAAATGTGTATCGGCATACGTGTTGGGTGGGTCCGTAATAAAAATAATGAGACGAAGGAAGGTTATACTAAATCAATTTGACTTCTGAAGTAGATGGACTGTTTTTTTTATTTTGGTGAACATGACGCCAGCGCATCGGCAAAATGAATAACTAAAAAATACTGCAGAACAAGAGAAGGGAGAAGAGGAACAAAGCAGTAACTAAAAACGAGGGTACCACACCCCCGCCGAGTCAGTGGCCAGCAACGAACACGCTTCATCGGGGGGAAAGGCCCAACTTGTAAAGAACTCCTCCGCACTGGAACCACGCTTGGCCAAGCAATCCGCAACTGAGTTTCCTTCCCGCAGAATGTGAAACCACCCAATTCCAGGCAACTCTTCCAACAAATCAGTGATGTTTCTAACCAAGGGGAAGAGAAGATGGTCGGGCTTCAAAGGTTTCCTGATGATCCTAAGGGCTTCCAATGAATCCGAGTAGCAACAAGCTTGAGTGACCGCCAAACTTTGTAACTGTTTCATCCCATTCCAAATACCATGGAGCTCAGCAACAAGGTTAGTGGTGACACCAACTGAGCCCGAAAACCCTTTAACCAATGGCCATTCGCATCACGAATCACACCGCCAAACCCGGCCCTTCCTGGATTCCCTAACGAACTTCCGTCAACATGGAGAATCGTACCTTGGAAGGCCCGAGGATTCCAGTTAACAACACGTAGTTCCACAGGCCGAGAAGCTTTCTTATAAGCCCTATCAATGCACTTGCCCAAGCGTCGAGCTTTATGAAGAACAGAATGAAGGGAAAGGTGTTCCCCTCTAAAGCAAACTCCATTGCGGGCACACCAGAGAGTCCATATGAGAGCCCAATGGATGCCGGACCATCGACGACCCATCCAATAAAGCATCATATCAATCGGCTCGGAGGAGAAGACTTCAGCTGAAATTGGAGGCCATCCAATGCCTCTCCATGCATCCGCTGCCTTCGGACATAAGAAGAAGAGATGAACAATTGATTCAATATCAGTTTCACATATCGGGCAAAGGGCCACAGTTGCCAGATTCTGATGCTGGCGCATTTCATTCGTGGGCAGAGAATTATGGATGGCTAGCCATACAAGCAATTTGATATTTTCCGGTGCTCTAATTTTCCAGACCCAAGCTTTGTATTTGTCATGCATGAGTCCACGCTGTTCCAGGATCCATTTATCACCGGTCTTGACTGAGTAACTTCCTGAAGCAATGCCCATCCAACTTATATTGTCTTGAGCCAGCAGATGAAGAATTAAAGGACCTAATCTTTGAGCTTCTTCTTTAATCATGTCTGGAACCACAGTATAAAGTGTATCCCATTTCCACTGACCTTGGCAAAAAATGTCACGAATTTGCAGCTCAGAATCATTGTAGTGCACATAAGGTATTCGAGGTGCAATAGGTCCACCCAATAGCCAAGGGATGTCCCATAAACTGCTTGTGCCCGAGCCAATCCGCAGCCGGAAGCCATCCTTCATTACCTCGCTTGTTCTGCATAAAGCTCGATAAGTAGGAGAACCTCTAGGCCGTGGTAGCACATCTACCTTGATAACCATATTTACAAGTCAGAATCTTAACCCAAGGTTTCATGGCCTTGCCAACAAAGTCTGCATAGATTTTTCCCAGCATAGCCACATTAGCATCTCTACACGTACGGATTCCCAAACCCCCCATATTTTTAGGAATTGCTGTTTTGCTCCAGCTGACAAGATTGAGTCCATCACCCTTGACATCTTTCCAAATGAAGTCCTGTATCATACGATCCATCAGCGCACAAGTATCAGATGGCTGCCAAACAAGTTGTGAAATATAGGAGGAGAGAGCAGACAAGACCGATTGAGCCAAAGTAATGCGGCCGGCTTTGTTGAGGAGGCCACGCTTCCAATTCCCCAATTTAAGATGTAATTTCTCAATCAAAAAACCAAAATGAGTAGTGCGAATCAAACCATGGAACACTGGGAACCCCAAGTAATTGCCCAGGTTATCCGTGAAAGTGATACCAAGAATTGAAGAGAGCTCTGAAATTTTATTAGGATGCACGGCATGAGAGGCAAAGGCCTGGGATTTATTATGATTGATACGCAGACCTGCCTTTAGAGCAAAGGTAGAGAGAATGTCATCAAGGCACTGTGCACTTTCCACTGTAGCTTTAGAGAAAAGAATGAGGTCGTCCGCGAACATTAGGTGCGACAACGGGTCGGCTCCTCGGCATAATATCAATGGCTGCACTGGCCATTCTCAACTTTGTGAGTGATAGTTCTAGAAAGTTTATCCATAATGATTAAGAATAAATATGGGGATAGGGGATCCCCTTGACGAACTCCTCGGCCAGGCGAAAAGGGTTGAAGAGCCGACCCATTCCAAAGTATAGCATAAGTAGGAGAACGGACGTAGAACATGATGATGTTTCTTAGTCGATCCGGAATATCCATCTCTCTAAGGCACCCCTCGAGAAAATCCCAACTAATGTTGTAGTAAGCCTTTTCCAAGTCAACTTTGATAATAAACACCTCAAATTTTCGTCGGCAATTTTTGAACGTTGTAATAGTCTCTTGAAGAATAATAGAATTTCCCGAGGTTCCACGACCGGGCAGAAAAGTGGATTGGGACTCCCCTATGAATTCATTAAGTAGAGGCCGCAACCGATTGACTATAACTTTAGTCAGCACCTTATAACAAACATTACACAAGTTGATAGGACGATAATGCCGGACTTCTTTGGGAATAGCCATTTTCGGAATAAGGCAGATAAAAGTTGCCGAGATAGACTGATCAAAGGATCCCTCAAGAAAGGCTTGTCGCACGAACTCCCAAAGATTATGGCCAATAGTGCTCCAGTAAAGTTGATAGAATTTAGCCGGGAATCAGGTCCAGGGGTCGCCAGCCCTTTCATTTCTCTCACTGCCCATTCCACCTCATCAATATAGATATCCTTATCCAGGCAAGCAGCATTCATTAAGGCCGGGAGAGGAGAAAAAATTCCATTACCAGGTGAGCTCAATTCAGGAGATCGAAACAACTAACAGAAGTGATTCCTAACATGAGTTTGGAGAATATGGTCGTCAGTCTCCCATTGGTCATCAATATTCATTCCAATGATTTTACCTCTTTGCCGACGGATACATGTTTGCCCATGAAAATAGCGAGTGTTACGATCTCCAAGTCGAATACGATTATTACGAGATTTTTGATACCACAGAATCTCCTCTTGAGCTAAGATGTCATCCAATTCTTTTGATAATTGGGCTTCCAGACGGTGCATACAAGCTGAGTCAACACCATTCAACACACGGCGGATTCTTGCTATGCGACACAAGAGCTTGTTCTTTCTTCTGGTAATATTTCCAAAGGTATGGATGTTGAAGTATTTAGAGGAATCTTTCACTTGATTAAGGCGCTGACTTAGAGGAGCATTAGTCCATGACCAAGCTGTCTCCACAATTTTAGAGTAAAGAGGATGAGTAGACCAGGCCATCTCCCATCTAAATGGACGGTCTCCATAAATTTTGTCTGTTCTCGCGCATCTAAGAAACAAGCCGGTGTGATCTGAGGAGCGTCACGGCATCACCTCAACAAACCCATTTGGAAAAGCTGTAAGCCATTCCAATCAGCTTCTCTCTCCCTTAAGCAAGGACTAGCATAAATGGCAGTCAGGGTCCAAGAGGACGACCCACCATTCACAACAAACGTAACCAATCTTGATTGAGTTAGAGTGACATTATAAGAAAAAGGCAAGCCAATCTGAGTAAGAATCCAAAGCCCGTCTGCCCTTCCCTCGTATTCAATAATGTGCAGAGCTTCATACCCAAGGCGGTAAAACATGACTCTCAAACCTTCAAATAATCCCTGCGGTTCCAACACAATAAAAACCGATGGTCTAGATTGTCTAAGAATATCCGATACGTGGCGTTGTTTGTACCTACTCATTGAACCGCGCACATTCCATGAGAGGACGGAAAAGTTATGGAACTCAATCATTAAAACCGGGTTTAGGTGTAGCCAGTCCCCGATCTTCAGCAGCCTCAGAAGCCATATATTGATCCTCCTCTTCCAAGTCAAAAAGAGAATTATCCAACAGCTTGAAATTTTCCTTAGGAACAGTTCTTGATCCTGTGAGCCCTGGAATGTAGAGCCATCAGTATCCATTTTGTTGTCAATATATTCTAAAGCTAGGAATGGATTACTCGTCGATGTAGAGTCATCATCCCTTTTAGAGAGGCGTTGCCGCTTCCCCTTGGCCTTTCGGTTTGGGGGGTCCAGAGTGAACTCTGTTTTAGTATCCAATATCTTATCCCTGGTCTCCTTCGCGTCTGTAATCACAGGAACTTTCCCATGATTATTCATTCGGACATCAACAGCTTTATGATTTGGCAGGGGTTTCAGTATTGCTAGGGTAGAAACCCTGGTCTTGGTCTGATCAAACCGAGGCTTTCGAGGTGGCCGTTGCACAGTTATCCAATCCCCGTGCGATGCTACGTAATCAGCGGTAGAGGATTCACCACATAAGGAAGGATTGCAGTTTCCTATCCCATGCACGGTTTCCTTATTAGGTAGATCACAATTTACCTTTTCTGCAAAAGTCTTGTCCCCGGTGATTGGAACACTAGGATTAGTTTCCTTATCCACAGATTCTTTCCCCCTAGTAGGAGAAGGAGCGGATCCTGGATCTCCAACCCCGCCGGAGGTATGTTCATCATCGGGCACTGTCGCCGGCGTCGCCACCTTACAGCATTCAGGAGCCATGTTGAAATTTCCCACATTTGTTACAAATATTGTGGAGACCTTCATAGCAAACAAGTTGCCAACGTCCATTAACCCTTAGTTTACCAATCACCGGACGGGTTAGATCTACCTCAACACAAACCCTCGCAAATTGTCCTCGGCTAAGAACTCGCGTGTTGATGTCAACTTTGATAAATTCCCCTATGCGTGCTGCGAGAATCTCTAACGCCTCTTCATTGTAATACACTGCCTTGAGTCCCGGGAATCGAACCCACACCAAAGTTTTAAGCACAGCCATATCATCATCCATGTATTCTCGTTTCCAAGGGACAACGGCCAGTAAATGGTCGAAGATTGTCCAAGGGCCCCCAAACAATGCTTTGTTTCGATCTTCATCTTCACTGAACTTGGCCAAGAAATAACCATGCTCCACGTCAAGCAATTCCAACTGTCCCTTAGGACTCCAAAGGCATGTCAGTCTGTCTCGTAAAGCATTGAGACCAATTCTTTTCTCCAGTAGTTTAACAACCAAGGCTTCTTTCAGCGGCAAGCACAGTCGTTCCATGGCTTCAAGCCCGAACATAATATCAGGAAGTAATTCGTTTCCATCCACAAAACCATTTCTGACCAGGTCTTTTAATGGCTTGATGGGTGAAGTTGATGGCGGAGAAGGAGGGCCCTTCCCAAGCGTGATATCGCGGAAGTCAGTTTGGTAGGAGGAGGTAAGTCGGCTGTCGGATCTGGTGGCTCCGGCGGTAAAACCGGTGAAGCCGAAGGGGAGAGGGGGAGGCTTGAGAGAATTATGGTTCCATCCTTGCGAAATTTGTTGAAGTAGATGGACTGTTGTAATCATTACTAAGTTACATTAATAAACTATTTAGTGAAACTATTTATTTTATGTATTAGTGAATCATTTTTCATGCAACTCTAGAAATTTGATGATATTATGTAATTCTGTTAAAGAAATAATCAGTGAATTGAAATTCAAAACATTGAAGCTTAGAAATTCAAGATTAATTTGCAGAGAGTACGTTATTAGGTTATAGGTATCCATTCCACGCATTGGAGTAATCAAATATTGGTGAATGTGAGCAAATATTAGTCGTCCAAATTAGTACAAAGGGTAAATGGGAAATGTAATTATCAAGAAACATTTGTCCGCCAAACAGGTGTCATCTGCCTTTAGGTTTTATTATAGAATCTCTCAATTGGGAGACAATCATCCTTCATATCTCCAATAATGCATTTTTTATTTTATATAAAAAAAATATTTGAAAAAGGGAAAAATCGATTAAGCTCTTCTTTGGATATTTGTTTGAAAATTAATCAAGATTTTTATTAAATGAAATATTTTTTTAGTAATACATTTAAACAAATCATAAAATTTAAGCATATACAA
The DNA here is from genome assembly GCA_030278955.1 of Hygrophila difformis. Taxonomy (NCBI): domain Eukaryota; kingdom Viridiplantae; phylum Streptophyta; class Magnoliopsida; order Lamiales; family Acanthaceae; genus Hygrophila; species Hygrophila difformis. The sequence continues at coordinate 36,814,560 of JAOANR010000007.1, read as the reverse complement.
AAATATGAGACTATTTAATTAACTTTCTGTTGATCAAATTAAAGCAATTCCAATAAAAATAATTAATTAAAAACCTGTCAAAATCAAGTTGTACTATAACACAGTTATACTTCTATACTTCATATCCCTTATCAATGATAATTAAAAAAACAAAAAAAACAAAAAAAAACAAAACAAAAAATGAGCCCCATATTATAAAATGATGATGGGGGACTCATTCCAATAATAACGGAATAAAATTGTGACTGACAAAATATATAATTTATTATGCATGTAAACAAAACATGTGAATGTCTAGTGTTCAACATCCATGTTCATGCCTTGATCATAAGGTTAGATATGTGAAAGTCTTGAAATGTATATGCCTTGATTATGAGGTTAGTAAATAGTGAGAGGATAAAAAAGTTTATAAATAGCCTATGTAATGTATTGAGAAGTTAAGTTAGAAAAATTTTATGCAAGCTTAATACTTGTTTCATTTCATAGCCATAATTATTACACTTTATCCATTTTATTATCCCACCTTTAAACTTCCTTTCTTTCACCATTTAATCCCAATTTCCATTACAATACTTCCACTATAAACACAAGCTAATAAGCCATATACCATTTTATTGTACACATACATAAATAAAGATAGTTATTTCTATAACACGTTATCAGCACGAGGAGACTCTGTCCAGATTATCATTTGAGGTATAATCTCTTATTTCTAAACTTTCAATAAGATTATGGCTAACCTTGCAAAGCAGGAATTTGCTCTTTTAACCGTTGAAGGAAGCAATTATATGTCCTGGGCCCGAGATGTAAAAATGCATCTTACTTCAATGGGTCTGGAAGATACTATTGCTGAAGGCAAAAATCCCAGCCATCAAAATCAGGCAAAAGCCATGATTTTCTTGTGCCATCATATCGAAGAGGCACTTAAAATGGAGTACGTGACTGTGGAATCCCCACTGGCATTGTGGGAAAAACTGAAAGAAAGATATGATAATCTTAAAAAGACGGTGCTTCCAAAAGCCCTTGATGACTGGACAAACCTGAGACTTCAGGATTTTAAAACAGTCCGGGAATATAATTCCGCTGTGTTCAAAATTACGGCCCAATTGCAATTATGTGGGCAAAAGATATCTGAAGCAGAAATGCTTGAAAAAACGTATTCTACGTTTCATGCTAAAAACTCAGTATTGAGTGAGACATACCGTCAAAAAGGTTTTCAGAGATATTCTGATCTTATCACCTGCTTATTATTGGCTGAACAAAACAGCCTATTGTTGTTGAGAAATCATGAATCTAGGCCCGCGGGTGCAAAACCGTTCCCTGAGGTGAACGCGGCTCAATCATCGAAATATGTGCGTGATCGTGGGCACTTTAAAAATCAAAATGATGATCGTGGCCAAAATCGGTATCACAATCGAGGCAGAGGTGAATCATCTCGTCAAAATAATTATCGAAATAAGCCTCGATTTGAGCAAAATCGCAGATATGATACCAGAAGGCCTTACAAACCACAACAAAGAAATTATGCAAGAAAGCATAAACAAAATGATGAAATTTGTGATCGTTGTGGAATTAAAGGCCATATGGCTCAAACATGCCACACAGCTAAACACTTAGCTGAACTGTATCAGGCCTCGAAACGAAAAGAAAGATCAGGTGTTGAAGCACACCATAATGCCCACGATGATACTTATGATGATATATTAAATGATAATATCACACACCTGGAAGCTGATGATTTTGTTGAGTCAGATACTGTTACTAAATAATATATTATATAGCTATATATATATATATTACTTGTCTTTTATAATTCCTGTTTAATATAAATAATGATATCTTATACTTCCCTTTTATTATCCATGTATAATATAAATATGCTTTTGCATTAATAATATTTATATTGCTGATGTTTATTAACATTCTTATATTCTTGTAAAGAAATGGATGCTGGAAATTCAAAAGTCGGAGATGATATCTGCCTCATTGCCAGTGCAACAACGCATAGCATTTTGAAAAGCAAAAGCTATTTCTCCAATTTAAAATTGGAAAAGACCGCAGTGAAAACTATAAGCGGTAATGCAAAATGCATTGAAGGCTCCGGTAGAGCTGTTATATTTCTCCCTGAAGGGACAAAAATGGCAATTGAAAATGCCTTGTTCTCACGCAAAGCTCGAAGAAATTTACTGAGCTTCAATGATATTCGAAAAAATGGATATCACATTGAAACTTCAAAAGAGGCAGATCACGAGTATCTTTTGATAACTCGAATTGAAAATGGCAAAAAATTTGTGAATGAAAAATTGCCATGTTACTCCTCTGGCTTATACTATACAAAAATATGTGCCGCAGAAATACATAACCTAGTAGGCTTGAAAGCTACTAGTGAATTTATTACCTGGCACGATAGACTTGGGCATCCTGACAGTATAATGCTGAGGCGAATTATTTAAAATTCAAATGGCCATACATTGAAAAGGCAAATGATATTGAACCCAAATGAGTTCAATTGTGCAGCCTGTTCACAAGGGAAATTGATAACCAGACCATCTCCAGTAAAAGTGGGAATTGAATCCCCTACATTCCTAGAAAGAATTCAAGGCGATATATGTGGACCTATTGATCCACCGTGTGGACCTTTCAAGTACCTTATGGTATTAATTGATGCGTCATCACGCTGGTCACACGTTTGTTTATTATCAACTCGCAATTTGGCATTCGCAAGATTACTTGCACAAATTATAAAATTGCGAGCACAGTTTCCAGATCATCCGATAAAGAAAATACGCCTTGATAATGCTGGAGAATATACATCACATGCATTTGATGATTTCTGCATGTCGATTGGAATTATTGTTGAACATCCTGTGCCTCATGTGCACACGCAAAATGGTCTGGCAGAATCATTTATTAAGCGATTGCAATTAATTGCAAGACCCTTGTTAATGAAATCAAAACTCCCTGTTTCTGCTTGGGGACATGCTATATTGCATGCAGCCGCACTTGTGAAAATAAGGCCGACAAGCTATCATAGCTACTCCCCTACACAAATTGTGTTTGGAAAGGAGCCCAATATATCCCACTTGCGAATTTTTGGGTGTGCGGTTTATGTACCGATTGCGCCACCACAACGCACAAAAATGGGACCTCAAAGAAGGTTGGGCATATATGTCGGGTATGAATCACCCTCGATTATTAAATATCTTGAGCCAAAAACGGGTGATTTATTTACTGCAAGATTTGCAGACTGCATTTTGATGAAACTCAATTCCCGACATTAGGGGGAGGAAATGATCAACTGAAAAAGGAAATATCTTGGCAAAGTCCATTTGATTTCCTTGATCCTCGTACAAGGCAATGCGAACTTGAAGTTCAAAGAATTGTGCATTTGCAGGGAATTGCAAATCAATTACCCGATGCTTTTAATGATGCTGCTAAAGTCACAAAATCATATATAAATGATGCAGCAAATGCACCAGCCAATATAAATGTCCCAGAAGGGCAAATTCCAAGTGCAAATGAACCTACTGCACGCCTGAAGCGTGGTAGGCCTTTGGGTTCCAAGGATAAAAATCCACGAAAGAAGAAAATTATCCATATGGGTGATAAATCAATCACAGATGATACTCCCGAAGGAGAAATTGATTCAACCCCCGAAAAGGTTGAACCTGAAAATATTCACCCAGAAGAAAATGAAGTTATTGAAACTTCTTTCAATTATATCAATACTGGGAAATGTTGGAACCGAAAAGAAACAAACGTTGATAATGCCTTTGCATACAACGTTGCACTCGATGTAATGGAAAATAACGAGGATCCTGAACCAAGATCAGTTGAAGAATGTCGGAAAAGAAATGATTGGCCAAAATGGAAAGATGCGATTCAGTCTGAACTAGATTCACTGAATAAACGAAAAGTATTCGGCCCTATTGTCCAAACACCAAAAAATGTGAAGCCTGTTGGCTACAGATGGGTGTTTGTGAGAAAAAGAAATGAAAATAATGAAATTGCCAAATATAAGGCAAGGCTTGTAGCCCAAGGTTTTTCACAACGACCGGGAATTGATTTTGAGGAAACATATTCCCCAGTTATGGATGGAATAACATTCAGGTATCTAATGAGTCTAGCAGTACGAAAAAATCTCGAAATGAGGCTGATGGATGTTGTTACTGCATATTTATATGGCTCATTGGAAAATGATATTTATATGAAAATACCTGAAGGGTTTAAATTACCTGAGTCTTGCAACTCAAAACCCAGAGAAAATTATTCCATCAAATTGCAAAAATCGTTGTATGGGCTCAAGCAATCTGGCCGAATGTGGTACAACCGCCTCAGTGAAAGTTTGATAAAGGAATGCTATACAAATGACCCGATCAGCCCTTGTGTATTTATAAAGAAAAATGGGTCAGAATTTGTGATCGTCGCAGTCTATGTTGACGATTTAAATCTAATTGGAACTCCTGAAGAGTTGAAAAAGGCGGTCGAATATCTGAAAAAGGAGTTTGAAATCAAAGATTTCGGGAAAACGAAATTTTGCCTTGGCCTACAAATTGAGCATTTGGAAATGGGCATATTTGTTCATCAATCAGCTTATACCCAAAAGGTATTAAAGCAATTTCGAATGGATTATGCTCATCCGCTAAATAATCCAATGGTCGTTCGGGCACTTGATCCTGCAAAGGATCCATTTAGGCCAAAAGAAGATAATGAAGAGCAACTTGGCCCAGAAATCCCATATTTAAGCGCAATTGGTGCGTTAATGTATCTTGCAAACAGCACGCGACCTGATATCGCGTTTGCAGTCAATCTACTCGCAAGATTCAGCTCTTGCCCTACTCAACGACATTGGAAAGGCATAAAGCATGTTTTTCGCTATCTCCAAGGAACAATTGATCTTGGGTTATTTTACCCAAAAGACTCTCGACATGAGTTAATTGGCTATGCCGATGCAGGTTATTTATCAGACCCACACAAAGCCAAATCTCAAACAGGCTATATCTTCACGTGTGGTGGAACTGCTATCTCTTGGAGGTCAATGAAGCAGACTCTAACTGCTACTTCTTCTAATCATGCCGAAATATTAGCAATCTATGAAGCAAGTCGAGAATGTGTTTGGTTGAGGTCAATGACTCAACATATATTGAAGAGTTGTGGTTTAATCATTGAACCACAAATGCCCCCAACAATTTTATTTGAAGATAATTCGGCTTGTGTAGCCCAGTTGAAAGGGGGTTATATCAAAGGAGATAGAACGAAGCATATTTCACCAAAATTCTTCTACACTCATGATCTTCAAAAGAATGGTGAAGTCGATGTGCAACAAATTCGATCAGAAAATAATTTAGCGGATCTATTTACCAAGGCATTGCCGACTGCAACATTCGAGAAGCTCGTGAAGAAAATTGGAATGCGGCGGCTTCGAGATTTAAAATGATGTCCAAATCAGGGGGAGCATCTGATACAAGAATACTGTACTCTTTTTCCTTCACTTGGATTTTTTCCCACTGGGTTTTTTCCAAGTAAGGTTTTAACGAGGCATATTCTTCGTATTGACGACATTCAAGGGGGAGTATTATGCATGTAAACAAAACATGTGAATGTCTAGTGTTCAACATCCATGTTCATGCCTTGATCATAAGGTTAGACATGTGAAAGTCTTGAAATGTATATGCCTTGATTATGAGGTTAGTAAATAGTGAGAGGATAAAAAAGTTTATAAATAGCCTATGTAATGTATTGAGAAGTTAAGTTAGAAAAATTTTATGCAAGCTTAATACTTGTTTCATTTCATAGCCATAATTATTACACTTTATCCATTTTATTATCCCACCTTTAAACTTCCTTTCTTTCACCATTTAATCCCAATTTCCATTACAATACTTCCACTATAAACACAAGCTAATAAGCCATATACCATTTTATTGTACACATACATAAATAAAGATAGTTATTTCTATAACATAATTGAATTTCTCTATGAAATAGATCAATTTATACTCCCTCCGTCCCATTAAAAGTGGCCACTATTCCTTTTTGGGGTGTCCCATTAAAAGTGGTCACTTTCCCTTTTAAGTAAATTAGATTAACATAAACATGATTAAAAACCCTACAATAATGACAATTGTACTTTCTGCACAAAGTCCCTATATATGTTTAACCATTAATATCTCAAAATGGGTATAAATAAAAATTATATAAAATATATATTCTAAAACTATACGATTAGACGGTTCCAACAAGATCACACTTGACTATTTTTGTCTTTCTACATCATTACGATAACATTAAGTCAAAGTTAAATAATAAATATGGTTAAAAGTCAAATGTAACCATTATAAATTAGATGGATGAATTAGTCAAATTTACTCACACCACTTTAACTACTAAATCCCACTACCTAAATTCCCGTGCCCAAAAGAAATGGGCCACTTATATTGGGACGGAGGGAGTATAAAATATATGCATGTACTATATAGTACTACTTCATCCGTTTTTTTAAAGATAACTACGTTGGGGAATATGACACTATTCACACAATCACTTTCATTTGAAGTTTTATCATAGTTATACAAGTTAAAATATAGCCAAGTGAGATCTTGTTAGATTCGTCTCGTCTTGTAGTTTTTAAATATTAAACTTTTTAAATTTTTACTCGTATCGAATTTAAGTTATTAATGATTTAAAATGTGAATTGAACTGCGTGCTGGGTGAGTCTGTAGAAAAAAAAAAAAAAAAAAAAAAAGGAAGTACTATTCATATTAAGCCATGTATAGTAGGTGGGATGTGGATTGTGCGAACATTTATTTATTGGAGGAAATTTGAAATTTGAGGGTTTTTACCCACATTCTTTTGCTTATTTAATACTCCCTCCGTCCCACTTAACTTGTCTTGTTTCACTTTTGCACACAATCCAATGCACTTTTTCAACCGCTAATATCTCAAAATGTGTACAACAAGAAATTATGTAAAATATATATTCTAAAACTACATGATTATACGATTATAACAAGACCCAACTCGACTATTTTTTCTAAATATATATATGCAATAAAATCGAGTCAAAGTAGAAAAATGAACAGTATCAAAAAGTCAAACAAGACACGTTAGCTGGGACGGAGGGAGTACTTCTTCCGTCTCATATTATTTTTGACGGGCCACCTACCACGCTGATCAATGTACATTTTAAATTATTAATAATTCAATTTCGGTATAACTAAAAATTTTAAAAGTTCAATATTTAAAAACTATACGACGAGACGATCTAACAAGATCCCACTTGACTATATTTTAACTTGTATAACTATAATAAAACTTTAAGTAAAAGTCTGTGTGTGAATTGTAAAATATTAAAAAAAGTAACAAACATTACGAGACGGAGGTAGTAAGTTCTTATGAATAGGAGTTTTTAATTTTGGAGTTAAATAATATAATCCGTATTTTTGGTTTCCAACTTTTTTGTAATGTTAAAAGCATTGTCTAATATAATAGAAACGGTAGGACGCAAGTCAAATTTATTACTCCCTTCGTGGTTGTCAAAAATGTCTTATTTGATTTTTTACATCAATAAACATTGACTATTTTATTGCAAATTTGCAAGTATAATATAACAAAATCCCTTCGTCCCACTAATAGTATTCAATTTTTTTGGGCTAGATATTTTATGTGGGGATAGTTTTTTTGAGGAAAAGAATACTTTATTCATAAGCGTGTAGTTCAAAACTGACTACACCATTACATAACAGTTCAAATAGACCAAACAAAGCACGACAATCAATATCTCCATTCCAGGAAGATCAGTTGTATCCGAGTCATAATAATAACCAGGTTCTTATACCTCAGTTTGTAATACCCACCACCATGACAAAATCAGCCTTTAGTGCACTTCAACACCGGAATATCATCGACATTGGGGTTAGTGTATCAAAGGACAATCCATGATCTTGCTTCTAAGTCATATCTCCCTTACATTAAACCCAACTCCAGTGCATAGTAAAATAAAGGGACTATTACAGGATAGGGCTACAGGTGATGAAAACGAATTATGTGGGGATAGTTAGTATTTAATGTAGGAGTAAATTAGTTTTTAAAGTGTGGGTAAATTAGGAATTTATGTAATGTGATTGTAATGTATGTGAATTTTTAATTAATTTATTTATGTGTGATGTGATAGTTATGTATTTGAAATTTTAATATATTTATTTATTAATGTGATTTGATGGTGGGTTTGATAATTAAAATATTTAATTATTTCGAAAAAGGAAAATGTGACAATTGCAGTGGGACGAACCAAAAAAAAAATGGGACAAACCAAAAAGAAATATATATATATATATATATATAGTTAAATTGTGTCATATTAAATCCGTTTGATTGCATAGATTTAAATTTTATATAATCTATTTTATATAATTTTTCCTTGTATATACTTTAAATATTAATAATTAAACAAGTGCATATGTAGACCACCAAGCCCGTCAAGACCATCTTGCTAAGTTGGTCCTTAATCTTAGGAGCACATTTTGTTGTCCTCATTTTAAGCCTTAATCAAGTACTTGAAAAATAAACTGTCGCTTTAAATCTTCGATTTGATGGTATTACAAACCATATACTCCATCCGTCTCAACACACTTAGCTTGGCTTATTAATTTCTCCTGGAAAAATGATTCAATACACACTACTAGAAAAAATCCGGATTCGGTCGCTAAAATTGTGGTAGCTAACGAGTTTCAGTCGCTAAAATTGTGGTCGCTAACGAATTTCGGTCGCAAATTCGGTCGCTAACCTCTCTAGCTACCGAATTTTACCAAATTTTTTCGGTCGCTAAAACAGAAAATTCTTGTAGTGACATTCTTTTAATAGTTAACATCTCAATCATATATAAGTAAAATATATATATATAGAATATATATTATAAAACTATACTATTAGACTATAATAACAAGATCTTACTTAATTTATTGTGCTCATAGTTTTGATAAAATAATTGATAAATAATAATAATAATAATAATAATAATAATAATAATAATAATAATAATAATAATAATAAAAGTCAAAACGACACAAGTAGGCTTGAACGGTAGAGTACTTAAAGACGTAGTGGAGCTTGGCTACTCAATGTAGAGCTTGCCAATTTTGTCACATGGTACAATTTCCATATTAGTTATTTCTTAATATTATTATTATTATTATGATTATTTTATATCCATCAAGTATTTCATAATACAAATTCCCTATAAGAATTTTGCCCACCGACAACAAAATCAAGCAATTATAATAAGCATAATTTCGTTCATGGTAGAATAATAGAATTATATATATATATATATACATTATGATTTGTTTTTTTTAAATATGTATATACGTAACTATAAAAATGTAAAAGAGTTCATATAGGGTTAACAACAGAAATTCTTACGAATTAGGGTTTGATCTAATGGTCAAATCTTTAACTACCAACTTCAGTTTTGGACATTCAAAATCCCAAATTTTTTTTTTTAAACTTGTGTGTCATGGATACTACTTTACATAAAATGCATTGGGCCTCATATATAACAAAGAAAAACTCATTCATACAATTTTTCTCCTCAATTTTCTTTGTTTTTGCTTCTATTCTCGACCTGGCCTACATGCTATGTTGTTTTTTGTTGAACTATTTTATAGCGTTCTTTTTGCACAAATTTCAATATGTTCATTTATTTTAATTATTAAACATTCACCTAAACAAGTTTTATACCAAAAAATTTCAGTCCGTCGGGACAAACATTTTTGTAACTTTAAATTATGACACCACGGATTAAAAATCATGGCTTTGCCCTGTTCTCCAACAATGTAATACTGATAATTTTAATTTATGAATTACTATCCACGTTACTATTAACGCGTTTTACAAGGTAATATACAGTAAAAAAAATTCGCGGTTGTTATTCTACATTTATTTCCATTGGCCTAGATTGGAATGTGGAATGAATTCTTACAACTTGATGAATTGGAAATTTTCGTGGTTTTTCCAATAACCGATATTTGGGAATTTTCCAAACATTATTTTTGGCATAGTTTAAAAAGTTTAGAATAATACGAGGAAGTTACCCATAGAATTTGGTTGTGGCAAGTGTTCCCTCCAAGATACTTGGAGAGAGATAAAGATAGAGAGAGAGGGAGAACTATTTGTTCTCATGGTGATTGACATTTGACACCACGAGAACAATGCCAAGCTATCTATTGCGTTGTTCTCGTGGACGTCGTGGTGATCTCATGGTGGTGTTACCACGAGAACGTTCATTACCTCACTATGATTTGTGGCTCTGGTGGTGATTGGTTGATTCTCGTTACGTTCCCAATACCACGAAAACATGCTTATTTTCATGCTATTTCCCATATACTATTTGATAATGGCCAAAATTGATCATTATTTTCAATCTATTTCCGTGTCTAATACGGACATTTGATCGCATTCCGGTCTTATTTGAATAAGAAAGCAGTCGAATTTGATAAATAATAAGCTGGTAATGAAAAACACAAAAATATTGTTATCTTTATTAAATTCATATTAAAAAAATCCAAAAACATGATAAAAATATTAAAAATCCCATATTTGATAATTATGGTTTGTAGTGTTTGTTCGATGGAACATGGGTTCATTAAATGGAACACAAACTAAATATCAAGTGGAGCAAATATCCTTATTTATTATATTTTTATATTTTATATTTTGATGTATATATTTTTAGTTTTTATGTTTACTTATTTTTATTTATTTATGTTTTCTGCTATAATTAAACATTAATTGGTCCACTAATCACTTTTAATTTTAATTAAGTGCAGGTGATTTAATTGGTCCAAAAAGCCTTGTACCAGTCCAACTCCTCAAGCCCAACACCATTAGCCCAATACAATTTAATTAATCCAATCCCCATTGGCCCAAACCACAACCAAGCCCAATACCCAATCCAAACCCTAACCCTAACCCTAACCCTTCGCCGGCGCCGCCTCTGCCGCCGGCGAGATTCCGGCAACTCGCCGGCCAGCCCTCCTCCGTCCATTTCCAGTTTCATCCTCCTTCACTCCCTCCATTTCCGACCATCCCAAACCTCCGGCCACCACCATTTTCAAACTACACCACCATCCACCACCACCACTACAACCCGCGCCCTGCCACCACCAAATCCCCCAATCTATTCCGGCCAAAAATTCATTTTCCGGTCATCCCCTCCAAAGCTCCGGCGAGCATCCGACAGCGCCAAACACCATAAAAATCTGTCCACATCACCACCCATTTCCCCTCCAATCCTTCTCCAATCCCAAAACCAAAAAATCAAAAGAAGAAGAGGAAGAAAAGAGGCGACTCCAGGAACCATGGCCGCCCTCCACCTCCGTCATCTTGCCTCGGCCAGCCGCCTCGTCGCCACCACCGAAGCTCCCTACCAACGCCCACTCTTCCGCAGCCACCGCTCCGCCTCTGACCACCACCAACAACACCATCGCCGGCCTCCATCTACTCCGGCGGGACAGCCGCCGCATCCTTCCCTCCATGTCCGGCGAAAGTCAGCAGCCCCGGAAGCTTCTTGCCGAGGTCATCGTCATCGCCATGGCCTCCATAGCTCATTCCAATCTCCGCCGCTCGCTGCCATCAACCCCGGCGAGATCCCGGCAGCCCCACAACAGCGGCCACCCAGCCCCAGCCGCGCCTCCAACACCTCCGCTGCCACCCTCTCCGTCCTGCCTCCGCCGCTCCGGCCAACACCATTGCCGCACCTCCGTCCTCGTCTCTCCCCAGTGGGCAGCCCCATTGATGAACTCGATCAATGAAGAAAATGGAAGAAGAAAACAGACCCAGCAAAAGAAAAATAGGAAAGAAAGAAGAGAGAAAAGAACGAAGAAAGAATGGAAGACAAGAAAATCTGGAATGAAAGAAAGAAGAAAAAGAATGAACGAGAGTAATGGAGGAAAGAGAGAGGAAAGAGAAGTGGGAGAGAGGTAGAGGAAAGAGAAAAAGAATTAAAAAGAGAGGAATGAAGAAACCTGTTACGACGCTATCCAAAAGCTGCATACGGCGCTATACCACAAGGAAAAAAAGAGCTACGACGCTATACAAAAGAGCTACGACGCTACACAAAAGAGCTACGACGCTACACAAAAGAGCTACGACGTTAGTGTAGCGTCGTAAATAGGATAGCGCCGTAAAGCCAATTTGAATTTCCCCATGTGCCCAATTGCGTAGGAAGTCCCTGGACCTCAAGTCCCACAAGAGCAAAGTCTTTTGTCTCTTCCCCAGGACCTCGAAGACCTGCCCCCTCCCACTCCGTTCACAGGTCCAATGGGCCTAGGGTTGGGCTAAATTATCAAAATAATATAGATTAAATAGAGAGTTCCTAAATTAGCATTGAATCGCCTGTTCAACAGGCGACTCAATAAAAGTAGTTTTTTAAATACCAAATCGCCTGTTGAACAGGCGATTCAAATAAAAAATTATTTTTAGAAGTACTCGCCTGTTGAACAGGCGAGTAATACAAAAATTTTAAAAAAAAAATCACTCGCCTGGTGAACAGGCGAGTGCAACAAAGGAAAAAAAAATTGTTAAGTTAAACTGGGTAGGGATAGCCTTTGGAGCATGTGACTTACCTTTTTGAGATTTTGTCATTTTCTAGATTTTGAATTCTAATCACTTGGATTTGGTTTTAGCTTTTATTATTTTTATACTACAAAATATACGATCTTATTGTATTATTTATACTTATATCTATTCATAAATAATTGTATCATTTCTGCATTTTATGCAATTCAATAAAGCTTTTAAACCAATAATAATTCATATTATATATAAAAAAAAACTTATAAAAAATTTATATTATCAAACTATATGATTAGACGAACAAGATCTCATTTGACTATATTTTTTTCTTATATAACTATGTTTAAAAAAATTTTGATCAATGTTACAATTGTTACTACTATATAAATGGTCCAGTTAAAAAAGAATGGATGAATTATTTATTATAATTTTCAATCTACAATCTACTATCATTTATATTAATTTATTATAATTTTCAATGTGAGTATAATTTTTTTTAGCAAATGAGTGGTGTTCTATAATTTAGTATCAATAAATTTATACCGGGTATCCTCATGTCACATTGGACCCAATATTAGTCCCTCAAGGATCTGGTGGGCTTTGAATAGTTGTCTCTCCCAAATCTAATAACTTTATAAATTGAATTTAAGCTACACTTATCATTTTTTAGTTTTTCTATAATTTAATTTTATGAACACGATATTTTATGTGGGGATAGTTGGTGTTTAATGTAGGGATATATTAGTGTTTAAAATCAAGGTAAGTTAGAGATTTATGTGATATGATTGTAATGAATTTGAATTTTTAGGGTCTGTTATACACGTAGAGCTGCAAGCTGTAGCTGTTGGGAGCTTTAGGATCTGATTTTATAGCTCTGTAGAATTTGAATTTATTAATGGGATGTGATGAGAGTATGGTACAAAATTTTCATACATTTATTTGTAATTTGATGAGAGTATGGTTGGTTTCCTAATAAGTTGGGACGAACAAAAAAAAGAAAGTGATACATTAATAATGGTTTAGGGTATACAACACAACTTTAAAAAATAAAAAGAAAAAAAAATCTTGAACTCGCCTGTTGTACAGGCGAGTATGTATTTTAATGAATAAAAAAAAAATTATTTGAGTCGCCTGTTCAACAGGCGACTCTATACTAATTTAGGAATGAAAGATTAAATATACGTTTTTTAATAATTTAGCCCATAGGGTTGTTTCTTTTTCACCAATAAATAGCTGTTTTGTTTCTCGTGAACAGTAGCCTACACACACTTGAAAAATTATTCTGTTGTTCTTTAAGAGAGCAGTTTGGCTCCTAGTTTAGAGTAGGTAGTTTAAATTTTATTTTCTGTAATGTAGTTTCCCTTATAGCATTAGTTTAATTTTCTTGTTCTTAGTTTGTAAGTGGATTATTAGATGTAGCCAGCCATTTTTTTATATTTTTTACAGCTTTTTTTTAGAATAGGTTTGTGGTTTAAAATATTCAAGTAATGGGTGTTTGAACCATATTTTGGTATTAATTAAGGAATTTGTTCCACAAAGCTGTTATGGAGTTTATTCCATGGTTTTATGGTTTATTTTTCTGCTTTGTTTTTATTTTGGTTACTTGACCATTTTTTTTTTTTTTTATTTTAGTTAGGTTTTGTTGCTTTCTTAGTTTTAATAAATTGCACAAATATGTAGTGTTCATCCCTTCTTAGATTTATTAGTGTAGTTTAGATTTTATTTTTGCTTAGTGTTGGTTTTTATCACTTTTTATTTTTATTTTTATTTTATTTTGTTTTATTTTATTTTACTTTTAGTTTAGTTTAATAGATCTAAAATGTGGATGATACTTAGATGTTTGTGCATTCTCAAAAACTTGAAAATAGGGTTTTGCAATCGCATAGATTGCAATACCCGACCAACAATTTTAGGGTTTGCAATCGCAGAGATTGCATCACCCGAACAACAACATTCTGGGCTAGCTACGACGCTAACCGCCCTACGGCGCTATCCTTGGATAGCGTCGTAGGTGAGGTTTAGCGCCGTAGTTATCCAGACTTAAACAAAATTTGCCTTACGGCGCTAGACCAACGACGCTATCCTCGGATAGCGTCGTAATTTTTGTTCAGCGTCGTAGGACCCCAAAATACTTCATTTCTAAAGCCCACATACGACGCTATACCTACGACGCTATCCTAGGATAGCGTCGTCATTTAGTGTATAGCGCCGTAGCATCTCTCCTTTTTCCAAAAACTTCTTTCTTCCCCAATTTCTCAAACCACCTACGACGCTACACTTACGGCGCTATCCTAGTATAGCGCCGTACTTGATGTATAGCGTCGTACACACCCTTTTAACCCCAAAATTTCACATCTCTTTCACCAATCCACTACGGCGCTATACCTACGACGCTATCCTAGGATAGCGTCGTAAAATCCGCCTAGCGCCGTAATTGGCATTTTTGCCAAATTTTCCATTTCTCCATTTTCCTCATTTAATTAATTGAACCTTTATATTAATATTTTGATGTTGAAATCCAATGATCTCAACCCATGATTAATTTGATATAAAGAACTTTGTTCAATACTCCATTAAAAGATTTTTCTACAAAATTAAACTCTAATGATCTAAGTATATAGTCCGGACTTTAATTAATTAATTAATTATGGAATGAGAGATTATTTAGACCATGAAGAGTAATTATGGAATAATTTCCATATCCTTGCATGAGAAACCAATGTCTCTCATACAAGATGACACAAAATATTTTCTTTTATTTATTTTGTCTTTACCCGTGTTGTGTGAAACAACTAATAAGGAATATATCAGAATAATGTTGGCGGGTATTCCCACACGGATAAACTAGCTCGTAGTCTGAATATTAATTATTAGTTGTTATTTTGCATGGTCCGGATAGTGGTCGGTGGAAGCCTTGGCGGTTCGTCCATCCGGGATTATAATAGCTGCTCAGCTGATTCCTATCCGGATACAGTTTTATTTTCTTTATCTTAATTTTAAAACCTGAATTCAAGTTGTAGTATTATTAAATGATGTCGACCAACATTATTTGAGAATTATTACAGCAAGAAAATATGTGGGTTGTTCTTCCATTCACAGACAAAAGGGAGCTGAATGACGGTGGTCACCGTCACTTGGAATTCCTTTCTGTCTAAAAATCTTTCCATCTGGAATAATTGGGAACTGGATAGCAGATGTTTGCAGTCCAGATCACCCCAGTTATTCCTGGCACTCTTTTTAGCCAAATAAATTCTTCTCACCTCCGGCTATTTCATCTTTGTGTTCCAACTTCTGTCTAAACCCACCTTATATTTTGGGTTATTTAATTTTACACTTCTTTATAAATTTATGTATGATATTATTATGTAGATATTGTGGTCAATATTATTTTGGGATCCTTCCCTTGGACATAGGAGTCTTGATTTTAATCAGATGTCTCACAATAAATTTCCAACAAAAATTCATTTATAAAATCCGGATCTAAGTAAGGGATAAATTCCACAGTTATGACTAATTCATATCCGACTGGGGGTTGATTTTGGGAAATTAGAAACAGAGTCAGCGATTAGGTCTCATCTAGACTGAAAGGATCTGTGTTTTAATTGAGAGTCTAGTACCTGTTTAGGGAATGATTTTCAAAGATTTATTATTTTCCAAAATTGCTTTGTGTTGGAAATCTAGTATTAAATATCACACTGAGATGGGGTCCACTTGGATTCAAATACGGTGTGATAGATAATTCCAGAGGAACAATACATAGGCCTTGGTTATTTTCTAAGATAGGGTTGAGTTGCTTTCAACTGCTATCCTCTTCTGCCAATGCCTATTTTTGAGTCCTGAGTGAGTGCATCCGGAAAGAACTGATCTATTAGTTCGTTTCATTAGTTTGTATCTCATAACCACCCGACGGGAAGTGAACACTGCGAGCGGTTCACCGAGAATAGGGAATTCTTGATCCACACCCAGTCATTCTGACTGGGGGCTTTCTTTTACTACCAGGGTCAGACTTTCAAAAACCTCCGAGTGATAGGATTTTAAATGCTTTCTTTATCGCTTTCTTTTAAATGCTTTCGTTAGAGGTCACTCGGTTGTATTGAGAGTTGTGTAACTGCTACTAGGACTGATAGTTAAGGGATAGTTCAGGGCTTGATTAGAATCTTTGGATGTGACATGGAGGAATGATAGCAGTACTTAACACTTCAATAAATGATTTGTCGGGTGTTGCTTGTCCACCACAGATAAATAGCATACCTCTGCGCGGGGGCAGTTTTATATCTGTGGTATCTTAGATTTTGTTGTCTTAAGGCATGTAAATCCGTACTGTAAGTACCTGTCTGTTAAAGGGAACATGGTATAGGAAGCATGAGAGTTAGCTAACTGAAGGATTATCCCAAGCTAAGATCTGCGTAACAAAATGGAAGTTTAACGGTGTTTCATCTGAATCTTGTCCAATTTTTATTATTTTCTCCCTGTCCCTTCTGTCTCATTTTAAATATGCTTTCTTAGAATAATCTTAACCACTTTCTTAGAATAATTTTATTGCTTTCTTAGATTAAATTTAATTCGCTTTCTAGAATAATTTTATCTGCTTTATTTTAATTGTTTATAGTTTAATTTAAATTCTATCAAGTAGTTGATAGATCAAACCCAAACTTGAATCGAGTAACCGAGTGGAAAATCTTAGTAAATGACGTGGGCCCTGCTTCCATCGCACATCCTCCAGTGAACGATCCGGTACTTACTATAAATACTGCAATTTTTGACTCCGTGCGCTTTCGGGGGCACAGTTTCTTAACACGAGTAATAAAAACGTGACAACCTATAATGTATCCCTAATCCCAACTCCGTCATCATAAATTGGTTTCATTAAATAAAAATTGAAAACCGGGATTATGATTTTTCAGAAAATACTCATGTAGTGGGAACTTGTCAAAAGTTTCATGACAAGGATCTTCAAGGCACGAAATTGTCAAAGATTTCATGCCGGGGAGGTCCATAACGCCGTTTGAACTCAAAGTTTCCCCTCATGAGTAATAAAAAGTGAAATATATCCTTAAACCCCTTCCCATGAATCATAACTCCTTTCATTTAATAAAATTCAATCCTGATATATTTTATTGAAAAACACTCGTGTTAATGAAATTTGTCAAAAGTTTCATGGCGCCGTTGCCGGGGAGGATGCAGCGTCGTTTATTAAGAGAATTACACTCCTGATTACTCATAGTTAGTTTAGTGTTAGTTTAGTGTATTTATTTCAGAACAGAGAAGTACCCTCAAATTAATTAAACATTTAGAGTACTAAGACTCTAAATGTGAGGATGTTGATTTTAGGGGAAAACCTAACCAATTGGGTATTTTTTCTTGCAGGAATCATGGAGCCGCCAAAATTGGTGTAAGGAGTTGAATGGAGAAGTGTAGCATTGGAGCTACACTAATTTGCAATTGTAAATTGCCGAACACGTGAAACTCACGTGTTTGTCATCTCCACCACCTCCGCACCACGAAGCTCCACCGCTGCCCCATCGCCCATCCACCTCATTACCACCACTGCGCTGAGGAAACCCTCATCACTGGTGAAACAACAAATGGAGCAGCTGACCTTCGGACTACAGGTTCCCGGTTGGATTAGTTCTGTAATTGACCGAAGATTATATCCGGAATTTAAAGAAATTTAAAATCCGGAATAATTTTCACAAGCACAAAATTAATCCAACCTAAATTTCTGCAAGTCAAAATCATATGTATATATATTTATTTATATATACCTCTTGTACATATTATTAAATAATTTTGGGTATTAATCAATTAACTCACATTTAGAGTACCAAGACTCTAAATGTGAGGATGTTGATATTTTTGAGAAACCCGATAACTTCTTCTGTGTTTGCTCTGCAGGAATTTGTGGAATCACCAAAAAGAATATTAAAGCTCCAAAACAGGTTCCCAGTTGGATCGATTCTGTGATTAATTGAAAGTATTCTTGGAATTTAAAGCAATTTAAAATCCGGAATAACTTTTATAAGAACAGAATTAATCCGACCTAACTTATGCAAGTAAATATAGTAGATTAAATTTTATAACATCCAAAAATGTGATCGAACAATTTTGATGAAAATCAGAATTTTTCTTAAGTATTGGGCATCGAACAATCGCCTTGTTCGACGAACCAAACGATCACACATAGCCAAAATCGTCGAACATTTAATTGGTTTGACGAAAAAGGGCTATCGGAAGTATGTTCTTAGTTTTCATGTTAATATTTTCTCCCTCCCTCCCTCCTCTTTTTATTTTATTTTGATTTTGATAATTTGTTTAAGTATGAATTGATTTACTCACATTTTGAGCAAGGCTCAAAATGTGAGGATGTTGATTCTTCACTTAAAAAAAAAGTGTGTGTAACACCCCGGATTTGGTAACCCAGGCCGGGATGCCACCGCCACACCTCCCTAGCAAGACACGGTTTCTCCGAGCTCACTAAAGAGATGCAAGGCTATGGTTTTTCAGAATTTAAAATATTCAAGTAGCCCATTCATAGATAATTTAAAAATACTACATCAGAGTTGCAGCGAGAATATATAAAGTACGCAGCGGAAGTAAAGTGTATGCAGCGGAATTTGAAATATAGGGCCGACATGGCCAAACCACGGGTTAAACAGACCCGTTCATGCAAGTCATGTAAAATAAATAATTAAGTATCCAAATGATCCCCCAATGAGTGATCATGCTCCGTACTCTGTAACAGAAAAAAAATGAGCAACGGTCTTTATCAGTATTATAAAATACTGAGTAAGTCAATCCTTACATAGCAATAAAGGGGTTAGATTTTTAGTAATTAAGATAAATCTTTTTGCCATGCATAAAAACATTTAAAAAAAATGCGAAGATAATGCATACTTTAAAGACACATTTAAATTTCATAATTTAAAACTTAAGCATGGGCAATTATTTAAGACATGATTTAAAAACATGATTAATGCCGTAAGTAAGTAAAAATTTGAGCTTTTAAAATTCTCCCCGATACGCCACCATCAAAACGATATTTAAATTTAGCCGGCAATCCGGCGGCCGCAGCCAATTTCATAAAATCTGAGCTTTTTAATATATTTCCCGTTACGCCATCATCTCAACAATAGATAGCCGGTGATCCGGCGGCCTCAGCCAATTTCATAAGTATCATGTCAAGTTAGCCGGTGATCCGGCGGCCGCAGCCGATACGCCATACCCAGTACCACTCCGTCGAGCCTCGAGTAACCCATACGGATACACTCGAGAGGGTAGGCCGTTGGTCTCTTGTGACCAAATACGCCATATCCAGTACCGCTCCGTCGAGCCTCGAGTAACCCATACGGATACACTCGAGAGGATAGGCCCAAAATAATAACAGCCAATATCAATAGTAACAGTTAGCCGGTGATCCGGCGGCCTCAGCCAATTTCATAAGTAACATGTCATTTTAGCCGGTAATCCGGCGGCCGCAGCCGATACGCCATACCCAGTACCACTCCGTCGAGCCTCGAGTAACCCATACGGATACACTCGAGAGGGTAGGCAGTTGGTCTCTTGTGACCAAATACGCCATATCCAGTACCGCTCCGTCGAGCCTCGAGTAACCCATACGGATACACTCGAGAGGATAGGCCCAAGATATAAGATGCTGTTTTGTCGATCTTTCGCGCGTAATAATCATTGCCATTTTGGCACAAAATGAACAATTAGGAGGGCACCCTGCAGAGCACTCACCCCCTGATTTTATGTAACCGATATTGTTTCAACTTTAGTGTAACGGGATTTTCAAAGATATAGCTTTATCGTATCACAAGATTTCGATCGTTGTTTAAAAGTTCCAAAAATTCACAAGTTAAAACCGATCGATGTCACAGTTTACGCCTTTTTAGTTTAAAAATCCATTTCTTAGGCGATTGATCTGAAATTTTCACAGTAGCTCAAAAACATCCCAATGAACAACTTTCATGTTTTGAGTTTTTCGGAAAAATGATAGGAAGCATGTCAAAAATCAAGTTTTCTACTCAAATAGTATGCTGTTAGGATTCAGGTTTGACAACTTTCAAAGATTTGACTTTTTATCATATCAAATGATCTCCAAAAATTCTGAAATTTCATATGCATATACTAGACATGATTATATGCAACTTTTGTTTAGAACTCAAGGATTGGATCGGACTAGAAATGATAGAAATATGCTCATCAAGTTCGGTTAAGAAAACTGTGAACCTTTGAAAATTCTTTAAAACGCAGAATATGTCCGATTCGATTTGGGGTATCAAAACTTGATGAAAATGCATGAAATTTTACAGAGGTATTCAAGACTCATAGATCTACAACTTTTGTTTAGATCATGAAGATTGGTTCGGACTAGAAATGATAGAAATAAGTTCATCAAGTTCGGTTATGAAATCTGTCAATTTTTTAAAATTCTTAAAAACGCAGAATATGTCCGACTTGATTTGGGGTATCAAAACTTGATGAAAAATTCTGAAATTTTTACACAATATAGCTTAAGATCTTAGGATCAAAATCTTAGTTTTGAGTTTTCAGGTTTGAACGCTCGAAGTAAGAGTTTTGCTCGGATTTCAGAAAATACGTAGATTGGGGTTTTTAGGTTTGATTTTAACGTTTCGTTTAAGATCCAATGTTTCGGATGTCTTTAAACCACCCATATTGATATGTAAGTTATTAACTTACAGTGAGTGAGTTCCTTGAACGTTCTAAGGTTGATCGATTTGTCCAAAATCGCCACGAACGGATCTACGCAACACGTTCTTCTTCTCCTTTGGCTACGAACGTGTTTTACAAGTAAAGATCCGTAAGTTAGAAGGTTGATTATGATCTTAGAGCAATAAGGAAACTTGATTGACACCTTACCAACAATCCAATGTCTGCAAATCCTTGATCTCCACACTACCTTGGTAGGATTTGATTGCCGGAAAGTTCGCCGGAAGTTCGCCGGAAGGTGTTTGGCTTTTGGGAGAGTTTTTGGGAGAGTTTTGGAGGAACTTGGGGTGTTAATGACTGAAAATGGAGTGTTATGGACAACTAATGACGTCCAAAAGATGCCTCCCCCGTGATCAAGCAAGATTCTCGCGTTGGGGTCAAGGAATATGGCAAGAAAGTCGCCAAAACGCGACAATGGCTGCTGTCAGGACTTTGGCGCGGGGTTGGCGCGCGAATCGGCCAAAAGCCGCGCCGGGTGCGCGCCACCTAACGCGACAAACGCAGCTGTCGACCCACGCGGGGTTGGCGCGGGAATCTCCCAAATCCCGCGCGGACAGCGCGCCAAACACGCCTGGACTTCGGTCCGGGCGGGGTCGTGCGATCCGTCGTGCTTTTCCTCCTCTCCTTCGGACTTCTGTCCTCCTACGTTTTCGGGCTCGATTTTTCGGGTCATTCTCGGATCATAATGAATTTCATGTTAAAATCTTAAGTCCGTCGGTCTCGGTTTCGTCGGCTTTTGATTCCCGTGCAATAACTTGTATCATTAAATTTCTTTCGACTTCACGGGTTCTTGGAATTAAAATTCTTTTCCTTCATGAACTTAACTCCAATTATTTTTACTCAATTCATGGAATGTCTTCGGGCTTCCTTTCCCTCTTTTATTCCATTTTGAATTTAAATCTATCGGCGTTTCATTTCCGAGCAATAATTTATTGTGATAAATTATTTTCTTCTTCTCGGATATATTTCGACATTGATAGGAATAATTTTTTTATTCCCTTGGACGTTGATAAAAATTCGGGGTGTTACATCCTCCCCCCTTAAGAATCAACTTCGTCCTCGAAGTTGTGCTTCGGCTTTTCTCGCGCGAAGAGTTAGGGTTCTTTTGGTTTACTTGGGATACAAACTATTCGGGTTTCAAAAATAAATGCTTATGCATCCTTACGGGGTATTACATCCTCCCCCCCTTAAAATTACAGTTATGTCTCCATAACTGTGGTTGCACCATTTTGGAATAGGGTCGGATGACGCTCCTTCATGTCGGCTCCTAGTTCCCATGTTGCTGTTTCACTTTCATGGTTCGACCAAAGAACCTTGACCATTCTCACGGTTTTGTTCCTTGTTATTCTCTCCTTAACATCGAGTAATTGTACCGGAATTTCCTCATAGCTCACGTCATCATCCAATTTAATTCCTCCCGGTTGGAGTACATAGGTCGGATCGTGCACATACTTCTTCAATTGTGATATGTGGAACACATTGTGAACTCTAGCCAATTGTGGCAGTAAGACTAGACGATATGCTAGATTCCCGACCTTTACTAGAATTTCATAAGGTCCTATATTCCGAGGACTTAGCTTTCCTCGTTTGCCAAAATGCATCACCCCCTTCATCGGTGATATCTTTAATATGACCTTATCTACGACTTGAAATTCTATGTCTTGCCGTTTCACACGTTTAGGTGCACACGTATTTTGTAGAGCAGAGGAGGAGTAAATAAATTATTATTTTTTATTTATTTATTTATTTTTTTTTTTTTTTTTTTTTTTTTTTGACCCGCGCGGGGTCCGCGCGGGTTTTGGGGGTTTACCGCGCCGGGTCCGCGCGGCGCCCCCAGGGGCAGAATATAGGGCTCGCGCGGGGCGCGAGCCATTCACCCCTTTCCCCTTCCGAAATTCCTCCCAACTTCCTCTCAAATTCGTCCCCTCGTGCTCGGATTCTTCTAGTTCCGACTTCGATTTCTCTTTGTAAGGTATGTATCCTCTATTTTCACTTGTCAATTTCAAGTTTTATGCTTTGATTTGTTAGAATTTGATTGAATTGAGGAATTAGGGTTTTGGCATGTAAATTGGGGTTTTGACATTTTCGGCTTAATTCTCGCGAATTAATGGTTGTATGTAGTACTTTGGTGCCATTTCTATTGTTTAGGAAATATTGGTATGTATATATGTGCTTAAGTTGTGGAATTTCTTGCTAGAACTTGGATTTTTAGGGGAACTATGAAATTTTCGATTTTGTTGGTGTTATTGGTGTAAAAGTGGTTTCGTTGGTGTTGTTTGTTGACACTTGTGATTATGATTTGTTGTTCAAGCAATTGTTTGGTTTTGTGGTTAATTGCCATGTGTTTACAACATATTTTTGAACTTAATTTATTGCGCGCACAAGGTGTTCGACAGAATGCCACAATGGGTTTTTGAATTTGTTTGGGCACATTCCTTGGTTTGATTCTCTCCCAATATGTATTGGCAAACTATTGGGTCTAAATTCCTTCTAGATTTTCCCCGTTGGAACTTTATATTTATGATGTCTTTATGTATTTTTGCTTGTGAATTGATGTGTTGAAAATTAGTCTTACCCTTGATATTGGGTGTTCGCAGGATGTTTCTTTTTCTGTGGTTCATCTTGGCGTTCCTTATGGTCCTTCCGGGGGCCAAGAGACGGGCTTCTCGACATGATGCGGCTGGCCCTAGTACTGCCGCTCCGGTGATGCCGGATAGTGATGATAGCGACGGCGATGACGACCGTGAGTCCGAGGAGGACGAGGAGCGAGAGCCGAGGCTCAGGGGTCTCCCTTACGAGGTGCGTCCTCGCCGGCATGATCGGTTCCGTTTCCATACGATGGCCTCCCAGGACTTCTATTTCGACGAGCTTCGTCGGAAGAGGGCTTACGTTCCCGAGCGAGGCTTGTTCCCCGATCATATGGGCGACGACCGGATCAGTGCAGTGTTGGGGCATCTCCAGTGGACCGGTCTTGCACGTCATCCCGAGGGCGTTGCCTCTGGCTATCTAGCCATGGAGGTTATCGCCAACATCAGTGGTCTAGGGGTAGACGACGACCTCTCTCGAGTCTGGGTTCGTGGTCGCTACTTAGACTTCAGTGCTCGAGCGATTAACACCTACTTCGGCCTTCCAGATGATGGCGCGTTCCGACCGCAGCCAGAGGGTCGGGTTTATGCCCCTGCCTGGGGTGTCTTGTGTACCGAGGTACCCCCGCGGACTGGGGAACCCCACGAGTTGCGACTGACATCCTTGGATGCTCATTGGCGTGTGCTTGCTCAGCTTTGGTTAGGACGCATCCGGCCGATCACCCGTAGTCATATCGTCATAGATCATGTCTTTGAGACTATCTGCTTTATCGCACGGGGCGGCCGGGTAAATGTGGGCGCTTGCATTGCGGACAACCTGAGGGGTCTACGACGGGGGCGAGGGAGTAGGGTGATCACTCACGCACACCTCATTTGTGGCTTATGCGCTGCCCAGGGGATCCGCACGTCTCCCGAGACAGACCCCTATCCCTTAGCTCCAGGTGAGCACTACCGTGTTCCGTCTTATGCCGCCCGGCGCAGCACCTTGCGTCGTGGAGCGCCTCGGGCTATACTGCACCCGCAGCCTGAGGATGGTGGTTTGATCTTAGTTGTTCCTCCTGAGCGACCACTTCCTCCTCCTGTGGTTCCACAGCAGGGTGTGGTTCCACCGCGGGGTCAGGACATGACGCAGATGCTCCAGATGATGCAGGAGATGCGCATCAGTATGGATGCCGGGTTTGCAGCTGGGCAGGCTCGCTATGACGCTTTGGGTGTTAGGATGGATCACTATCAGGATCGCTTTAACGCCTTGGATGCTAGGATGGATCTCTATCAGGATCGTATGGACACGCTCACTGTGAGACAGGCGGAGCAGCAGGCCACCTTGACGGACATGTACGCCTACATGCGTCAGATGGATGACTACATGCGTCGCCGGTTCCCTCCTCCTGATCAGTGACTTTATGTTTCCCGTTTATGTTTTATCTAGACTCGTGTTAGCAGCGGTTGTTTTAGTATTTCCCATTTGCGTTTTTCAGTTAGACTTGGTTTGGTATTTCTCTTAAGATGTGGTATTGTGACGTTACTCCGATTCCGTGCGTGTCTCTATTTGTACTGCATAGTTTGATGCATCGTGTGTTTTTATTATTTTTTTTTTTATTTTTTTTTTTTATTTTTTTTTTTTATAATTTCGGATTTAAATTTATCTAAATAGATAAATCTTGCATTTTATTTCCTTAAAAGGAATTTCTAGTACAAGTGATAGGATATACCAAAATAGGATCCTCCTATCGTTTCTAGGCGTCCTCCGGCACAGTGGTAGGATCCTCTGCCGGATCTTCCTCCACTGGACTTGACGGTAGTAGGTCATCGAAAATGCGGTTCAAGTCATCCCCATGAGCATCAACAAGCTCTTTTAAACATAGATTTTGTGTAGTAAGGGTTTGGATTTGGTCTTCGAGCTGGTTTATGCGGTGGTGGTCCGCCTCTCTTAAGTTTCCCATATGGTGCAGATTTGCCTCCAATTGGGCCATACGATGTTCCATTTGTTGTATGGTTTGTTGGGAATCAAAGTGAGCGTTCATCATTTTGATCATTAAGTTCATCATGTCTTGGTTAGCCATCTAGCGCAAGGAAAAGATCTAGGTTACAACATAACGCTTCTAGGTTCTCTAAGGTATAGAAATGCAATATGCACATGTAGTGATGATCCCCCCCGAAAAAAAAATTTTATGCGTACATTTATTTATCCATGGGTTTTAAAAGTAAATTTATTCCATGGATATGTTAAAATAAGGATAAAAGGTTTGGGCCACTATATTGGGCCGAAAGAAATAAATTATTTGGGCTTTAAATAAAAACGAGGTTATTGGGCCAAAATAATTTCTTGGGCTTCTAAAAAAAATTTTGGGCTAAAAATTTGGGCTTTAATTTCAAAATAATAATTGGACTCTTTAAAATAGTAGTTTAAAAATATTCCGGGCTATGTAAAATAATAGCTTTAAAATATTCCGGGCTCTGATACCACATTGGTATCAGATATTTTCTTTAAAATAAATAGCTTTAAAATAGTCTGGGCTCTGATACCACATTGTAACACCCCGGATTTGGTAACCCAGGCCGGGATGCCACCGCCACACCTCCCTAGCAAGACACAGTTTCTCCGAGCTCACTAAAGAGATGCAAGGCTATGGTTTTTCAGAATTTAAAATATTCAAGTAGTCCATTCATAGATAATTTAAAAATACTACATCAGAGTTGCAGCGAGAATATATAAAGTACGCAGCGGAAGTAAAGTGTATGCAGCGGAATTTGAAATATAGGGCCGACATGGCCAAACCACGGGTTAAACAGACCCGTTCATGCAAGTCATGTAAAATAAATAATTAAGTATCCAAATGATCCCCCAATGAGTGATCATGCTCCGTACTCTGTAACAGAAAAAAAATGAGCAACGGTCTTTATCAGTATTATAAAATACTGAGTAAGTCAATCCTTACATAGCAATAAAGGGGTTAGATTTTTAGTAATTAAGATAAATCTTTTTGCCATGCATAAAAACATTTAAAAAAAAATGCGAAGATAATGCATACTTTAAAGACACATTTAAATTTCATAATTTAAAACTTAAGCATGGGCAATTATTTAAGACATGATTTAAAAACATGATTAATGCCGTAAGTAAGTAAAAATTTGAGCTTTTAAAATTCTCCCCGATACGCCACCATCAAAACGATATTTAAATTTAGCCGGCAATCCGGCGGCCGCAGCCAATTTCATAAAATCTGAGCTTTTTAATATATTTCCCGTTACGCCATCATCTCAACAATAGATAGCCGGTGATCCGGCGGCCTCAGCCAATTTCATAAGTATCATGTCAAGTTAGCCGGTGATCCGGCGGCCGCAGCCGATACGCCATACCCAGTACCACTCCGTCGAGCCTCGAGTAACCCATACGGATACACTCGAGAGGGTAGGCCGTTGGTCTCTTGTGACCAAATACGCCATATCCAGTACCGCTCCGTCGAGCCTCGAGTAACCCATACGGATACACTCGAGAGGATAGGCCCAAAATAATAACAGCCAATATCAATAGTAACAGTTAGCCGGTGATCCGGCGGCCTCAGCCAATTTCATAAGTAACATGTCATTTTAGCCGGTAATCCGGCGGCCGCAGCCGATACGCCATACCCAGTACCACTCCGTCGAGCCTCGAGTAACCCATACGGATACACTCGAGAGGGTAGGCAGTTGGTCTCTTGTGACCAAATACGCCATATCCAGTACCGCTCCGTCGAGCCTCGAGTAACCCATACGGATACACTCGAGAGGATAGGCCCAAGATATAAGATGCTGTTTTGTCGATCTTTCGCGCGTAATAATCATTGCCATTTTGGCACAAAATGAACAATTAGGAGGGCACCCTGCAGAGCACTCACCCCCTGATTTTATGTAACCGATATTGTTTCAACTTTAGTGTAACGGGATTTTCAAAGATATAGCTTTATCGTATCACAAGATTTCGATCGTTGTTTAAAAGTTCCAAAAATTCACAAGTTAAAACCGATCGATGTCACAGTTTACGCCTTTTTAGTTTAAAAATCCATTTCTTAGGCGATTGATCTGAAATTTTCACAGTAGCTCAAAAACATCCCAATGAACAACTTTCATGTTTTGAGTTTTTCGGAAAAATGATAGGAAGCATGTCAAAAATCAAGTTTTCTACTCAAATAGTATGCTGTTAGGATTCAGGTTTGACAACTTTCAAAGATTTGACTTTTTATCATATCAAATGATCTCCAAAAATTCTGAAATTTCATATGCATATACTAGACATGATTATATGCAACTTTTGTTTAGAACTCAAGGATTGGATCGGACTAGAAATGATAGAAATATGCTCATCAAGTTCGGTTAAGAAAACTGTGAACCTTTGAAAATTCTTTAAAACGCAGAATATGTCCGATTCGATTTGGGGTATCAAAACTTGATGAAAATGCATGAAATTTTACAGAGGTATTCAAGACTTATAGATCTACAACTTTTGTTTAGATCATGAAGATTGGTTCGGACTAGAAATGATAGAAATAAGTTCATCAAGTTCGGTTATGAAATCTGTCAATTTTTGAAAATTCTTAAAAACGCAGAATATGTCCGACTTGATTTGGGGTATCAAAACTTGATGAAAAATTCTGAAATTTTTACACAATATAGCTTAAGATCTTAGGATCAAAATCTTAGTTTTGAGTTTTCAGGTTTGAACGCTCGAAGTAAGAGTTTTGCTCGGATTTCAGAAAATACGTAGATTGGGGTTTTTAGGTTTGATTTTAACGTTTCGTTTAAGATCCAATGTTTCGGATGTCTTTAAACCACCCATATTGATATGTAAGTTATTAACTTACAGTGAGTGAGTTCCTTGAACGTTCTAAGGTTGATCGATTTGTCCAAAATCGCCACGAACGGATCTACGCAACACGTTCTTCTTCTCCTTTGGCTACGAACGTGTTTTACAAGTAAAGATCCGTAAGTTAGAAGGTTGATTATGATCTTAGAGCAATAAGGAAACTTGATTGACACCTTACCAACAATCCAATGTCTGCAAATCCTTGATCTCCACACTACCTTGGTAGGATTTGATTGCCGGAAAGTTCGCCGGAAGTTCGCCGGAAGGTGTTTGGCTTTTGGGAGAGTTTTGGAGGAACTTGGGGTGTTAATGACTGAAAATGGAGTGTTATGGACAACTAATGACGTCCAAAAGATGCCTCCCCCGTGATCAAGCAAGATTCTCGCGTTGGGGTCAAGGAATATGGCAAGAAAGTCGCCAAAACGCGACAATGGCTGCTGTCAGGACTTTGGCGCGGGGTTGGCGCGCGAATCGGCCAAAAGCCGCGCCGGGTGCGCGCCACCGAACGCGACAAACGCAGCTGTCGACCCACGCGGGGTTGGCGCGGGAATCTCCCAAATCCCGCGCGGACAGCGCGCCAAACACGCCTGGACTTCGGTCCGGGCGGGGTCGTGCGATCCGTCGTGCTTTTCCTCCTCTCCTTCGGACTTCTGTCCTCCTACGTTTTCGGGCTCGATTTTTCGGGTCATTCTCGGATCATAATGAATTTCATGTTAAAATCTTAAGTCCGTCGGTCTCGGTTTCGTCGGCTTTTGATTCCCGTGCAATAACTTGTATCATTAAATTTCTTTCGACTTCACGGGTTCTTGGAATTAAAATTCTTTTCCTTCATGAACTTAACTCCAATTATTTTTACTCAATTCATGGAATGTCTTCGGGCTTCCTTTCCCTCTTTTATTCCATTTTGAATTTAAATCTATCGGCGTTTCATTTCCGAGCAATAATTTATTGTGATAAATTATTTTCTTCTTCTCGGATATATTTCGACATTGATAGGAATAATTTTTTTATTCCCTTGGACGTTGATAAAAATTCGGGGTGTTACAGTGTGTTATTTTTCTTTTTGTTTATTTTTATTATTATTATATATATATATAAACCCAGTACAAAGCATGCATAACTCTGTCAGTTTAAGCTCGCATATGAGATTTTGGTTTATGATTAAATTTTCAAACTTTTAAATTGGGATAATATAATTGAAGACATGCATGATATGAATTTTTGAGGTTTTGAACTATAAAAATTTAATGATATAATCATCTTGTTGGGTAATGAGTCCTCATGTTGGGAATTTAATTGAATAGATTGTAAGAATTTTTCAAAGATTAAATTTAAGAATATTGTATGACATGAATGAACCATACCATGTGAGATTTGAGCCTTGAATCATTTTTACTCATTCTTTTCTTTGATGTGTGAAAATCATCTTAATTAAAGGAAACTAGAACTTGCGATTGGGACCGATTCAAGACTATGCCATATTCCAAAAATCGAGCATATGATCGAGGCACCTAGAAAAACCCAAATTTTTTTGCCTTCCTTTGAATTCCAAACCAAAAATTTTTTCCCTTTAGGATTAACCAATTTGAGCCTTAAGCCTAATTTTTCTTTGAAGCCCTCTATATTATTCCTAGCCTTCTAAAAAGACCAAGAAAAAATTCAAACCCAAGTGTGCAAGAATGAAATTTTATCAAGGCATTACAATTTTTGATCATCAACAAAATTTCAATCGGTATTCAAAAATCCAATATTTTTTTAAAAAAAAAAAAGAGAGAGAGAGAGAAAAATGTTGAATTCAACTCAACACAAATAAATTGCAAATGACAAAGCAAATTAGACATAGTCTAATGTCATGCAATAGAAAAAGAAAAGCACAAAAAAAAATATATATATTGATGATCATAAATTTTAAATAAATATGCCAAGTTATGATAATATTAATTCTTGCTACTTCTTAGTCCAATAATTCCCTTTCTTACCAAATGTTACAACCGTATGCCCCGTTATAACCCTTAAATAAGACCTCATGATCTTGATTTGAAGAAATGAGCCGGTGGCGAGTTGGTCCAATTGCAAGCATATGGAATAATTTAATTAAATTTGATTATGAGTGCTCATTGATAAAACCCCTTTTTGAGAGTGAGTGAAAGTTCCGTTTCTACTATATGTGAGGCTCTGCTTTTAATTATGTTCATGTCATACTTTAATCCTATAATTAAATCAATGAATTTTTTTCTAAACATGATATTCATGAATAATTATCAATAATGACTGATTTGTAGGCCTGATTAAGTGAGAAGTATCATTTTATTAAACACTGCAATCAAGAGAATTTAATACTTGTAGTTTTCGATTGTCTTATCCCAATCTAAAAAGAATGATATTTTTGAAGCCACGAAAATAGATTGAATATGCAGCATCTATGCTCTTAAGAGCACTGACTCTGACTGCTCGGGGACGATCAGTATTAAATGTGAGGATGTTGATAATGGCCAAAATTGACCATTATTTTCAATCTATTTCCGTGTCTAATACGGACATTTGATCGCATTCCGGTCTTATTTGAATAAGAAAGCAGTCGAATTTGACAGATATGTGCAAGTTTGTATAAATAATAAGCTGGTATTGAAAAACACAAAAATATTGTTATCTTTATTAAATTCATATTAAAAAAATCCAAAAACATGATAAAAATATTAAAAATCCCATATTTGATAATTATGGTTTGTAGTGTTTGTTCGATGGAACATGGGTTCATTAAATGGAACACAAACCAAATATCAAGTGGAGCAAATATCCTTATTTATTATATTTTTATATTTTATATTTTGATGTATATATTTTTAGTTTTTATGTTTACTTATTTTTATTTATTTATGTTTTCTGCTATAATTAAATATTAATTGGTCCACTAATCACTTTTAATTTTAATTAAGTGCAGGTGATTTAATTGGTCCAAAAAGCCTTATACCAGTCCAACTCCTCAAGCCCAACACCATTAGCCCAATACAATTTAATTAATCCAATCCCCATTGGCCCAAACCACAACCAAGCCCAATACCCATTCCAAACCCTAACCCTAACCCTAACCCTTCGCCGGCGCCGCCTTTGCCGTCGGCGAGATTCCGGCAGCTCGCCGGCCAGCCCTCCTCCGTCCATTTCCAGTTTCATCCTCCTTCACTCCCTCCATTTCCGACCATCCCAAACCTCCGGCCACCACCATTTTCAAACTACACCACCATCCACCACCACCACTACAACCCGCGCCCTGCCACCACTAAATCCCCCAATCTATTCCGGCCAAAAATTCATTTTCCGGTCATCCCCTCCAAAGCTCCGGCGAGCATCCGACAGCGCCAACCACCATAAAAATCTGTCCACATCACCACCCATTTCCCCTCCAATCCTTCTCCAATCCCAAAACCAAAAAATCGAAAGAAGAAGAGGAAGAAAAGAGGCGACTCCAGGAACCATGGCCGCCCTCCACCTCCGTCATCTTGCCTCGGCCAGCCGTCTCGTCGCCACCACCGAAGCTCCCTGCCAGCGCCCACTCTTCCGCAGCCACCGCTCCGCCTCTGACCACCACCAACAGCACCATCGCCGGCCTCCATCTACTCCGGCGGGACAGCCGCCGCATCCTTCCCTCCATGTCCGGCGAAAGTCAGCAGCCCCGGAAGCTCCTTGCCGAGGTCATCGTCATCGCCATGGCCTCCATAGCTCATTCCAATCTCCGCCGCTCGCTGCCATCAACCCCGGCGAGATCCCGGCAGCCCCACAACAGCGGCCACCCAGCCCCAGCCGCGCCTCCAACACCTCCGCTGCCACCCTCTCCGTCCTGCCTCCGCCGCTCCGGCCAACACCATTGCCGCACCTCCGTCCTCGTCTCTCCCCAGTGGGCAGCCCCATTGATGAACTCGATCAATGAAGAAAATGGAAGAAGAAAACAGACCCAACAAAAGAAAAATAGGAAAGAAAGAAGAGAGAAAAGAACGAAGAAAGAATGGAAGACAAGAAAATCTGGAATGAAAGAAAGAAGAAGAAGAATGAACGAGAGTAATGGAGGAAAGAGAGAGGAAAGAGAAGTGGGAGAGAGGTAGAGGAAAGAGAAAAAGAATTAAAAAGAGAGGAATGAAGAAACCTGTTACGACGCTATCCAAAAGCTGCATACGGCGCTATACCACAAGGAAAAAAAGAGCTACGACGGTATCCAAAAAGAGCTACGACGCTATACAAAAGAGCTACGACGCTACACAAAAGAGCTACGACGTTAGTGTAGCGTCGTAAATAGGATAGCGCCGTAAAGCCAATTTGAATTTCCCCATGTGCCCAATTGCGTAGGAAGTCCCTGGACCTCAAGTCCCATAAGAGCAAAGTCTTTTGTCTCTTCCCCAGGACCTCGAAGACCTGCCCCCTCCCACTCCGTTCACAGGTCCAATGGGCCTAGGGTTGTTTCTTTTTCACCAATAAATAGCTGTTTTGTTTCTCGTGAACAGTAGCCTACACACATTTGAAAAATTATTCTGCTGTTCTTTAAGAGAGCAGTTTGGCTCCTAGTTTAGAGTAGGTAGTTTAAATTTTATTTTCTGTAATGTAGTTTCCCTTATAGCATTAGTTTAATTTTCTTGTTCTTAGTTTGTAAGTGGATTATTAGATGTAGCTAGCCATTTTTTATATTTTTTACAGTTTTTTTTAGAATAGGTTTGTGGTTTAAAATATTCAAGTAATGGGTGTTTGAACCATATTTTGGTATTAATCAAGGAATTTGTTCCACAAAGCTGTTATGGAGTTTATTCCATGGTTTTATGGTTTATTTTTCTGCTTTGTTTTTATTTTGGTTACTTGACCATTTTTCTTTTTTTTTTTATTTTAGTAAGGTTTTGTTGCTTTCTTAGTTTTAATAAATTGCACAAATATGTAGTGTTCATCCCTTCTTAGATTTATTAGTGTAGTTTAGATTTTATTTTTGCTTAGTGTTGGTTTTTATCACTTTTTATTTTTATTTTTATTTTATTTTGTTTTATTTTATTTTATTTTTAGTTTAGTTTAATAGATCTAAAATGTGGATGATACTTAGATGTTTGTGCATTCTCAAAAAATTGAAAATAGGGTTTTGCAATCGCATAGTTTGCAATACCCGACCAACAATTTTAGGGTTTGTAATCGCAGAGATTGCATCACCCGAACAACAACATTCTGGGCTAGCTACGACGCTAACCGCCCTACGGCGCTATCCTTGGATAGCGCCGTAGGTGAGGTTTAGCGCCGTAGTTATCCAGACTTAAACAAAATTTGCCTTACGGCGCTAGACCAACGACGCTATCCTCGGATAGCGTCGTAATTTTTGTTCAGCGTCGTAGGACCCCAAAATACTTCATTTCTAAAACCCACTTACGACGCTATACCTACGACGCTATCCTAGGATAGCGTCGTCATTTAGTGTATAGCGCCGTAGCATCTCTCCTTTTTCCAAAAACTTCTTTCTTCCCCAATTTCTCAAACCACCTACGACGCTACACTTACGGCGCTATCCTAGTATAGCGCCGTACTTGATGTATAGCGTCGTACACACTCTTTTAACCCCAAAATTTCACATCTCTTTCACAAATCCACTACGGCGCTATACCTACGACGCTATCCTAGGATAGCGTCGTAAAATCCGCCTAGCGCCGTAATTGGCATTTTTGCCAAATTTTTCATTTCTCCATTTTCCTCATTTAATTAATTGAACCTTTATATTAATATTTTGAGGTTGAAATCCAATGATCTCAACCCATGATTAATTTGATATAAAGAACTTTGTTCAATACTCCATTAAAAGATTTTTCTACAAAATTAAACTCTAATGATCTAAGTATATAATACGGACTTTAATTAATTAATTAAATATGGAATGAGAAATTATTTAGACCATGAAGAGTAATTATGGAATAATTTTCATATCCTTGCATGAGAAACCAATGTCTCTCATACAAGATGACATAAAATATTTTCTTTTATTTATTTTGTCTTTACCCGTGTTGTGTGAAACAACTAATAAGGAATATATCAGAATAATGTTGGCGGGTATTCCCACACGGATAAACTAGCTCGTAGTCTGAATATTAATTATTAGTTGTTATTTTGCATGGTCCGGATAGTGGTCGGTGGAAGCCTTGGTGGTTCGTCCATCCGGATTATAATAGTTGCTCAGCTGATTCCTATCCGGATACAGTTTTATTTTCTTTATCTTAATTTTAAAACCTGAATTCAAGTTGTAGTATTATTAAATGATGTCGACCAACATTATTTGAGAATTATTACAGCAAGAAAATATGTGGGTTTTTCTTCCATTCACAGACAAAAGGGAGCTGAATGACGGTGGTCACCGTCACTTGGAATTCCTTTCTGTCTAAAAATCTTTCCATCTGGAATAATTGGGAACTGGATAGCAGATGTTTGCAGTCCAGATCACCCCAGTTATTCCTGGCACTCTTTTTAGCCAAATAAATTCTTCTTACCTCCGGCTATTTCATCTTTGTGTTCCAACTTCTGTCTAAACCCACCTTATATTTTGAGTTATTTAATTTTACACTTCTTTATAAATTTATGCATGATATTATTATGTAGATATTGTTGTCAATATTATTTTGGGATCCTTCCCTTGGACATAGGAGTCTTGATTTTAATCAGATGTCTCACAATAAATTTCCAACAAAAATTCATTTATAAAATCCGGATCTAAGTAAGGGATAAATTCCACAGTTATGACTAATTCATATCCGAGTGGGGGTTGATTTTGGGAAATTAGAAGCAGAGTCAGCGATTAGGGCTCATCTAGACTGAAAGGATCTGTGTTTTAATTGAGAGTCTAGTACCTGTTTAGGGAATGATTTTCAAAGATTTATTATTTTCCAAAATTGCTTTGTGTTGGAAATCTAGTATTAAATATCACACTGAGATGGGGTCCACTTGGATTCAAATACGGTGTGATAGATAATTCCAGAGGAACAATACATAGGCCTTGGTTATTTTCTAAGATAGGGTTGAGTTCCTTTCAACTGCTATCCTCTTCTGCCAATGCCTATTTTTGAGTCCTGAGTGAGTGCATCCGGAAAGAACTGATCTATTAGTTCGTTTCATTAGTTTGTATCTCATAACCACCCGACGGGAACTGAACACTGCGAGCGGTTCACCGAGAATAGGGAATTCTTGATCCACACCCAGTCATTCTGACTGGGGGCTTTCTTTTACTACCAGGGTCAGACTTTCAAAAACCTCCGAGTGATAGGATTTTAAATGCTTTCTTTATCGCTTTCTTTTAAATGCTTTCGTTAGAGGTCACTCGGTTGTATTGAGAGTTGTGTAACTGCTACTAGGACTGATAGTTAAGGGATAGTTCAGGGCTTGATTAGAATCTTTGGATGTGACATGGGGGAATGATAGCAGTACTTAACACTTCAAATAAATGATTTGTCGGGTGTTGCTTGTCCACCACAGATAAATAGCATACCTCTGCGCGGGGGCAGTTTTATATCTGTGGTATCTTAGATTTTGTTGTCTTAAGGCATGTAAATCCGTACTGTAAGTACCTGTCTGTTAAAGGGAACATGGTATAGGAAGCATGAGAGTTAGCTAACTGATGGATTATCCCAAGCTAAGATCTGCGTAACAAAATGGAAGTTTAACGGTGTTTCATCTGAATCTTGTCCAATTTTTATTATTTTCTCCCTGTCCCTTCTGTCTCATTTTAAATCTGCTTTCTTAGAATAATCTTAACCGCTTTCTTAGAATAATTTTATTGCTTTCTTAGATTAAATTTAATTCGCTTTCTAGAATAATTTTATCTGCTTTATTTTAATTGTTTATAGTTTAATTTAAATTCTGTCAAGTAGTTGATAGATCAAACACAAACTTGAATCGAGTAACCGAGTGGAAAATCTTAGTAAATGACGTGGGCCCTGCTTCCATCGCACATCCTCCAGTGCACGATCCGGTACTTACTATAAATACTGCAATTTTTGACTCCGTGCGCTTTCGGGGCACAGTTTCTTAACACGAGTAATAAAAACGTGACAACCTATAATGTATCCCTAATCCCAACTCCGCCATCATAAATTGGTTTCATTAAATAAAAATTGAAAACCGGGATTATGATTTTTCAGAAAATACTCATGTAGTGGGAACTTGTCAAATGTTTCATGACAAGGATCTTCAAGGCACGAAATTGTCAAAGATTTCATGCCGGGGAGGTCCATAACGCCGTTTGAACTCAAAGTTTCCCCTCATGAGTAATAAAAAGTGAAATATATCCTTAAACCCCTTCCCATGAATCATAACTCCTTTCATTTAATAAAATTCAATCCTGATATATTTTATTGAAAAACACTCGTGTTAATAAAATTTGTCAAAAGTTTCATGGCGCCGTTGCCGGGGAGGATGCAGCGTCGTTTATTAAGAGAATTACACTCCTGATTACTCATAGTTAGTTTAGTGTTAGTTTAGTGTTAGTTTAGTGTATTTATTTCAGAACAGAGAAGTACCCTCAAATCAATTAAACATTTAGAGTACTAAGACTCTAAATGTGAGGATGTTGATTTTAGGGGAAAACCTAACCAATTGGGTATTTTTGCTTGCAGGAATCATGGAGCCGCCAAAATTGGTGTAAGGAGTTGAATGGAGAAGTGTAGCATTGGAGCTACACTAATTTGCAATTGTAAATTGCCGAACACGTGAAACTCACGTGTTTGTCATCTCCACCACCTCCGCACCACGAAGCTCCACCGCTGCCCCATCGCCCATCCACCTCATTACCACCACTGCGCTGAGGAAACCCTCATCACTGTTGAAACAACAAATGGAGCAGCTGACCTTCGGACTACAGGTTCCCGGTTGGATTAGTTCTGTAATTGACCGAAGATTATATCCGGAATTTAAAGAAATTTAAAATCCGGAATAATTTTCACAAGCACAAAATTAATCCAACCTAAATTTCTGCAAGTCAAAATCATATGTATATATATTTATTTATATATACCTCTTGTACATATTATTAAATAATTTTGGGTATTAATCAATTAACTCACATTTAGAGTACCAAGACTCTAAATGTGAGGATGTTGATATTTTTGAGAAAACCCGATAACTTCTTCTGTGTTTGCTCTGTAGGAATTTGTGGAATCACCAAAAAGAAAATTAAAGCTCCAAAACAGGTTCCCAGTTGGATCGATTCTGTGATTAATTGAAAGTATTCTTGGAATTTAAAGCAATTTAAAATCCGGAATAACTTTTATAAGAACAGAATTAATCCGACCTAACTTATGCAAGTAAATATAGTAGATTAAATTTTATAACATCCAAAAATGTGATCGAACAATTTTGATGAAAATCAGAATTTTTCTTAAGTATTGGGCATCGAACAATCGCCTTGTTCGACGAACCAAACGATCACACATAGCCAAAATCGTCGAACATTTAATTGGTTTGACGAAAAAGGGCTATCGGAAGTATGTTCTTAGTTTTCATGTTAATATTTTCTCCCTCCCTCCCTCCTCTTTTTATTTTATTTTGATTTTGATAATTTGTTTAAGTAGGAATTGATTTACTCACATTTTGAGCAAGGCTCAAAATGTGAGGATGTTGATTCTTCACTTAAAAAAAAAGTGTGTTATTTTTCTTTTTGTTTATTTTTATTATTATTATTATATATATATATATATATATATAAACCCAGTACAAAGCATGCATAACTCTGTCAGTTTAAGCTCGCATATGAGATTTTGGTTTATGATTAAATTTTCAAACTTTTAAATTGGGATAATATAATTGAAGACATGCATGATATGAATTTTTGAGGTTTTGAGCTATAAAAATTTAATGATATAATCATCTTGTTGGGTAATGAGTCCTCATGTTAGGAATTTAATTGAATAGATTGTAAGAATTTTTCAAAGATTAAATTTAAGAATATTGTATGACATGAATGAACCATACCATGTGAGATTTGAGCCTTGAATCATTTTTACTCATTCTTTTCTTTGATGTGTGAAAATCATCTTAATTAAAGGAAACTAGAACTTGCGATTGGGACCGATTCAAGACTGCCATATTCCAAAAATCGAGCATATGATCGAGGCACCTAGAAAAACCCAAATTTTTTTGCCTTCCTTTGAATTCCAAACCAAAAATTTTTTTCCCTTTAGGATTAACCAATTTGAGCCTTAAGCCTAATTTTTCTTTGAAGCCCTCTATATTATTCCTAGCCTTCTAAAAAGACCAAGAAAAAATTCAAACCCAAGTGTGCAAGAATGAAATTTTATCAAGGCATTACAATTTTTGATCATCAACAAAATTTCAATCGGTATTCAAAAATCCAATATTTAAAAAAAAAAAGAGAGAGAGAAAAATGTTGAATTCAACTCAACACAAATAAATTGCAAATGACAAAGCAAATTAGACATAGTCTAATGTCATGCAATAGAAAAAGAAAAGCACAAAAAAAAATATATATATTGATGATCATAAATTTTAAATAAATATGCCAAGTTATGATAATATTAATTCTTGCTACTTCTTAGTCCAATAATTCCCTTTCTTACCAAATGTTACAACCGTATGCCCCGTTATAACCCTTAAATAAGACCTCATGATCTTGATTTGAAGAAATGAGCCGGTGGCGAGTTGGTCCAATTGCAAGCATATGGAATAATTTAATTAAATTTGATTATGAGTGCTCATTGATAAAACCCCTTTTTGAGAGTGAGTGAAATTTCCGTTTCTACTATATGTGAGGCTCTGCTTTTAATTATGTTCATGTCATACTTTAATCCTATAATTAAATCAATGAATTTTTTTCTAAACATGATATTCATGAATAATTATCAATAATGACTGATTTGTAGGCCTGATTAAGTGAGAAGTATCATTTTATTAAACACTGCAATCAAGAGAATTTAATACTTGTAGTTTTCGATTGTCTTATCCCAATCTAAAAAGAATAATATTTTTGAAGCCACGAAAATAGATTGAATATGCAGCATCTATGCTCTTAAGAGCACTGACTCTGACTGCTCGGGGACGATCAGTATTAAATGTGAGGATGTTGATAATGGCCAAAATTGACCATTATTTTCAATCTATTTCCGTGTCTAATACGGACATTTGATCGCATTCCGGTCTTATTTGAATAAGAAAGCAGTCGAATTTGACAGATATGTGCAAGTTTGTATAAATAATAAGCTGGTATTGAAAAACACAAAAATATTGTTATCTTTATTAAATTCATATTAAAAAAATCCAAAAACATGATAAAAATATTAAAAATCCCATATTTGATAATTATGGTTTGTAGTGTTTGTTCGATGGAACATGGGTTCATTAAATGGAACACAAACCAAATATCAAGTGGAGCAAATATCCTTATTTATTATATTTTTATATTTTATATTTTGATGTATATATTTTTAGTTTTTATGTTTACTTATTTTTATTTATTTATGTTTTCTGCTATAATTAAATATTAATTGGTCCACCAATCACTTTTAATTTTAATTAAGTGCAGGTGATTTAATTGGTCCAAAAAGCCTTATACCAGTCCAACTCCTCAAGCCCAACACCATTAGCCCAATACAATTTAATTAATCCAATCCCCATTGGCCCAAACCACAACCAAGCCCAATACCCAATCCAAACCCTAACCCTAACCCTAACCCTTCGCCGGCGCCGCCTTTGCCGCCGGCGAGATTCCGGCAGCTCGCCGGCCAGCCCTCCTCCGTCCATTTCCAGTTTCATCCTCCTTCACTCCCTCCATTTCCGACCATCCCAAACCTCCGGCCACCACCATTTTCAAACTACACCACCATCCACCACCACCACTACAACCCGCGCCCTGCCACCACCAAATCCCCCAATCTATTCCGGCCAAAAATTCATTTTCCGGTCATCCCCTCCAAAGCTCCGGCGAGCATCCGACAGCGCCAACCACCATAAAAATCTGTCCACATCACCACCCATTTCCCCTCCAATCCTTCTCCAATCCCAAAACCAAAAAATCGAAAGAAGAAGAGGAAGAAAAGAGGCGACTCCAGGAACCATGGCCGCCCTCCACCTCCGTCATCTTGCCTCGGCCAGCCGCCTCGTCGCCACCACTGAAGCTCCCTGCCAGCGCCCACTCTTCCGCAGCCACCGCTCCGCCTCTGACCACCACCAACAGCACCATCGCCGGCCTCCATC
Organism: Hygrophila difformis; assembly: GCA_030278955.1. Lineage (NCBI taxonomy): Eukaryota > Viridiplantae > Streptophyta > Magnoliopsida > Lamiales > Acanthaceae > Hygrophila > Hygrophila difformis. The sequence goes on along the minus strand of JAOANR010000007.1, from coordinate 36,773,619 downwards.
TACTCCGGCGGGACAGCCGCCGCATCCTTCCCTCCATGTCCGGCGAAAGTCAGCAGCCCCGGAAGCTCCTTGCCGAGGTCATCGTCATCGCCATGGCCTCCATAGCTCATTCCAATCTCCGCCGCTCGCTGCCATCAACCCCGGCGAGATCCCGGCAGCCCCACAACAGCGGCCACCCAGCCCCAGCCGCGCCTCCAACACCTCCGCTGCCACCCTCTCCGTCCTGCCTCCGCCGCTCCGGCCAACACCATTGCCGCACCTCCGTCCTCGTCTCTCCCCAGTGGGCAGCCCCATTGATGAACTCGATCAATGAAGAAAATGGAAGAAGAAAACAGACCCAACAAAAGAAAAATAGGAAAGAAAGAAGAGAGAAAAGAACGAAGAAAGAATGGAAGACAAGAAAATCTGGAATGAAAGAAAGAAGAAGAAGAATGAACGAGAGTAATGGAGGAAAGAGAGAGGAAAGAGAAGTGGGAGAGAGGTAGAGGAAAGAGAAAAAGAATTAAAAAGAGAGGAATGAAGAAACCTGTTACGACGCTATCCAAAAGCTGCATACGGCGCTATACCACAAGGAAAAAAAGAGCTACGACGCTATCCAAAAAGAGCTACGACGCTATACAAAAGAGCTACGACGCTACACAAAAGAGCTACGACGTTAGTGTAGCGTCGTAAATAGGATAGCGCCGTAAAGCCAATTTGAATTTCCCCATGTGCCCAATTGCGTAGGAAGTCCCTGGACCTCAAGTCCCATAAGAGCAAAGTCTTTTGTCTCTTCCCCAGGACCTCGAAGACCTGCCCCCTCCCACTCCGTTCACAGGTCCAATGGGCCTAGGGTTGTTTCTTTTTCACCAATAAATAGCTGTTTTGTTTCTCGTGAACAGTAGCCTACACACACTTGAAAAATTATTCTGCTGTTCTTTAAGAGAGCAGTTTGGCTCCTAGTTTAGAATAGGTAGTTTAAATTTTATTTTCTGTAATGTAGTTTCCCTTATAGCATTAGTTTAATTTTCTTGTTCTTAGTTTGTAAGTGGATTATTAGATGTAGCTAGCCATTTTTTATATTTTTTACAGTTTTTTTTAGAATAGGTTTGTGGTTTAAAATATTCAAGTAATGGGTGTTTGAACCATATTTTGGTATTAATCAAGGAATTTGTTCCCAAAGCTGTTATGGAGTTTATTCCATGGTTTTATGGTTTATTTTTCTGCTTTGTTTTTATTTTGGTTACTTGACCATTTTTCTTTTTTTTTATTTTAGTTAGGTTTTGTTGCTTTCTTAGTTTTAATAAATTGCACAAATATGTAGTGTTAATCCCTTATTAGATTTATTAGTGTAGTTTAGATTTTATTTTTGCTTAGTGTTGGTTTTTATCACTTTTTATTTTTATTTTTATTTTATTTTGTTTTATTTTATTTTATTTTTAGTTTAGTTTAATAGATCTAAAATGTGGATGATACTTAGATGTTTGTGCATTCTTAAAAACTTGAAAATAGGGTTTTGCAATCGCATAGATTGCAATACCCGACCAACAATTTTAGAGTTTGCAATCGCAGAGATTGCATCACCCGAACAACAACATTCTGGGCTAGCTACGACGCTAACCGCCCTACGGCGCTATCCTTGGATAGCGCCGTAGGTGAGGTTTAGCGCCGTAGTTATCCAGACTTAAACAAAATTTGCCTTACGGCGCTAGACCAACGACGCTATCCTCGGATAGCGTCGTAATTTTTGTTCAGCGTCGTAGGACCCCAAAATACTTCATTTCTAAAACCCACTTACGACGCTATACCTACGACGCTATCCTAGGATAGCGTCGTCATTTAGTGTATAGCGCCGTAGCATCTCTCCTTTTTCCAAAAACTTCTTTCTTCCCCAATTTCTCAAACCACCTACGACGCTACACTTACGGCGCTATCCTAGTATAGCGCCGTACTTGATGTATAGCGTCGTACACACTCTTTTAACCCCAAAATTTCACATCTCTTTCACCAATCCACTACGGCGCTATACCTACGACGCTATCCTAGGATAGCGTCGTAAAATCCGCCTAGCGCCGTAATTGGCATTTTTGCCAAATTTTCCATTTCTCCATTTTCCTCATTTAATTAATTGAACCTTTATATTAATATTTTGAGGTTGAAATCCAATGATCTCAACCCATGATTAATTTGATATAAAGAACTTTGTTCAATACTCCATTAAAAGATTTTTCTACAAAATTAAACTCTAATGATCTAAGTATATAATACGGACTTTAATTAATTAATTAATTATGGAATGAGAAATTATTTAGACCATGAAGAGTAATTATGGAATAATTTTCATATCCTTGCATGAGAAACCAATGTCTCTCATACAAGATGACATAAAATATTTTCTTTTATTTATTTTGTCTTTACCTGTGTTGTGTGAAACAACTAATAAGGAATATATCAAAATAATGTTGGCGGGTATTCCCACACGGATAAACTAGCTCGTAGTCTGAATATTAATTATTAGTTGTTATTTTGCATGGTCCGGATAGTGGTCGGTGGAAGCCTTGGCGGTTCGTCCATCCGGATTATAATAGCTGCTCAGCTGATTCCTATCCGGATACAGTTTTATTTTCTTTATCTTAATTTTAAAACCTGAATTCAAGTTGTAGTATTATTAAATGATGTCGACCAACATTATTTGAGAATTATTACAGCAAGAAAATATGTGGGTTTTTCTTCCATTCACAGACAAAAGGGAGCTGAATGACGGTGGTCACCGTCACTTGGAATTCCTTTCTGTCTAAAAATCTTTCCATCTGGAATAATTGGGAACTGGATAGCAGATGTTTGCGGTCCAGATCACCCCATTTATTCCTGGCACTCTTTTTAGCCAAATAAATTCTTCTCACCTCCGGCTATTTCATCTTTGTGTTACAACTTCTGTCTAAACCCACCTTATATTTTGGGTTATTTAATTTTACACTTCTTTATAAATTTATGCATGATATTATTATGTAGATATTGTGGTCAATATTATTTTGGGATCCTTCCCTTGGACATAGGAGTCTTGATTTTAATCAGATGTCTCACAATAAATTTCCAACAAAAATTCATTTATAAAATCCGGATCTAAGTAAGGGATAAATTCCACAGTTATGACTAATTCATATCCGAGTGGGGGTTGATTTTGGGAAATTAGAAGCAGAGTCAGCGATTAGGTCTCATCTAGACTGAAAGGATCTGTGTTTTAATTGAGAGTCTAGTACCTGTTTAGGGAATGATTTTCAAAGATTTATTATTTTCCAAAATTGCTTTGTGTTGGAAATCTAGTATTAAATATCACACTGAGATGGGGTCCACTTGGATTCAAATACGGTGTGATAGATAATTCCAAAGGAACAATACATAGGCCTTGGTTATTTTCTAAGATAGGGTTGAGTTCCTTTCAACTGCTATCCTCTTCTACCAATGCCTATTTTTGAGTCCTGAGTGAGTGCATCCGGAAAGAACTGATCTATTAGTTCGTTTCATTAGTTTGTATCTCATAACCACCCGACGGGAAGTGAACACTGCGAGCGGTTCACCGAGAATAGGGAATTCTTGATCCACACCCAGTCATTCTGACTGGGGGCTTTCTTTTACTACCAGGGTCAGACTTTCAAAAACCTCCGAGTGATAGGATTTTAAATGCTTTCTTTATCGCTTTCTTTTAAATGCTTTCGTTAGAGGTCACTCGGTTGTATTGAGAGTTGTGTAACTGCTACTAGGACTGATAGTTAAGGGATATTTCAGGGCTTGATTAGAATCTTTGGATGTGACATGGGGGAATGATAGCAGTACTTGACACTTCAATAAATGATTTGTCAGGTGTTGCTTGTCCACCACAGATAAATAGCATACCTCTGCGCGGGGGCAGTTTTATATCTGTGGTATCTTAGATTTTGTTGTCTTAAGGCATGTAAATCCGTACTGTAAGTACCTGTCTGTTAAAGGGAACATGGTATAGGAAGCATGAGAGTTAGCTAACTGATGGATTATCCCAAGCTAAGATCTGCGTAACAAAATGGAAGTTTAACGGTGTTTCATCTGAATCTTGTCCAATTTTATTATTTTCTCCCTGTCCCTTCTGTCTCATTTTAAATTTGCTTTCTTAGAATAATCTTAACCGCTTTCTTAGAATAATTTTATTGCTTTCTTAGATTAAATTTAATTCGCTTTCTAGAATAATTTTATCTGCTTTATTTTAATTGTTTCATAGTTTAATTTAAATTCTGTCAAGTAGTTGATAGATCAAACACAAACTTGAATCGAGTAACCGAGTGGAAAATCTTAGTAAATGACGTGGGCCCTGCTTCCATCGCACATCCTCCAGTGAACGATCCGGTACTTACTATAAATACTGCAATTTTTGACTCCGTGCGCTTTCGGGGGCACAGTTTCTTAACACGAGTAATAAAAACGTGACAACCTATAATGTATCCCTAATCCCAACTCCGCCATCATAAATTGGTTTCATTAAATAAAAATTGAAAACCGGGATTATGATTTTTCTGAAAATACTCATGTAGTGGGGACTTGTCAAAAGTTTCATGACAAGGATCTTCAAGGCACGAAATTGTCAAAGATTTCATGCCGGGGAGGTCCATAACGCCGTTTGAACTCAAAGTTTCCCCTCATGAGTAATAAAAAGTGAAATATATCCTTAAACCCCTTCCCATGAATCATAATTCCTTTCATTTATTAAAATTCAATCCTGATATATTTTATTGAAAAACACTCGTGTTAATGAAATTTGTCAAAATTTTCACTATCTCACGAAAACAATTTGAAAATGGTCTCCCAACACCATCTGACATGGGGAATATTTTATTCAACAACTCCTTTAGTTTATGATATCCTAAGATTTGAATCTAAGAAATCATGGGTTTGGACGTTTGGTGCACTCGTGCACTCTTGAGGCTGTTCTGCACGCAGCTTTTGAAAGTTTCTGCGAGTTTTGAGGAGTTTTAGTTTTTATATCAAAACAATACCTCGTTATTTATACTAGTTTTTAAAGGTTTTAACTGTGAATTGGAGTTCGAAAAATTCTACAATCAGAAGCTACCTTGAGTAGCTTTTAGGAGCTTTCAAAAATTACTTTTCCAATTTAATTATTTTTTCTCTTCAAATTACAATTTATGACAGCTACAACTACTTCTACCGAACACTTATGTAAAAACTAATAGCTATGGCTCCCAACAGCTACAACTCTTGCCGAACATACCCGGGTATAATTATATTCCAAATCAAACAATTGCCTTGCTCACAATTTGGTTAAGATAAAAACCCTTTAAAAGTATGGATGTGCAAACATCACAAAATGTCTATTTTGTATCACACAAAACATATCTCCCACCACATATATTTTTCATCAAACAAAATATATTTTTCATCACACAAAATAAATCATTTCATCCATCACACAATACATCTCTTACATCATACACATGGTGCATAGGGCTGGAAATAGGTCAGGCCAGGCCAGACTTGGTCTTGAACGGCCTAGGCCTTTTTAATTTTAGCAAGGCCTGAGCCTGGTCCATAGCCTTTGATAGGCCTTGTTTATAGGCCTAAGCCTGGTCTTTTTACTTAAATAGGCCAGGCTTTAAACCTTTTAAAAATCTATTTAAGCCTATTTAAATATTAAATAAATAATTAATAAATATTAACAAATAAATATATTAATAAATTATAAAAAAATTATATTAAAAAGTTAAACAGGCCGGCCTTATAGGCCTAATAGGTTTTTTTATGAGGTCGGGCTAAGCCTATTTAGTTAAAAAGGCCTTTGAGAATATCTAAGCGTAGCCTCTTTCGTAAAAAGGCCGGGCTAGGCCAGGCCTTAAATAAGTCAGTCCGTAGGCCCCTGTCGGGCGGCCCAGCCTATTCCCACCCTTACATGCATGTGGAGGCGCCTAAACCTAATCTTCTCCCGTCTTGCTCATACACAATAATGCTAATTGTGCCATTGTGCTCTCAACTTTGGCAATTGGAGGTAATGAAATTTTCATTCTTTTCCTCTCTTGTTCTTATGATTTTTGGGTTCTTTTTAAAACCGATTTTGATTATCTGTGTTCTTGTTAAGATCATGATTTTCGAAGTCCTTGGATTTACCCACTTGTTTCTGATTTCACTTGCAAAGCTTCAAACTTCCTTGTTTCACGCTATCTTGGAACACCCAATATGTGTTGAGCATGACGTTGTCACACCACCTTATAATCTACTAAGCCATTTTAGGGCATAACCAAAGAATGATAACTCGAGCATTGAGTTTTAGATGATTTCTATAGCTTTGGGTTGAGGATAGATCTATTTTGTGATAAGCATGATTTAAATTTCTACTTGGAATCTTGTTTATAATATGATTTTTATAGCTTTGGGTGTTGATCTTCCAGAACGTCAAAATAAATGGTGGTTTGATCTTGTTTTAAACCCCATTACGTTTGTTGAAATATTTGAACTTAAAATGTGTTCTAAGATTTTATCCTTTGATTTTAAACCCCCAACAATATTAGTATTAAAAAAGTATTGACTTTTATTACGCCCAAAAAAACTAAAATGATGTGTTGGGAGTGTGTTTCATGGACTGTGTTGAAAAATGAAAATTTTGGGCATTTTATTTTATCGTGGTGATTGAGCATTCTCATAGTCATCGATACCACGACAATAACGTCGGAATTTGGCATTGTTCTCGTGGTGATGAAAATTTTGCGTAAGTAGTAGTACCACGAGAATAGAGGGCCTCACCAGCACACCCTTAGATTTTTGCTCTAACAATGAGGTGTCAACATTATTGTGGTATTTAAGTACCACGAGAATGATACACCACAAAAATCCTCATTTATATTGATCTATATATTTTCGCGATGATAGTGCATTCTCATTATGGCTGATATCAAGAGAATAGCATTAAAAGATTTCTTTATCTAGCAACCGAAAATTTTTGGTAAAATTTGGTCATTAAAGAGGTTAGCGACCGAATTTGCGATCGAAATTCGTTAGCTACCACAGCTTTAGTGAACGGAAAATTTTTGGTATAAAATTTGATGACTAAAGAGGTTAGCGACCGAAATTCGTTAGCTAACACGGCTTTAGCAATCGAAATTCGTTATCTAACACAGTTTTAGCTACCAACTCCATAATTTTTCTAGTAGTGTAGGATAGCACAATGGAGAATGGTTTCCTTGGGGAGTGTATCATCCATCCCATCAGGTCCGGATTTTAGACAATCTAATCAGTATACAACTATATAAATACTTTTGAGATATTCTGATCTGTTAACGGATGTTAATGCTACTTAGAGGAAACGTACTCAGTGGGGCATCAAGTAGAACTGCGGGAAGCCTACTACTGTCTCTATTTGTGATAAACTGACGAGCTTTACCTGTTTCAATACGACTCTAACCTCTAATCTCGCTTGCGGCCTAGGCTAGAGTGACATGGATTTCAAGTCCACCCATGGCATAGAGCACTGGTTTTGTTGGGTTTTAGAGATCCAGATCTGACAAAATGATTATAGTATTGCAGTACTACTTTATGATCCGAATATCATCATCAACTTAAATTAATTATGCCTATATTCGATAGTGTTAAAATCCATGAACCAAGAAAACATGTTGGTAAGGCGGTCAAACTCAAGGTATAATTTTTTTTTAAAAAAAAAATTTAATTTTCCGAAGCTATGTTGTGTCATTTACTAGATCTATGCCGGTGAAAGACTAAATAGAAAACCTAAACTATGGGGACTAAATGAAATAAACAAAAACAGATTAATATATCAATTTACTATCTAGAGAGTTTGTAGGACTAATTTGGTCATATATTTTAAAAGATAGCTTTTCAAATATATAAGATGAAATTTGTTAAAATAAAAAAAAAGCTTTGGTTAGTGTGCAGAGACCTATGTCTCTTGATGTACTGTGCCACATCCAAGCCATTGATGAAATGTTGAAATCAATGGCTAAGATTAATACAAAGGGTACTATTGTAATTTCAATATGATCCAAATGATCTCTATTCACTTTTTTCAATTCTAATGCTCGTACATCTCTCCCTCATAATCTTACTTTTTCTTTTCGGAATTTCCAAAATTTGATAGGTTATTTAGATTACTTGTATCGAGTACGTAGATTTTCATATAAAGAATGTCAAAATTCGAGTTCGTTTGAGAAAGTTAGAGTTATTTGAAGTTCACTGCGATATTCAGAAACGTAGCCTTCACATTTCAGCGACAGTGGCTTTGCAATTCAACGACGGGAGCTTTACAATTCAGCGACACAGAGTATGCATTTCAGCGACATAGCCTATACAACATAGTTTTGTGACAAACTTCAAATGGCTCTAACTTTTTCAAATGAGCTTGGATTTGGATGTTCTTTATATAAAAATCTATCTACTCAACGCAAGGAATTTAAATATCCTATCAGATTTTATAAAGCCTAAACAGATAAATATCATATTTTCAAAATAACCAGAATAAGATACCCTTTCATTTGAAAATATGGTATTTATCTATTTATAATTTCAAAATTTTAATAGGAAATTTAGATTCCTTGTATCGAGTAGGTAGATTTTCGTATAAAGAATGTCAAAATCCGAGTTCGTTTGATAAAGTTAGAGCCATTTGAAGTTTATTACGATTTTCAGAAACACGACATTCACATTTCAGCGACGGTGACTATGTAATTCAGCGACGGAGGCTTTATAATTCAGGGATGGAGGCTTTACAATATAGCGACATAGCTTATGCATTTTCACCGACGTAGCCTATATAACAAAGTTTATGCGACAAACTTCAAATGACTCTAACTTTCTCAAATGACCTCAGATTTGGACGCTCTTTATATGAAAATCTATCAACTCAATGCAAGGAATTTAAATATCCTATCAGATTTTAGAAAGTCTAAACATATAAATATCATATTTTCAAAACAATGAACAAAAGATATCGTTTCTTTTAAAAATTTGGTATTTATCTATTTGGAATTTCTAAAATTTGATGGGAAATTTAGATTCCTTGCATCAAGTAGGTAGATTTTCATATAAAGAACGTCAAAACCCGATTTCGTTTGAGAAAGTTAGAGCCATTTGAAGTTCAATACAATTTTCAGAAACACAGCATTTACATTTCAGCGACGGTAACTATGTAATTCAGCGACGGAGCCTTTACAATTCAGCGACGGAGACTTTACATTTTGCGACATAGCATATGCATTTCAGCGATGTCTATACAATAAAATTTATATGACAAACTTCAAATGGCTGTAACTTTATCACATGAGCTCGGATTTGGACGTTCTTTATATGAAAATCTATCTAATCGATGCAAGGAATCTAAATATTCTATCATATTTTAGAAATTCAAAATAGCCATACAGAAAATAAGAGGAATGAAAGACTCACGAGTGAAAGAGATAAATAAAGATAATTTCTCTATTATTATACCATGAATTGTGTCAAAAGAGAGCTAACTTATGTAAATTTTTTTATATGATCTTTATTTAAGGATATAAATCACTAAATTAATTTTGTGAATGATTTTATTACTAAAGATATGATTATTTATGTTTGACAACTCTAGCCTTTTTATTTTATAGCCATTGGATATTTTTGTATGGTTAAGATGATTTGTCTTGATATACTACCATTCACATTGTAAGTAGCATAACCATTTCAAATAAAAAAAAATAGTGCTCGAAAAGCCAAGAAAAAAGGAAGTTCGAAGTACATGGAAAGAAATTTAAAAACGAAAAATATTGGTGTAGAAAAGCCAATGAAAATGACTGTGAATGCATTAAATATAGAGGCCGTTTGGATTGGCTTTTGGGGGAGTGTTTTTGGCTTTTGCTTATGCCAAAAGCACTTCTGATAAAAAAGAGGTGTTTGTTTTGGCTTTTGGAAAAAAGCAAAAGCACCATGAGAAGCCAAAAAAGTGCTTCTGGGAGAAGCAGCCCAGGGGGTGCTTCTCCCAAAAGCAGAAGCCAAAAGCACTTCGTAAAATGTGCAAAGACTTAAATACCCCCACTACTTAATATAAATTACACTATAAATATATCTTATTATCATATTAAATAGCATGTCCTTTTTAGTAATTACCACATTCCAAAAGCACTTTTCATTTTTATTCATCCAAACATATTTTTAAAAAAAGCCGCTTTTCAAGCATTCCATCCAAACACAAAAGTTACATGCTTTTGCTTTTGACTTCTGTTTCTGCTTCTACTTTTTTCAAAAGCCAATCCAAACGGGCCCATAGTTGTGTCTTGAGCCAATGACAGATCAATGAAAGGGAAAGCTTTAATTGCGATCTAAGAACTAGAAAGGAACGGCTCAATACATTTGTTTTGTTGCAATCATTAAGTTGTAGTCATAAAAAAAAAGTAGAATCATTATTAAGGGCAGTGATTGACTAAACTATATATTTATTACTTATATTAACAGCGGTGACAAATCCAGAAAAATTTAATAGTTGTTGTACAAAATATAATTGAAGGTTAAAATTAAATATAGTAGTCACAACACCTAAAAGATGGAGAAAGCTAAGTTGGTTGAATGACAAAATAAATTCTTACTACTCCCTTTGTCCCATTTAACTTATCTTGTTTGACTTCTGCACACAATCCAATGCATTTTTTCAATCGTTAATATTTCAAAATATGTATAATGAAAAATTATGTAAAATATATTTTAAAACTAAGTTTTAACAAGATCCAACTCGATTATCTTTTTCCAAAAATATATATACTTACAATAAAATTGAGTAAAAATTGAATAATGAATAATATAAAAAGTCAAACATGACACATTAACTCGGATCGAGGGAGTGTTATAGTTCAACATTATTGTATAGATAGAGACTGTTCAGGTTTATACTCCCTCCTTTCCAAAATATTTGGTATTTTAAACATTAGCAACTAAAAATTTAATATTTCAAAACTATATAATTAGACAATCTAATAATGTTTCACTTGATTATGACTTTTCTTATATAATGAAAATGTATATATCAAAATTACTCAATAAATAATGTAAATTATACAAAAATACATAAGAATAAAAAATAAAATTAAAATTTTAAAAAAAAAATAGAGAAGGGGGTAGTATATGTATGTTATGCTATGCGATTCAGTGTTTTTTCTATATGAAAAGATAAATTAAATTAAAAACTGAAAATCCCTTATGTGCTATGATGACGAGACGGAGGTAGTACCTTACGTGTCTCATATCTAAGCAACAGTGAGCCTAGCTAGCTTTAAATTTTTTTGGTGACACAGCCTAAGAAGGCGAGCAAAGAAATAAAAAACAAACAAAAAAAAAACAAGAAAAACAAAACGAAAGCAACAAGAGACCAATCCAACCGACTCAGGGCCTCACAACTTCAGCCCTTAAGTCCTAACGAACACAGCCCCCGACGCATCCTTGTCCACCAATTCCCTGATATCATATGGGGGAAACGCTCACAATGTGTAGAACTCTTCAAGACCCGCAGCTCGTCTGGCACAAGCATCCGCTACTTGGTTTCCTTCCCGAAAGATATGACGAACCAAGCACCTTCACCTCACCCAATCTCTTCTCGGACGTCCCTGATCAGTGGCCAAAGCTGGTGCCGCTGTTGTCCTTCCTTTAGCACTAACCTGACCACCTCCGCCGAATCAACATAACAACACTTCACCTCCAAACCCTTAGCCCTCGCCAGCTTCAACCCTTGCCATAGCGCAGTGACTTCCACCTCAACAACCCCACGCTTCCCCAACTGTCCACCGCAACCTCCAAGCCAACTCCCCTGGTGAGATCGAAGCACAGCCCCAAACCCGGACTTTCCAGACGCCTCCATTACACACCCATCCCGAATGGAATGCTGAAAATTTAATAAAGTTATTAAATTTAATAACTTTATTGAACAATTTAATAAAGTTATAATTCATCCAACAATGCTGAAAATCAAACACAGTTCATGACTTCATGGTATCATCAGTGGCCGGTGTAGTTAAAAATATGCAATTTTAGAAAAAAAAATAACTATAAAATTTGGAATTAAAATTATTAATAACTAATATAAATTCAGAAGTTTAGCTATTGGATTCAATAGCTAAATTAAAAATAAAAATAAAAATAAAAAATTGAAAGAAAGAAAGAAAGTAAATGGAATGCGCGTGTATTTGCAATGAAATTGATAATGATTCATGATTGAGAGAGAACCAACCAAACTTCTAAAGTCAAAAAATGTAAGATGTAAAAAGTGGTGGAAATAGATTATTCTTGGAAAGATGTAATATTTGAGTATAACCTTTTTTTTTATTTTTTTTTTTACAACCTATACATGCCAGAAAAAAGATAAGTGATGGAAGCTCATACCATATAAATTACTACATTCGTCCCACTAATTCTGCCCAATTTTCTTTTTTTGTCCGTCCCATTACGACGGTCACATTTCTCTTTTAGGAAATAATTAAATATTTTAATTATCAAACTCACTACCATCACATAACATTAATAAATAAATATGATAAAATTTTAAACACACAACAACTATCACATCACACATAAATAAATAAAATAATTAAAAATTCAAATACATTACAATCACATCACATAAATTCCTAATTTACCTCCACTTTAAACACTAATCTAGCCTTACATTAAACACTAGCAATCACCACATAAAATACCGTGTCAAAAATAAATGGGAGGGAGTATATAAGAACAAAAGAAAGAGATAGAAGATTGGATTGGAAGTCAAGGACAAAAGAAGAAGAAAGAAAAAGAAAAAACGAAAGAAAGAAAGAAAGTAAAAGAAAACTCGACGTCGGGTGCAACAAAGTTGAAATAAATAAAGCGAGGAAGAGGAGAAGAAAAAATGTGCATGGGAAGAAAGCAAATTAAAGCGTTGAGTGGATAGGAAAAAGGCGCTTTTATTTTATTTCTTTCTTCCTTCTTTTTTTTTTTTTTTTTTTTTTTTTTTTTTTTTTTTTTTTTTCTTGTTTGCTTTGCAAAATCTCAAATTGCAAAATTTCCTAAGCATGGATCTGACCATTTACTCGCTTTCACATTCTTCTTTGTAGCACGACTTTTCACATCGTCAAATAAGATGATACAGTATATAGCACCGACGAAGTTCAGGGAATCTGACATTCCAAAATCTCGACGAATATGTATAAAATTTCTGGCCATTGTCATTTCTAGCCACGTCCTCCACATTATTTTTGGAGTCTAAGCGGGAGGTTTTTATTAGTGATCTTTTTATCCGAATAATTTTGTATTTGAGAAAATATTAATAAGACTCGTCCAATAAGACCAATCAAACAGTGATGTTAAGTTTCCAGCTAAGAAGCACTACTGCGAACTCATAGAGAAGGTCTGAGGCAATCATTTCCAGGAAAGATTTAAGTGTAGTTGTGATGCAATCATTTCCAGGAAAGATTTAAGTGTAGTTGTGATGCAATCATTATTGGAGACATGAAGTGTGCTGCTGTCTGTACGGATTTTAGGAGCAAGCTCAAACACCACGTTTACAATGACCCAATTAATGAAACTTAAATTGCACGGTATAAAAATAAAAGTGAAATATCCAATCCTTGCTGGGGGATGCTTTTCATTAGCACTATGAAATCATCTTCCATATTTAATTTCCCACATTTCTACGAAGGTAAAATAGCCAAAAACGCGTTTTTATTTTTTTTCGCCAGTATATATCATCTACTAATTTTTGGCCCTATGCAATCTGTAGGTCCCAATTAAAATCTTGATTACGAGCGGTCGTCGGTGTATGATCAGAACAACGTGTAAACAGCGGAAAGTAAAAAACACGAAACAACGACCCAGTTCGATTTTGCAACCTACGTCTGGGGGATTCCAATCCAGGGACTCTCATTGTGTAAAAGACTCAATCAAAACAAGAGTCGATCTATCCAAGCACTTAACACCAAACTCTATCACATTAGAACCTATTCTAGCAGAACTAGTCGAAAACCCCTCAACTACAGCCGCTGGAATACCAATCCAATTTGATGCAATCTTGATAGATGATCTTTCCAAGATTGACTCTTGAATATAACAGACGATCTGGACTTTAATCCTTCAGATTTCAAGGCTTCTTCGCAAAGGTAACCTCCACAACGTGATGTCAAGAATGTGATCTTCAATATGGAAATCCTATTGAAGCATGTGGCGCATAAAGACTTTGATGATCTTCCAGAAACTCTCAGATGTAGAACACTCATCAAATACTATCTAAACTCTCAAAGACTAAAATCTAAGAAAGACGAGGGAAAACCAATTCTAAACAATATGAAAGTGAATTACAACTCAACATATCAATCTAGCAAATCTCTTAATCTCAGACTAACACACTTATAGAGGAGAGTAAATTCGTAATCTGCTGAAAGTAGCTCCTCCAAATCAGTTAAAATCAGTCAAAAATAATTGTCAATCTAACTTGCATAAATCTGTTCAGTTCTTGTCGTCAATGCGTCGTTCAACTACGTTCTGACGACACTGTTCATCTGCACAAAAAGCTTAGTGTGCTAACACAATCCTTTGATTTTTCTAATTTAATCTAAATCCATCCTTTTTTGTTTTCACGAATTAAGAAAAAAATGATGTATTTGAATTTAATTAGCAAAGAAAGAGTACTATATATATGGAGCAAATTAGTTGATGACAAATTCGGACAAAACGAAATTGAAAATGTTGTATTTGCTAGTTTAGTTTTTTTTTTTAGGCTCTCAATTCTATCGACAATTTTTTGTTTATTTCACAGACGAAAGGTGAAGGTTGAGGCTCACATGAAGATGTTTTTATTTCACTGAAAACACAGTCGAACAGCAATGTTTACATGAACTTATCCAAATAACAGTCCTACCAGCATCCATAAAAAGAACAAGTCAAGAAGCAGAAACACATCAAACATCCCCGCCACAATAATACAAATATAGAATGTGCCTATCATCCACAACAATCAATACCATTCTTTTTTCATCCCGCCCCCTGTTGCCCCATTTTTTGCCCATGGATCAGCAACAACATTCCTTTTGTAACACCCCGGATTTGATAACCCAGGCCGGGATGTTACCGCCGCATTTCCCTAGCAAGACACGGCTTCCCGAGCTCGCTAAGGAAATGCAAGGCTTGTGGGTATGAAAAAGATTTAAAACATTTCAAGATTTAGTCCGGAAATTTATAATACTTAGTACGGTAGTAGAAATTATCACGTGCGGAAAATAAATAAAGAAAGTGCAGCGGAAAGTAAAATCACGGCCAACATGGCCAAATCCTCGGGTTTAACAGACCCGGTAAAAACAGTACGATGCAGAAATTTAAAATGTCCATTATGATTTCCCCCAAGTGCATATGCAATGCGTCACTCGACGTACTCTGTAAAAAAAAGAAATGACAACGGTTGTCAGTATAAAAATATACTGAGTAAGTTAATCCCTAACTACAAATAAAAGGGGTTACAAGTGTTTAAACCTAAGATTTCGCTTACCGTACGAGAATTTAAAAATATACATGATTTATTTGCAGCGGAAAAACATGATTAAAGAACTTAATTTAAAAAGCGAAATTTAAAGCATAATTTAAGATGCGTAAATTTTAAATGCATAATTAAAGACAGGATAAATACGATTTAAGCATAAAGAAACACTCACACGAGTCTTTTACTTTTCATCCCGTAAACTAAGAAGAGGACACCATACCGGGAGATCACTAACGATGCAATCTCAACATAGGACCACTAACGAGGCAGTCCAAACAATGGGAGACCACTAACGAGGCAGTCTCAAAGATAGTAGGACCACTAAAGAGGCGATCCAAAAAGATAGTAGGACCACTAACGAGGCGATCAACAAATACAGCGCGCGAGATCACTAACGAGGCAATCTCAGATAGTAAGGAGACCACTAACGAGGCAGTCTCAAAGATAATGATAGTATGAAGATCGGCTTAGCCTAGTGAACGGGATTTTTCGAAAGTTCGTATTTCAAAGTTATCAAATGATCGATATCGCATTTTCATAGTTCAAGTTTTCTCAAGTTCGAAAAATCCTATTCGAGGCAGTTTACGCCTTTCTTAATTTAAAATTCGTCTTTTCCCCAAAAATTCTGAAACTTTGCCAGTAATTCAAAATCACACACACGAACAACTTTCATGTTTTAAGTTTTTGGAAATAAGGTTCCGAAGTGAGTTGAAATTTGAGTTTATTGCAAAGAATAATTTATGTCTTGAAAACTGTTTCCGTCACAGGTTCGTGCAACGCCGATTAAAAATTTATTTCAAAACCAATCGATGTGAAATTTTTACAGTAACTACACAACACATTAAGGAACAACTTTCATGTTTTAAGAATTTGGAAATAATGAATTCTTGGCACTCAAAAATCGAGTGCAACTCACTGCATACTCATGGCCCTTAAAACGAATTCAAAACAGTTCTAAAAACTTGGCCGTTTGACATATCAAATGAACACCAAAATTCGTGAAATTTTATAGGCATAATCTAGACACAATTATCTACTACTTTTGTTTAGAAATGCAAAGTTAAATCATTCGAAAAATGGGTGAAAAACATGCATCAAGTTGAATGAAGGAATCTGTCACAGAATTAAATTGTTCGGTTCGATACAGAAAGTTCATGGCGAAAATTGGGATAGCAAAACTTAATGTCAACGGCTGAAATTTGGACACAAGATAGATAAAGGTGTTAGGAACAACTTTTATGTTGAAAAGTTTTCGGTTTGGATTCCCGAAGGTCGAGTTTTTGGCGAGTCTTTAAAATTGGACGAAAATAGGGTTTTTGAAAACCGATTTTTGTTACAAGCCTATATCTCGAGATTTAAACAACAAACAACCACGAAAATTTGTGAGTAAGGTTTTAACTTACTTAGGATGATGATAGGGTCGCTGGATTGGGTTTCCGGATGTCCTAGGGTCACGACGAACGGCCAACTTCTCCGATCGCTTTTTGTTCGTTTTCCGACGGGAAATCGTAGTAAGGAAATAGTGTTAGAATTCGAGTTTCTGAGACTTATGGACGAATTGAAACTTTGTACAATAGCTTACCAAGAGTCTAGAGGGCAGGGCTTGGTTCCTTTCGCCTTGCCGTCGCCGGAATACTTGCCGGAAAGTGAGTTCGGAGAGGTTTCGACTTGGAGAGGAGTTTTGGAGGTGTTTAGGGTTAGGTTTTCTGAGAGTGAGGGGGAGGGGCGCCCCAAATCTGATCTTATGCCCTTCCCCATTGGTGTGATCGACTTGCCATTGATGGAGGTCGGATTTTTGGCAAGAAAATCGCCATGGAAGGAAAGTTTACACCTCCTGCACCTCTGGCGCGCTGGTGGCGCGCACATAGGCCTTTGTGCGCGCGGAGCACGCGTGGCCTGCCCTGGAGGCGCGACGCCCTTGGCCGCGCGGTGGCCGCGCGGCGGCGCGCGGGCAGCGCGGGCCGGCCGGACCGGCCGGTTCGGCGGTCTGCGTGTTTCGTCGGGTCTTCCCTCGCTTTCCCCTATCGGTTTTCTACGTGTTAGCTCGATTCCCTGGGTCGTCTTCGTTTCGGAATCTTCTCCTTAATCTTGTTACGAGTCCGGCTTATCGCTCGCAACATTTCCGGGTCCTACTTAGCCTAGTCTAAATTGGTTCCCACATCTCCTATCGTCCTTGTGATCTAATTCGGGATGTACTTTGTGATTTATTTCGTGACTGAACTTAGAAATTAATTCTAAGCTGCCTACGTACCCTGTGAAGGGATCAAGTCATGACGTAGTTCAAAACAATTTGAATTTCTTTTTCCTCGGGTGTTACACCTTTCTCTTAGTATATGTTGAAATCGGACCTCTCCCGCGCATGACAGAACAGTAGCAATCGGTCCCAACAACTTGTGCAGACGTCATGGCATTTTACCCAAATCAGATAGCCAACTCACAACGTTGCTCGAATCACATTCGAAGACAAGTCTTTGAAGTGGAAATCCTTGATATCGGATTAATGCCCTACACACCCGACTTATTGCCTAGACCTCAGCCTCAGTAGAGTCTGCCACCCCAATCGAATCTGACAAAATATAAATAAATCACCATTTTCATCACGAATCACTCCACCTATACCTGTCGGCCCCGGATTACCAATGGATGATCCATCTGTATTTATCTTCCACCATTCTTTTTCAGGTCATCGCCACACTAGCCCTCTCCGAGGACCTTTATCCTTCCCGCTTGCAGTCTGCACAATGCATCAGGAAACTGCCTCTCAAGGTCTCTCAAACTATAGCCATTATCCAACCCAGCCGTTTTCCACCAAAGGCTCACACTCTATTTTATATCTTCTATGGCCGCCTCTTTATCTATTGATTTAGCTTTGAACACAGCTGCGTTTCTGAATTTCCATATCGTCCAGATTGTCGCCAACCCAGTGAGGACCCATCCTTCCCTTCAACTCTGATCCGGGTAACCAAACAACCACCAATCTACTAACACCTCTACCACTGCCCACTTTACCCCGAAAAATGCCACCCCTTGGTACCAAAAATACCCGGTAAACTCACATCTACAAAAGAGATGATCTTTCGACTCCACCTCATTTTCACAGCAAGGGCATAGAGAAGCCTCCGACTGAATGCACCCTCTCCTGAGCAGCTTTTCCTGACCGGAAGTCCATGTTGAAATAATTTCCATGCTAGAACCTTCACCTTCATTGGAGCCTTTATTTTCCAAAAAGTTTTCCATCTCCTCTGCGAAGCAACCGTGTCCACCCCTGAATTTCTGTCCCAACATGATCGAGTAGTGAACCCGCCATTCCACTCCTTTAACCAAGCCACCCTATCCTTTACATAACGACTTAATGGAGACCTCCCCGACACCAGTAACAGCTCTTCCTAGACACCCCCTCTCCCAATCAAATAGCCTTCTTCTTAATTGGATGTTCCAGCTCCACTCTACCCCCAACCAACTGCCATACTCCGCAATCAACCCCTCTTTATTTACAACCAGTGCATAAATCCTAGGGAAGATCACCCTCAATGGCCTACCCTCCTCTACCCACACATTCTCCCAAAACCGTATAGCATCTCCATTCCCCACCAAAATGCTGAACCCATCCCCTTGATTACCCCCTCTCAATTCAATCCAAGCATTACATATATTGTCCCAAATTGATCCTCCCACCTTTGCTTCCGATACCTGTGGGATTTTCTTATCGTAGTATTTCGCGTCAATCACCATCCTCCACAGAGCCTGTTCATTTCCGAACCGCTACTTCCATTTCAACAACATAGCCAGGTTGAACTTCTTAACATTCCATATCCCCAAGCCCCCGTCCTCCTTAAGTTTTCCAATCCTCTCTGCCACAACACTAGGGACTTTGAACAAAAACAGGAAGTACACAGATAACGGGTTTAAAACAGATTTTATCAAGCAGATTCTTCCTGCTTGCGAAAGAAGTCTGCCCTTCCACCCCGCCAATCTCTCCTCCAATTTATCCAACACCAGTTTCCATATCGATAAACCATTTAACCTGCCACCGATTGGGATCCCCAAGTAAGTCATCGGCTGACTCCCAATTTCACATCCAAATAGACCCGCTGCCTCAGCCACTAAATTGTGTGGACAATTAATGCTATAGATTCTACATTTCCCATAATTGATATGCAAGCCCGTGGCTAATGTGAGACACCTTAAGATTCTTTTTATGATCAGCAATTGAGAGATTTCTCCTTCACAAAATATAATCATATCGTCCGCATACTGAAGGTGTGTAATTTCCAGGCTCCTTACACCACCGTGAGCCCTTTTAACAGCCCCAATTCCTTGGCATTTGTCAACAGTTTATTGACTATTTTTGCCAATTCCTTGGTATTTGCTAGTTTAGTTGTAACATGCATTTCCTGAAGTTCGAACGTGCTTTTAACTAAACCCCAATGTATTCATTTTTAGCGAGTAAAAATATTTGGGAATTTATTAGAAAATTAATATTTATTAATATAAAAATTTTAATATTTAAATAAATATATTTTATGAAATTTGTTAATATAAAATATTTTAATTAATAATTATTAAATAACAGAAAAATAATAAAATAATAAATGCAATGCACATAAAATAAAATATTCTATTTTTATAAATTTTTTAAAACATATACTATTATTTAATAACTATTCTAATTAAATTCTTTTTATAATACTTTTGTTATTTATTATTTGCAATATTTGGATGGTGGATATTTTCAAATAAATAAATTTTGAAAAATAGCATATTTATACCTTATATGAATATTTTTTGTTAAAAAATTGACAATGGAGCAAAAGTGAAAAAAATATTAGTCAAATGGGTCTAAAAGTGAAAATTTCAGAAATATGAAATAAATCAAAACTAAGAGAAAATCTTATGTGAGGAAAAGTGGATTTTCCCCTTACTCCTCGCATAAACTCGATCTGATGTTCTATCCCTCCCAACTCCATGCCAACTTCAAGAAATGCACATGACAACTAAAATAGGCAAAGATATCCTTCATATAGTCTTCTACATTTGTTAATTAAGCCCAAATCCATCATTTCTTTTTGGTTAACTAGTGAAAAATTGACAGTTTTGATTTAATTAGGAAATGTAGAGTGTTGGACAAAAAATAGTAGATAATGGATTCGAATAAAATGAAAAGAAAAAGAAACGTTTTTTTCTATTTTACCTTTTTTTCTTTTGGCTATTTAGATCCCACTTTTTTAAAAGCAAATATTATAATTATAAAGTATTACTTAAAAGTTATAATATCGATACATGAGTAATTATGAGCCCTAAGCTATTTTTCTAAAGTGAAAATTTTCACTATAAGAATTTTTTGTTTTAATGACCAAAAGATTTAGTAAAATTCCATCACTAAAGAGGTTAGCGGCTGAATTTGTGACTAAAATTCGTTAGCAACCATAATTTTAGCGACCGAAACTTATTAACTACCACAATTTTAGCAACTGAATCCGAGTTTTTTCTAGTAGTGTTCGGCTACGAAAAAAAAAGGAGAATTTTTGTTGCCGCCATGAAGATGGTGATGTAATATGGATTTGATTGATAACTGTGTGTTTATTGTCATTTCGAGGTAAAATTTTGTGCCAAGTTCCCAATAAAATAAAAACTTTTCAATGTGCAATCCAATTTTGAAAACATGAGTATTTCGTAAATTTTTGTTACCCAATAGTGCAGTAATTAATTAAAATCGTCGAAAAAAAAGACTCCCTTTTTTTTATTGGTAACCGTAATGCACAAACGTCGGCAAATAAGAAAATTAAAAAAAAAACTGCAGATTGGGGGAAAGTGAGAAAAATAGAAAGTAACAAAATAGCAAAGCTAGATACGAGGATACCGAACACCCTCATACTCAGCAGCTAGCAAGGTGCGTGTCTCAACTGGAGGATAGGCCCAAGAAGTGAAAATTTCTTCGAGTAAGCTCCTCGTTTAGCTAAAGAGTCAGCAACTGAATTACATTCCCTTAGTATATGATGCCAATAATACTCGGGATGAAGGAAGCGCAAATTAGAAATATGTTGAAGAAGTGGTGAAAGAAAAGTGTCCAGACACCACTTCTTGTCGCATGAGTCTAAGACTTCCCATGGAATCAGAGAAACAGTGTGCGCGAACCACCCCAAATAAAGAGAATAAAGACGTAGTATGCCATTCCAAATACCATGCAATTCGGCCACTATATTAGAAGAGAAGCCAACAAAGCCCGAACGTCCCTCAACCCAGTGGCCATCTCCAGTGCAGATGACATATCCAAACCCGGCCGGCCCCCGGTTCCCAGGTGCGCTCCATCAACATGTAAAATTACACCCAAGAGAATATCTGAATTCCAATGAACAAGGCGCTCAACTCCAACCTGAGTGTTACACGAAAAAACCACTATAAAAAATTCTTCCGATATTGGAAGCATGCCTAGCTGTTTCGAAGACATTGATAGACTCACCTCTCATCCACTTGACATTACGACCTCTCCAGATGCTCCCAAGAGTAGCCACTGCAATCCTCCCCCACGTCTGCATAAACTTTGAAGATCCATTGCCAACATCGAATTATGTCTATACTCATGACCACCAGGAAGACCCCTATTGTTATTCCAAAATGATGCAGCCCAAAACAACTATAGGAAAGATGCCAGAGACTCTCCACTCCATTACCGCATACTATACATGCTCTCGAGTGAGCCATTCTCCATTTGAAACGCGTATCATTAGTTGGAAGAGAGTCGTGAACCATCAACCATAAAAGAACCTTAAACTTTTCCGGGGCTTGGATCCGCCAAACCCAAGACCGAATGGGATCCCTGCAGCAGCCTCGCTGAGTGAGAATCCACTCATACCCAGATGCTGTATACGATCCAGAAGAAGCATCCATCCAACTCCAAGCATCATGAACCCCAGCGTGAAGAGGAATAGGGCCATGCTCCTTGAATTCAGATTTAATCTCATCAGGAATCGGAGTGTAAATCAAATCCCAACACCAACGATTGTTAATGAAAATGTCCTTTATACGTAGCTCGACATCACTAATATGAACATATGGCACATGATGAGCAAGCTTCCCTCCTCGGAGCCAGGAATCATACCAGACACTACTATTACCTTCACCAGTCCTTTTACGGCACCCCCCAAAAGAAAAGAAGCCGCTTTACAGATACCACGATATATGGGAGATGCACCAAGTAATCATTAATGCAATCATATTTATGTATCAACAGCCGAACCCACGGTTTGGGAGACAACTGAAGAAGATTCATGAATACTTTGCCAAGTAATGCAATATTCATGTCCCGGGATTTCCTAGTCCCCATTCCACCCATCTTCCAAGGCATGGCTGCTTTATCCCATGCCACCAAATTAATTCCGTGACCACTAGAATCCTTCCATAGAAAATCACGGATACTACGATCAATCTTGGCACAAATGGAAGCAAGTAACCAAGAAGTTTGCATAACATATGAAGGAATAGAGGAGAGAACCGATCTTGCAAGAGTAATCCTACCCGCTTTATTCAATAAGCCACGCTTCCATGACCCAAGTTTGGATGAAATATTCTCAATAAGAGACTCAAAAGAATTGCTACTAACAGCACCATGAAATAAGGGGAAGCCAAGGTATTTTCCCAAATCATAAGAGAAATCAATATTTAGTTTTGAAGCAATATCCTGCTTGGTTGACTTGGTTGACTGGGGAATCAAAGCGGATGCAAAGGCTCTTGATTTACTAACATTCATGTGGAGACCAGATTGAATTGCAAAGGATGAAATGATCTCATCCATACATCGTGCGCTATCTAGAGATGCTTGGGAAAATAAGAGGATGTCATCCGCGAACATAAGGTGAGTGAGAGGAGTGGAATACCTTCCCAGTCTCACTGGCTGCCAGGAACCCTTATTGAGTTTAGCAATAATAGCTGAGAGCTTCTCCATAACCACAAGAAATAAATAGGATGTTAATGGATCACCTTGGCGAATTCCTTTAGATGGTGTAAATGAAGGTAATGGAATTCCATAATATCGAGTAAATAGGAGACCTTGCACAATACATCATTATGCGAATGAGGGAAGCAGGAATAGCCATCTCTGTCAAGCAACATTCTAAGAAATCCCAATCAACGTTGTCATAAGCTTTTTCCAAATCTACTTTCAAAAGAAAATCACATGACCACCTGTTGCTATTTTTGAAAGTGGTGATCACTTCTTGAAGAATAATTGCATTACTGATAGTACCCGTCCTGGAAGAAATGCGGATTGGAATGTCCCAATATAAGATTGAAGAAATGGTCGCAGTCGATTAACTAAGACTTTGGAAATAATTTTATACCCGACATTATACAAACTAATGGGCCTGTAGTGTTGGATTTCCCGTGGCATATCGACTTTAGGAATGAGACATATGAGGGTAGATGCAAGCTCTTTGTCAAACTTGCCATCTAGTACAGCTTGGTTAACAAAATGCCACATATCATTACCTATCGAATCCCAAAATAGTTTGTAAAACATAGTTGGAAATCCATTAGCTCCGGGTGCTGAAAATCCTTTTAGACCTTTCACAGCCAATGTAACCTCATCAAACTAATAGTCATCAAACTAATAGCATCTGCCAATCCATCCACATTATCAAGAGGAGGGAGTGACGGAAGTGGTGCTGCAGAGGGATGAGTAGGTAGAGATGTATGTCCAAGCTGCCAACTGAAATAATTAACTACATGAGCACGCATACTGTACTCATCCGTCACCCATTGTCCATTAATTTCCAACCCCATAATCCGACTTTTCTGGTGTTTGATGAGAGTTTTGAGAATGGAAATAACGAGTGTTATGATCCCCATGGTCCACCCATTTATCCCGAGATTTTTGATACTAGAGAATTTCCTCTTGCTTCAACACATCATCAAGGTCTTGAGTTAATTTTAATTTCAAACGAGTCATGCATGCAGAGTCAAGTCGCAGAAGACAACGTCGAATCCCCTCCAGTCGATGCAAGAGTCCACGTTTTCTCTTGAAAATATTGCCAAATGTATATTCATTAAAATGGAGTGAAGATGCTCGGACTTGATCAAGACGCTACTGGACCGAACTCTCATTTCCATGCCACGCCACATCTACAATGTGGCTATAATGGGGATGTGTCGACCACATGTATTCCCACCAAAAAGGACGTGGACCAATGGTGATAGGAGGCTGGAAACACCGTAGAAGAATTGCATTATGATCTGAGGCACGCTGTGACAATACTTCTATAAAACCATGAGGGAATACAGAAGCACAAGCCAAATTAGCAACTGCACGATCCAACCATTTACGAACAAGAGGACCTCCAGTTGTGTTCTTTTGCCATGTAAAGGGATCTCCTACTGTATGAATAGAGATTACAAACTGCAAAACTCATATCCGGCTTACCTTCAAAATTATTCTCTAACGTAACAAAATGGAGGTAGTATTAATGTAAGGATAAAAAAATTATATTTAGTGCATTGAATTATAACTTATCTGATAAAATAATCTGATAAAAACTAATAGCTCAAAGTGAACATACCCGAAGAATAAACATATTGAGACACAACCCAAATTAAAAATAAAAATTAAAATATGAACAAGATCCTACGAACCATTTTAATATATGTAGAATTTATATCCGAGTATACTAATTACAAAGTAAAAACCTAAAAAACTAGGTATTAGGGCGCAACAACCCTCTGGGTGTGGCCGTGTGGGCACGGGAAGAAGAAAATGGTAATCGCAATGGCGATGGCGATGCCAACGGCGATGACGATGGAGTGGATAGAAGTGCTCCCAAAGCACACATGCAAATAGAGTAGGCTTTATGATGGGTGTGACATGATAGTCTTGTTTATTGTATGCGATATCACTTTCATTTTTGGTGTCTCTTTGGACTTATAATCATCAATCACCCCATGTACTTCTACTATATGCCCATATTATTAGAGTCCTCCCTCTCACTTTCCATTGGCCTGCTATACCAAAATAAACCCTTTTGCCCTTGCTTTACTGCAATATTGTATTCCTTTAAGTTTGCCTAAGGTGATTTCGAGTCAAGTCAAACACTAGTTATGCACTGTTCGAGCTACTCGATTAATAAGTTTTCCCTTATTAGTTTAAAATTTTTTTGCTTTTCAAGTCAAGCTCTCGAGCTCAAGCCCAATCATATTTATTGATATTTTTTTTGGTGAACAATGCCTCATCGGCGACTAGAAGAAAGAAAAAAGAAAAGGAAAAAAAACAAAAAGCACAAGCACAAAAATCAAAATAAAACCAACAGCCACATCAACTACGAAGCACTCCAGCGCCATCCCTATCGTCATGCAGCAAGCGAAGCACCTGGTCTGGAGGAAACGCCCAAGTAGTGAAGAATTGTTCTTCCAAACACGCCATCTTAGCCAACGCATCCGCCACTCTATTCCCCTCCCGGAAAATATGTCTGATGTCGCAGCTCTCAAACGTTGCCTTCAAGGCTCGGATAGTCTTGACGATCGGCCAAAACCGATGACTCCTCTTCTCCAATTTCTGAACCAAGTTGAACGCTTCCAATGAGTCCGTGTAGCAGGTGACTCGCTTCTCTTCTTTCGCATGCACCAACTGTAGCCCCTTCCATAAACCATATAGTTCCACCTCTAAGATACTCCTAGCGCCAAGGTGACCACCAACCGCTCCCTTCCAATCACCCTCCCAGGTCCTACATACCGTCGCATAGCCACTACGCCGGCCATCCTCCATGACACTCCCATCGGAATGCACCACCACACCCCTCTCCACCCCCTGCTGCCAGTGAACAAGTGTCCCTCGGCCCTCCCCCTTGCTGCCAGCGCTGCCAACTCGACGGAGGGTCTCCTGCAAGATCTCTATCGCCCCTAGCCTCGCCCTCTGCAAGGAAGCCATGCCCCGGAAAACCCTATTATTTCTCTCCCTCCATGCTACCCATACCCCCGCCAAGAAAGTGTAGCCTCGTCGCTTGGCCATGAAGTGAAGCCAATGTCGAACCGCCCCTTGAGTCATCTCCGGAATGGAGGAGACCTCCGTAACCCCTAACGCCCGCCAAGTGATTTCGATCCATTGACACTCAAAGAGCGCGTGCTTCCAATCTTCCACACAACTCCCACATATCGTACACAACGGGGATGAAGCAATATTGCGATGGAATCGAACTGAATTAGTTGGCAGCGAACCCTGCGCTATAAGCCAAAAAAACCAACCCATGCTTCTCCGGAATCCCGTTGCTCCACATCCAACGCCACCCTGCACAGCCTACCAACTCCCTCTAATCCATCAATACCCCGACTTGACACTATACGTACCCGACCCTTCCAACCGCCCACTCCCTCAACTAATAAAAGGCACGGTGAACTATTAATATCCTCCCTTATCGCATTTGGAACCCACGTATACAGGCCCTCCAAATTCCACTTCCCTCGATCAACCACATCTTTAATCCGCAACCCTAAATCATTAAGGTGAACAAACGGCATCAGAGGCCCCAAGCACTGGCCTTTCCACCAAGGCGAATACCACACCGAGCTCCGCCCATTGCCCACCCTAACGCCAAACCCTGTCCTGAAAACCTCTGTCAGCTGGATCAAATTCCGCCAAGTACGAGACCCTTGGTAGTGCGCCCGAGGGAATTCACCTCCCGGGCACGCATACCGCCATCGGAGCCAACACACCCGAAGTTTGTCTTTATTATCCATGAACTCCGCTAGTTGCTTACCCATCAATGCCAAATTCATATGATGTGCTTTCCGGAGTCCCAAGCCCCCTTCATGTTTAGGCCTGGTGAGCCGATCCCAAGCGACAAAGTGTAACCCTGTTCCCTTAACCCCTTTCCATATCCACCTCCTAATCTTCTGGTCTATCAGCTTACACGTTGTCTTCGGAAGAATATGCACTTGCATGCAATAAGCTGGCAACGCAGCCAGAACCGCCCGCGCCAAGGTCACCCGAGCTGCGCGATTGAGAAAGGAACTCGCCCAACATGTAAGCCTACCATCCAACTTGCTGAGAATGTCATCAAAATGTGTCAACTTTATTCGCCCATGGATAACCGGAAACCCCAAATATTTGCCCAGAGTCGGGGAAATATTAATCCCAAGATGTTGCATGATCCATCCTTTTTCACCCTCAGTCGTCCTTGGGGATACAAAAGCAGATGATTTCGAGCAATTCATAACAAGGCCAGACTGCTCCCCAAAGGTACGCAGCACCCGCCCCATACTAATAAGACTCCCCTCCTCCAATTCCGAACAGAGGATAAGGTCGTCCGCAAACATGACATGCAAAACCGCTATCCCGCCCTCATTACTTTTTATCGGGTGCCAAACCCCCTTCCCCACCTCCTCCAAAATGAGCCGAGATAATTTTTCCATGACAAGCACAAACAGATAGGGTGATAGAGGGTCTCCTTGTCGCAAACCCCTACCAGACCTGACCTTCTCCGGTGGCGAACCGTTCCACAGAATGGAAACTGAGGCCGATCTCACGCACACCATGATCACATCAACAAGAGCAACAGGGAGATCCATCTCACATACACTCTCATGCAAAAACTCCCAGCTAACCGAATCATAGGCCTTAGCCAGATCAATCTTGAGCATAACCCCTCGGTCCCGTCCTCCTACGTTCCAACATGTAGACCATTTCCTGAACCAAGATACCATTATCCCGAGTGCCTCGCCCCGAAAGGAACGCTGACTGATAAGGCCCAACATACTCACATAGAAGCGGCCGAATCTTGTTTGCGATCACCTTCGTAATGAACTTAAACGCCACATTACATAAAGTAAGTGGCCGATACTGAGATATAGACTAAGGGACGGCCACCTTAGGTAATAACACAAGGAAAGAATGCACTAAATCCGGAGGCAATGTCTTCGTAGCAAAAGTGTCACGCACCATACCAAAAACTTTCTCGCCAAGCACTTCCTAAAATACCCGATAAAATTCCGCCGGGAAGCCATCCGGCCCAGGAGCCGCAAACAGTCTCATTTGCTTCATCACCAGATCCACCTCCTCCTTTTCCACCATCCTCGACAAAACCGTCTTCCAACCCTCGCTGATCGGCAGCAAGGCCGGCAGCCTACTCCCTCCGGCGGCCCGAGGCTTGGCGGCATACAACTCAACGTAAAACGCTCTCGCGTGGACCTGCTGAGCGGACTGATCCTCGCACCATGTACCATCCTCAATCTAGAGTCCATAAATACGATTCCTCTTCCGATGAACTCGGGTTTTGGCATGAAAGAATTTTGTGTTACGATCACCCAGAGGAATCCACTTATCGCTTGCCTTTTGAAACCACAATCTTTCCTCCTTAATAAGTACTAACTCCAGCTCCCGTTTCAACTCCCTCTGCAGGCGAGTTAGCCATGCAGAGTCCCACCGTTCCATCTCCTTTTCAATACCTCGGATACGTCGCTCAAGTTTCTTTTTTCTGTCAACAATGTTGCCAAAAACTTCTACATTGAACTGAGCCGAAGCTTGTCCCAAGGCCTCTTGCAATCTCGGAACTGGTTTGCCCGAATGTGCCACACAACAAGCTCTCACCAACGGCCCGTACGCCGCATGCTGTGTCCAGGCGGCCTCCCACCTAAACGGTCGCTGCCGTCCATTATCCAGCGGATCGCTACACCTTAACAGAAGCGGACAATGATCCGATCCAATCCTGGCCAAATGCTGAATGAGCCCCTCGCTGAATAAGTCATGCCATGCTAAGTTACCGACCCCCTATCCAAGCGCTTCTGAATCCGCATATCCCCACCAACCTTACGCATCCATGTAAACATAGTACCCATAGTAGGAATGTCCAACAGATTACAGGCATTGAGAAGCTCCCTAAATTCATTAGCCCATTCTGGTAGAAAAACGCCTTCACTGACCTCATCTTGCGACTTAATCTAGTTCCAATCCCCCATAACCATCCAAGGCCCCTGAATGAGTTCATGTAAAGATTGCAGGTTCAACCAATCATTCCTCCTCCGTTGATAATTCGGATTCCCATAGATGAAAGTGACCGTCCAAACTATGGAAACTCCCCTCAATTCTACACTTATCATCCGGCTTCTAATGTCGACTACCAAACACTGACAAGCACACCGACAAGCCTTGAAGACCCAAAGGGCCCCCGCCCTGCCAACCGTCTCTTGGATATGAAGCGGATCGTACCCCAACCTCCAAAATAGCATGCGCACTCTTTCAAATTATCCTTGCGATTCCATAATACAAAGTACATCCGGTTGGTTAGATCGAATGCAATTTGCCAGCCACCGCTGCGAGGCGTCCCCCATTAATCCTTGGATATTCCAAGCCAATACTTTAAAGTCTTTAAAATCCATAGATAACAAAGGATATGAAAAGGAACCAAAACACAGTTTCCTACTCCACCCCCTCCTCTAGAGCATCCGCCCAACACTCCGAACGCGAGTCAGTGTCGCTCTTACTGTCCGTACCCCCAGATGGATCATCCCAACCCAATGCCAAAACCCGACCAGCCGAGCCACCCCTGCTGGGCACCGATCGGGTACCCTCCTCATCCAGTCGTGAGCGCTTCTAACCTTTGGCCGGAGGCAAAATACTGACGTACCCTGCCCCCGCCTCCTTCGCCTTGCCCACTCCACCCTCGCACGTCTTTGGAGGCACCCGATCTGGCACACGATCATGCGCGTGCTGCTCCGGCGCCCTCTCCGTTCTCCCTCGTGGCCTAGCAGGCGTTGCAGCAGCCTGCGCCACTTTTTCCTGCCTAGCTTTCGGTGGCGGACGACGTTTCCTTCGTTCCACGGTAAGCCAATCCCCGTACACCTCCTCACCTGGCACCTCCTCTTTGGCCACCGAAGCCTCACCATGCGTTGCCAGAGGAGCCTCCTGGCTAGCACCAGCCCCCTCCCCAGCCTCATCTACCTTGGCCTTTCCCTTCCGAGCCCTTTCCCGTGCTTCCTGTGCCTCGCCTGCTGGATCCGATCAGCCATGCACCCCACCATTAGACTTACAGTCCCTTGGAAAGTGGCCGTAGCGCCCACAAGTTTTGCATATTAAGTGCAACCCTTCATACGCCACGTGAATCCATTTACCATTCACCAAAAACTTCCCTAAAACAGGCTCATTCAAATTCAGTTCTACACATACCCTCGCAAAGCAGCTGCGCTCTCGCCCAAGAGTATGCTTATAAAATTTGACAACCTCTCCTATGTCAGACGCGAAAGCGTACAAGAAATCTTCCTTAAAGTGTTGGATCGAGATCCCCATCATCCTCGCCCAGACCATCGTCTTACTAACTACCTCCGTCGCCGGATCAAACTCCTTACGCCACTTCATAATCGGGAGATAGTGATCAAACAACATCCATGGGCCGCCGTTAATCACCCGCTCCCGATCCTCCTCCTTTGTAAATTTGATCACGTAATATCCATAACCGACATCAATCATGTCCATCCCTGCATCACACTTCCAAAGCCGCATCAACCTCTCCTTAAGAATTCGGAAAGCGACCTGCATGCCCATGGTTTTCACGATGAGCGCATCAGCCCATTCCTTGCCAACCTCCTCCTCCAACTCGTCCGACACTACAAAACTCGGGATCTTCCTATTTCCTCCAACATATTCCTTACAGATCAAATTTTCCGCCAGGAGATCACGACGCATCCGAACATCCTCAGCCTGGGTCGAACTTCCTTCGAGAGCCTCTTTGAACGAAGAAAAATCTGATCTTGCTCGTCCACCCTGATCGCCCGCCGTCGCCTTCTTGTCTCTCTCGGGAGAGAGCGAAACCCTAGCCATTATCCCCTCACATAGAGTATATTTATTGATATTCATGCTATTTTTAAATATTAAATAATAATATTTGAAGACTTGACACTCGGTACTCGACGAGTATCCTAGTAAAATATTCGAACTTAACGTGATAATCAATTAATCTATTCGAATATTCCACTCGACTCGAATTATTCGAGCAAAAGTTGGTTTTTTTTCGAGGTAAATTTGAGTAGTTCTACTCGTTAATTCCCCCTAATTCCGTCCTATGGTTTGATGTTGATTTGATCAATAAAGTGATGGGCTTGATTGGAATTGCTTGCATGGAAGTCCTCTTCAAAGTTTGAGTTGTATATGCATATATGTTATATGACTTGTAGGGTTCCATAAGTAGAATGTGAACAACTTGGATCTAATAACTTCATAATATAAGAAGTTTTATCAACAGTAGAGTAGGGTCGTCGAATGAGACTTGCATCTACACTCTCCTGACAATTTGAACAAGTACGGTTAGAAAGAGGATGGAGATGAAGTTTCAACACAAAATGAATTGGTGATAGGTGGAGTGGTTCACAACCATATAAATAAGGGGATCTCCAAGCATATAAGCAATGAGGACATTTTTAATACCCCTCCTCAACATATAGGAGATGTGAGATACTTAACACACCTCGATGATATTCATACCGTGAAGACGGAAACGAAGACGGGATACCCTAGTGGGTACCCATGGCTCTGATACCATCTTAGAAAGATGATGGATATGAGGTTCCAACTCAAAATGGGTGGAGTGAATCATATAAGGGGAGATTCTAACATAAACACGATGTGGGTTACGAGTCACTCCACCCATCGTCATTTGGTTTTGGGTTGGATGTCTACATCCCATCATCATTTCCAAGATGAATATCTAGGGATGTTAAGTATCCCATACCGTGTATATGTTGGAATCCCCCATCGCTTATATTGGCATGGGTACTCACACATTGCCAATTCATTTTGGGTTGGAACGTCATATCCACCGTTTTTCTAACATGTATCTTACATCGTAAATTTATACCACTACATTTGCTAACTTTGTTTTTATAAAAGTGCCACATTCTCTTTCATACCCGTAATGCAATACAAATCTTTATTGATAAATACTTCAAATTATGTATAAGTAAAAATTAATAATCCCTCCGTCATAAAAATTCTAACATTTATGGATTTCACGCAATCTAATACATAATTTTAACGAGTAATATCTAAAATTATATAAAAATAAAAATTATAAAATTTTAATATTATAAAACTATGTGATTAGATTAATCTAATAAGATCCCACTTGCTTCCTTTTGGGAATAAAAGGAAATGTTGTATCTGTACACTTGCTTCCTTTTGGGAATAAAAGTTTCTTCTACTCAAAAAAAAAATCTAATAACATCTCACATGACTATAGTTTATTTTATATTACTATATTAAAAAGTCAATACAAAGTAACTCAATGAATATTTTTTTTTTGGTAAACGGTGGCACTCATGTGTCGGCAAGGGTGTGTGGGAGTCCAAACCACACAAATTACAAAGGGGGATAAAGGGGAGGGATAGGGGCCCAAGTGGGGATCGAACCCCCAACTTATGGTTGGGAGACGAGAGACGTGACCATTAGGGTAAGTCCCTAACCTCAAACTCAATGAATAGTTGATACTATGTCAATGTTAAAATTATTAAATTACAGAGGAAGTATATTTTTCTTATATAACTACCATAAAAATTGAATTAAAGTTAAATAATAAACCGTGTGGAAAGTAAGTCCATATGTGTCACTTTTAAGAAAACAGAGTGTGTATATCATACTGTATAATATAGTATCATATATAAATATAGTAAGTCCTTACCAACCCCAATAGGCACCTAATATACAAATTTTACCCCTGTTAATAACGCGAACCTTAATTTGATACCCAAAAATCCAGACGAGTTCCTATGTTTGCCCAAAGGGGCAGCATGTGCTACTTTTAATGCTGGCCATTGCATTTTACTTTATGTTAACGAGTAATATTGTTTAATAGGGGGTTGATTTGATATTTTCTTTTTCTTGATTTTTTAAAGGTTACAACAGAAGTAGAGAATATGGAATCTGAATAGCTTGCTTTTTTCATTAGACAAAAGAATAATTTCTTGATTTACTCATACAGTTGGTGCTACCATTTTTAAGTGATATTACAAGTGAATAATAATAAAGAGTGCAATAATGAAAAGACTGCTACTTTAATTCAAAAGAAATAACTTCTCCTGGATGATTGAAACAACTTCTTGTCTCTGCATCTTCAGACTTTATTTGAGTCTTAGGAATTACAATTAGCTTTTAACATCCCCTCTTAATTTGTAATTCTCATTTCCTTCTTGAATTGGTGAAGCTTCTCAGCAGTTACAGCCTTTGTAAGAGCATCTGCAAGTTGTACTGATGTATTGACGTGCTCCATGTAGATTTCTTTCTCTTGCACCTTTGAACGGATGTAATGATGTCTTAATTCAATGTGCTTTGACTTTCCATGGAAGACAGGATTTTTTGTCATAGCAATTGCCGACATATTATCACAGAAAATTGGAGTTGGCTTGTTTACTCCTTGTCTTAAATCCTTCAAAACTCTTCTGATCAACCAAACTTCCCTTGCAGCTTCATTTGCTGCAATATTTTCCGCTTCAGCGGATGACAAAGCAACAGAGCTTTGCTTCCTTGAACTCCATGAAATTGACTTTGATCCCAGACAAAAGACGTATGCGGATGTACTTTTCCTATCATAAAGACTTCCGGCCCAATGAAACTTTTGACAGATTTCCCACACGAGTATTTTTTAAAAAGAATAAGATAATCCCGGTTTTTTATTTTTATTTAATGAAAATCGAGTTATGAAGATGGAGTTGGGATTAGGGATATATTTATAGGTTGTCACGTATTTATTTACTCGTGTTAAGAAACTGTGCCCCCGAAAGCGCACGGAGTCAAAAATTGCAGTATTTATAATAAGTACCGGATCGTTCACTGGAGGATGTGCGATAGAAGCAGGGCCCACGTCGTTTTATAAGATTTTCCACTCGGTTACTCGATTCAAGTTTGTGTTTTACTACCAACTACATGACATAATTTAATTCTAAGCTATGAAAGCAATAAAATAAAGCAGATAAAATTATTCTAGAAAGCAAATTAAATTTAATCTAAGAAAGCAATAAAATTATTCTAAGAAAGCGGTTAAAATTATTCTAAGAAAGCATATTTAAAATGAGACAGAAAGGACAGGAAGAAAATAATAAAAATTGGACAAGATTCAGATGAAACACAGTTAAACTTCCATTTTGTTACACAGATCTTTGTTCGGGATAATCCTTTCAGTTAGCTAACTCTCATGCTTCCTGTACCATGTTCCCTTTAACAGACAGGTACTTACAGTAAGGATTTACATGCCTTAAGACAACAAAATCCAAGGTACCACAGATATACAACTGCCCCTGCGCAGAGGTATGTTATTTATCTTTGTTGGGGAAAGTAACACCCGACAAATCATTTATTGAGATGCTGAGTACTGCTATTATTCCCCCATGTCACACCCAAAGTCTAAAAATAAGCCTGAACTATCCCTTAACTCTCAGTCCTAGTAGCAGTTAGAAGATCTAGTGACGCATCCGAGTGACCTCTATAAAAGCGTTAAAAGAAAGCAGTAAAGAAAGCATTTAAAATCCTATCACTCGGGAGTTTCAAAAGCTTCGTACTGGTAGTAAAAGAAAGCCCCCAGTCAGAATGACTGACCGTGGATCAAGAATTCCCGGATCTCGGTGAACCGCTCGCAATGTTCACTTCCTTCCAGGTGGTTATGAGATACAAACTAATGAAATGAACTAATAAATTAGTTCGTTCCGGATGCACTCACTCAGGACTCAAAACTAGGCTCTGGCAGAAGAGGATGGCAGTTGAAAGAATACTCAACCCTACCTTAGAAAATAACCAAGGCCTATGTATTGTTCCTCTAGAATTATCTAACACACTGTATTTGAATCCAAGTGGATCCCATCTCGGTGTGATAGTTAAGACCAAATTCCCAATACACAGCAATTTAGGAAAATAATCGATCTTTGAAAATCATTCCCTAAACATGTACTAGACTCTCAATTAAAACACAGACCCTTTCAGTCTAGATGAGACTTAATCGCTGACTCTGCTTTTAATTTCCCAAAATTAATCCCTAGTCAAATGTGAATTAGTCATAACAGTGGAATTTATCCCTTACTTAGATCCGGATTTTATAAATGAATTTTTTGTTGGAAATTTATTATGAGACATCTCATTTAAATCAAGACTTCTATGTCCAAGGAAAGGATCCCAAAATAATTATGACCATAATAGTTACATAATATTATCATGCATAATTTTATACAAGAAGTGTAAAATTAAATTAACCCAAAATATAGAGTGGGTTTAGACAGAATGTGAAACACAGAGATGAAATAGCCGGAGATGAGAAGAATTTATTTGGCTAAAAAGATGACAAAAATAATCAGGATAATCCGGACTGCAAACATCTGCTATCTAGGTCCTGACTATTCCAGGTGGGATGATTTTTAGACAGTGGAATGCCTTAAATGACAGTTGCCGCCGTCATCTTAGACTCCACTACCTGTGAACTGGATAAAAACCCACATGTTCTATCATTGCAATAATTATTAGACAACATTGGCATATATCATCTAACATTACTACAGCTCCAGATTCAGGTTTGAAATTAAAATAAGGAAAAATAAAACTGTATTTGGACAGATACTGACTGAGTGGCTACTTCATTTCCTGGTAAGAGGACCGTTCGCCTGATCTCGTCAGTCACTATCCAAATCATGCAAAATAACAAATAGTAAATAATACATAGACTACGGGCTACTTCATTTCCCGGAAAAGGGACCGTTCGCCAACATTATTTTATGCTATTTTTCACTATTCGTTTCACACAACACAAGTAAAGACAAAATAAATAAAAGAAAATATTTTTGGGTCACCTTGTATGAGAGACATTGGTTTCTCATGCAAGGGTATGAAAGTTAATCCATAATCACTCATCATGGTCTAAATAATCACTCATTCCATAATTAATTAATTACAGTCCGGATTATATACTTAGATCATTAGAGTTTAATTTGTAGAAAAATCTTTTAATGGAATTGAACAAAATTCTTTATATCAAATTAATCATGGGTTGAGATCATTAGATTTCAACCTCAAAATATTAATATAAAGGTTCAATTAATTAATGGGAAGAGATGGAGAATAAAAATTTGGCAAGAGAGTGCCATGCATGTCATGAGACAGAAATTGCGTCGTGAACCGTGGGTTCACGACGGGAGGATCACGACATGAGAGGTGGGAAATAAAAGAAATTGAATTTTTAGAAATTTAGGGTTTCCGCGTCGCTAGACAAAAATTGTGTCGCGAGACGTGATCTCGCGACACGGGTCTGGCGACACGGGGGTTGGAAGTCAGAATTTTCGGAAATTAAAAGAGATGAGGACCCAGTCGCGAGACCATAAATTGTGTCGCGAACCTAGGCTCGCGACATGGGTCTCGCGACAGGTGGAGTTTTAGAATTTTTGCTAAGTCATGAAGGCCCAGTCGCTAGACTCGAGTTGTGGTGCGAGACAAGGTCCCGCGACAGGAGTCTAGCGACTGGCATGATCTAGCAATATATTCCAAGTATTTTGGGCTCCCAGTCGCGAGACGTGGTCTCGCGACAGGTGGGTCTGGCGACTGGGTTTTGAAAATTTTTGAGTGTTTGGTCCCATGTCGCTAGACTGAAAAGTGTGTCGCGAGTCGTGGTCTCGCGACAGGAATGTCTAGCGACTGGGTTGTATAAAATTTTATAAAAATTTTGGCAGCATAACGCCTATTATTGCATTGCATGAAAGTGCGTTGTGATCCGTGGGATCACAACGGGAATATTACGTTGCAACCCGTGGGGTTATAACGTGATGCAATACAATATAGGAAATAAAATTTTTAATTATGCATAAATACGTTAATAATATCCCTTTCTAGATTTATTATACTAGAACTAAAAATAAGAATAAAACAAGATCTAAAATAAAAACAAAAGCAACTGCTAAACTAAAAAGTAAGCTAAAACAAAACTAGGAACAAGAATTTAAATATATTCTAAACTAATAAACCTATCAAGGGATGAATATCAAGTGTTTACACATTCATTAAATCTAATAAAGCAATAAATCTAACTAAAATATAAAAAATGATCAAGTGACCAAAAATGCAAGAAAACAGTAAACCAAACCATGGAATAAATTCCATAATATATTTTTGTGAGTCATTTTCTTGCATTAATACCACCAACTAAAATATGTCCAAAAACGCCCATTAATTGAATGTTTCAAACCCAACACTCTAATCTATAAACTGAAAATAATGTAAAACATGGCTAACTACAGAAATGAACGGATAATAATATGCTAAATACTACACTGAATTGAAATTAAATTCTACATTGCACAAAAATTAAACTATCTACACTATACTAATTTGAGAACACACTGTGTGTCTCCAGGAGCAATCTGAATTTCTACATTGTGCGGCTACTGTTCAAGAGAGCAAAACAACTATTTATAGGTGGGAGCAAACCCTATGCCCATTAACATTCAGATTCCTTGCAGCAGGGGGCGGGAGTTGGAGTCCACGAGGTAAAAGACGAAAAAAAATTGTTCTATGGGAGCTGAGGTCTCGGGACCGTCTAAGTCTTTTGACATGTGGGATTTAAAAATGGGGTGCACGAGATTGGTCACGTGAGCTGTCGCTTTCGGCTTCTGTCCTGTCGCGAGGCTCTCTATGTGGCGCGATACTTCTCCCAGTCGCGAGGCCATAAGTCTAGCGACTGGGTCTCTGTCTTGAGCCTCTCTCACAGTCGCTAGCCATTTTTCCAGTCGCGAGGCCACGTCTAGCGACTGGAGTCTTGGGACTAAAGGTTCCGCACTGGATTTTTTTTGCTCATTATCTCTTGTGTCTCTAAACACCCAGTCCATAAACACTTCCCAGTCCTTAGACCATGTCTCACGACTGGCTTTAGTCTAGCGACTGGGGTCCCAAGGTCCGGATAAATTTTATTTCTCTTCCTCTTTCCATTTTCTTTCTCCTCTTTCCTTCTTCCCTCTCTCTTTCCCCATTTTTCTTCTTCACAGATTTCTCTTCTTTCTCTTTCCATTTTCTTTCTTTCAGTTTCAATTTGAGGATGGAGGTGCAGATTAGGGTGGTGGCGACGCCGTAGAAGAAAACCGGAGGCGGTGGCGGCGGAGATGTGTCTCGAGGATGGCCGGAAATGGAGGGCGCTGGCGCTGGGCCTGAATTCGCCGAAATCTGGACGGAGAGCCTTCGGAGGTAGTGGTGCGGTGAGGCAGCGGGGTGTCCGGCGAGCTCTGTTGAAGGCGATGGATGATGGAGAGGAGGAAGGGGATCTCGCCGGAAGTGGGCGATTGTTAGTGGTGGCTGCTGTGGTGACTGAGGGTGATGGTGGTGGAGGTTGCGGCGGAGTAGATGCTGCCGGCTGCTGGAACGGCGGCGGGTTGGAGGCGAGAGCAGGGGGTTGCCGGACATGGTTGGAGAAGGGAGCTGCTGGACGGAGTGGTGTTGGGGTGGTGGAGATGGTGACGCAGCGGTGGCGGAACAGG
Source organism: Hygrophila difformis (assembly GCA_030278955.1). Taxonomy (NCBI): domain Eukaryota; kingdom Viridiplantae; phylum Streptophyta; class Magnoliopsida; order Lamiales; family Acanthaceae; genus Hygrophila; species Hygrophila difformis. Next base: position 36,734,672 of record JAOANR010000007.1, on the reverse strand, counting down.
GGAAGCGGGATGGTGTCGCCGGAGAAGATGACCGCCGGCTGGAGATGAGGGAACAGGAGGTGCTCGGTGGTCGGAGGTTGTAGATCTGGACTGGGAGTGACCTAGGAAGCGACGGAGGTGGTGGTGCGTTGAAGGTGGCCGGAAGAGGAGAGCAGCGGCTGGTTTTGGAGTCGCCGGAGTTGGAGGTGGCTGCCGGCTGTGGAATCGGACGTGGTGTGTGGTGGCCGGAAGGATGGCCGGAAAAGGTGGCCGGCGCCGGCGGCAGGGTTAGGGTTAGGGTTAGGGTTGCTGGATTGTGGGTTTGGGCTAATGGGATGGTTGAGATTGGGCCTTTGGGTGTTGGGCTGGAGCAAATTGGACTGGATTAATAATCACTTGGGCCAAATTAAATTAAATCACCTGCAATTAATTGAAATTAAAAGTAATTAGTGGACCAATTAATTTAATTATAGAAGGAGATAGAATTAATAATAATAAAAGAAAATTAAACATAAAAATATAAATAACAATATATACATCAAAATATAAAAATAAAATAAATACGGATATTTGCTCCGCTTGATTATTTTGTTTGTGTTCCGTTCAATGAACTCGTGTTCCACCGAATAGATAGTACCAAACCATAATTATCAAACGTGGGATTTTTAATATTTTTATCATGTTTTTGGATTTTTAACAAAAATTTAATAAAATAACAATATTTTTGTGTTTTTCAATACCAGCTTATTATTTATACAAACTTGCATATATCTGTCAAATTCAACTGCTTTCTTAATTAAATAAGACCGGAATACGATCAAATGTCCATGTTTAGACACGGAAATAGATTGAAAATAATGGTCAATTTTGGCCATTATCACCCAATCACTATCAGTAAAACCAATCAGCTCATTGTTTTTATCCTTCCCAAATTTGATTCCAAGATGTTTTGTTCCTTGCAAGTATCGAAGGATTCTTTTGGCAGCAACCAAGTAGATCTTGCTTGGCTTGTTCATAAATCTGGAAAGTAAACCTACATCATGCAAGATGTCAGGTCTTGTGTGAGTTAGATAGATCAATGATCCAACTAGACTTCGATAAATTGAAGCATCAGAATTTTCCGCTCCATCCTCCATCTTTAGCTTTTCATTCAATGCCATGGGTGTTATTACTGGCTTGCAATTCTCCATGTGGAATTTCTTCAACATGTCAGTGACATACTTTTCTTGGGAGATAAAAATATGCCCATCTTCTTGTTTCACTTGAATGCCCAGAAAATATTTCATCACTCCAAGATCCGTCATCTCAAATTTGCTCATCATTGCATCCTTGAACCATTGAATCAGGTTCATGTTTGTCCCTGCATAAATTAAATCATCAACATAAAGACAAACCATCAAGAATTCATTCTCACTTTTCTTCACATAAAGTGATGGCTCGGATGGACTTTGCACAAATCCATTTTCCAGAAAATATGCATTGATTGTGTTGTTCCAGCATCTTGGTGCTTGCTTTAGCCCGTAAAGCGCTTTGTGAAGTCTGTAAACTTTTCCTTCTTTTCCTTTTTCTTCATAGCCCTGAGGTTGCATGACATACACCTCTTCCTCTAGCTTTCCATATAAAAAAGTTGTTTTGACATCGAGTTGGAACACTTTCAATTCCATTTGGGTTGCAAGAGCAAGGACCATTCTTATAGTCTCCATTCGGGCGACTGGTGCAAATGTCTCTTCGAAATCAACTCCGGGCTGTTGTGCATATCCCTTGGCAACGATTCGGGCCTTATGTTTTTGCAAAGATCCATCTTCATTGAACTTAGTCCTGAAGACCCACTTTAATCCAATAGCTTCTTTGTCTTTTGGGAGATCGACCAGCTTCTATGTCCGATTCTTTTCAATGCTCTGGATTTCATCATCCATTGCTTTTCTCCAGGCCTCATCTTTAAAAGCTTCTTTAAAACTTTGAGGTTCACCAGCAAATAATATGTTAGGAACCAGTTTTGAGCAAATGTGTTCACAACCGATGTCTGGACTACTTTGTTGAACCAACCCTGACAGCATTCGACAAACTATTTAAAGGAAGAGATGCTGGCGAATCTGCTCGAGATTACTCTCCAACGGCTAGCTGATTCCTTGCCCGGATCGTGCTCAAGAAGTATGGAAACAAAGATCTCATAATCCGGGCAACTCCATTCTAAGGACAGGGTTAATTATGGCAACAAAATCCTACCTTGAATGGAGAGATGTTTTTCTCTCTTGAAATACGCCGGCCAAGGGCGGTGGAGCTCACGACTTGAATTACTCATTCTCTCCCTTGTGCTATTGAAAGAATCATAAGAGAAAAACACATTCCTTCCGTGTTCGTGAATTCATCATTTCGAAGGAAGACATACGATCAACACTTCCTCGGGTGAATTGATCGAGAGTGTGCCACAGTGTTCTTGATTGAAGTCGACGGATTCAATCAAGGCTTTCGAGGAGTCGTCAAACTCAAGTGCTTAAACGAAATATTCTTGAAGGAAGGTTGCCAACAGGTTTTGACCAAGGGTAACTTGAAGGGGGAGCCTTCAAGGAATTGGAGCTAGGTCGGGGAGATCTTCACAAAAACAAGGGAGTGTTTTGGTCCAACAATTCAACCGCTTGGAGATTGGAGTTGGGCGAGTTAAATCACTATTGGTTAGATAGAGGATCAAGTTTAAACAATTAGTGAACCTCCTGGATTGGTGTCCCCTAGATGTAGGCTTGTGCCGAACTAGGTCAAAAAACCTTGAGTTCGTTACTTTAACAGTTGATTTATTTTCCGCTGCATAATATCTTAAAACTGTTTAACGTGTCCACGAAAGGTGTTTGAACTAGTTTTCAGGACCAGTTCATTGGTTATCCACGCAAACGAACCTAACAATTGGTATCAGATACACACGCTCTGCAAGCGAGATCCAATCATAAAAGTATGGATAGCCAAGGTGGTTCAGTAACCAGACCCCCATTGCTCGATGAATCAAACTATGCCTATTGGAAAGATCAAATGGAGGCATTTCTCATCGCTCTAGATGAAGGAGCTTGGGATGCAGTAGAAACTCAATACCATCCTCCAGCAGAAGAAAAAGATGGTGTGAAAACCCTCAAACCAAGGAGTGAATGGACTACAACCGAGAAACTTGTTGCATCAAAGAACTTCAAAGCATTAAACGCGATTCACAATGCTCTTACAAAGGATCAATACATACTTATTGCTGGATGCAAGATTGCATACGACGTCGGGACTACTTTAGCCAATACCTACGAGGGTATGGCTCCGGTAAAGAAATCAAGAATCATTACACTTGATGCTCAATTTCATAAGATTACTATGGATGATAATGAAACTGTTGGCCAATATATTGGTCGTATTCGTGATCTAACCAACCAAGCTCTTCAGCTTGGCAAAGTATATTCCCAACAGGATATTGTAGGTAAAATCATTGGGACGCTTCCAGAAAGGTTCAATGCAAAAGTGGCTGCACTTGGACTATACAAAGACTTTGATAAATTGCAGGTTGATGAACTGATGGGAATCCTACAATCATGGGAAATGGATCACTGCCCTAGGGGTAAAAGCAAACCAGTAGCATTCAAATCTATGACCAAGGATATGGATGACTCTTCCATGGAAGATCTTGATGACTACAGTGATGAAGAAGAATTGGCCATGCTGTCCAAAAAGCTAAATCAGATCCTAAAAAACTGAAGATTCAGATACAACTCTTCCATGAAGAAGGATGCCGGGACATCAAATTCCAAACCTACTCCGAAAGGCTCTAAGTCGTTCGACAGAAACAGATCCAAACCTTCTAAGACTGAGGATGACAAAGAAATCATCTGTTTTGAGTGTGGCGGAAGATGTCATATCAAAAAGGACTGTGCAAATCTTCGACCAAAGGAGTCAAACAAATCATACCAAGTAACATTCAGTGACTCCGAAGATGAGAAGGAGTCCAGTGAAAATGGTCCAGACTATGGAGTAGCATTCGTCGGGACGTGGGATTCAGACAGTGATGATGAAAACGATGCATGTATCAGTACTAACTCAGTCAATATGGTTTCTTCTAACATGGTGCACTCTTTTGTCAGAGAACAGGAAGAGGGTATCAGCAAACTCAACGATCTCTATGAAGAAACGTTTGAGAAATTGGAAATATCCATGGCTGAGTCAGTAGAACTGCAAGTCGAGAATGGAAACTTAAAGGAGCATATCAAGGGTCTCGAAAATAGAAATCAGGAACTTGGAAAGATGTTCAAAGAACTGTCTGAACAGGTTGATGAACTACTTGAGAAAAATGCAGAACTCCAGAAAGATAATGATGACCTAGAAGTGGAAAAGAATGACTACAAACTCTGGTACTACAGTATGCTTGGCAAGAAAGATGCTCTTCATACCGAACTGACTGAAGTTCAAGAAAAGCTTGCCAAGGCCAAAGACACTCTTGCAGCATTAAACAAAGGAAAAGCAAAACTAGATGATGTCATTGCTATGGGGAGACCGAGCAGTAACAAACAAGGCTTAGGTTTTCAAGCTGCAACCTCAAAAGGGGTGAATAAAAGCAAATTTGTATCCGGAGGAATGCTGAGTGAACACCAGACTACCAAGAAAGTTCTTCATCATACAAAAAGGAAAAAATGGACGAGAAGACCTCCTCCTTCCATTCCACTCAGATGTGATTATTGCAAACTTGAAGGCCACAAAACTAAAAACTGTGGAATCATTGTGAGAGACCTACAAGTAGGAAGACCTATCATCTGGCCAAACGACAAAATCAAGATGAAGCTGATCTCCATCAAATGCGAATGGGTTCCTAAAGTTCAAAACAGATGCCATGTTGCCTTCTTATCACATAAGAAGAAATCTAAGGACACAGTATGGTACTTTGATAGTGGATGCTCCAAACACATGACCGGTGAAAGGAACTTGCTCAAACATTACAAGGAAATTGATGGAGGATTTGTTGTATTTGGAGATGGTAAAAAGGTTGCCCTGGTTGGACAAGGAACCATTGAGAACAACGGCTCACGAGAACTATCTCCAGTGTTCTTTGTTGATGGACTTCAAGCAAACTTGATTAGCATCAGTCAATTGTGTGATGTGGATCTTGTGGTGCAGTTCACCAAGAAAGATTGTCAAGTGCTCAACCAAAATCAAGAATGCATCATGAGAGGTTTGCGCTCTAAAAATAATTGTTATCATCTTGTTCATACATGCAATTTTGGCTCTGTTGCAGGTAAAAACCACATCATGCTATGGCATGAAAAGCTTGGGCATCTCAACTTCAAAGATCTGATCAGACTCAGTAGAACCGAAGCAGTCAAAGGTCTTCCTCACTTCAAAAACTCCAACGTGGAGTTCTGCGACGAATGTGCCAAGAACAAACAACATCGGAGTTCACACAAGCTGTCTGAACACCTCGGATCGACTAAATGTCTTGACCTACTGCACATGGATCTTATTGGTCCTACTGAGGTTAAAAGCTTGGGAGGTAAAAGATATATTTTTGTATGCATTGAGGATTATTCTAGATATACTTAGGTAGACTTTCTCAGGGAAAAAGGTGACGCTTTCAAAGCCTTTGAAAAATTATGCAACCGCCTCATGACTGAGAAAGATACCAAAGTGAAAAGGATTCGTAGTGATCATGGACGAGAATTTGAAAACCAATCCTTTGAAGAATACTGCACGGCTCATGGAATCAAGCATGAATTCTCGGCACCAAAAACACCTCAACAAAATGGAGTAGTTGAAAGAAAAAATCGCACCCTGCAAGAAATGTCAAGGGTCATGCTAAATGCCAAAGATGTTGTTGAGTTCTTATGGGCTGAGGCTATCAACACTGCATGCTATACCATAAATCGGGTCTACTTGAGACCTAACTCCCTCATGACTCCGTATGAGATATGAAATGGTAAAAAGACATCTATCATTTACTTTCATATCTTTGGTAGGAAATGTTTTGTCTTAAATGACAGGGAACATATGGGAAAATTCCAAGAAAAGAGTCATGAAGGAGTGTTCGTGGGATACTCTATCACAAGCAGAGCATACAGGATATATATACCAAAAACCAGGAAAGTTTTTGAATCCACAAACGTTGCCATAGAAGATGTCACATGCAAGGTTTCCGCTCAACTCAATGAAGATGAAATTCCATCAACATCACCTACTAGTCAGAATTCAGGACAGATCAATGCTGAAAAATCATAACTGGCGCAGAGTCCACGGAAGCAGTCCAAACTCCCAGTCTGGACACCTTGTCTCTTGACTCTGAGCCCCAGAAAGACCTCAACGGACACACTCACAAACATCATGACCCTGAAGATATAATAGGTGATGTCAATGAAAAGAGGAAAACTCGGGGGAAGAAGATCGACTTCAAAGAACTAGCTGGCTTGCACTGCTATACATCCAAGATCGAACCATCCAAAGTGGAAGAGGCTCTCCAGGATGAGCATTGGATAAACTCCATGCAGGATGAACTACTTCAGTTCAAAAGAAATGAAGTGTGGACTCTTGTTGAAAGACCCAAAGACAAGAATATTATCGGTACCAAGTGGATCTTTCGCAACAAAAGTGATGAAAAAGGAAACATCACAAGAAACAAGGCACGTCTAGTTGCTCAAGGCCACACTTAAGTTGAAGGAGTGGACTTCAATGAGACGTTTGCCCCCGTAGCCAGACTTGAAGCAATTCGACTCCTATTATCCATTGCATGCTCATTAGGGTTCAAGCTTTATCAAATGGATGTCAAGAGCGATTTCCTAAATGGATGGCTCAACGAAGAAGTGTATGTGGAACAACCAAAAGGATTCGAGGATCCTCATCATCCACAACATGTCTACAAGCTCAACAAAGCACTGTACGGCTTGAAACAAGCTCCTAGAGCTTGGTACGAGAGGCTCTCCAAGTACCTGCTTGAACTTGGATTTGAAAGAGGAAGTCTTGACAAAACCTTGTTCATCAAAAGAGAAAGCAAAGGAATCCTAATTGCTCAAGTCTATGTTGATGACATAGTCTTCGGATCAACACACCATGTGCTCAAAGACAACTTCATCGAAGTAATGGGTAAGGAATTCAAAATGAGCATGGTTGGGGAACTAACTTATTTTCTTGGCTTGCAGGTAGCACAAAAGAAAGATGGCATATTTCTTAGCCAAACCAAGTATGCTCGGAACATTGTCAAAAAGTTTGGCATGGAGTCCAGCAAACCTGTCCGAACTCCAATAGGGACTAATGACAGATTGAGCAAAGATCTCAGTGGTCAAAGTGTGGATCAGAAACTCTATCGAAGCATCATTGGAAGCTTACTATACTTAGCCGCAAGTAGACCCGACATAAGCTATGCAGTTGGAGTATGTGCTCGCTACCAAGCTGATCCCAAGGAATCGCACTTGAAAGCAGCCAAAAGAGTGATCAAATATGTTTCAGGGACAAGTGATCTTGGTATATGGTATTCTAATGAATCTAATCTTTCATTACTTGGCTATAGTGATGCAGATTGGGCAGGTGATGCGGACGATAGAAAAAGTACAACCAGAGGTTGCTTCTACATTGGAACCAATCTAGTGAGTTGGTATATCAAGAAACAAAGTTCCATCTCACTTTCAACTGCCGAAGCCGAATACATTGCAGCTGGAAGCTGTTGTGCACAATTGCTATGGATGAAGCAAATGATGCTAGACTATGGAATTGATCAAGAAACCCTCACTATACTATGTGACAATATGAGTGCCATCAACATCTCGAAGAATCCAGTCCAACACAGGAGAAATAAGCATATTGAACTTCGACATCATTTCATTAGAGATCTTGTCGAAGAAGGAATTGTGTCCATCCAACATGTCGGAACTACTGAGCAACATGCAGACATTCTCACCAAGGCATTAGATCGCGAAAGATTTGAAAAACTAAGGAGGGATCTCGGTTTATGCACGATCACATAAAATCCCGAAATTAGTGGAATAAGTTTTTTTGTTTATGCAATTTCCATAATGTTATTTATTTTATTTCCTTAATTATATTATTATTTTGAGTAAGTATCATCTCACTAATATATGTGTTTAGATATATCCTTAGGAAGATCAAATTCAAATTTGGAATCAAAATTTAAACTTGATGTGACATCCCATCAATACCCGACTGCGGACTCCATCGGCGGGAACTGTTAAGTGTAGTCAAAATTCAAAAACGTGAATGATCATTACCATTTTGGTAACCGTGATCCTCATTCCTATCTCAAATAAGGGAAGTTATCTTTTAAATCGTGCACATATCTCTCTTGATCGTGTTTCCAAACTTCTCCATTCACTATTTCTCTGAAAACCCCTCATATATTCTTCAAAAATTCTGAGATTCCTCACTTGCTCTTGCCAAAAGATCTACATTTCAGGAAACATGGTGAAGACACGAGGCAGCCAAAGTTCAAGGTCTAAAGATCCTACCCCCGCATCTTCAACAGGGAGAAATAAGGTCCTCTCTCCAGAGGAATCGAGCGCAAAAGGACGAGCCAAAGCTGTTCATCAAGCAATTGTTGAGCAAACAATCTCGGAAACACCCTCTCTCGTCGATGTTCCATTCCATTCCTCTTCCCCATCCACTGTCGGAGAGAAGGGTACCACCATAGCCGTTCAAGATCCACTTGACATTCGAGCCGATGTAGCCGGAGCCAATACAATAAAGCAAAAAGAAGCCGAAGCCCAAAAGAAGAAAGGAAAAGCTGCTTCCACCACAAAAACTCAAGAGAAAGTCGTTGCTAAGAAGAACGCCACCATCTGCGAACGTGTTCAGGCAGACCTTGCCATAGCATTGGAACCCCTGGATTCCATTCTGGCGAACATTCCCACTATGGGATCTGGACAGATGACTGAAGCAAGTGCGCCCTCTAAAGCTGGAAATCCCACTCCAAAAGATGCTCAAAAGGTGTCCACTGAAAGGTCCAAGAAGAAAACGCCTGCGAAGAAGGCTGTGGTGGAACCAAGTGCTATGACCGACTCTGCTCCCGTAACCACCTTCGAAGAAAATCCCAAAGAACAACAGCAAATCGCCGCCTCTGCAACCCACACCAGTCCATCCAAGGTGTCTGAACCAGTTACTGAACAACCTGATGAAGAGGAACTGGATTCCGACTATGTGCTAGAGTCAGAGGATGAAAGCTCTGGAGATGAATCCATGGTCGATATCAGTGATGACGAGAAAACTGATGCTACTAATGAAATTACTGAGGAGATTGCATGGACTGCCGGCCAGAAGAGGAAGCATGAACTAAGGAGAGAACCAGAAGCTACCGCCCCTGCCAAAGAACCTTCTCCTACTGAAGGTGAACAAGAAGTTGAAGAGGCTGAAGATTCATCCAGCTCTGAAGACGAAGGCAACAAAGAGTCTGAAGGAGACACCGAACACCCTCAAGACAATGACCCTGAACCCATTGAGGGGGAGAATCCCACTAAAGACAAGTCCGAAGAATCGGGTTCACAGGATACTCAAAGTGATGAAGATGGATCCGACCAAGAGAGTGAAGAAGGAGGATCAGACGAGGAATCTGGAGAAGAAGAAGAGTCCGATCACATAGAAGTGGAGGATCCCCAGATTGAAACTCGAGAACCAACGCCTCCAGCAAGGAGTTCATCAAAGGAGTCTGAACCAAAGAAGTAGACTCATTCAGAACCAGAAGGGTCTTCCAAAGCCACTGGATCCAAGAAGAGGAAGATTGCCGTGTCATCATCTGAAGAACATGAACCAGAGATCATCGATGCAGGGAATGACATATCCACTGACTTCTACTATGAAGTGTCCGAGCAATACTTCACAACTATCCTAGAGAAGATGAAGGTGCACCCAGAGATTCGGTTTGCTGCTATCAGATATGAGGAGATGGGATGGCACAAATACTTGGAGGAAAGATCCTTACTTTTCCGGGGAACGGAGATCAAGCAATACAAAGGACAGCTAGTTAGGCATTTCTATGCAAACCTGAGCACAGAAGTCCTCAATACCAAGAGCCCCTGGTTTGAACTCAGCTATTCTCGAGGAGAGCTGTTCGAACTAAAAGCAAAGGCAATGAATCGATTCCTCCAGGTACCCCGAACATCTCTAAAGTCTGTTTATACTCGTGGTGCTAAGTTCCCCATGAACACTATTGCTGAGACTCTAACTGGAGTGGAAGGAAAACGATTTCATGGCAAGGGGTTAAGTGCAGGTGTTCTGACACAAAGGTTTTCTCTCCTGTATAAACTTTGTGCACATAATATCATGCCCACTGCTAACCATTCTGTTGTGTCCAAAAGCATGTGTAAGTTGTTGTTTGCCATAGATCAGAAATATGAGATCAACTATGGAGCCCTTGTGCTCGAACAAATGTTGGTTTTTTTGCGGGCAAAATCAAGAGGAAGTACAACACCACACTTCCCTACCCAGGACTCATCTCTGAATACCTGCAGCATCTCCATATTCTTGGAGACAAGCATGACCGTCCTGATGACATAGCTGACTTCAAGCTATCTGCTGCCCTGGTGAAAAAGAAGCCCGACTTGCCTGGACCAGGAGGAAGGATCCCTGCCAAAGATGCCTTTTCCTCCCTGCGTGAAGAACTCACTGATCACATCAACCACTTGAAGGTCCTGGAAGCTCAAGCACATGCACGTGTTCAGACTGCTGAAAAGCTGTTCAGACAGCTTCCTGATGTGTGGTCGGATGAAGAACAGGACATGGATACCAATCCAGTGGAGGAATCTGAGGACTCGGATGCAGATTCCTCTGAAGAATCTGAATGATGTGCCCTTTTGGGCAAAATGTGCGCCAAAGGGGGAGTTAAGTTGATATAACCATTGATCGGTTCCTCTGGCATGCACTACAACCAAGGAGGGGAGGAGTTTGCTGAAAAATTCTGCTGATAATGGGTAACATTTTCTTCATTCTGTTTGGACTACTTTTGTGAACTGTTTATGACTGTTTTTGGATATTGCACTATGGCCTGTAATAATGACTTTGATTATTGATGCTATCTTTTTATTGCCACGTGCCATTTTGATGTGAATGCTCCTAGATTAAATGGATAGGCTTATTTGTACGGAGCATTAGAATAGTTTGTCTTGACATGGGTATTATTGTAATCGGTGGTTGGGAGAATTGAGAAATATTTCTTTTTTATGTTCTTGTGTAAAATGTTTGGACATCGGTTTGATCAACTCATATACTGGCCCACATTCTGCCAAAAAGGGGGAGATTGTTGGGAACCAGTTTTGAGCAAATGTGTTCACAACCGATGTCTGGACTACTTTGTTGAACCAACCCCGACAGCATTCGACAAACTATTTAAAGGAAGAGATGCTGGCGAATCTGCTCGAGATTACTCTCCAACGGCTAGATGATTCCTTGCCCGGATCGTGCTCAAGAAGTATGGAAACAAAGATCTCCTAATCCGGGCAACTCCATTCTAAGGAAAGGGTTAATTATGGCAACAAAATCCTACCTTGAATGGAGAGATGTTTTTCTCTCTTGAAATATGCCGGCCAAGGGCGGTGGAGCTCACGACTTGAATTACTCATGCTCTCCCTTGTGCTATTGAAAGAATCGTAAGAGAAAAACACATTCCTTCCGTGTTCGTGAATTCATCATTTCGAAGGAAGACATACGATCAACACTTCTTCGGGTGAATTGATCGAGAGTGTGCCACAGTGTTCTTGATTGAAGTCGACGGATTCAATCAAGGCTTTCGAGGAGTCGTCAAACTCAAGTGCTTAAACGAAATATTCTTGAAGGAGGGTTGCCAACAGGTTTTGACCAAGGGTAACTTGAAGGGGGAGCCTTCAAGGAATTGGAGCAAGGTCGGGGAGATCTTCACCAAAACAAGGGAGTGTTTTGGTCCAACAATTCAACCGCTTGGAGATTGGAGTTGGGCGAGTTAAATCACTATTGGTTAGATCGAGGATCAAGTTTAAACAATTAGTGAACCTCCTGGATTGGTATCCCCTTGATGTAGGCTTGTGCCGAACTAGGTCAACAAACCTTGAGTTCGTTACTTTAACAGTTGATTTATTTTCCGCTGCATAATATCTTAAAATTGTTTAACGTGTCCACAAAAGGTGTTTGAACTAGTTTTCAGGACCAGTTCATTGGTTATCTACGCAAACGGACCTAACATAATACAACATTAGCAGAGTTGTAAATTTCATTCAATGAATGGTACCTCCTGGCTTCATTCTCAGAATCTTCTTCAGGAATGGCAATAGGAATGTCATTCCCAATAACTTCAGCAACTCCTTGAGTAGATGGTTCTGGTAGAAGTGGCTCAAGTTCAACCGTCTTGACTTGCTGCCTTTTCCCATTTCCAAGCTCCAGATTCATCGTATATAACATCCCTGGAAAGTATCAACTCTTTGGTGGATGGATTATAGAGACGATATCCTTTCGATTCGTCACTATATCCAATGAAAATCATTTTTTCACCTTTGCTATCAAATTTTCCTCTTTCTTTTGCTGGAATTAGAGCATAAGCAATGCATCCAAAGACTTTAAGCTGACTCACAACTGGTTTTCTATTATACCATGCTTCAAAAGGTGTCTTGTTCCTTACTGCTTTTGTTGGACACAAATTCAATATGTGTACTGCAGTATGAACGGATTCTTTATGCTTCTAGCCATTTCTTTAATCGTTCGATTTTTCCTTTCGGCGACACCATTTTGTTGTGGTGTGTGCCTAACAGTTAGCTACCTCTTTATGCCTTCCTTTTTGCAAAATTCCATGAAGGGCTTGAAGATGAATTCGCCACCTCGATCAGTTCTTAAACACTTCATAGCATAACCACTTTGCTTTTCAACAAGGGATTTAAAGTGAAGAAACATTGAGAAAGCTTCAGATTTCTGTTCAAGTGTATACACCCAAGTCATTCTTGTAAAATCATATACAAAGAGTAGAAAATACCTCTTATTTCCCAGTGAGGTGTTCTTGTCGGCCCACAAATATCAGCATGTACCATTTCAAGTGGTGTGTGGGCTCTCCCTGCTGCTTTAGGAAATGGAAGCCGGTGTATTTTTCCATAAACGCATCCTTCACACTTTTTCATTGTTTTTAACCTCTGGTAGTCCAACCACCATGCTCTTTTGTTTCAGCAACTGTAGGCCTTTGAAATTAAGATGACCGTACCTCAAATGCCAAAGGTAAGACTCATCCATGGCTCCACTCTTTAAAGTAAACTGGGAATCCATCTTGATAGGAAATAAGTTAGGAAAAAAGGTCAAATATATCCCTTTTGTTTCAAAAAAAGCCAAATCTATCCTTTTTTAATTTTATTACCGAATTTATCCTCTACGTATGCTAATTATATCCAGAAATATCCTAAATTCACTAATCGTGGAATGGCTGCTGACGTGGCAATAAATTAACTTAAACCCTACATGCTGGATGGGATTTGAAGTGTCTCTCAATTAAGGCTGGGGAAAAATACCGAGTATACCGCATACCGCACATACCGTATCGAAAAAAAATATCGAAATTTTCGGTATACCGTAATTTTCGGTACGGTATCATACCGAAAAAAATTCTCCGTACCGTATACCTTACCGAACTTTACGGTATGAAAATTTTCATACCGTTGCCGTACCGAACATTTCGGTATGAAATATTTTCATACCGTTTCCATACCGACATTCCGGTAAGTTCGGTATATTCCGCTATACCGAACATTCAGTACATACCGACATACCGTATCGCGGTATATACCGACATACCATATCGCGTTATATACCGACATACCGAATATTCACTACATACCGACATACCGGTATTGCGGTATATACCGGCATACCGAACTTTTGCTATATACCAACATACCGATATTACGGTATATAACGGTATCGCGGTATATACCAATACAGTGGTATATACCACAGTTCGGTACGGTAGCGATATACCGCGGTATCAAAAAATTTATACCGTTACCGTACCGAAATCTTACGGTACGGTATGATACCAAACCGAAAATTACGGTATACCGAAAATTTCGATATTTTCGGTATTTTTTCGATACGCTATGTGCGATATGTAGTATATTCGGTATTTTTCCCCAACCCTAATTGAGACACACTTCAAATTCGATCCAGCATGTAGGGTTAAGTTAATTTATTGCCACGTCAGCAGGCATTCCACGATTAGTGAATTTAGGATATTTTCGGATATAATTAGCATATGTAGAGGATAAATTCGGTAATAAAATAGAAAAATGATAGATTTGGCTTTTTTTAAAACAAAAAGGATATATTTGGCCATTTTTCCAAATAAGTTATTGGTTGTCATTTCTAAATTTGCAATGCATTCTCCAGATTTCTTGCGAATGATTTTGCATTGCAAATCGTCAAAAACTAATTTGTATCCATTCCTCATCATATGCCCAACACTCAACAGGTTTTGCAAAATGTTAGGTGAAAAATGAACATCATGAATGAATCTTTCTTTGCCATCTTTTATGTGCACAACAACAATGCCCTTTCCTTCAATTCCAACTTTCTTTCCATCTCCGATCTCGACATGAGAGGAATAGCTTTGATCAATATAACGAAATTCCTTTTGATTTCCAGATAAGTGATTGCTGTATCCACTATCCAGGTACCATGTTGAAGGAGGTCGTTCACCATCCAGTTTTGATATGAACAGCTTGCCAGATGATTCATCTTCAACTGTAAAATGAGTCTCAATTTTCTCCTTGCCTTTTTTGTTTTTATACCAACAATATTCGTCAGCATGATTTGGGATCTTGCATCTTTTACATTTCCACCAACAGTCCTTGGATTCATGTCCAACTTTCTTGCAGACGTAACATTCTTGTTCATCATTTTCATTTTCAGATTGATGAGAGTTTGATTCTCCTCTTCCTCTGCCTTTGCCTTTATTTCGGCCTCGTCCTCTTCCAAATGACCGTCCTACAGAGGATCTTCCTCTTCCTTGTTGGAATGACTTTCTGGATACATTTGTCTTTGCTTGAAAAGCCTGCTCCAGTGGCTCATTATTGTATTTGCTCACTCGGTGTTCATGTGCTTCTAATGATCCCATGAGTTCATATTGTGTCATTTCATCGAGATTTTTAGTTTCGGTGATAATGGCAACAACATGCTCAAATTTTTGCGGTAAACTTCTCAAGATTTTCTCCACCACTTTCTTTTCGGACACTTCTTCTCCACAGCTTTTGAGTTGATTAACAAGTTCAGAAATCTTTGAAAAGAAATCTTGTACCTTCTCACTTTCCTTCATTTTGAGTGACTCGAACTGCATCCAAAGAGTATGCAATTTTATGGCCTTTACTTTTTGAGAACCTTGAAATTCTGTCTTCAAGGTTTCCCAGGCTTGTTTAGCTTCCTTGATGCCGAAAATTCTTGGATAGATGGGTTTGCTCACACCTTGCTGAAGAAGTCGTAATGCCATTGCATTCTTCTTCATAGTATCTCTACAGGCGGTTCCTCAAGGCCACTTTCCACAACGTCCCACAAATCTTGTGAAAGAAAAATAGTCTCCATTTGAGAGCTCCAGTATAGTCGAAATGCTCTCAACTGAAAATGAGGATTTGATTACTGGTGTAGGAGAAGATTGAATTTGAATGTGTTTCCATTTTTATGGAATAAGAACCAAATTCTCTGATACCAAATTTGTTGGAGATAGATTTCAATATTTGATGTTTTAAAGGTTACAACAGAAGTATAGACTATGGAATCTGAATAGCAAAGCTGCGGCTTGCTTTTTTCATTAGACAAGAGAATAATTTCTTGATTTACTCATACACTTGGTGGTACCATTTTTAAGTGATATTAAAAGTGAATAATAATAAAGAGTGCAATAATGAAAAGACTACTACTTTAATTCAAAAGAAATAACTTCTCCTGGATGATTGAAACAACTTCTTGTCTCTGGAATGGAATTTCTTTTTTTTATTTTTCACTTCATTGCATGATGATTTAGGAGTATAGTCTTAAGAGGACACATGTAGTGTTTGATCTTTTGCTGATTGTAGGGCAAGTTTTCTAAAGTTAAGTCCAGAGTGGCTTGGAAATGCAAGGGCCGTTTGTTCTATGCTGTGTAAATTTACTTTAATGGAGCCGGCCACACCTTATTTCTTCATGTTATTGAGTAGTCACAGTGATTAATTTATAGTTGAATTGAAAATACTTCAAGTACTTTTCATATTTCAAATTTATGAATGCTGAAGATTTGGGTCTTTTAATCAAAGTGGTGATTTTGGAATTGTTTTAATTTTGTAATCGTATGTTATCTATTAGATTCTTATTCTTGCCTCACGCCCCTTGTACCTGCGCTCGCCAATTAAATGTTGTTCAGTCTTCAATTTTGAAGTTGAGAATGTCTTTGCATTAGATGATACTTTACCCATCTGTAATTATATGAACACTTCTGTTCCAGTTGCAATTTTGTACTATTCTTTAACTGAGTGGTCGATGCATATAATTCCAACACTACAATTATAGAATTGAAAACTGCAAGAACTCCACAAGATGAATTTAGAATTGTCCTTCTGGTTTTCCCCCTTTTCTTAAGAGATAACATGCAATCACTCAGCATGTAATGTGGGTAATAAGTATTGTTGTATCTTTTCTTGAGAGTAAATGTTGGATTGATAACTGTTTATTAGGCAAAAATGACCAGGATGGGTCTCTAAAGAACCAATACTGAAAGGTGTTAAGAAAAAGCCTATGTCAAATGGCACATACCTATCCAAATAATGATTACCGTTACATATAGAGATTTTCTTTACATTGTAATGAACTAATTCTTATAATTTCTATCGGGACAAAGTCTTGATTTTAGGAAACTTTAACCATAAGAAGGCGATAATATATACTGAACCCAGTTATAATAATATCAGACAACATATGTATATAAGTTATCTTTCTCTTTTCATTTTAAAGACAAACCCAAAATTGCTCAGTTAACTAGGATATTGTGAGCTGGGATTGAAGAAAAAAAAAAAAAAAAAGGAGTGGAGGATACTCATAAGATTATTTCAAGTGAATCTATGTGTACCAACTGTAGCGACAGCTTAAGAAGCCCTCTCATCCTAGCCGTGGTATTCCAGCATCCATTAACTGCCTTGCAACTTTGCTAAAAGAATCAGAAATACATTCTTCGCTGGTTCAAGGCAAGTTGAGTGAATCTGCTCATTTCTCTAATTTCTCCTGCATCTACTCAAGAATATCCATTCAGGTAGTTGTGATTAATGATAATCAGAGCGAAGCATTTTCTTTGTACTCCCTACTTTTCTACCCATAATATATTACATCTATTTTTTTTTTAATAGCTCTTGTATAAAACTTGTGTATATTTGTAGCTTATGTCTTATTATGTGTTGTTATCACTAACTAGCTCCTGTGCAGATGAAATAGTTCCATGGTTGTTGAAACTACGCTAGAACGACCTGAGCAGTTACTGTCAGTTTTGCGCGACAGTTACCTGATCTGTGCGCGCATTCTAACCGACCTAGGCGTATCTAATCTGTATCTCTGAGTCTATATACTTGCGATTAGGTTCCCTGTAATTAGTAGAATCATTATCGAGTTGTATTTTACACTTTTACACATTTTACACACACTTTGAGTCGGTTATTCTATCCAAGATTTGATCGTTCCAATTCTTGAGAGAGTTAGGAAATTCCTTGTGTTCATACTGCATTTTTTAAGATCATTTTGTACACACGAGGTCTGAATTGCATTGATTCAACAAGTTTTCTTGTTGGAAAAATCTTCTCTACAACACCCGATTGAAGAGGCTTTGTGGAAGCGCTCAAACGTTGAAGGAGATGGATTCAGGAAGACTTCTATGCCGAGATGCCATGGTTCTTGAAGCCTGAACAATCAGAGAATTTAAATTGGACAGGATCGTCCGGAGGCTGAAGTTGTGGGGGAGTCGCGACTACAGTCTGTCTGCAAACAGGGAAGTGTTGCATTAGAGTTTGAATTGATTGTTCTTGAGTCTTCTAGGTCTAAGATTTCTTGAGTATTAGTATAAGTCACCTGGATTAGAATCCCCCAGACGTAGATCCTTTGGATCGAATTGGGTCATCAAATTCCTGTGTTTTTACTTTCCTCTGAACACTCTGTGCACACACCACTTGTTATTCGGTAGTTTGGACCACGACTAGACGACGTTATTTTTATCAAGATTTCACATAATCTGGGACCAACACTTGGTATCAGAGCGGTAGACTCTGATATAGTAGAGGCGATCTGAAAATCTTGACAAGATGAATAGAGAAGGCACATCACTTTCAAGACCACCATTGTTCGATGGCACTAACTACAGATATTGGAGAACTCGGATGAAGATTCATCTAATGGCCCTTGGAGATGAAGTATGGGATGCAGTTGAGACAGCCTGGCAACCACCCACTCGACCTCGAGCTGCAGTTGAAGGTTCCACAGAACCACCTGGTAGTCGGCCAGCAACCAAGGCTGAATACACTCAAGCCGAAAAAGATGCCAAGAAAGGAAACTACAC
This sequence comes from Hygrophila difformis, assembly GCA_030278955.1. NCBI lineage: Eukaryota > Viridiplantae > Streptophyta > Magnoliopsida > Lamiales > Acanthaceae > Hygrophila > Hygrophila difformis. The sequence continues at coordinate 36,716,182 of JAOANR010000007.1, read as the reverse complement.
GGCCCTAAATGCAATTTTCAGTGCTATGGACGAGACGTAGTTCCAACTAGTCACCAACCACACGTTAGCTCATGACGCATGGAAAACCCTAGAGGTGATGTATGAAGGTTCTGAGGATGTTCGAGCTACCAAGTTACAGCGAGTTGAGACCATGTTCGAGAATCTGAAGATGAACAAGGACGAATCGATCTCAACCTATTACGGGGGGTTCAAAGACATTGTAAATCAAGCCTATTCCTTGGGATTGATTTATGATAATCAAAAATTAGTTCGAAAGATGTTAAGAACTCTCACCAAGAAATATGCCCCCAAGGTTGCTACATTGGAAGAATTGGATAAGTTGAACACTATTACCTTGGATGGTCTAGTAGGAATTCTTCAAACTTATGAAATGAACCACCTCGGAGAAGAATCGTCAAGGAAAATTGCCCTCAATGTGGAAGAAGAAGATTCTGGAAACTCTTCTGAAGATGATGTATCTTATATTTCAAGAAAAGTTGCAAAGATGTTGCAAGACAGACGTGCAAAGCAGTTCTACAAACAACAAGGTCGTAGTTCTAACGCTGTTCAAACGACGGACAAACAACCTCGCAGAGATTTCAAAAGAAAGGATAGCAGCAAATCTGATCGTTCCAACAACAACAAGAAAGACTATGACAAGCTGGACAAGTTTGCCTCGGTGATCTGTTATGAATGTGGAGGCAAATGACATGTTCGATCTGAATGTGCCACAGCCAAAAGGAAGGAAATGAGAGAAAAGAAGGCACTGCAGGCTACTCTAGGTTATCAGGACGATGACAGAACTACGAAAGCACAGATTTCAGATTCTGATGAAGTCGTTGCATTCACTCTAAGAGAAACCAGTCCTACTATAAAAGGTATTGTCAAGTCAATATGTTTTTCACCTAACAATAATGCTTATGATTCAGGTGAAAGCGATGATGAGTATGATCAACTACTTGCGGACTACAATGAGCTCGAAGAGGATTTCGAGGTTGCTGTTCAGGAAAACAAGAAGTTGTTAGGACAACTGGCAGACGTCGGAATTGCTTATGATCTTGAGGTTGAAAAGAATGAAGACTTGCAAAAGGCAAACAATACTCTTAAAGGCAGAATCCATGATATGGAGATCTCAAAGCAAAGGACAATGAACTTCAAAAGGTATCTAAAGGTAAAAATCAACTTGTTGAAGTTTTATCTTTGGGAAAACGTGTTGGAGATCAAACAGGTTTAGGTTATAAGAAGTAAAGCACTCCTAGCAAAACAAAGTTTACAAGTGGAGGCTTCCTCACTTCAACTACTGATGCACCACCTAAAGAGTTCGTTGGAGAGTCGTCCAAACGACGGAAAGACTGTCTGTATTGCAATTTGCCTGGACACACTGCTGAAACATGCATGCAGATTCTAAGAGATCTTATGAATGGAAGACCAATCATATGGCCAGACCAAGAGCTTCGAAAGAAATTCAAAATGCAGAAGGTATGGATACCTAAAAATAAATCTGATAATGAAGATTCTGCTTGTTTTTAGTTCTTTCGGTGCAAGAACAACATCGAAATGAAAAATGGTATTTTGATTCGGGATGTTCAAGGCATATGACGGGAAGAAAAGATATCTTAGACAACTTTATTGAGAAGGATTGCGGAGCCGTCATGTATGGTGATGGTACTCGAAGCAAAATTGCGGGTTATGGTAAATCTAAGGATAATACTCTTTCTAAACTTTCTAGAATTTAATATGTAAATGGTCTTACTACTAACCTTATCTCTATTAGTCAACTTTGTGATGAAGATCTTGAGGTTAAGTTTACTAAACACGGATGCATAGGATATAACGATCAAAAGGAGATTATCATGATGGGAGGCCGTAGCAAGAATAATTGTTACATCTTGAAGGATGACATTCCATGGGTTCTACTGACCAAAGATGATCAGACTACTCTATGGCATAAGAGACTTGGACACCTCAATTTTCAGTCACTGCATAAGTTGAGTAATTCGAATGTTGTTCGCGGGTTGACGCAACTACAGAAGAACGACCAAACTATCTGCAGAGATTGCACCAAAGGAAAGCAAACCAGATCGAGACATAAGAAGACTGATGAGATCAAAACAAAAGAATGCCTCGACCTGATTCACATGGATCTTATGGGTCCAACCGAAGTGGAGAGCTTAAATGGTAAAAGGTACATTTTAGTATGTGTTGATGATTTCTCTAGATATTGTTGGGTTTTCTTTCTTAGGTCAAAAGATGAGACTTTTGAGTACTTTGAGACTCTGAGTAAGAGACTCATGAATGAGAAGAAAAGGAAGATTTCAATAATCCAAACCGATCATGGCAAGGAATTCGAGAACCAGTCGTTCAATCGTTATTGCGACGATAATGGAATTACTCATGAGTACTCAGCCCCCAAAACACCACAGCAAAATGGTGTTGTTGAAAGGAAGAACCGAACATTACAAGAGATGGCCAGATCAATGCTTCACACCAGTTCAATGAGCAAAAGATTTTGGGCGGAAGCTATTAACACGGCCTGTCATATCATCAATCGAGTGTTGTTGAGACCACACTCCAACTGCACACCTTACCAACTTTGGAACGGTAAAACTCCCATGGTAAAATACTTTCATGTTTTTGGTTGCAAATGCTATGTTTTAAATGATAGAAATCAATTGCATAAATTTGATTATAAATCTTTGGATGGATATTTCATTGGTTATTCTAACAATTCTAAAGCATACCATGTCTATCTTATTAGTGATAAGAAGGTTATAGAATCTACTAATATTCTCTTTGATGATCTTGATCTTTTAGAAAACGGGTTAGATGATGATGCGTTACCTCTTAATCACAATCATGAGAATACTAATGGTATTGAGCAATCTGTCAATGAGGAAGAACATGCCAGTCCTAATGTTCCATATAAAGGTGCTGATAAAGATTCTATTCCAGAAAAGGATGCTGATACAGACACTGTTATTGAGACTACAGCAGAACCACCCTCTGAAGTTCAGAACAACAGAAAAGGATCTAGAGTGCATAAACATCATTCAACTCAGGATATTATTGGAGATCCACAAGGTCAGAGACAAACTCGGCATAAAGAGATTAATTTCAAGGATCTAGCAAGCTATAATTGTTTTGTTTCTATGGTCGAACCAAAGAATACTTCTGAGGCGTTGAAAAATGAGTACTGGATTGCTGCAATGCAAGACGAGCTACTGCAATTTGAGAGGAATGTTGTCTGGGAGTTGACAGAACCACCACAGAATGCCAACATTATTGGATCCAAATGGGTTTACAGGAATAAGACAGATGAGAAAGGAAATGTGATAAGGAACAAGGCAAGACTAGTAGCACAAGGCTATACCCAAATTGAAGGTTTGGATTATGGCGAAACATTTGCTCCCGTGGCAAGGATGGAGGCCGTAAGGATACTACTTGCATTAGCATGCTCTTTAAATTTGAAGCTGTACCAAATGGATATTAAGACAGCCTTCCTTAATGGCAAAATAAAGGAATAGATCTATGTTGCACAACCGATTGGATTTGAAGATCCGAAGGATCCAAATCATGTTTATCGTGTCAAAGGCGCTTTACATGGATTGAAATAAGCACCACGAGCCTGGTATGAGAGATTGTCAAATTACTTAGTCGACAATGGATTTTTAAGAGAGGAAATGCAGACAAGACGTTGTTTGTGAAGCGTCAGAACGACCACTTAACGATTGCTCAAGCGTATGTTGACGATATTATTTTTGGATCAACTTCAGTCAAACTAGTAAAGGAATTTATTGATGCTATGAAATCAGAATTTGAGATGTCTATGATGGGAGAATTAGACTACTTTTTGGGATTACAGGTTAAGCAAGAGGATGATGGTATTTTTCTATGTCAGGAGAAGTATGCAAGAAACATGTTGAAAAAGTTTGACATGGATGATTGCAATGTAGTCAGAACTCCGCTAGGACAACAGGAGAAACTGAGCAAAGATGAGAATGGAAAATTAATGGATCAAAAGACTTATAGGAGCATGATTGGAAGTCTAATGTACCTCACTGCATCAAGACCAGATATTTCATTTAGTGTAGGTGTATGTGCAAGGTTCCAATCCGATCCTAAGGAGTCTCATATGAAAGCAGTAAAGCGGATCATGAGATATATTAAGGGGACAATGAATATTGGAATTTGGTTTTCAAAAAGGTCATCACTTGACTTGATTGGATTTACAGATTCTGACTGGGCAGGTTGTTGCGACGACAGGAGATCTACCACTGGCGGCTGCTTCTACTTGGGAAACAATCTAGTAAGCTGGTATTCCAGAAAGCTAAACATCGTAGCTCTATCAACAGCCGAGGCAGAGTATATTGCTGCCACATGTTGCTGTTCACAACTTTTTGGATGAAGCAACTACTCGAGGACTACGGTATTCATAAGGATAACCTTTTAGTTTTCTGTGATAATACTAGTGCAATCAATATCTCTAAAAATCATGTTTTACATAGTAGGAGTAAGCATATTGATATTCGTTATCATTTTATTAGAGATCTTGTAGAGGATAATGTTTGCAGGATTGAGCATATAGCGTCGTTGGAACAACGGGCGGACATCCTTACAAAAGCTTTAGATGGAGAAAAATTTGAAGGCCTAAGAAGCACCTTGGGTCTTTCTTATCACAATTAAATTGCTTATTAGTTTGGGCCTGACCATTTTACTTGTTGAGAATTCTTTTATAGGCCCAATTCAAATTTAAATGGAGAAAACTCTATCCGGAAGGCCATCATTAATCACGACAGTCGAGGTGACGTCATAGCAGCGCCTGTAACCGCTGCAACTCATCAAATCACGTCGCACGTCCCACAACTGCTGCACGACCCTTTCAACTTCCGGCTACCTCCTCCATTTAAGGTCCATTACTTCTCCATTTCATTTCAAGCTTTTACCTAACCATTTCTTGTATTTGAAATTCTGCAAGAGCTCAAAAAATGGTGAATCCCTCTGACCCCGATGCTCCTCATTCCGCCACTTCCTCTGCCACAAGCTCGCCGTCGGGATCACCCATAGACGCCCAACTATTTCGGTCCTACCCCCAGTTCTTTATCTTTCCGGTCATGCTGCTGCTACAACTTCCGAACAACCCCCTACTGAAATTGAGCCAAAAACCCAAAATTCTTCAAACCCTAACCCTGAAATCAACATTGACCCTTCAATTGTTGATGAAATCGTTCGGGAGATAAATGCTGAGCACAACACTCCACCTCTTTCCCCCCCCCCCCCCCCCCCCCCGCAAAATCAAGGTTTGCACGACATGAGTCAAGAGGAACTTGCTGATGTCACTGCTTCACAGCAAACTGGATGTCCTACTGCTATTGCAACCACGCCGGAACCACGGAGGAAATCAACCAAAAAGTGAAAGGAGCCCACTCCAGCTCCAGTAGCCACAACTTCGAAGAAACCACGCAAGGAACCACGGAAATCCCCTGCTGCTTTGAAAGTTGAAGATGCCTATAGTCTCAAGTTCTACACTCGAGAAATGCGAGAATTTTCGAAGGAAGTTCTCAAAGGCAAGGAGTTTAAGCCGAAGAGATTTTCAAGCACAACTATTACGATGTTCTGGGTTTCTCGGACCACCTGCAGGAAAGGCATTTGATTTTTTGGGCTAAGGGTCTCACGCACTACTCACCTAGTCATGTTCGCGAGTTCTATGCGAATCTACATCCTGAAATCCTTAATCCAAATTCTGCTTGGTTCGGTAAGATTTGCATACGTGGACAATTTCATGAACTGACCCATGCTGTGATTCTTAAGTTGTTGAAGCTACCACCAAACGACGACATGAGTGACTGTTTAGATCTAATGCCAGAAGACACTCTCACTACTGCACTGGCCATTTCTAATCAGAAGGTCAAGAGCTTTGGCCGTAATAAGTTCAGTGTTGTTCGACTTACATTGAAGTACTACTGCCTGTACCAGTTCTGTAGTGCCAACGTCCTTCCGACGATGAACCAGTCTCAAGTCAGCACTACCATGGGTAAACTCGTTCTCTGTGTTGATAAACATATGGGTTTAATCAATTTTGGCTATTTTCTTCTCAAGCAAATGCTAGGATCTACCTCTCGGAGAATCAAGAAGACGGCCAATCTACCCTATCCTGCACTCATCACCAAATTCCTCCTATCCATTGGTGTGAAGATCAAAGACAAACATATGGTTGCTCTAAAGGAGTACAAACCACCTCCAAACTTGATGGACATGCATAATGACTTTAAAAATGGTCCTCCTCTGACTGGCCCTGCCCTTGTACACCAGCTGAAGCAAAGAATCAATCGTCAGAACGAGAGGCTAACCACCTGGAGCCAGGAAGCAATGGCTATAAAAAGGAAGAATCTTAAAATTCTTCATATGCTTCCATTGTCTTTTGATGCAGCTGACTTGCAGGATGAGGATGAGGACATTGCTCTTGATGATGAAGAGTGATAATCCATCATGGTGGAGTTTTGGTATTGATGCTGAAATCTGACTGATATTTTATAGTAGTCATGACCACTGGGTAACGATATTCTAAACTTTTGGTTATTTTGGAATGGTTATTGCTGGACAATATTTGTGAATGTTTGATGACTGTTTTGGTTTTTGAACTGATTTGACTGGATGATTTCTGAAACTAGATTTGAATTATTATTATTGGTCTGTAATAGTCGATTAGGTAATTCTGATGACTGCTGAACTACTCTGTTTTGATTTGCTTTGATGTTTCGATCTGCACTATGATTCTGATCTGAATGCTTGATGGTTGTTGTTTCTGATTCGTTTTGATTATTCTTAAACATCCTATTTGTGAATCACATTTATTTTGCTCTGATATGATCTCTTATACCTTTTGGACTTAGATAGTTTCAACACCATTTTGGTGATGGAATTATCATCTCCACAAGAGTGGGGGAGATTGTTGTTATCACTAACTAGCTCCTATGCAGATGAAGTAGTTCCATGGTTGTTGAAACTACGGTAGAACGACCTGAGCAGTTACTGTCAGTTTTGCGCGACAGTTACCCGATCTGTGCGCGCATTCTATCCGACCTAGGCGTATCTAATCTGTATCTCTGAGTCTATATACTTGCGATTAGGTTCCCTGTAATTAGTAGAATCATTATCGAGTTATATTTTACACTTTTACACATTTTACACACACTTTGAGTCGGTTATTCTCTCCAAGATTTGATCGTTCCATTCCTTGAGAGAGTTAGGAAATTCCTTGTGTTCATACTGCATTTTTAAAGATCATTTTATACACACGAGGTCTGAATTGCATTGATTCAACAAGATTTCTTGTTGGAAAAATCTTCTCTACAACACCCGATTGAAGAGGCTTTGTGGAAGCGCTCAAACGTTGAAGGAGATGGATTCAGGAAGACTTCTATGCCGAGATGCCATGGTTCTTGAAGCCTGAACAATCAGAGAGTTCAAATTGGACAGGGTCGTCTGGAGGCTGAAGTTGTGGGGGAGTCGCGACTACAGTCTGTCGGCAAACAGAGAAGTGTTGCATTAGAGTTTGAATTGATTGTTCTTGAGTCTTCTAGGTCTAGGATTTCTTGCGTATTAGTATAAGTCACCTGGATTGGAATCCCCCAAACGTAGATCCTTTGGATCGAACTGGGTCATCAAATTCTTGTGTTTTTACTTTCCGCTGAACACTCTGTGCACACACCACTTGTTATTCGGTAGTTTAGACCACAGCTAGACGACGTTAGTTTTATCAAGATTTCACATAATCTGGGACCAACATTATGAACCTGCAATTGGGTACTTAGCTACTCCTAGATGCTTACCACGGTTGGTTGAAGTTGTCAAGCTAAGGGATCCACAAAGGGAAAAATGATCTCCTTATTTTTGATTTTAGTACTGTTGATTATTCTGTGGTTTCCAGTTTATTTATGGTCAGTGCATGCTCTCTCATGAGAATCATTTTCTACTAGAATCCTTGTCAGAATGGCTTTCTATTATTTAGGCATCTTGGTTGGTTTTCGATTTTAGAAATATATATGTGTATGATTGATATTTGGCATGCCTGTGTATTTAGATATTTGAATTATTGCTTTCATTAGTTAAGGTACTGTTCTTTTACAGGATGATTAATGAATGTCTCATGCTTTAAATTCTTGAAACATTTGGTCTACAACATGAGAACTCTATTAGATTCTTGAAGCAATTTTGCGCTGTTGTTTATAAATTAAATTCTATTTAATTGTCTGTAATTTCTATTGATTATTTGAGATTTTTTCCATCTTAGTAGCCAGTGGTTAGTTCATAACTTAATCACGTGTGTAATATCTTCCATTTTTTGCACCCTCCTTGTGAATGCTAATCCGAAGATTATGCAATGTTTTGCAGAACTTTTATTTTAGAGTTGTGGCAAAGGTTTTCGACGGGTAAATAAAAGCTGCGTGATAGAAAGTTGGTTTTAGCTTTGATATACTTAAAAAAATTTTAAGAAGAGAAACCAACGGAAAACCGGAAAACCGTATTGGAGATCGTCGTGCCACTTTTGAGGAGTATGGCAAGTTGCGGATTGTCTTGCTAAGCATAGAGCCTCTTTAGAAGATTTTTTTTACTACTTGGGCCTTCCCACCTAACTTCATGCTTGGAACTTGGTGGCGGATGCTTCTAGTACTTTTTTTTCATTTTTTCATTTTTTCTTTGAACTTTTTTCATCCTTATTTTCTAGCTTCGCTTTCATATAAGAATAAATAAATCTCGTTTGGAATTTTTTTTTTGTAAGTTTCTCGCTGGAAATTATGATAGCATTTTACTCCCTCTGTCCTAGTTAAATTATCTTGTTTAACTTTTTAATATTGTTTATTTTTCAGCTTTCACTCAATTTTCTTGTAAGTATATATTTGAAAAAAAATAGTCGAATTGAATCTTTTTAGAATTTTATAATCATGTAGTTTTAGAATATGTATTTTGTATAATTTTTTATTGTATATATGATAAGATATTAAAAATTTAAAAAGCATATTGGATTGTGTACAGAATCAAACAAAATAAGTTAAATGAGACAGAGTAAGTATTTTTATCCAAAACAAATTAAATAGGACGAAGGAAGTATTTTTTATAATAATTAATTCAAAATTATATTTCTTTATTCAAAAATATGAACTGGATTGGGAATGGGGTAATGGGTAGTGGTGTAGATTGGGCCAAAACCCAAAGGCATCAGCAGTAATTTTGAGCCCATTCCTCCAGTTTACGGGTTACGGCTTCATCCATTTCTCCCTTCGCTTCTCTGCTCTTTCATCCCTTTGTTGGCTTCAACGCTGAATACCCGGTTAATAGGTTATACAATTCTCTTGCTCAAACCTCCAATATTTCTCCATTTATGCTCTTTGGTTCAATACAGAATTTGCTGTTTACTGCTTGATTGCAGGCGACCGGGGTAAGTGAGCAAGTACATGTCTATTTTCTCCTTTGCGTAGCTGAAAAGAATTGAGTAAAGCACGAGCAACTGATTGATACTTGTTTGTTGTTAAGTCTTCATTATCCTCAGGGAATAGCTCTTGTTTCCTATCAATCTGTGTTTCTTTGTTTATTCTGTGATTGCGTCGCGTTTCCGAATAAATTTCCCCCGCAAAATCGGCGGTTTTGAGCCGATTTTGGGAAATGCTCGTGTTGCTGTTACTCAATCGGCTGATACAACCAAGCCCTAATTTATAAATTGATGTTGATGTTCTGTTTTGACTATTATTATCAGAACGAAAGTGATTGCTTTTGTTATCCTGATAGGGTTTAATCTGTTGCAGATTTTGTCAATTCGTAAAACCCTAGAAATTAAAATGGCCTCAATTCCGCTCCTCCGCCTCTCCCTCCTGCCGCCGCAGCTCCTCCACCGTCACTGCCTCTTGCCTTCATGCCCGTCTAGTTCAAAGCCGAGACTCCGTTCTCCAAGTGTGGCAGCGATTAAGTGCTCCTACAGTCCGACGCCGGCCACGGACCGCCTAATATCGGCAGCATCCTATTTCCTCCCCTTCTTCAATGGTCTCCAATACGGGCGTTTCCTTTTCGCCAAGTATCCGATGCTGGCCGTCCCCTTGGAGCCCCTCCTGCCTCTCCTCTCCCTGTACCATTCCTTTCCCTATGCCAGCTTTGTGACCTTCTTTGGCCTCTATCTTGGCGTCGTCCGGAACCCTAGTCTCAGCCGGTATGCCCGTTTTAATGCATTGCAGGCGCTGGTGTTGGACGTGCTGCTGGTGGTGCCTGTCCTGCTGCAGAGGATATTCACCCCTGGACGATCGGGAATTGGGTTGAAGTTCACGGCGTGGTTGCATTCAGGTCTATTTGTGTTCATTGTGGCATGTTTTGTTTACGGGCTGGTCTCTAGTGTGCTCGGCAAGACACCCTATTTACCGCTGGTTGCTGATGCCGCAGGTCGCCAATTCGAGTGAGCTGACTCTCTGCCTCTTGTATGAGCTATAGAATGTGGATTTTCGCTTTGTTTGTAGTTATTTTGGATTATGATGCGTTCTTCACTTTACAATGAAAGTATTTTTTGTTTTCATGATTTTTTTTATTTTTTTTATTTATTTTTTTTTTTTTGGAATTGAGAATTGTTTCCTTGTCTAATCTTTTGGTTAATTATCATTTGGAGGATATTGATCTTTTGATGAAATGTGAATTTTTTGGATTCATTTATTTTGTGGCTCGGCAATTTGGCTTTCTTAAATCAGGACAATCAGCTTCTGGCATTTATGAAATTTAAATTTTACAAACATATCTCACTTCCTGCTGCTGCTGCTGCTGCTGCTGCTGGTACAAACGAGTGAAACACATCTAAACCAACAGCATGTGTATTACTATTGCATGCACTCTCTGAACGGTTTCAGATCTTAGTAACTGTTGTTAAATGATAAGTACCAAACTTATAGTATTACTTTTATTTGGGACTTAGCTCTCTCGCCACAAAAGGAAAATTGCAATTACTGAAGGCGCAAAACTATAGGTAAAGTCATTGGTAATCGCTGTTACCTACGACATGGATTTCGTAGGTAAATGTCCGACATGGATTTCGTAGGTAAATGTCCGCCATCGGAAAATATTGAATCCAGTTATATTGATGGGTGTGTGAATTAACACAAGATGTTGTGCATTGCTTTTGGTTGTGCTTGTAATGTAGTGTACCAAATACACTAGTTCAAGAGCAATAACCTCTTCGTGAAGAGAATAACAACCATTCAACCAAAGAACTCAATATTACTAGAAATGCAACTCGACAATATATTGGATTAACACTAGCATGGATGTTCAAATCAGCTCATGTAAAAGTTTGGTTGACCCGACCCGAAGAACAAATAAGCAAAATTTCATGGACCAATTAAATTGTGAAAATGCATGTTTTTGAAGGGGTAGTTTGAGAGAGGGACCTCTTGAAACTTGATATTAGGGTCAAAGACCCCCTTTTCATAAGTTTAGAGATAGGGACCCCAAAACTTTGAAACTTAATTAACATTTAAAGATTAACCTGTCCTAAATGATTGATGGGAAATATTAAAATATCCTTAATTTTATTATTTATTTATTTATTTATATTTAATTTACTGATTATTATTAATTAATTTATTATTGTTATTTATTATTTATTTAATTATTTATTATTATTATTATTAAATATTTTTATCCTTCTTATCTAGTGGTTCTGTGTATTGTGTATTTTTATCGAACAATCTAGTATATGAAAAGTGAAAGACTTGTATTGTAGTAAATATTCTGTTGTGTTTGTTCTTACAATATCAAAATATTATGTTATGGATTCTATTTAATTATCTTTTGCGGAGAACGTAAATAATTGAAATATATGCCATGATCATTCACAGTATTTATCATTCAAAGTAAAATTTCAGGGTCTACATCGCTTCCGTAGTATAAGCTTTGTGTTTGAAACTTCTAATCAAGTCTTTCAACGAGTAACCTTCTTTCCTCATCTGCTATCCTTCTTTCAGGCCTCCTGCCTTATTCCGGTATGCACGACCTCTCGGAAATCACTGTATCGATGACATGACTCTCACGTATGTTTCACTCACTCACATATATTCAGAATTTTGGCAGACTTTAGAAAAATATACTCGAAGATATTTACTGGAATGATCAGGCTATTGTACTTAGCCGATCATCTTTTTATTGAAAGCTTTTAAAATCACTCATAGTTTTACATCACACAGAGAGAACTAAAGATTACAAAGAAATGCAAGAGAAAGAAATACTATGGTAGGTATCTTCACTTCTGCCTTCTTCATAAGCATTGCCTCCTTTTATAGATGGAGTTGTGAAGATCTAATGGTCCTGAATTGAGGTACGTGGCATCATCTTCTCCCTTCTTTTCTTCTCCATTATTGATGTTTGGTGGCTGTCACTTTCTTCTTTAATCATGCACTTTGAGCTGTCTTCTTGTAATAATTCATCCGGTGGCTATGCATTATTGTCTTCAATAATTCACTTGTTTATTATCTTTCTTCTTGTTTGCTTGTGTACATTCGTCATGGCATACGTCTTGCTGCATTATTCTCTTCTTAGTGCTACATTGTTCCTCTTTGTCGTCACTGCTTACTTCACTTCGTTGTCTCTTTCCGAAGAAATGTTCTTGTCTTTAGACTTGTGGTGGATTTTTCTACAGCTTTTTTCCAGATACTCTTGACTTCTTCTGAGCATTCAAAATTGTATGTGTCAAATTTCTGAATTAGTCCTGCTAAGTTTCCTGATCTGAATCCTGGAGTGTTTAATTGTTCAATCACTACGATTTCTTCATTTCCAAAAAAGATTCCTGCTCCTTGGTTGTATAGTCTTTTCATCTGTTCATGGACAGCACGTATTCCCATTGCTCTTTTGAAGTGGATGTATTTGTCATTGAAGATTTCGGTTTTGGGGGTTCCATAGTCTTGAGGATAACTTTCTGGTTTAGTGATTTCTTCTGCAATAGCAAGATGGTAGGAAGAGTGTTTGACTTCTGGACTGATAGAAAATATTTTCAGTTTCTGGGTTTTTGGTCTTATGTTTAGGGCTTCAATTAATACAGGTAATTTGGATATTTCGGTTCGTAAAGGGGACAGGAAAATAGTTCTGATAAAGCCGAATTTGAAACAGTTCGAAACAAAGTTTGGATCGCAGCCTGGTAAAATAGTTACTTGTGGATGTAGGGATTTGGTGAATTCTATGTAGAATGATGTTTCTTGTCTGGGTAAAGAGTATATGTAGCTGCTTAAGTTATGGTATTCTGCTAAAAAGTTTCTTGTTTCAGGGCTAATGGGTGTTGGTTGAGGAATATTGTCGCAAAAATACTTCTTAGTTTCTGCAATGTTTTTCGACGAGGTCAAAGGTCTTGCATCCCCAGATTGTTTTGCTTGTTTCTCCTCTTGTGGAACAGGATTAGCTTTCCCTTCCTGGTTTGAAACACCAGTATTTAGTTCTTCAGGGGTGTAAAAGTATTCTTCCATAGTAGTTAGTAATCCCTGCAAACATTTGTTACATTCATATATATCGTCATTGATAGTCTTATGTTCGTCCATAAAACTCCCAACAATCAATTGTTGTAGTTTTAGTTGTCTGTCCATAGTCAACTGGAGTAGTTTTTGTAGTCGATCTATTTCATTGTAAATGTGGTCAGTCAGACCAGCATCATCCAATTGTTCATTGTTCTCCATATTCAGGGTTCCTGCTCAAAAAATCAGCTAGATAATTTTCAGTCCCTTTAATATATTCAACAGTAAAGTCGTACATTGACAAAAAAGTCTGATATCTTATTATTCTTCTATATTGGGGTTTATTTGGAACTTTATTATAAATTAAAGGTTTTACTTGTGTATTGTCAGTTAATACTTTAAACTTTCTACTTAATAACCAAAATGAAAATTTATCTATTGATTTAATTACTGCAAGTAATTCTTTTTCATTTGTACTATAGTTTATGGCTGCTCCTTGTAATGTTCCTGATGCATATCTACAAATTTCACCAGTATCGGTTTTTAATAATCCTGCCCAATGGTAGTCTGAGCTATCAGTTTGTACTATTAAATTATCTTTTTCGTCAGGTAATCTTAACGGTGGTAATTTGGAGCATTCTTCTTTTAATTGTTTGAAAATTTCAGTATGTTGATCATTCCATCCTATTTTATTATTTTTTCTGATCAACTTTCTTAGATCATTTGTCTTTTTTGCTAAATTTGATATAAATCCTTCTGCATAATTTAGAATTCCAAGAAATCTTTGTATGTTTAATTTATTCCTAAGTTCATCAGGCATTTTAACAAGTTTTGTACTTATGTGTGGTTGCATTTTAATTCCAAGTTTGTTTAATATTAGACCTAAAAATTCTATTTCATTTTTGAATATTTCTGCTTTCTTTTCTGATAAGATTAATCCATGATCTTTACAAAGTTTTGCAAATATATCTAAATGTTTTTTATGTTCTTCTATAGTGTTTGAGGCTATTAGTATATCATCTACGTATACAAATATAAAGTTACTAAATTTTTTAAATGTTTTATCCATTTTTCTTTGAAATATTTGTGGTCCATTTTTTATTCCAAACGGCATAACTTTCCATTCATAGTGTCCTTGTGGTGTACTAAAGATTGTATATTTTATACTATCTGGATGCATTTTAATTTGCCAAAATCCATTTTTACAATCAAATTTTGAATAGTAAGTTCTACCTCTAGCTAATCCTATTAGATTTTCTTTGTTAGGTAGAAAGTATCCATCAAATATCATGTTTTTGTTTAGTTCCTTATAGTTTATTACTAACCTTGGTTTCTTTCTTATTTGTTCACTACGATTTCTAACCAAGAAAGCCTGACTATTATGTTCTGCTATAGATTCTTGAATAAGATCTAATTCTAACAATTCATTTATTTGTTTTCGAAGTTCTTCTATATCTTCTTGATTATGCATCATAGGTTGAGTTCTTATTATTATATCGTCGTTTTTCATTTTTAATTCTGCATATATTTTATTAAGATTCCATTTTTCAATTGGATTTTCTCCATAGTTTTCAGAGATGTATTGTGATACCCCGCAGGGAGTCGACACGCGCCGAGGTAAGAATTTAATTTTCAAACCTCAAATATTTTATGCGTGTCAATTATTGCATGCATTACTATTAGTCCGAATGCGACCCAACTTCGAGGACGAAGTTGATTTCTAAGGAGGGTAGACTGTAATACCCGAGAAATCGACATCAAGTTTTAAATCCGAAGTTTAAGAATTTGATTTAATTATCGAAATCGAATTAATTCCGAGAGAACGGAATTAAATATTTCGGATAGTCGCGACTCGGGATAGAGGTATCGAATTATCCCAAATCTCGGATAATTCATATTATGATTTTTTAAAAGATTAAAATCATAATATTTAATTAAAAAAAAAAATTCGCGCGGTGGCCGCGCGCAGCGCGCCACCAGCGCGCCACCAGCAGCAGCTGCGGCTGACGAGCGTTACACTCGTTTTTGGCATTGATTTTCGACTTGGCACGTTTTCTATTGGTTTGAATTCAATCATCAGGCATTGTGGACGTTGTGGGGATGTTATGATTGGATTGGGATGCATTAACACCCCACAAACTCAGTCATTAAGCTCCCACAACCCACCTTGGAGGATCCTATGGAGCTATGAGAGGAGTGGGGGAAATGGATGAGGTTTGAGGGTAATAATTCGGGGGTTATGGGTTGAAAATTGTTCCCTCACCTCCCCACTATCCCATGGCAGCAATTGAAGCTATTAAACCTCTATAAATATCTCCTACTCAGCCTCCATTCCACTCATTTGCAATTCATTCGAAAATTAGAATCACAGTTGAGTGGTGAGAGTTTTGTGAGTTGTTCATCATCTTGGCAGAGAGTTGGACGTGTTCAAGTGATCCAATCCTTTCTTCTAAGGTTAGGTAAGAGTTCTACTTCATTCCATTGGTTTTAGATTCGAGTTTGTTGCCTAGAACTAAGAATTCTTTCGACAACTCCAAAATAGATTCAATCGGAGGGAGGTGTTGATTCGTGGGGCTGTTCCGGGTGATCTCGGGAATTCTACCAAGGGGAATTTCGATCCTAAACTCATCTCAAGTAAGTTAGTATTGTGCACGTCGATTTTTAGGAGTTTTGGTTGAGTATAACTCGAGATATAGGTTTATCTTCTCATTTGACAAAATCTGCCAAATAGGGTTTTCCTATGACCAATTTTATTGTTCTGTGAATTCGACCATGATCCGTACATTTTTAGGAGAACCTTCCAAAATGAAACTTGTTCCTAATGTCCTAAAGATGCTCTCTGTAAAATTTTATAATTTTTGGACATGTTTTGATCACCCAAATTCGATCTGGTATTTTCTGCGTATGTGTTGACAGTTTTGATGAATGTATGTAGTCAGTTTTGTTGTTCGAATCACTCTCGCCTATGATCGTTTTTAGTGCTTGATATCTTCATGAAATTTGTTCCATTATGTGTCTAGATTATCCCTGCAAAATTTCATGATTTTTGGAGCATGTATGAAATTGTTATGAATTTTTGAACTCACTGTGGTCGAATTTACTGAAGCAAGAGAAATTGTAATTCAATAGCTTTCTGAAATCGATTAAAATGACCTACTTAGAGTCCGAATTTTGAGATGGCTATTTCTATGAAAAATGCTTATTTTGATGATTCCTAGCTACTGTAATTTTTCCAGAATTTTTAAAAATAATTTGTTGCATTTTTAAATGCAATTTCGAAAACTGCCACAGTGTTACCTTTAATCGGTAAATGCTATTTTGATTATTCGATGAACTATGAGTCGAGTGTTACTCATTTTTGAAGAATATGGATTCTGGAAATGTGGAAATATTATGAAATGATAAAATGTGGTTTTAAAACTTTGTAAGTTTTGATCGAGTGGGATGTCCAATGTGGTGAAAATTATGTCCAATGTGCATGCACTTACCTCGTGGGTACGAGTCCCAGAGGTTGATCCCAAGGGTTCGTCCCTAGGATATGTTTGAGTCATTGTGGGTATAAAGTCCCAAAGGTTGGTCCTGTGGGTTCGTCCCTAGGATATGCTAATGGGGTGTCCTCGATCATAACTAACATTGGTAAAATGTTCGTGGCATATGTGTAAGGGATTTTAAATTAATTTATTTACTCGTCTTTTAAATAAATATATTATTTTGTATATTCTCCTAAAAACTTTTAAAATTCGTTGTGCTATATATTAACTTACGCAGTACCTTTGTACTGATAAATTGTTGTTTTATTTTCCTTTCAGATTTCGCAGAGTAAGCATCGCATGGAGGGATGGGATTTCCATTTTTTTAAAAGAAAAAGAAGACTTGTCGCATTTTATTTATTTAAATTTATGCATTGGACTTAGACTCTGGTTTTGGCCGCATGTTTAGGCCCTGTTTATTTTTGCTTCCGCACTGCTTATTATTATTATGTGTGTTATACTCTGATTAAACTTCGGGCTTATTTGAATGGTTTTTAAATATTTTTAAGTCAATGATGCAACTTAAGCCTTAGCATCCTTTTAAATAAGCTCGATTTAATCGGGTCTTGTTGGAAGGGTGTGGCGGTAGCGTCCCGGCCTGGGTGACCAAATCCGGGGTGTTACATGTATTTTATTGTCTCATGAAGTTCATATTTATCAAAATCTTCTGGCTTTTGAATTAGCACTTGTTTTTTAATTTTGTGAATTTTAAATTTTATGTAATAAGTAATTGGTTGTTTTATAATTTCTCCTTTTTTCACCACGTTTCTGAAGCACTCTGTATGGTTTCCTTATCCTCGGAATAATAATATAGTGGTTACATGCTGATCTAAGTTGAATATTATATCTATCTACTCTAAAGCTTTGAAATAAACTTGTAAAATCTGTCCCTAATAATACATCAATTGTTTTTACTGGGCTAACATATACTTCTTGTATTGTAAATATTTTATTACCTAAAATTATTTGAACATCTTTAGCTATTTTATTAATAATTAGACTATGTCCAGTAGCTCCATGTACTTCTATTGGTCTTTTATTTTCTTCCCATTCTTTTATTAAATGTTCTTGTATTAATGTGATTTCTGCTCCTGTATCTAGTATAGCACATGTTGTTATATTTGTTTGTAGTATAGTTAACTCTAGGTATACTGTTGTTGGAAATATAATTTCTTTCATATATATGCTTTTCCTATTACGAAAGCTTTTCCATTTTTTGTTTTTCCACTAAAAATTTCTCCTGTTATCGTATATTTGTTTAATGAGTCTAAAAACTCATTGCCTAACAAGACATGATAGGTGCTACTAGATGTTCCTTCTTCTTCTGCTACATAACATTTTACTTCTTCTATTAAGTCTGTACCTAGTTTTATTGGTACTATTACTATTTCATTTACTCTTTTTACTTCTCCTTCAAAAGTAGTATATCTATATTCTGTTCCTATATGCTTTGTTAATCCATTTATACAAGTTTTTCCTATATGATTCTTACCAGCTCCAGTGTCTACTAATATGTTTAGTCCTTTTATCCAGTTTGTGTCATTATAATATTCTATATTAATTCTCTATGTTTGGGCTTTTTGTTTACTCTTTTCGTATGGAATATCAATACTATGTCTTGGTTGATCAAGTATTAGATTTGTTCTTGGGCTATAATCTATACTTTTTCTGCTACTCATTGTTCTTCCTACATAGGATAATTGTGGTCTCCTATTTTCTAATGGTTTTCCAATTTCTATTGTATTTTTTTTGTCTGCAAGATCAATTATCCAATCATCTTGTAACGTTGGATTATTCAATTCTGGTAATATTAGATCTGCTATTGTGTCTTTACATGCTTCGTGTATTTCTATTGTCTTTTTATCATCATAAGGTTTTAGTCTATTGCTATTTAGGTAGCTATAAAAAGCACTATAATGTACTGTAAATATTTTACTTTCATTTTTCATTACATCATTCCTATGTACTTTTATGTATAGGGTTAATGTTTCGTCTATATTTTGATCTTGTAAAGATACACAATAGTTTGGGTAACATGTAAATAGTAGTTTTTGGTAAATCAGGTTTCCATTAATAGTTCCTAAGTGTGAGTCTTGTGGATTTAATAATCTTGAATCATGTAGGCTTATTGTTACTGGTAAGTCTATTCCACTTCTAAATAAATATTTTATTAGAATCTTTACTCCTGCTAAATGTACGTATTGTATTTTCTCTGTTTTCTTTCTACTTAATTTTTCTAGCCCTTTATTTATTATATCTTTTGTTAAAAGGTACAGTTTTAGAGTAGTATTAGTGTTACATACATCTACTGTTTTTTCTAGTTCATGATATTCATGAATTACTATATTATTTCTTGAGAATGTTCTTGATAGTATATTAAAATTTGTATGCTTGAATCCATGTTTTAGATCTAATCCTTGTATTTTATTAATTTGTTCTGGACTTAAGATGGCTTTTATTGCATATCCTCTTTGTCCTTCATATTGTTCTACATATTCTATTTCTTTTGTTTCCTCTTGTTCTTCTGTGATTATTTCTTTATCTTTATTCATTTTCTATTTCAGAGAATTTTACTTCATATATCTCATCTCCTGATTTTGGTTCACTTATACTTTCTAGATCTGATTCTATTTCTTTGAATATTTGTTCATCTATAATATCATATTCCATAAATCTTACTTGTTTTTTCTTTGATGAATGTATGTAGTCAGTTTTGTTGTTCGAATCACTCTCGCCTATGATCGTTTTTAGTGCTTGATTTCTTCATGAAATTTGTTCCATTATGTGTCTAGATTATCCCTGCAAAATTTCATGATTTTTGGAGCATGTATGAAATTGTTATGAATTTTTGAACTCACTGTGGTCGAATTTACTGAAGCAAGAGAAATTGTAATTCAATAGCTTTCTGAAATCGATTAAAATGACCTACTTAGAGTCCGAATTTTGAGATGGCTATTTCTATGAAAAATGCTTATTTTGATGATTCCTAGCTACTGTAATTTTTCCAGAATTTTTAAAAATAATTTGTTGCATTTTTAAATGCAATTTCGAAAACTGCCACAGTGTTACCTTTAATCGGTAAATGCTATTTTGATTATTCGATGAACTATGAGTCGAGTGTTACTCATTTTTGAAGAATATGGATTCTGGAAATGTGGAAATATTATGAAATGATAAAATGTGGTTTTAAAACTTTGTAAGTTTTGATCGAGTGGGATGTCCAATGTGGTGAAAATTATGTCGCCCCCTCTTTTGTAGCCAAAACGGCATTGATTATTGTGATGTATGAGTCTATACTCCTAGATGTATCCGTATGGGTTATCTAGGGCTCCGGAGTGTGTCTGTATAGGGTCCGCTGCATGCACTTACCTCGTGGGTACGAGTCCCAGAGGTTGATCCCAAGGGTTCGTCCCTAGGATATGTTTGAGTCCTTGTGGGTATAAAGTCCCAAAGGTTGGTCCTGTGGGTTCGTCCCTAGGATATGCTAATGGGGTGTCCTCGATCATAACTAACATTGGTAAAATGTTCGTGGCATATGTGTAAGGGATTTTAAATTAATTTATTTACTCGTCTTTTAAATAAATATATTATTTTGTATATTCTCCTAAAAACTTTTAAAATTCGTTGTGCTATATATTAACTTACGCAGTACCTTTGTACTGATAAATTGTTGTTTTATTTTCCTTTCAGATTTCGCAGAGTAAGCATCGCATGGAGGGATGGGATTTCCATTTTTTTAAAAGAAAAAGAAGACTTGTCGCATTTTATTTATTTAAATTTATGCATTGGACTTAGACTCTGGTTTTGGCCGCATGTTTAGGCCCTGTTTATTTTTGCTTCCGCACTGCTTATTATTATTATGTGTGTTATACTCTGATTAAACTTCGGGCTTATTTGAATGGTTTTTAAATATTTTTAAGTCAATGATGCAACTTAAGCCTTAGCATCCTTTACAAAGTAGTATCAGAGCCCGAAATATTTATTTTTAAAAGCTATTATTTTTCGGCCCAATATAGAGGCCCAAAATATTAAATACTATTTTTAAGCTTTTTTTTTCCATGGAAAGAAAGTTTATTTTAAAACCCATGGAAACATATATCTCAAAAATTCGACAAGTCTCAAAATATTATTTTTGGGGGGTGCATATGCATTAACATATGTGCTTGAAATGTGCGAGATATTGATTTGTTAAAAATTTATTTTTAGATGGCCGACCCAAAGCTTTTTAACATGATGACCGATATGCTATGTTCGATGACTAGCATCATGCATGAGTTAAGACATAGCCGTGATGAGGTTAGTGCATATAAGGATCATGTTAAAGGTATCGAGAAAGAGTTGGAGAAATTGAGGAATGCTCGACAGGAGGATTTGGGCCGCATCGCTGCTCTTGAAACTCTGTTTCATGAAGAGCAACACAACAACCACATGCTTAGGGGACGTGTGTTTACTTTGGAGCATGAGATTGTTGACCTTCAAAACCGACTCAATGCACCGGAACCTGAGGAGGAAGAGGAAGAGGAGGAGGACCCGGACATGTATATTGATATTGAGGGCGTGGATGAGGAGGAACCAGAGGCAGAGATAGTGGACCCACTGATACCTCTTGACTCCGATGGGGAGTATGAGCATGACAGGGCACTCCTCGGCTATTCTCCCGATTATCTACTAGATTGATCGCATCATATCGTGGATTATCTATTGCTTTCCGTATTTTATATTACCTTGATTTGCCTTCCATTGTAGATGCTTTATAGTTTTTCCTAAATGATCTAGTGAAGCATTTTCCTTTTCCCTTGTTGCGTCGTCTCTTTTAGAATTCTGCGTACTTGAGATGTTAGAACTTACTAACTTGACTACTAACCTACCGTAGAATTTGATTCTTACCCTTGCGTGCTTATCTAATAGAATGCTGCCAAGGGGAAGACCGCGAAGGGAAAACCCCGCTGCTAACAACGCCAACCCTAATGTACCAGCCGAAGGTGGCGCACCACTGAACCCGGACGGGGCAAATGGGCCAGTGGGTGCAAACCCACCTAACGTTGGAGGGCAGGCGGGCGCTGTACCCAATGTTGTAGACGCACGGTTGAGGACTGTAGAGCAAGTCCTCATAGCACTGGGCAAAGCCGAAGTTAATAGGGCCCAAGCGGCGGTACCTCCGCCGGCAGCCCGTATTAACTATCTGGCAATGGTAAACCCATACCAGCCGCCCCATTACAAGGGACAAGAGGATCCCGCAAAGCTAGAAGACTGGATGAGGACATTTGACAAGCTTTTGAACGCCGTCAGATGTCCCGAGAATGAGAAGGTGAGAGTAGCTACATACTATTTAAGTGGGGAGGCGGATGAATGGTGGCAGAACCACCAAGGGAGACTAGCGGATGGCGAGCAAGTTTATTTTTGGGAAGAATTCAAGGAGATGATGAGAGAGAGATTTTACCCTCTTAGCACGAAGACGGCTAAGTACGAAGAGTTTATCAACCTTCGTCAGGGTACTCAGACAGTACAGGAGTACTACGCGAGATTCAAGGAACTCGTCCGTTTCGCTCCAAGATTGGTACCGACTGATGCTGACAAAGCCCAGAAATTTGAGATCGGGCTAAACCTCAGCATCAGAGAGATTCTAGTTGGCGGACAGCACACAACTCTGCAGGCTGTTTACGATCGTGCAGTGGCAATCGCACGGGTACAACAGCTAAAGCGCAAGGACCATGGGGAGTCGAGCAAGGGCTCGAATCAATTTGATAAAAGGAACCGGAACAACAACAATAGTAACAACTTTAGGAAAGGGAACGACCTGGCAAAGAATGAAGGACAGAGAAGAATTGAGAACAAAGGGTTCAACCAAGGAGGGAATGGAAATCGGAGGCCTGGGAATCAGGGTGCTTTCATACCCCGATGCCCGCAATGCAACATTCCGCATCTGGTGCGCGAATGCCCGAAACCTGGGTCTTGTTATAGGTGTGGCAGAGAAGGCCACCTGAGAAGGGATTGTAGAATTCGAGAGGAGACAATCGAGAAGAGGCTGGACTTAGTGACTCGACCAACTGGGAATCACCCAACTGGGCCGAATCAGCATAACAATCAAGGACAAAGGTTCCAACAAGCTCAAGGGCCACCCCAGAATCGCAACCAGCAGAGAAATCAAGGCGGAGCCGTGGGACGCTTGAACGTGATCAACCAAGCGGATTTGGCCGCTCAGGGAGAAGTGATCACTGGTACGTTTACTGCTTTAAGCGTGCCCGTTAAAGTTTTGTTCGATTCAGGCGCGAGCTGTTCTTTAATATCTACAAGGATTATATCTACCTTAGATCTACCAGCGCCTACGAACATTAACTTAGGAATTCAATTACCATCGGGCAAGATGATATCGTGTTTGAAACGATACGATGGAACCCCGATAGTAATCAAGAATCTAGAATTCTTCGCGAATCTAATTGAGTTTGATCTTGGGGATTTCGACGTCATCTTAGGCATGGATTTTCTGACTCAATACAAAGTTGTTATTGAGTGCCAGAAGCAGAAGATTTCCTTAGCCAAGAGTCGGGGGAGGAAGGTTGTGTATTACATGCAGCCTCGAAAGAAAAACGCTAAGGTAGTGAATGCCTTGAGGTTTTACAATCTCATACAGAAAGGCTATCACTTATACGCATGTTATGTGCATAACCTCAATGAGGAGGGAAACAAAATCGACGAGATCCCAGTCGTAAAAAAATATCCTGACGTTTTTCCAGAAGATATCCCAGGGATGCCACCTGAGCGAGAGATTGAGTTCACGATTGATCTGGTACCTGGAACCGAACCGGTATCCAAGGCACCATATCGCATGTCACCAGCAGAAATGAAAGAGCTGAAGGAACAACTAGAAGAGTTGTTATCAAAAGGTTATATTCGACCGAGTACGTCACCTTGGGGAGCGCCAGTCCTATTCGTTAAGAAGAAGGACGGTGGACTTCGGTTATGCATAGACTACAGAGGTCTTAATCAAGTCACGATTAAGAACAAGTACCCGCTACCCAGGATCGAAGACCTTTTCGATCAACTGAGAGGAGCTTCGGTATTTTCCAAGATCGACCTGAGATCGGGGTACCACCAACTGCGTATAGCCGAGAAGGATATACCGAAGACAGCGTTTCGTACGAGATATGGGCACTACGAATTCACCGTAATGTCCTTTGGTCTCACAAACGCTCCCGCAATATTCATGAACCTCATGAATAGTGTTTTCCGAGAGTTGCTGGATTCTTGTGTCGTCGTATTCATCGATGACATTCTAGTTTACTCAAGGGACGATGAGGAGCATACGAAACACTTGCATCAAGTACTCGGAACTCTTAGGAGAAATCAGCTGTACGCAAAATTGTCGAAATGCGAGTTTTGGATGAAGGAAGTCGCATTCTTGGGGCACATAGTATTGGCTAAGGGAGTGTCGGTTGACCCGGCAAAAATATCGGCAGTGATTGATTGGCCGGCACCGACGAGTCAGACAGAAGTAAGAAGCTTTCTTGGACTAGCCGGATACTACAGAAGATTCGTGAAAGATTTCTCCAAGATTGCAAGGCCAATGACCCAACTGCTGAAGAAGGGGTTAAAGTTCGAATGGACTACAGAGTGCGAAAATTCTTTCCAAGAACTCAAGAAAAGACTTACGACAGCGCCAGTCCTGATACTTCCATCAGAAACGGAAGATTTCGAAGTGTACAGTGACGCTTCAAAAGAAGGACTCGGGTGTGTACTTATGCAAAACCAGAGGGTTATTTCCTACGCATCGCGACAGCTCAAGCCGCATGAGGAGAATTATCCGACGCACGATCTAGAATTAGCCGCGGTGGTGTTCGCTCTCAAGATTTGGCGACACTACTTATACGGACGAACATGTCGGATGTTCACGGATCACAAGAGCCTCAAGTACATATTTACTCAAAAGGAGTTAAATATGAGGCAGCGGAGATGGCTTGAGTTAATCAAGGACTACGACCTGGAGATAGCCTATCACGAAGGAAAAGCAAACGTCGTGGCAGACGCATTAAGTCGAAAGGCGAAGCACACGACAAACACTATTATTTTACCGTCAGGACTATATATGGACTTAGCAAGGTTGGAAACTGAACTAGTCCATTATGGGACTGTGGTGGAAAGGGTGAATGTCGTGACGATTGAATCTACCGTATTTGACGAGATTTTGGCAGCTCAGCCGGATGATGAGAATCTCAAGAGGATCAAGGAGAAGATGGACGAGGGAAAAGCGGTAGGATTCACAGTCTACGATGACGGGAGTATTCGCTTTAAAGGGAGGTGGTGCGTTCCTCACAAGTGTGAGGAATTGAAGCAGAAATTGATGGAAGAAGGCCACAGTACGCCTTATTCAGTACACCCTGGTGGTGATAAGCTGTATAAAGATTTGAAGAAAATCTATTGGTGGCCGAGGATGAAGAAAGATGTTGCGGATTTTGTGGCTAAATGCATAACTTGCCAAAAAGTAAAGGCAGTACGGCAAAAGCCATTGGGATTGGTGAAACCGTTGGAGATCCCAAGTTGGAAATGGGATAGTATTTCCATGGACTTTGTCTCGGGTTTACCAAGATCTCCTCGAGGGATGAACAAAATTTGGGTAATAGTTGATCGGTTAACAAAGACTGCCATCTTTATACCAATGAAAGACAATTGGTCGATGGATCAACTAGCCAAGGCATATATCGATAATGTGGTTCGAAGGCACGGAGTGCCACATGATATTATTTCGGACCGAGACAGTAGATTTGTCTCAAATTTTTGGATAAAATTACAAGAAGCCTTGGGAACCCAAATCAAGATGAGCACAGCCTTTCATCCGATGACCGACGGTCAGACGGAGCGGACAATTCAAACACTTGAAGATATGCTTAGAGCGTGTGTACTTGAATTCAAGGGAAGTTGGGAGAACCACTTGCCGCTAATTGAATTCTCGTATAACAACAGTTACCATGCTAGCATTGGCATGGCACCGTTCGAAGCTCTCTATGGACGCAAGTGTCGCAGTCCGCTATGCTGGACAAAGGATGAAAATTCTGTAGTTGTTGGACCTCAGCTCATTGAAGATATGAGTAAACAGATCCAGATTGTCCAACAAAAGATGAAGGCCGCACAAGATCGCCAAAAGAGCTATGCCGATACGAGGCGACAAGAGTTCGAATTCCAAGTGGGAGACAAGGTTATGCGAAAGGTGTCACCCATGAAGGGAGTGATGCGATTTGGCAAACGAGGGAAGCTGAGTCCTCGTTACATTGGTCCATACGAGATTTTAGACCGTGTAGGTACCTTGGCCTACCGATTGGCTCTTCCACCGGAATTATCACGGGTGCACAACGTGTTTCATGTTTCTCAGCTGAAGAAATATGTGCACGATCCAACTCACGTCTTGCAAACTGATGTGATTGAGCTGGATGATGACCTGACGTATGAGGAGTATCCGATCGAGATACTGGACGTCAAAGAAAGAGTCACAAGAAACAAGACCGTGAGAATGGTAAAGGTACTATGGTCTAATCATGGTACCGAAGAAGCGACGTGGGAGTTGGAATCGGATATGAAGCAGAAATATCCCAACCTTTTTCAACACGACTCGTGAGCAGTTATGGGGACATAACTGTAGTCCTAAGGGGGGGAGGATGTGATACCCCGCAGGGAGTCGACACGCGCCGAGGTAAGAATTTAATTTTCAAACCTCAAATATTTTATGTGTGTCAATTATTGCATGCATTACTATTAGTCCGAATGCGACCCAACTTCGAGGACGAAGTTGATTTCTAAGGAGGGTAGACTGTAATACCCGAGAAATCGACATCAAGTTTTAAATCCGAAGTTTAAGAATTTGATTTAATTATCGAAATCGAATTAATTCCGAGAGAACGGAATTAAATATTTCGGATAGTCGCGACTCGGGATAGAGGTATCGAATTATCCCAAATCTCGGATAATTCATATTATGATTTTTTAAAAGATTAAAATCATAATATTTAATTAAAAAAAAAAAAAATTCGCGCGGTGGCCGCGCGCAGCGCGCCACCAGCGCGCCACCAGCAGCAGCTGCGGCTGACGAGCGTTACACTCGTTTTTGGCATTGATTTTCGACTTGGCACGTTTTCTATTGGTTTGAATTCAATCATCAGGCATTGTGGACGTTGTGGGGATGTTATGATTGGATTGGGATGCATTAACACCCCACAAACTCAGTCATTAAGCTCCCACAACCCACCTTGGAGGATCCTATGGAGCTATGAGAGGAGTGGGGGAAATGGATGAGGTTTGAGGGTAATAATTCGGGGGTTATGGGTTGAAAATTGTTCCCTCACCTCCCCACTATCCCATGGCAGCAATTGAAGCTATTAAACCTCTATAAATATCTCCTACTCAGCCTCCATTCCACTCATTTGCAATTCATTCGAAAATTAGAATCACAGTTGAGTGGTGAGAGTTTTGTGAGTTGTTCATCATCTTGGCAGAGAGTTGGACGTGTTCAAGTGATCCAATCCTTTCTTCTAAGGTTAGGTAAGAGTTCTACTTCATTCCATTGGTTTTAGATTCGAGTTTGTTGCCTAGAACTAAGAATTCTTTCGACAACTCCAAAATAGATTCAATCGGAGGGAGGTGTTGATTCGTGGGGCTGTTCCGGGTGATCTCGGGAATTCTACCAAGGGGAATTTCGATCCTAAACTCATCTCAAGTAAGTTAGTATTGTGCACGTCGATTTTTAGGAGTTTTGGTTGAGTATAACTCGAGATATAGGTTTATCTTCTCATTTGACAAAATCTGCCAAATAGGGTTTTCCTATGACCAATTTTATTGTTCTGTGAATTCGACCATGATCCGTACATTTTTAGGAGAACCTTCCAAAATGAAACTTGTTCCTAATGTCCTAAAGATGCTCTCTGTAAAATTTTATAATTTTTGGACATGTTTTGATCACCCAAATTTGATCTGGTATTTTCTGCGTATGTGTTGACAGTTTTGATGAATGTATGTAGTCAGTTTTGTTGTTCGAATCACTCTCGCCTATGATCGTTTTTAGTGCTTGATATCTTCATGAAATTTGTTCCATTATGTGTCTAGATTATCCCTGCAAAATTTCATGATTTTTGGAGCATGTATGAAATTGTTATGAATTTTTGAACTCACTGTGGTCGAATTTATTGAAGCAAGAGAAATTGTAATTCAATAGCTTTCTGAAATCGATTAAAATGACCTACTTAGAGTCCGAATTTTGAGATGGCTATTTCTATGAAAAATGCTTATTTTGATGATTCCTAGCTACTGTAAGTTTTCCAGAATTTTTAAAAATAATTTGTTGCATTTTTAAATGCAATTTCGAAAACTGCCACAGTGTTACCTTTAATCGGTAAATGCTATTTTGATTATTCGATGAACTATGAGTCGAGTGTTACTCATTTTTGAAGAATATGGATTCTGGAAATGTGGAAATATTATGAAATGATAAAATGTGGTTTTAAAACTTTGTAAGTTTTGATCGAGTGGGATGTCCAATGTGGTGAAAATTATGTCGCCCCCTCTTTTGTAGCCAAAACGGCATTGATTATTGTGATGTATGAGTCTATACTCCTAGATGTATCCGTATGGATTATCTAGGGCTCCGGAGTGTGTCTGTATAGGGTCCGCTGCATGCACTTACCTCGTGGGTACGAGTCCCAGAGGTTGATCCCAAGGGTTCGTCCCTAGGATATGTTTGAGTCCTTGTGGGTATAAAGTCCCAAAGGTTGGTCCTGTGGGTTCGTCCCTAGGATATGCTAATGGGGTGTCCTCGATCATAACTAACATTGGTAAAATGTTCGTGGCATATGTGTAAGGGATTTTAAATTAATTTATTTACTCGTCTTTTAAATAAATATATTATTTTGTATATTCTCCTAAAAACTTTTAAAATTCGTTGTGCTATATATTAACTTACGCAGTACCTTTGTACTGATAAATTGTTGTTTTATTTTCCTTTCAGATTTCGCAGAGTAAGCATCGCATGGAGGGATGGGATTTCCATTTTTTTAAAAGAAAAAGAAGACTTGTCGCATTTTATTTATTTAAATTTATGCATTGGACTTAGACTCTGGTTTTGGCCGCATGTTTAGGCCCTGTTTATTTTTGCTTCCGCACTGCTTATTATTATTATGTGTGTTATACTCTGATTAAACTTCGGGCTTATTTGAATGGTTTTTAAATATTTTTAAGTCAATGATGCAACTTAAGCCTTAGCATCCTTTTAAATAAGCTCGATTTAATCGGGTCTTGTTGGAAGGGTGTGGCGGTAGCGTCCCGGCCTGGGTGACCAAATCCGGGGTGTTACATGTATTTTATTGTCTCATGAAGTTCATATTTATCAAAATCTTCTGGCTTTTGAATTAGCACTTGTTTTTTAATTTTGTGAATTTTAAATTTTATGTAATAAGTAATTGGTTGTTTTATAATTTCTCCTTTTTTCACCACGTTTCTGAAGCACTCTGTATGGTTTCCTTATCCTCGGAATAATAATATAGTGGTTACATGCTGATCTAAGTTGAATATTATATCTATCTACTCTAAAGCTTTGAAATAAACTTGTAAAATCTGTCCCTAATAATACATCAATTGTTTTTACTGGGCTAACATATACTTCTTGTATTGTAAATATTTTATTACCTAAAATTATTTGAACATCTTTAGCTATTTTATTAATAATTAGACTATGTCCAGTAGCTCCATGTACTTCTATTGGTCTTTTATTTTCTTCCCATTCTTTTATTAAATGTTCTTGTATTAATGTGATTTCTGCTCCTGTATCTAGTATAGCACATGTTGTTATATTTGTTTGTAGTATAGTTAACTCTAGGTATACTGTTGTTGGAAATATAATTTCTTTCATATATATGCTTTTCCTATTACGAAAGCTTTTCCATTTTTTGTTTTTCCACTAAAAATTTCTCCTGTTATCGTATATTTGTTTAATGAGTCTAAAAACTCATTGCCTAACAAGACATGATAGGTGCTACTAGATGTTCCTTCTTCTTCTGCTACATAACATTTTACTTCTTCTATTAAGTCTGTACCTAGTTTTATTGGTACTATTACTATTTCATTTACTCTTTTTACTTCTCCTTCAAAAGTAGTATATCTATATTCTGTTCCTATATGCTTTGTTAATCCATTTATACAAGTTTTTCCTATATGATTCTTACCAGCTCCAGTGTCTACTAATATGTTTAGTCTTTTTATCCAGTTTGTGCCATTATAATATTCTATATTAATTCTCTATGTTTGGGCTTTTTGTTTACTCTTTTCGTATGGGATATCAATACTATGTCTTGGTTGATCAAGTATTAGATTTGTTCTTGGGCTATAATCTATACTTTTTCTGCTACTCATTGTTCTTCCTACATAGGATAATTGTGGTCTCCTATTTTCTAATGGTTTTCCAATTTCTATTGTATTTTTTTTGTCTGCAAGATCAATTATCCAATCATCTTGTAACGTTGGATTATTCAATTCTGGTAATATTAGATCTGCTATTGTGTCTTTACATGCTTCGTGTATTTCTATTGTCTTTTTATCATCATAAGGTTTTAGTCTATTGCTATTTAGGTAGCTATAAAAAGCACTATAATGTACTGTAAATATTTTACTTTCATTTTTCATTACATCATTCCTATGTACTTTTATGTATAGGGTTAATGTTTCGTCTATATTTTGATCTTGTAAAGATACACAATAGTTTGGGTAACATGTAAATAGTAGTTTTTGGTAAATCAGGTTTCCATTAATAGTTCCTAAGTGTGAGTCTTGTGGATTTAATAATCTTGAATCATGTAGGCTTATTGTTACTGGTAAGTCTATTCCACTTCTAAATAAATATTTTATTAGAATCTTTACTCCTGCTAAATGTACGTATTGTATTTTCTCTGTTTTCTTTCTACTTAATTTTTCTAGCCCTTTATTTATTATATCTTTTGTTAAAAGGTACAGTTTTAGAGTAGTATTAGTGTTACATACATCTACTGTTTTTTCTAGTTCATGATATTCATGAATTACTATATTATTTCTTGAGAATGTTCTTGATAGTATATTAAAATTTGTATGCTTGAATCCATGTTTTAGATCTAATCCTTGTATTTTATTAATTTGTTCTGGACTTAAGATGGCTTTTATTGCATATCCTCTTTGTCCTTCATATTGTTCTACATATTCTATTTCTTTTGTTTCCTCTTGTTCTTCTGTGATTATTTCTTTATCTTTATTCATTTTCTATTTCAGAGAATTTTACTTCATATATCTCATCTCCTGATTTTGGTTCACTTATACTTTCTAGATCTGATTCTATTTCTTTGAATATTTGTTCATCTATAATATCATATTCCATAAATCTTACTTGTTTTTTCTTTGGTTTTGTACAATCACTTGCAAAGTGTCCTATTTCTCCACAGTTATAACATTTACATGTGGTTGGATTCTTTTTATTTTGTCTTTTGTCATTTCTTCTTTTATAATATTTTCTTCCAAATTTTGGCTTAAAGAATTTTTTCTTATTAAAGATTTTAAATCTTTTTCCTTTCTTAAATTTTCTTTTTATTGGTTTAAATTTTTTAAATCTCTTATTTTTTCTATATGATTTATTTTTTCCCCATTCAAAATTTTCTGCATTTTCTTGACAGCATAAATCAGCAGCTTTATTATATATTTTAGTGTGATCTAATATTTTTATTTGGTAACATAACTCAGTTATTACCTGTCTTATTAATCTTATTCGGCTTCCTAAATTATTCGGATAGTCATTTTTATTTTGAATCCATGTTTTCCACATATATTCATCCCATGGTGATGGTAGTTTTGAAAATATAGAGTTCATGGTGTGTTCATTATTTTGTGAGCTTGTATAAGCTGTATAATAGTAACTTTTAAATTGTTCAGAGAATTGATCAAAAAAGCATAAATCTCTTAGTCTTATTTTATTTAATCTTAGTAACGCTTGATCTCGTTCTTCTATTATAGCATTATTATCTAAGCTTTGTACTCCTAGGAATTCTTCTTGTATGATATTGATAAATTCCTCTATTCCTGTGTTTACATCTTGTCCAAATCCTTGAGTAATTGTATTCATATAAGTTTGTTTTGTATTTGAGGAAATTCCTGCAAGGAATTGTGCCATATTTCCTTGGACTAAATTCCATATTTTTAATGTTTTTGCTCTTGACGTACTTTCTTCTGACATTAAATGTATTCTTATTATCTGTTTCCGTTTTTCTAGTTCTAGACTTGGCTGTTTAAGACAATCCAGGTTTAGGAATATTGCATCTCCTGGTCTCACATTTCCTATTCTTGTTTCTTTTAATTCAAAATCTTCATTGTATTTCCAAATTTCTTTTTTAGAGGTTGTTTTTCTTATTGGAAAATTTCTTGAAGGTAAATTTTGTAATCTACTTTGATAATTGTCTACATTTTGTCTATT
Organism: Hygrophila difformis; assembly: GCA_030278955.1. Classification (NCBI taxonomy): domain Eukaryota; kingdom Viridiplantae; phylum Streptophyta; class Magnoliopsida; order Lamiales; family Acanthaceae; genus Hygrophila; species Hygrophila difformis. The sequence continues at coordinate 36,683,723 of JAOANR010000007.1, read as the reverse complement.
TGTAGTTTGATCTACTTCCATTGGTATAGTTCCTGTTACACCTTCTCTTGGCAAGGTAGTGCTAGTTTCTTCATGTAACACCCCGATTTAATTAACTCATAATTAATTTAATTTAATTATGGTTGATTAACAAAAGACTTAGTATGTGGATTATTTTGTAGGGAATGAAGATTTAAGTGGGGGAAATAAGTGAGTTCAACTCACTAGATAATAAGAGTCAAGTGCTCAAATGGGTGCAATGTGGTCAAGACAAGTGGTGTAACTCTTTTAACCCACATTTCGACCCGACCCGGATCCACTTGGGTGTTAAAAATCAGATTTTGGACTTGGGGGAAAATCATTTCCACCCTTCACACCCCCAAATCCCGTCACCCTCTCTAGGAGGAACTAGGGTTCTTCCAATTCTTGCACAAATTGAGCTTTGAGTGCAAAATCAAGTGGGGATCTCATACTACAACCTAAGGTAAGTGTTTTCCATCATCTACCTCTTGTTTTCATGAAGTTGGAGCTAGTTTTTGATGGGGTTTTGGTAGTGACGGGAATGAAGTATAAGATGGATCTTTTGTAGATTGACTTGATTTTTGGAGCTTGGATTCTTGTTTGGAAGCTGAAATTGTGTTGAAGGAAGCTAAGGTTAGTACTTGAGATCATTTTGGTGTTGTTGATTTCAAGTTCTTGGTACTCTTTGGATGTATGTTGGAAGAACTCATGTTTGAAGATGAGTTTTGATGATTTGACTTGATTTCTTGTTATGTAGCTTGGTATTGGTGTTTGGAGGCGTTGGGGAGCTGTATTGGAAGAGTTTGGATCATCTCAATACCAGGCAAGGGTAGAGATAGGCCTAAATGGGGGCATAATCGGTGGAATGGCCGGAAACCGCCATTACCATCGTTTCTGGTGTGTCGGCGCGCACTTGGCGCGCCCTTTAGCCAAACAGCGCGCGAGCAGCGCGCGATCGAACGTCACGACGAACGAGTCCCGCGCGGGGTTGGCGCGGTTTTTGTGTAAAAACCGCGCCGGGTGCGCGCCACCCCCCTGCCCGCGCGGTTCGTTCGCTCGTTTTCCGGTTCTTCGTCCTTCGTGTTTCCTTAGTTCTTCTTATGCTTCTAGCATGCCATAACCATCATTATGCTCACAATCTTTGAACTTAGTTGCGATTAGCGGTGATCTACTATGCCTTAGTTGAGATCGAGTCTTGTTTCGCTTCTATGTTGATGTGAGTGTTGGTGCCGATATGTGGGGTTTGGCACACCCTTGACACTTAACTCGTGGTGAGTTGTTTATTTTGTCATGACGCGTGATTTACGTATTGACATGTGTGGAATTGAATCTGAACATGTGTTGGTGCCGATATGTGGGGCTTGGCACACCTTTGATACTTAACTCGCGATGAGTTGTTGATGCCGATACGTGGGACTTGGCACACCCCGGAATATTTTAAAACTACTATTTTAAAGAGCCCGGATTATTCTTTTTAAAAACTATTATTTTCAAGTATTATTATTTTTAAAGTTATCATTTATAAACTAATAGTATATATTTCAAAGAGCCCAGACTATTTTAAAGCTATCTATTTTAAAGAAAATACTTCACTCGAGATGAGTGATTGAATTGAATCTGAATATCTGTGATGATATGTGAATATCTGTGATGATATCTGAATATCTGTGATGATATGTGAATATCTGTGATGATATGTGAATATCTGTGATGAAATGTGAATATCTGTGATGATATGTGAATATCTGTGATGATATGTGAATATGCCACGACGGTAGGATACGCTATGCTTACGAATCGGTATCCGATGAGGGGCATAGTGGGATTGCTACCCAGAAGCATTGAGACTGGAAAGGATTTATATCCTAGTCTGGTTTTGGCTGGAGAGGGCTCATGACCCTTTGCCTGACCCGCTTGCCGTAAGCCACGATTTCAGCTGTTAGTGTCCGCGGCGGGGGCATGGGTATGTCTCTCGACCATTAAGGGGTGTGGACCCTTATATGGGAGGGAATACCGACCATGGTACCTAGGTGCGCGCTAGACATGCTTATGTGTTGCATTTAGGGTAGACAGACATTTTAGGTCATAACATTTCATCTCATCATCCATCATTCATCTTATTTGCAGTGGTTGAAGCACCGGTATGGGACGGTGTGATGTTTACTTATTTTCTCTGCTCAATTTTTATGTCATGCCTAATAAATGTTTAAAAACGAAATATACTTCTAGGGAATCAAGTTAATTCTTGTTTCCCCTTATGCCGATTCTTCTATTCTTGCTCAGTACCTTGTACTGACCCTTGCTATGTTTTCATGTATAGATATTCCCGGGGAGGACGCAGAGCCTGAGCACGATGTGGGGTTTGGGGATGAGTGATCTACCTAGAGATGCATTTGCATGTTGTGAACTTATGTGCTTGCCTGGAATAATATGCTATGACTCTATTACCTTGTCTCGTACTGCTTGTGGTACCGATCGGTACAATATGTTCTGTCTTGTGTGTACTTGATATCTCTGACAGGTTGAGATGAGACTGATATGTCGACTGTTATGTCGCATGAATAAGGCTTGTAAGCCGGACGTCTGTTATAATGTGAGGTTTCCTTTCTGGATTTGTATTAAGATTCATTGGCTTCCTGTTTACTTGGCTACGTGTTATTGATCTTAAATTGATTGGCCAACAGTTTAAGAGAGGTAACACGGCAGTGACGTCTCAGAAATTTGGTTTTAAATTTTTGGGGCGTTACATTTGGTATCAGAGCCATGTCTGCTCGTATGTGCTTAGAATTCTAACACAAGCATGCGGTGAGATGTGTGGGGGAAAGCATATAGAGTAGGAATTGCATCTAGCTCTGCTTATATTCTTGTAGATTGCATTGCTTTTGGGTTATCTGCGTCCCCTATAGGGGTGGGTTGTGGTTTGTGAATCAAACCAGGATCAATCCTTGGGGATATTCCGGGAGATCTATACTTAATAATTGATGTTCGGTAAAGAATTATTCTTATTTACCGAGTGTTACTGAACATCTCGTCACGTTACGAATATAGGATGCCGCCGCGCAGGGATGGAAGACCCAGGAGGAGGGGAAGGCCTCGTAGGAATCCGGGGCCAGCTATTAGAGGTCGTGGACAGTACCATGAGAATGGTGGACTTGGCAATGATCACGTGGAAGATGTTCCAATTGAGGAACCTGTAGAGGTGGAGGATGACTGGAACTATGAGGACGAACCAGTGCCTCCACCACCGCCGCCACCTGTACAGATGCCCATTGACCCTCAGTTTATGCAATATATGTTTAGTGCTATGTATGGGATGTATCAGGGGCAGGCGAATCAACCTGCACAACCACCACCCAGACCCGTGGATTACGTGCATCTAGCAAGGCATTATCAACCGCCGGTCTTTAGTGGAGGAGTAGACCCGGTTGCTCTGACTGTTTGGATTTATCATATGGAGGAGATCTTCGAGAATATAGACTGCCCAGAGAATTGGAAGGTCAGGGTGGGACAGCAGTATCTTACTGGACCAGCTCTCCATTGGTGGAGGTCGCGTAAGAGTGAGCTTATGGCGAGACCCAACTTCTCATGGGAAGTTTTCTGTCATGCTTTGAGATCCCACTTTTTCACTACACATATGATGAATGTTAAAAAGAGGGAATTTCTCAACCTAGAGCAAGCAGGAAATATGACAGTGTCTGAGTACTATGGTCGTTTTGTGGAACTCATGTCATACGTACCAATGCTAGTTGCTAATGAGGAAGGTAAGGTTTCGAAGTTTGTGGATGGATTGAAGGCTGAGATCCGGACTGGGTTTAGCAACCAACACGCCTGCTTAGCTTCAGCATATGATCAGGCTTTATGCATTGAAAGAGCTCGTGCTGATATGCAGCGCGTGAGGGCCGCTCGTCGCAGGGAGTCAGGGGGGCCGATTAGACCCCATCGTAGACAGACGAGGCCGAGAAACGGTGGAGAGACCTCTAGACCTCAGACTTATGCACAGCTACCGTATAGAAGCGGACCCCACTGCTGGAAGTGCGGGCAGCAAGGACATTTGAGGCCACAGTGCCCACAGTTGGTGGGTCGAGTAGGAGGATCTACTTCAGATGCTTCTGGTGGGAACGCGTCGCGTGGACGAGGTGCAGACAGAGGTCGTGGACCACAGAGGGGCCGTGGGGGCCGCCTCAATGTGATTGAGCGGGCTGAGCTAGATGGACGAGATGATGTCATGACTGGTAAGTTGCCCATTGTTCAATTTCAATCTTGATCGACTTGACCATCTGTAACAAGTGCCCCAGGTAGTGCCTTATGTTATTAAATGCGTAGGTACTATACTAGTTGATAATGTGCCTGCTTATGCCTTATATGATTCTGGTGCATCATGCTCGTTAATATCATCGGAATTCGTAACTAATAATGATATGGGACCACTGGAGGCTTATCAACTCCCTGTTACGCTACCTTCGGGAGACCTCATGCGGAGCCAGTGGATTAAACCCGATGCACAGATAATCATCAAAGAGCGAGAGTTCAGAGCGAATCTAGTGGTGCTAGATTTGGCCGATTTTGACGTGATTTTGGGAATGGATTGGCTGTCTAAGTACCGAGCCAGATTAGACAGCGGGATACCAAGGATTTCCTTTACCGAAGAAGAAGGTGACAGAGGCTCCGGCCTTAGTGTTACCTGATGAATCGGGGAAATATGAGGTATACACAGATGCATCTTATCGGGAACTTGGGTGTGTGCTTATGCAGTATGGCAAGGTGATTGCATATGCATCTAGGCAATTGAAGCCTCACGAACTGAATTACCCGACTCACGGCCTGGAGATGGCAGCGGTCGTGCATGCATTAAAAATTTGGAGGCATTATCTTTACGGAGCCAAGTGTCAAATCTATTCGGATCATAAGAACCTTAAATGTCTCTACACTGCAGATAAGATGAGCGGTAGGCAAAGAAGGTGGTTAGAGTTTTTGCAGGACTACGACACGAGTATTCGGTACATAGAAGGGAAAGCCAACCGGGTGGCTGATGCACTAAGTAGGAAAGGACATGTACTAAACTCAATTACTCTCCCTTGAAAGTTAAGGCAAGAGTTGGACAAGAAAGTGTTGTGGTTGTTCCTTACGACACGATGGCGAGGTCGAATGCTATGACGGTAGTGCCATCATTACTCGAGGAACTCAGACTAAGTCAAGCTGTAAGTCAAGAGATGATGCATTTGAAAGCTCAGATTCGTAAGGGTAAAGCGGAAGGCTTTGTGATCGATAGCAAGGATATGATCAAGTTTGGGGACCGTTGGTGTGTGCCTCCGAAGGATCAGGCGCTGAAAGGAAAAAAAAAAAAAAAATTATGGAGGAAACACATTGCACACCTTACTCCGTACATCCGGGAGCAGTAAAGATGTACAAGGATTTGAGGCAAAACTATTGGTGGAAAGGCATGAAGAAGGAAGTGGCAGAATTTGTGTCTAGGTGTTCCACTTGCCAGAAGGTGAAAGCCGAGCACATGAGACCTTCAGGCTTATTACAACCTTTGGATGTTCCTACTTGGAAATGGGAGTCCATTGCTATGGACTTTGTCACCGGGCTACCCAGGACACGGAGCAGTTTTGATACTATTTAGGGTAGTTGTGTACCGACTAACCAAGAGTGTTGAGTTTATACCAATGAGATTGAACTGGAGCATGCAACAGTTCACTGGCGCTTACATCCAACATGTGCTTAGACGTTTTGGTATTCCTCGAGAAATCATTTCCGACAGAGATTCCAGATTCCTGTCAAGGTTCTGGAAGGAATTGCAGACAGTCTTTGGGACGCAGATCAGTATGAGTACTGCGTGGCACCCTCAGACTGATGGACAGACCGAAAGGACCATTAGAACCTTGGAGGATATGTTGAGGGTGTGTGGGATGGATTTTCAAGGATCGTGGGAGGAACATCTACATTTGGTGGAGTTCTCCTACAACAATAGCTATCACGCGAGTATTCGTATGGCGCCTTTCGAGGCCTTATACGAAAGAAAGTGCAGGACCCCCTTGTGTTGGAGTGATCCTTCAGAACGAGTGGTGATGGGTCCTGAACTCATTGAACAGACCACTGAAGTGGTAAGAGTGGTCAGAGGCAGAATGAAGGAAGCTCAGGATCGTCAGAAGAGTTATGCTGGTTTGTCCAGGAGAGACATTGAATTCGAGATTGGAGATTGGGTACTCTTGAGAGTGTCACCCATGAGGGGCGTGAGATGGTTTGGGAAGAAGGGGAAACTGAGTCCCAGATTTATAGGCCCCTATGAGATCACTAAGAAGATTGGGAAGGTCGCTTACCGGTTAGAATTGCCAACTGAGGAGGGAAAGGTGCACAACGTTTTCCACGTCTCTCAGTTGAGAAAGTTTATCTCAGATCCTAACAAGATTATACAACCGGAGGAGGAGGAGTTGGATGACAACCTAGAATACGAAGAATACCCCGTGGCGATCCTCGACACTAAAGAAAAGGTACTTCGCAAGAAGGCGATCAAAATGGTGAAAGTACTTTGGTCGAGACATGGCGTAGAGGATGCCACTAGGGAGACAGAGGAAAGCATGGCTGGGCGTTATCCTGAATTGGATTTGACTCCAATTCAGTGAAGTAATGACCTTAATCCATACTTTTTCATTCGAGGACGAATGATCCTAAGGGGGAGAGATTGTAACACCCCGATTTAATTAACTCATAATTAATTTAATTTAATTATGGTTGATTAACAAAAGACTTAGTATGTGGATTATTTTGTAGGGAATGAAGATTTAAGTGGGGGAAATAAGTGAGTTCAACTCACTAGATAATAAGAGTCAAGTGCTCAAATGGGTGCAATGTGGTCAAGACAAGTGGTGTAACTCTTTTAACCCACATTTCGACCCGACCCGGATCCACTTGGGTGTTAAAAATCAGATTTTGGACTTGGGGGAAAATCATTTCCACCCTTCACACCCCCAAATCCCGTCACCCTCTCTAGGAGGAACTAGGGTTCTTCCAATTCTTGCACAAATTGAGCTTTGAGTGCAAAATCAAGTGGGGATCTCATACTACAACCTAAGGTAAGTGTTTTCCATCATCTACCTCTTGTTTTCATGAAGTTGGAGCTAGTTTTTGATGGGGTTTTGGTAGTGACGGGAATGAAGTATAAGATGGATCTTTTGTAGATTGACTTGATTTTTGGAGCTTGGATTCTTGTTTGGAAGCTGAAATTGTGTTGAAGGAAGCTAAGGTTAGTACTTGAGATCATTTTGGTGTTGTTGATTTCAAGTTCTTGGTACTCTTTGGATGTATGTTGGAAGAACTCATGTTTGAAGATGAGTTTTGATGATTTGACTTGATTTCTTGTTATGTAGCTTGGTATTGGTGTTTGGAGGCGTTGGGGAGCTGTATTGGAAGAGTTTGGATCATCTCAATACCAGGCAAGGGTAGAGATAGGCCTAAATGGGGGCATAATCGGTGGAATGGCCGGAAACCGCCATTACCATCGTTTCTGGTGTGTCGGCGCGCACTTGGCGCGCCCTTTAGCCAAACAGCGCGCGAGCAGCGCGCGATCGAACGTCACGACGAACGAGTCCCGCGCGGGGTTGGCGCGGTTTTTGTGTAAAAACCGCGCCGGGTGCGCGCCACCCCCCTGCCCGCGCGGTTCGTTCGCTCGTTTTCCGGTTCTTCGTCCTTCGTGTTTCCTTAGTTCTTCTTATGCTTCTAGCATGCCATAACCATCATTATGCTCACAATCTTTGAACTTAGTTGCGATTAGCGGTGATCTACTATGCCTTAGTTGAGATCGAGTCTTGTTTCGCTTCTATGTTGATGTGAGTGTTGGTGCCGATATGTGGGGTTTGGCACACCCTTGACACTTAACTCGTGGTGAGTTGTTTATTTTGTCATGACGCGTGATTTACGTATTGACATGTGTGGAATTGAATCTGAACATGTGTTGGTGCCGATATGTGGGGCTTGGCACACCTTTGATACTTAACTCGCGATGAGTTGTTGATGCCGATACGTGGGACTTGGCACACCCCGGAATATTTTAAAACTACTATTTTAAAGAGCCCGGATTATTCTTTTTAAAAATTATTATTTTCAAGTATTATTATTTTTAAAGTTATCATTTATAAACTAATAGTATATATTTCAAAGAGCCCAGACTATTTTAAAGCTATCTATTTTAAAGAAAATACTTCACTCGAGATGAGTGATTGAATTGAATCTGAATATCTGTGATGATATGTGAATATCTGTGATGATATCTGAATATCTCTGATGATATGTGAATATCTGTGATGATATGTGAATATCTGTGATGATATGTGAATATCTGTGATGAAATGTGAATATCTGTGATGATATGTGAATATCTGTGATGATATGTGAATATGCCACGACGGTAGGATACGCTATGCTTACGAATCGGTATCCGATGAGGGGCATAGTGGGATTGCTACCCAGAAGCATTGAGACTGGAAAGGATTTATATCCTAGTCTGGTTTTGGCTGGAGAGGGCTCATGACCCTTTGCCTGACCCGCTTGCCGTAAGCCACGATTTCAGCTGTTAGTGTCCGCGGCGGGGGCACTGTGGGTATGTCTCTCGACCATTAAGGGGTGTGGACCCTTATATGGGAGGGAATACCGACCATGGTACCTAGGTGCGCGCTAGACATGCTTATGTGTTGCATTTAGGGTAGATAGACATTTTAGGTCATAACATTTCATCTCATCATCCATCATTCATCTTATTTGCAGTGGTTGAAGCACCGGTATGGGACGGTGTGATGTTTACTTATTTGCTCTGCTCAATTTTTATGTCATGCCTAATAAATGTTTAAAAACGAAATATACTTCTAGGGAATCAAGTTAATTCTTGTTTCCCCTTATGCCGATTCTTCTATTCTTGCTCAGTACCTTGTACTGACCCTTGCTATGTTTTCATGTATAGATATTCCCGGGGAGGACGCAGAGCCTGAGCACGATGTGGGGTTTGGGGATGAGTGATCTACCTAGAGATGCATTTGCATGTTGTGAACTTATGTGCTTGCCTGGAATAATATGCTATGACTCTATTACCTTGTCTCGTACTGCTTGTGGTACCAATCGGTACAATATGTTCTGTCTTGTGTGTACTTGATATCTCTGACAGGTTGAGATGAGACTGATATGTCGACTGTTATGTCGCATGAATAAGGCTTGTAAGCCGGACGTCTGTTATAATGTGAGGTTTCCTTTCTGGATTTGTATTAAGATTCATTGGCTTCCTGTTTACTTGGCTACGTGTTATTGATCTTAAATTGATTGGCCAACAGTTTAAGAGAGGTAACACGGCAGTGACGTCTCAGAAATTTGGTTTTAAATTTTTGGGGCGTTACACTTCAACTACTTCTGATGATGGTAAATATAATCTATGATTATTCATAAAGACTTTATGTTGTTCTTCCAAATCACTTTCATTAGTTTCTAATTCTGTTTCTGAAAATGTTCCTGTATATATTGGTTCTAAATTTAGTCGTTCTAAATCACTACTTAATTCATTTATTAAGTCTTCTATACTTGTATTCATTCTGTTTCTTCTTTATCTTCTCTACTTTCTAATTTTTCTTCCTTTAGTTCTTCATTTATCTTTTTTAATTTTTCTACTTTGTCTATAAGAATTCTAATTTTGTTTTGTTTGTTTAGTTTTTCTATTTCTTTCATCATTACTCTATGATCGAGACTTCCTGGTTCTGGTGTCTTCTCCCATTTTGGTAGTGGGAGTGACTTTTCTAATTCTACTTGCTTTTGTGGAGTTTTAATTATTGTTTTGTCTATGTATCTTTCGATATTGTAGAGTCTTGTATCTAGACTTATCATTAGTTCTTTTATTAGTTCAATTCCATCTTTTATTGTTTCTAAATCTTCTAGATAACTCATCTTCAAATATTTCTTATGTTTCTAATGAAGTCGTTTACTTCATCTATTTCAGTTTCCCTTTCTAATTCTTCTATTTCTATTGTTTCTAATTCATTTAAATACCATTCTTTTATTAACTCCGATTCTTCTTTTTCTGGATCTATGTGTTTTTGTATAATTACATATGCTTCTCTTTCATCTATCATTTTAGAAATCTTGAATTTTATTCTTAATAGTTTTTGTTTCATTATTATGGTACTTATATCTTGTGGTTGACTTTCTATTTCATGAATTTTATTAGTCAGTCTTTCTATTGTTTCATTTTCTAAATTTATTCCTGGCATCTTATTAGTCTTCACTATAATTTGATTCTTGATCTGAAAATTCGGGTGAATGTGCTCTAGTAAACATGGTGTTGCGTGTTATATATCCTGGAAACATTCTGTAAGTTGTAATTTCATTGTTGATTATAGATAATTTGACTTGTGATACTAATTCTTGTTCTTCATCTCTTTTTGATATAATTTGTATTAAATTACCATTATATTCTTCCGTTTCAATTATATAGTTTCCTATCCAAAGTAATCTTTTTCCTCTATTTCCTAGTCTTATTCCAAATTCTTCATCGTTTTGCAATCTATTTAATCTTCTTCTTCTTCTGTCTATGTATGTTTTTCTTTCTTCTATTTGTTGATCCATATTTTCTATTTCTCTTTGACTTATTTCATGATCAGGATTAAATGTGGGTGTTAAAAATCTACGATTATTGTTGGTTCTTATGTCTGTAAGTGGTCTTATTTGTGGTTCTAATCCTCTTATTCTGTTTAGAAATGCTCTTTCAATTCTTGCTTGTATCATCAAGCTTTCGGTGTTATTTTGTGCATATTCATCATTTCTATTTATTATATAGTTTTCAGTATCGAGTGGATTAATCGTACTTAGTGGATAATCTATTTCTTGATTTTCATCTAAAGGATATCTTGCTGTTGGAATATATTCTGGGTATAGTTGTTCTGAAGTATTTAATCTTAATCTTGACATATGATAGTTTAGTATATGATCATTATGATTATGGTTACTCATGTCCAGATTAATCGTTCTGGGCTCTGATACCAAATTGTAAAAAGGGGTGGAATAAAAATATTTTAATTAATTTTGTTGTGTTACTGGTTTTAATCAGAAAAATAATATTCACCATAATTACTTAAATTGTCTGGTTGTTCTTCATCATAATTTTCACTATCTGATCCTATTCTGAGTAAAATTATTTTGTCCCAAAAACTTTTTTCTTCCGAATAGGGATATACCTTTTGATTATATTCAGTTAAAAATATGAGTGTAGTATAAACAATGTCATTCCAATTTTCAATTCTTTCTTCCATAGTTTGTAAATATATTCCATATTCATATATTAATGAATTTATTTCTTCTTGATTCATTTTTTATAAGTTAATTATTTTAGTGGGTTTACAAAGTAAATGGAATTTTTACTCAAATTGTAGAGTGTGTCTCATGCTTAAAGATAAATTTATTGGGAAGTTAGGTGGGTACTATTTAAAGTCAAAACTTAAATGGGTCCTTTTTTGTAAGTTTTTTACAATGGGTCTTTTTAAAATACAAACTAATTCTAATAGGTCCTTTACTATAATTTGCCCGTTTTTGAATTATTTCCAAGAATTTAAAATGTCTTCTTCTCTTTAAAAGGCAAGTGCTAATTAGAACTGCGAAACCATCTTTCTCTTTTGATTATCCATCCTTGAGTCGTACACAACAAAAGAAGAAATGGACAAGAGATCCTACTTCTTATAGTACAAACTAATTCTAATAGGTCCTTTACTATAATTTGCCCGTTTTTGAATTATTTCCAAGAATTTAAAATGTGTAATGTGGCCCACACTTGACAATGCATCATTGCTCAACCAAGAAGTCAAGCTCAAGCCCAACATCAACCGAGATGCGACAAACCTCGAGCTTCCTTGCACCAGAGCTTCGTTACTTTGCACCAACCCCAAATTCCTCGCTACTTGCACCAATATGGAATTTATGTGCTTGTCGCACAAACTCCCCTTTCGTCGAGCTGGTGTTCACCTCCCCCCCAATATAAGGCTTCCTTTTTTGTTTTTCCATTTGGTACCTTTTGTTTTGATGTTGAACATGTTCCACTTTCAAGTTTCAAGAGAATAATCCAAGTGAGTCAGGTCTTTCAATCTTTGTATTTATTCCTTTGGAAATACACTGTTTAACTATTGAAGCTTTGCTCAATTATATTGTTGTTATACAATTGCCAAAAACCAAACAAAACCAGAGAGTACAATAACAAACAATTGAATACACAAAGTAAAATAAATGAAAATGAAACAGATACTAAATGCCAGCAATGGCAATGATTTTTTACGGCTCAAGAGTCAAAACTAATCCCCATATGCTCAAAGCACCACACCATAAATAACCATTATCCTTCCAACACACAGAGAGATACACGGGTCTCAACATCACGAGAAGATTCACTCAGATAACTCACTCAAGGTTGATTATCTATTGGCCAAGACGAGGGAATAGGGAGCAAACCTGTGGGATGGTGAAATAATGAGAATGGGAGGAACGAATGGATACGTAGGTCATGGTTTCCAGAATTGGGGAGCAGGAAAATCTCATTGATTGAGGAACGATAGAGTGTGAGGAAGAATATATTGAAAGTAAATGTTTGAGACAAATGGGTGCCCATTGATGAGTGGATTTTCACAAGGATGTTAGTGTACTTAGGCTTTGCACAAAGTGAATATGGGTCATAATATCTATATACTCTTGCTTGGCACATTCTAGTTAGATTGGGTCTTTTACCCATCTCCTTTTGAAGCATATCGTTACGATGGTCGCAATATTTTATCTTGGGTTAGGGGATCAAGTGGCATGCCCTCATAGTCCCCATTTGCATTATCATAGCCCGGAGAGATCTCACGCGGACCATTGTCGGGGATTCTAGCCACTCTTGATATCTTAGAGCAAAGCAATTAATTTATTCGGATCCATCACGTGTGTTTTAAAATAGCATAATAATAATTTGAGGCAATGACATACATATAGTATCTAAATGTAGCTAGGCTAACAGATTTTTTATTTTTTTATGTAGGAGTAGCGTATGAATGATACCTCTGCCAAACAGTTGTCCATATTCATAACTACAAGAAATTTGTGGGGAGGCGGCGAAAAAGACGATGAATGTCGTTGCATAAAACACTGTTGCCTTTCGGATTTCGTCGCCTAGTTCGTCGACTCGTGCCCCTCGCGACGAATAAGGCGATAAAATCCTTTCCTCGCTTTTCGTGAAAATTTTTGTAGAAGGGTGTTTGTTTATATGTTTTGAGCCAAATTATCTGATTATTACGTTTTTAAAATGTAGTAATCAGTTAATAGTGTTTGTGTACTAAATTTCAATAATCTATTATTTATAATTTGAGGTAATGAAAATGTTATTTTCTTGCAACTCCATTTCCGTGCTACAAGAAAATCACGTTTGTAGCCAAAAATAGATTTTACTATATCATCCCATTAAATCACAAATTAGATCAAACTGCTTTCTCCCTTTCTCCAGTAAACTATTTGACTTTTTATTTTAATTTTTTTTAATAATGATTGTTAGGGTTGTAATGCACTATACGATTTTAAAACACAATAAAATTATATTTAAAATATTATACAGAAATATGCAAATAATAAATTTTAAAAAATAAAATTGATATTTTTATGTCCAAAAAATTAGGAAAAACAACATATCTAGTGGAAAAGGGTAATTATTCGATTATTCTTATCCATATTATTTATGCTAATTTTACATTTTGAAAATGCAAAGCCAAATACTAATAAATTGATTATCATATTATTGCGACAACATATATAAGTTCATCCAAACACTTAATTTCCTACAACACGTTTTGTTACGCAATTATCTTATTATCCGTTTGATGAACGCTGCAACACCTTTTAAATTGCATATACAAACACTCTCTAGTAATTAGAACTCAATAACCATCAACCACTTAACTTACTAATGTGGATTTATATTTGGAAAAAAGGCCAAATATATCCATTTTGTTTCAAAAAAAGCCAAATCTATCCTTTTTTTATTTTATTACCGATTTTATCCTCTACATATGCTAATTATATCCGGAAATATCCTAAATTCACTAATCGTGGAATGGCTGCTGACGTGGCAATAAATTAACTTAAACTCTACACGCTGGATGGGATTTGAAGTCTCTCAATTAGGGCTGGGAAAAAAATACCGAGTATACCGCATACCGCACATACCGTATCGAAAAAAGAAATATCGAAATTTTCGGTATACCGTAATTTTCGGTATGGTATCATACCGAAAAAAATTCTCTGTACCGTATACCTTACCGAACTTTACGGTATGAAAAAATTTCATACCGTTGCTGTACCGAACATTTCGGTATACCGATCTTCGGTATACCGAAAGTTTCGGTATGAAATATTTTCATACCGTTTCCATACCGATATTCCGGTAAGTTCGGTATATACCGCTATACCGAACATTCAGTACATACCGACATACCGTATCGCGGTATATACCGACATACCGAACATTCACTACATACCGACATACCGGTATTGCGGTATATACCGGCATACCGAAATTTCGCTATATACCAACATACCGATATTACGGTATATAATGGTATCGCAGTATATACCGATACCGTGGTATATACCAAAGTTCGGTACGGTAGCGATATACCGCGGTATCAAAAATATTTATACCGTTACCGTACCGAAAATTACGGTATACCGAAAATTTCGATATTTTCAGTATTTTTTCGATACGGTATGTGCGGTATGCAGTATATTTGGTATTTTTCCCCAGCCTTAATTGAGACACACTTCAAATTCGATCCAGCGTGTAGGGTTTAAGTTAATTTATTGCCACGTCAGCAGGCATTCCACGATTAGTGAATTTAGGATATTTCCGGATATAATTAGCATATGCAGAGGATACATTCGGTAATAAAATAGAAAAAGGATAGATTTGGCTTTTTTTAAAACAAAAAGGATATATTTGGCATTTTTCCCATTTATATTTATATTTCTGTAAGTAAAATATTTGGTACACAAGATTTAAAGTTCCGTTGTAGCAAAATCAATAATCATGGGATTTTAACATGGCAGTCTAGCTTCAGTATCTTTGAGTCCTTGTAGCGGATTTCCATTTTTGCCTATTTTTTAGTTTTTGAATTTTTTTTTTGTTGGTCAAAACCTGTTCTTGCAAGAACTAGTATTACCCCATCCACATGGGTGGGTATATGGTATAGACAAACATAACTTAATTATTATAGTAGTAGCATTTTTGGAGATTAGTTAGCGTGCCTCAAAGTCCATTTTGAGACACATGCATCAATGTGCTAATATCATGTTTAGATTGTGCTAGGTTGTATTTTAATTATAAAGATTCCATATTCATAATTTTATTACCATTATATATAACCCACTAATTTGGATAATTAATACCTTCCACAATGTAATTAATGAGAATTATTGACTTTCTAATTTCTTTGAAAAAGTTCCTGTAAAAAATTAATACCACCCGATTGAATACCGTGCTAATTTTTGTGAAAAAAATTCTGGCATCATTTCTCCACCGCCATAGCCATGTTTGATCTTAACTCTGCACCCTACTCTGATGGTGATACATTATCGGAAGAAGAAATTGAAGATTTGCCGTGTTCGGAAAACGCAACGGATGATGAGATTAACATATCACATCCAGAAAATGCCATGTATAATGATGAAGTAGACCAAGATGAACAAGCTCTCGAAAAAAATTGTGATGAAACTGTCGCTGCGGGGGTGTCCGAACGGCCGTTTTACACGGGTCACACACTCAAATTTTTTTTTTTTTGCACATTGAGAAAACCCTCATTTGTTCAATTTTTTATTTTTTATTTTTGTATTTTATTTTTTGTACACCGCATATGTAATATACCATTTTAAAATTATACTTCGTATGATGCATAGTGGTGTGTGTTAGTGGCCGACAATGACTTTTATTTGCATAGCAGTGTTTAATGTAAATATATTAGTATGTATAGCATAAATGTATTTATGTGCTAAGATGTACTTAATTATGTGAATATATTAATTTCTTTATGTGCTAATATGTTTTATTTGCATATAATAATGCGATTATATGCTCATATATTAACAGAAATTGGCCAATTCAAAGGGACAAATTCCGAACAGTAGAAGAAGCATTCAATGCGTATAGCACGTTTGCCCATCACCGAGGTTTTGCTATGCGTACCATATTTTAACGGAAATACGGTTCGGATAATTCGATGATTCGGTACATGGTATATTAATAAGAAAGGCTATCATCGTAATAGCAAATTGAATCCTTTGAACCGTGACGCAAGACAATCTACTTTCGTGGGAGAGTCTAGCCGGAGCAAAATCCGACACGTCGATGAAACACGGGTTGGGTGTGAGGCCATGATTCGCTTTAAATATGATAAGAAAAATAAAGTATATGTCACAGGCAAGATGAACGATGTACACAACTATCCGATGCAAAATTCATCGACGAAACACGTGCTTAAGTCAAATAGGGTGATATTACCACACCACGAGCTAATTGCGAGTATGGGGTACAAAGCTGGATTGTCTCTAGGCGATAGTTATGGATTACTGAAAGCAATGTCAGGTGGTACTGCTAATGTTGGGCTCCTAAAATCGGATTTGAAAAATAGGATGAATAAAAAATCAATGGATGTGATGAAAAATGGGGAAGCACAGTCATTGATGCAATACTTGAAGGAAAAAGGTGGCTCCGATCCAAGTTTCTATTATGAGATGCAAGTGGATGATGGCTACCAGATAGGTAGCATCTTCTGGGAGGATGGTAAAATGCGTAGTGATTACGGATTATATGGCGACTCAATTGCTTTGGACACAACATTCAATACGAACAAAAATTCGCGACCATTGGGTATGTCTCCAAATTTAATATGTAATTCTTATTAAAAAAAAATATTATTAAGCACGCTACCTTATATTCACACAATACGATATCCGCACATTCAGCTTTGTTAGTTGGGTTCAACAACAATAGAAGTGCATGCGTCTTCGGTGCTGCTTTGATGTTAGATGAGACACAAGATAGTTTCTCAAGGCTCCTCGGGACATTTGTACGCTGCATGGATGGTTAGTTCCAGAACACACGATAGTGTTATTTGTTGTATGTGCTAATATTCAATATTAATGGTGCCGATTTTACTCATGTTATGTGCTATCTTAACTTAAGGTTTTTCTTTTTTTTTAATTCTTAATTTAATATATTAGTGAGAGTATATTTGTAATTTGTGCTAACTCATTCATTGTGCATATTTTATTTGTAATTGTTGTTGATTTTAGTTATGTATTGTGCTAATTTAATTATAACATGTACTGACTTCTTTCAAATTTGTTGATTTATTTTTAAATTGTGTTGACTTTAGCTATGTAATGTACTGATTTTATTATTAAGTTGTGCTGACGTTAGCCATGTAATGTGCTAATTTAATTGATGTCGGCAGGTGTGCATCCATGGAGTATAATGACTAATCAAGACCCGGCAATTGCAGCCGCAATCCGGACTGTGCTGCCATCTGCATACCATCGGCTTTGCACGTGGCACGTACTAGAGAACGCAAAAAGAACATAAGCAAGCAGTACACAAAAAGGTGCTCCCTCGTGATAGAATTGTTCATAAAGTACATGAACTAATTTAATGTCTATGCATATTTTTACATAATTAGAGCATTTGGCAGGTTCGCACAATTGTTCAATATACTAGTGTACAAGGTTATGAATGAAGAACACTTCTTGGAATATAGGGGAAAAATGATTGAAGAAAGTTTTGGAGGAGTTCCTCATCGGTGGCTGGATGGGATGTTCACATTGCGCAAGCAATGGTCCGCAGCTTGGCGACGTCATCAGTACACCACTGGAATGCGTGCTACACAATAAGTGAATCCATCAACGCTTCCCTAAAGTGGTATACCCTTTTTTGCTTATAATAATACAATCTTCATTTGCAATAAAATGTGATGTTTTTTTCACTAATGCTTTCATATTTGTTTGTATTTCACGTCATAGGTACCTACAGGTAGACCACAATATCACGCAATTCTACATGCATTTCGAACGTGCTATAGAAACTAGGCGAGCAAAGGAGGCGGAGTTGCAGTTCGGAATGATGGATCGAAATATGCACGCTCGGTCCCCTTGCAGCGCGGTGCTTGATTCCGTCGCATCTACATACACTCCCGTCGTGTTCGATATTTTCTTCAAGGAGTTTGAAAGTGCGGAAAAATTTTTCATTAAAGAAATTAAAGCCCCAATGTTGATGGGTTCAAAGACATATGAAGTATGGAACCTGAATAAAGAGCTGAACAGGACTCACACTCTTTCCCTGTGCCCTGGCAATGGTTCTATTACTTGCACATGCTGTAAGTTTCAAAATTGTGGAATACTGTGCAGACATGCTTTGCAAACTATAAAAATACTCGGGCCTTTTCTCATGACTCAATTCAGTACTGTGCCTAAACAATACATCTTATCACGATGGTCTGCTTGCACAATTGCGGTGCCTGAAAAGGTTTCGTCGTTTGGCGTAGTTACCCACGTCACATTTGAAGACAGACGTGCAACTTTGTTGTCTACAGTATGGACGGCGAGTACGACACTAGCAAAAGATTCAGATATTTACAACAAATACATGGCCCGCCTAAAAGCATTTATGTCATAACACGGCGGCGAATCGTCTTCCACAGCACAAGACATGGGTAAAATTATACTTGTTATACATTCCTTTAAAATTATATCAACAAATATAAAAAAAATCTTGAAATATGTGTAATTGATATTGGTACAAAAATTTGGCACATGTGATGGTGAAAAAGATTGTAGTCCGTACACTTTGAAGTCCAAGGTTCGGAGATTTGGGTGTAAACGACGCATGAAAACCATATCAGAAGAAGTTCGCACGGTGAAAAAGAAAGTTGAAAATAATAGGAATAAGTGATAGACGCTAAGAATATATAAACATCTATTGATTTTTGTTTGAACCTCTATAAGCATATTCAAGATTAATAACTTCAACCTATTATGCTATTACATTCTGTTATTGACTGGTTTAACAACAAATTTTTAAACCCAACCTATTATGCTATTACATTCTGCTAGTGAATGGTTTATCACAGTCTTATACTATCATGCAACTCACATATGCCTCATCACACGGATGTAATACTACAAGCACGGTTCACAATATTGCCCTAAAAACACACCTTTTGCTTAAATCACGGTGATATCAGTCCAAGTCATGTGTATTATATAACCCTATCACTCACCATGCGTTCAACCATCACACATCTATATGTCTATTAGCACTCATTTATTCCATGTCCTGTTTGAAAAAAAAAAGTGTACGATCAAAAGTTACTCTTAATTTATATGACCGACATAACATTGGTAATGTGTCATTAAGTTATAATGCACACATATAAAAGAAAAATAATACTAATAAAAACCATTAAACGTGCATTGGTTGTCCACAATGGGAAAAACACAAACATTCAACATAAAAGTAACACCAACAACTAACGTGCAAAAATGAGCAATGAGCAAAATACATAAGAGAGTTTATACACTCCAATAATAATCGAAGAAGGAATATGAAATTAACACGATCATCGTGCTACCCATCACCCTACTTCACAGCGCGAGTTTGCTTCTGTTTTCCACAACCTGCAGGACGCACATTCACCACATCCGTATAGGCAGGTGCAATAGCAAGTAATATATTTGGTATACAGGGTTTAAAGTGCCGCTGTAGCAAAACCATTAAATCAGGAGATTGGCACAACGCTCTAGCTTAGTGTCCCAAGTTCGAGTCCTGGCAGCGGATTTCTCTTTTTGGCCTATTTTTTAGTTTTGAATGTTTTATTTTTTGGAAACCTGTTGATGAAAGAATCTCCAGCAGAATCTAGCCGCCCTTATTAGTGGAAGGAATTTGCCGCCAATGCTCCATCCCCGTCCGCTTCTCCGCTTCAATTTTCTCCCGAACCCTTTCCCTTTTCAATTTCCCCAATTCCAAATGGAGGACGACTGTTTTAACTCCCAATTGTACCGCCCCCAAACTTCAAGAGTTCTCGTTTTCATATTCGGCAGATAACCAATGTAATTCTGCCCACCCATCGCACTTTGATTTGGATTCGTATATCATGCCCGCATTCTCATCTAATTCAAAGTTGAGACTCCGTTCTCCAAGTGTGGCAGCGATTAAGTGTTCCTACAGTCCGGCGACAACCACGGATTGCCTAATATCGGCAGCATCCTACTTCATCCCCTTCTTCAATGGGCTCCAATACGAGCGTTTCCTTTTCGCCAAGTATCCAATCCTATTGGAGCCCCTCCTGCCTCTCCTCTCCCTGTACCACTCCTTTCCCTATGCCAGCTTTGTGACCTTCTTTGACCTCTATCTTGCGTCGTTCGGAACCCTAGTCTCAGCCGTTACACCCAGTTTAATGCGTTGCTGGTGTTAGATGTGCTGCTGGTGGTGCCTGTCTTGCTGCAGAGGATATTCACCACTGGACGGTCGGGAATTGGGTTGAAGTTCACGGCTTGGTTGCATTCAGGGCTACTCATGTCCATTGTGGCATTTTTTTTGTTTCCGAGCTGGTCTCTAGTGTGCTCGGCAAGACACCCTATTTACCGTTGGTTGCTGATGCCGCAGGTTGCCAATTCGAGTGAGCTAACTCTCAAATTTTGCCTCTTTTATGAGGTATATAATGTGAATTTTTGCTTTCTTTGTAGTTATTCTGAATGATGATCGGTTCTTCACTTACAATAAAAGTATTTTTGTTCTTAACTGGAACGGGATGAGAAACGGTTCCTTATCTAATCTTTTGGTTAATTAACATTTGGAGGATATCGATCTTCTTGATGAAATGTGTGAATTTTTTGAATTCATTTAGTGGGTGTTTGTATAAGCGGTATGAAACAGATTATCTGATTATTGTCATTTTGAAAATGCAAATAATTAGGTTTGCAACACTATTTTTTAGAGTTTAAATTGATTATTTGCGTTTTGAAAATGCAATAATCAGATAATCCATTTTTTTGCAGCTTATCCAAACACCCTCTTAGTTTGTGACTTGGCAATTTGGCTTTCATAAAACTGGACAATCATTTTATGGCATTTATGAAATTTAAATTTTTCAAAGATATCTCACTTTTTGCTGCTGGTACAAACGAGTGAAACGATACATCTGAACCAAACTTATTAAGTTTTAGTTGGCACTTATCTCTCTCGCAACAAAACTTGAAGCTTCGGCTGCAAGTACAATTGCACAGCGTGGAATTCAGCTTCTTGCAACTGCTCATGGTGTAACCATCGAAAACTTGGTGATGAATCCTGCTTTAGAGATGCTTGTTGGAGGAATGCACTATATACATACCTCATGTAAAAGATCCAGATCAAAAAATTCACAATATTACTAATAAATGTCTTTTTAATATTGAAGTTGATGCTACAGTGAAGAAAAGTAGTTCAAATATTTAATAAGACGCACATGTCCAACTTCAACTACTTCCAGTAACTTCTTTTCAGGAAGAAAGTCACAGTATCCCTGAGATGATCCATTTTAGATTAAAATACAAATAACCAGACTAAATTTTCAGCAAGGATAGTGTCTCTAAAAAGACAGTATAGTTGCTAAAATCTGTTGGCAATAATATCACTCAATCAGGAAAGAGAAAAATAAAAAGAAGATCATGATCATGCCACAACAAGTACAACAAACAAAGGCTAATATGTGTAACAAGCTTAGTCAATGATTATTTTGGGGAGCCACTATGCACTTAATAGGGGGATTGAAAATGTGCAAGAAATATAGCCTGTGATTTCTGAACTTTCGAGTTTGTGCTTCCTCATAGGACAACATGTTCATTATACATGTATAATTGATTTGTGATTCAAACTCTGCCAAGTGTATGTTTTAAACTGACTAGCTAACCAGGAGCCCAGGACGAAACCTGACATATAACCTACTCTCTCAGTTTTTTAAAGATAGCTGCCCAGGACGAAACCTGACATATAACCTGACATTCACACAATCACTTTAACTTGAAGTTTTATTATAGTTATATAAGTTAAAATATAGCCAAGTGAGATCTTGTTAGATTCGTCACATCTTGTAGTTTTTAAATATCAAACTTTTAGAATTTTTACTTGTACCAAATTCAAGTTATTGATGATTTAAAATATGCATTGGATAGCGTGCTGGGTGAGTCCATAGCAAACAAAAAAAAAGATGAAGTATTACATAAAGTTAGCTAATTGTTGGGATTTCATGTCTATCAACACCCAATTCCTGAGCTTCCCACCCCAATTCCTGAGTATTACACAAAAAAAAAAAAAACAGAGCAAGCATTACATAAAGTACCTTAGCTAATCGACTATCTTGTGTCCATACCACATCCCAAAGCCCGCTAATCTCACCCCTCATGATCAGTTGATGATAAATAAACAGTGGAAAGGTACAGACAATGATTAAAAAATATAGGTCAGGAGGATGTTAGAAAAATGAATTGATTTATTTAAGTCCAAACAAAGGGAATATATTTAATATAGTAAATTACTTTCTTCTATCATTAAAAAGTTAACCCATCACATCCTAGAAAACTATTAGAAGTTTCCTCGTAATCAGTGGCGTATCTAGGGGGCTTGAGGGGGTCACCTGCCCACCTTCAAAAAAATATTTTTATATATTTTTTTATGTTTTTATATGTATTTATAGTATATTTATACATATATATAATTCTATATTAATATATATTTATATATATTATATATTAATATTATTTTATTACATATATCCATTTTTAATTAATTTAAATTTACTTATTTAACTAGTATTTTGGCCCGTGCTCTGCGGGCGGTGTTTTTTCAAAATAAAATCAAGTATTTGTGGTCTTATTATTATTTGTGCATAGAGTTTGCTTTAGTTTAAATTCATAACATAGACATAAGAAATCATATGGATCTATGTCAATGTTGATCATAACATAGGCGACAAAATAAATAATCAGTCTATTACCTCAAGATAATCAACATCAATTTCTATAGGAATATCTTAATCCACCAATTTCAATAAACCAAGCTATTCTAACCATGAAGCAACAACTGAATTAAAAAGTAGTACAGAAAAGCAAGTTGCATTTAGAAAATGATGCAACTGAAAAGATTATAAAATTTACCCAGCATTAAAGATGAATGGTGGAAGAATATATGTAACACCCCGGTTTTGGTAACCCAGGCCGGGATGCCACCGCCACACCTCCCTAGCAAGACACGGTTTCTCCGAGCTCACTAAAGAGATGCAAGGCTATGGTTTTTTCAGAATTTAAAACATTCAAGCAGCCCATTCATATATAACTTAAAAATAATACATCAAAGTTGCAGCGGAAATTTTAATTTGTGCAGCGGAAATAAAGTATAAGGGCCGACATGGCCAAAACACGGGTTAAACAGTCCCGTTCATGCAAGTCGTAATTAAATGCAGGAATTTAAAATAGAGATTTTCCCAAATATTCCCATGTATGCATATGACGATGCATAATCTTCATACTCTGTAAGAAAAAGGAGATATATGGTTTGGGTCAGCAAAAACGCGCTGAGTAAGTTAACACATAGCATGGGTTAGGGGTTTCAAAGCCTTTAATTAAATTAAATAAAGAGATGTTTGTAGGTAAAACGCAATTTAAGTTTATCATCCAATAATAAATAGATGGCATGATTTAAAATAAAGATTTTCACGTGATCATGATTCAACTTTCATCGTAAAATGATTTGCACGGCATAGTTATGATAAGACTTTTTGTCATGCATAAAAACGTTCTATTTTAAAAAATGCGATTATAATTGCATACTTAAAAGACACAATTAATTTCATAGTTAAAAACTTAAGCGTGGGCAATTATTTAAGACATGATTTAAAAACATGAATAATGCCGTAAGTAAGTAAATAAAAATTTGAGCTTTTAAAATTCTCCCCGATACGCCACCATCAAAACGATATTTAAATTTAGCCGCCAATCCGGCGGCCGCAGCCAATTTCATAAAATCTGAGCTTTTTAATATATTTCCCGTTACGCCATCATCTCAACAATAGATAGCCGGTGATCCGGCGGCCGCAGCCAATAGTAACAGTTAGCCGGTGATCCGGCGGCCGCAGCCAATAGTAACAGATAGCCGGTGATCCGGCGGCCGCAGCCAATAGTAACAGATAGCCGGTGATCCGGCGGCCGCAGCCAATAGTAACAGATAGCCGGTGATCCGGCGGCCGCAGCCAATAGTAACAGATAGCCGGTGATCCGGCGGCCTCAGCCAATTTCATAAGTAACATGTCATTTTAGCCGGTGATCCGGCGGCCGCAGCCGATACGCCATACCCAGTACCACTCCGTCGAGCCTCGAGTAACCCATACGGATACACTCGAGAGGGTAGGCAGTTGGTCTCTTGTGACCAAATACGCCATATCCAGTACCGCTCCGTCGAGCCTCGAGTAACCCATACGGATACACCCGAGAGGATAGGCCCAAAAATATAAGATGCCGTTTTGGCGATCTTTCGCGCGTAATATCATTGCCGTTTTGGCACAAAATGCACAATTAGGAGGGCACCCTGCAGAGCACTCACCCCCTAATTTTATGTAACCGATATTGTTTCAACTTTAGTGTAACGGGATTTTCGAAAATATAGCTTTATCGTATCACAAGATTTCGATCGTTGTTTAAAAATTTCAAAATTTCACAAGTTAAAACGATCGATGTCACAGTTTACGCCTTTTCAGTTTAAAAATCCATTTCTTAGGCGATTGATCTGAAATTTTCACAGTAGCTCAAAAACATCCCAATGAACAACTTTCATGTTTTGAGTTTTTCGGAAAAATGATAGGAAGCATATCAAAAATCAAGTTTTCGACTCAAATAGTATGCTGTCAGGATTCAGGTTTGACACCTTTCAAAGATTTGACTTTTTGTCATATCAAATGATCTCCAAAAATTCTGAAATTTCATATGCATATACTATACATGATTATATGCAACTTTTGTTTAGAACTCAAAGATTGGATCGGACTAGAAATGATAGAAATATGCTTATCAAGTTCGGTTAAGAAAACTGTCAACCTTTGAAAATTCTTTAAAACGCAGAATATGTCCGATTCGATTTGGGGTATCAAAACTTGATGAAAATGCATGAAATTTTACAGAGGTATTCAAGACTCATAGATCTACAATTCTTATGTTCAACACCAATCCTAGATCGGTCTAGATTCAAGGTCAAAATAACCAACAAGTTTGAATAAAAATTCTGTCAAGGATTCTAAGATCCAGATTTGATACTCTTCGGTTTTGGGTCGGTTTCAGGTTTCAAAACAACATGAAAAATTCTAAAATTTTTACAGAGGCTAGACCAAAGTCTTAGGAACACTTTTCATGTTTTGAGTTTTATTGTTTGAGCAGCTTTAGAGGTTCGAAAAATTCATACGAAAACGCTGCGTTGAGGGTTTCTCTTGTTGACAGATTTTTATAAATTTTCTTGAGTTGAATCTCTATGTTTGGTTGCATTTTAAGTCACCCAAAACCATAGTAAGGTTAACTTACAGTGGGGATAATGTCTAGGAGGTCACGGGGTCGTCCGGAATCCACGGGATGTCACGAACGAATCTCTTCCACCCGATTTATTCTTCATTTGGCTCTGATTTGTGTTTGAATATGAAGATTCGTAAGTTAGGATGATGGTTATGATCTTAAAACCATAAGGAAACCTGATTTACATCTAGGAGTATAGACTCTTACAATCACTAAGCCATAATAACCATATTTGCCGTTTTGGCTACAAGAGGGGGCGGCCCAACGAGCTCCACCAAGTGCACTTACCCTCAAGAAATAATTAAAGCATCCCACTCGATCATATCTTACAAAGTTTCAAAACCATACTTTTACACTTTACAAAATCACACATGTCCAGATTTCACATATTTCCAAAAATGAGAGCCATTCGACTCATAGATCATCAAAATACACAAGTACGATTTACCGACAAAAATAGTCCTTTGGGCAGTTTCAGAAATCGCATATGGAAACTTAGCAAATCATTTTCAAAAATTCCGAAATTTTTACAGGAGCTAGAACACACCCAAATGAACATTTTTCATAGAAATAGGCTTCTTCAAAATCGGACTCTAAGTCACTCAAAAAAAATCATTTCAGAAACTTGTTTTCAAAAGGGTGCAAAGACCACTGTTCATCCGACCACAGCTTACTTAAAAATCCATAACAATTCGAAGGTTGTTCCAAAAATTCTGAAATTTAACAGGAGTAAACTAGACACATAGATGAACAATTTTCATGAAGAAGTCGACCATCAAAAACGACCATAGCTAGGAGAAATATGAACTACAAAACTGAACATGCTAGGAATTTGAATCTGTCACCACACATAGCAGAAAATACCAGATCCGTTTTCGTCAACCAAATCAATTCCAAAAATTATGAAAATTTACAGACATCATCTTTAAAGTATTAGGAACATTTTTTATTTAGAAAAGTTTTCCCAAAAATGAACGGATCTAGACGAACAAAGATGAACAAAAGAAACTATCCTGAAGAAACCCTAAATCACAGATTTGACAAGGAATGGATTTCGAGTTGTATCTCCATGAATACTCAACCAAAAGCTCTAAAATTTGAAAGGCACAACACTAACTTACCATCCATGAAGTGGTATCAAGAAATTCTCAAATCCAAGCCTTTAGGATGTCCAAAGTCCACAACCCCATTGCTATTCCTCCACAAAGCTAGGTTTTGGACACATGGAGAGAGATTCTTAGTTATCTACCCAAGGATCTCAATCTAAACAAGATATGTGAACTTAAAGACATCCTTACCTACTGGATGAAGAGATTGGATGTTGAAGAAAGCCTTCCTTGCTTGACCAACTAGAAGAATACTCATAAATCCCACCAACACTTTCTCAAGTTTTTTCTAAAATTTGCAATGATGGGAGTGGAATCCAAATGGCTGCCTTTGGTAGCTAAATGAGGGTATTAAATAAATTCTCACAAGACTTCTATCCACCCTAGAGTGTTATAGGAGTCACAAGTCACATGGGAGACACAAGTCACAAGTCACAAGTCACATAGGAGTCACATGCACAACCTAACAAAGTTGGCACTCACTATGGTATATGTCCAAAGACAGAGATGCTGGGACTAAATGGCTTGGCCAAAAATTCTAAAATTTGACGTGCATAATCTAGACACAATTTGGAACAACTTTTGTGTTGAACACTTTAAGTGATTCCCACTGTAGGTAGGTCAAATAATTCGATTCTTATAGCTAAAAATTTCTGTCAGCTTGTATCCTAATGGTAATGGTGTGATAGACTTTATCACTTCATAATTCAATCCTTATTACTCTAATTGTGGCCCCAATACCTTATAATAATAATAAGAATAATATGTATATATATTTATATATATACTAAAATAAAAATTAAGTGATCTTGTAAGTTATACATAGCTCCAAAAAGGAATATATTCCTTATTTGAAAATGACAAGATATGATTAATATTCCACCCTACAATTTCAAACAATAGTCAAATTATTCCCAATTATATTATGGCATTCTAGAATAATTCCATAATAAAAAATATGGGTAGAATGATTAATCAAGGATATATAGAAAATAGATAATTCTCATTATAATTTAAACATGTAAATATATTCATGTATATACATGTGTACATGTTTGGAAAGATTATTTCAAGACCAAGGTATATATATGTGTATATAAACTTGTATATGGATTTAAAATATTCTATGAACCATATACTTATTACACTTGATATTGAAATCCATATATTTATTTGAAAAGACAAATATATATATAATTTTTCAAAGTATGTTTTTTTAGAAAATAATATACTAATCTTTAAGCAAATATTTGAACATATAAATATATATAGATTTGATTAAAAATCTACTTAGTGAATTAATCAAAAATATATATTCATATATATTTCGGGCAATTTCTATGGTATTACAATCTACCCTCCTTAAGAATCAACTTCGTCCCCGAAGTTGCGCGACTTATTGACCGATTGATTGATTGCGATTGTATCATTAAATTTCTTCCGGCTTCACGGGTTCTTGGAATTAAAATTCTTTTCCTTCATGAACTTAAATCCAATTATTTTTACTCAATTCATGGAATGTCTTCGGGCTTCCTTTCCCTCTTTTATTCCATTTTGAATTTAAATCTATCGGCGTTTCATATCCGAGCAATAATTTATTGTGATAAATTATTTTCTTCTTCTCGGAAATATTTCAACATTGATCGGAATAAATTTTATTCCTTTGGGCGTTGATAAAAATTCGGGGTATTACATCCTCCCCCCCTTAAGAATCAACTTCGTCCTCGAAGTTGTGCTTCGGCTTTTCTCGCGCGAAGAGTTAGGGTTCTTTTGTTTACTTGGGATACAAACTATTCGGGTTTCAAAAATAAATGCTTATGCATCCTTACGGGGTATTACATCCTTCCCCCCTTAAGATTACAGTTATGTCCCCATAACTGCCTATGTATTTTTCACAACCATGTTCGGGTATCATCGCATATGATCCTTCCTCAGTATTCTTCTAGGTGTCATTCTAGAAGCACGCGAAGATGAGTTTCTAAGTGATCAAGATCTAGGACTAAGGCAAAGTTAGTCTTTAGCAAGCGCTCCTAAGTCAAGATCATGTCAAGTTCTAAGGTAGGAGTGTTTCTTATTACCGATAATTCGCATAAAAAAAAGTTAGTGCAAATATTTATGTATGCATATGCATATGTGATCCCCCAATAAAAAAAAAATTTTATCCATGCATTTATTTATCCATGGGTTTTAAAAATAAATTTACTCCATGGATAGGTTAAAATAAGGATAAAAGGTTTGGGCCACTATATTGGGCCGAAAGAAATAAATTATTTGGGCTTTAAATAAAAACAAGGCTATTGGGCCAAGATAATTTCTTGGGCTTCTAAAAAAAATTTTGGGCTAAAAATTTGGGCTTTAACTTCAAAATAATAATTGGGCTCTTTAAAATATAATAGCTTCAAAATAATCCGGGCTCTGATACCAACCTTGGTATCAGATATTTTCTTTAAAATAATAGCTTTAAAATATTCCGGGCTCTGATACCACTCTGTAACACCCCGGTTTTGGTAACCCAGGCCGGGATGCCACCGCCACACCTCCCTAGCAAGACACGGTTTCTCCGAGCTCACTAAAGAGATGCAAGGCTATGGTTTTTTCAGAATTTAAAACATTCAAGCAGCCCATTCATATATAACTTAAAAATAATACATCAAAGTTGCAGCGGAAATTTTAATTTGTGCAGCGGAAATAAAGTATAAGGGCCGACATGGCCAAAACACGGGTTAAACAGTCCCGTTCATGCAAGTCGTAATTAAATGCAGGAATTTAAAATAGAGATTTTCCCAAATATTCCCATGTATGCATATGACGATGCATAATCTTCATACTCTGTAAGAAAAAGGAGATATATGGTTTGGGTCAGCAAAAACGCGCTGAGTAAGTTAACACATAGCATGGGTTAGGGGTTTCAAAGCCTTTAATTAAATTAAATAAAGAGATGTTTGTAGGTAAAACGCAATTTAAGTTTATCATCCAATAATAAATAGATGGCATGATTTAAAATAAAGATTTTCACGTGATCATGATTCAACTTTCATCGTAAAATGATTTGCACGGCATAGTTATGATAAGACTTTTTGTCATGCATAAAAACGTTCTATTTTAAAAAATGCGATTATAATTGCATACTTAAAAGACACAATTAATTTCATAGTTAAAAACTTAAGCGTGGGCAATTATTTAAGACATGATTTAAAAACATGAATAATGCCGTAAGTAAGTAAATAAAAATTTGAGCTTTTAAAATTCTCCCCGATACGCCACCATCAAAACGATATTTAAATTTAGCCGCCAATCCGGCGGCCGCAGCCAATTTCATAAAATCTGAGCTTTTTAATATATTTCCCGTTACGCCATCATCTCAACAATAGATAGCCGGTGATCCGGCGGCCGCAGCCAATAGTAACAGTTAGCCGGTGATCCGGCGGCCGCAGCCAATAGTAACAGATAGCCGGTGATCCGGCGGCCGCAGCCAATAGTAACAGATAGCCGGTGATCCGGCGGCCGCAGCCAATAGTAACAGATAGCCGGTGATCCGGCGGCCTCAGCCAATTTCATAAGTAACATGTCATTTTAGCCGGTGATCCGGCGGCCGCAGCCGATACGCCATACCCAGTACCACTCCGTCGAGCCTCGAGTAACCCATACGGATACACTCGAGAGGGTAGGCAGTTGGTCTCTTGTGACCAAATACGCCATATCCAGTACCGCTCCGTCGAGCCTCGAGTAACCCATACGGATACACCCGAGAGGATAGGCCCAAAAATATAAGATGTCGTTTTGGCGATCTTTCGCGCGTAATATCATTGCCGTTTTGGCACAAAATGCACAATTAGGAGGGCACCCTGCAGAGCACTCACCCCCTAATTTTATGTAACCGATATTGTTTCAACTTTAGTGTAACGGGATTTTCGAAAATATAGCTTTATCGTATCACAAGATTTCGATCGTTGTTTAAAAATTTCAAAATTTCACAAGTTAAAACGATCGATGTCACAGTTTACGCCTTTTCAGTTTAAAAATCCATTTCTTAGGCGATTGATCTGAAATTTTCACAGTAGCTCAAAAACATCCCAATGAACAACTTTCATGTTTTGAGTTTTTCGGAAAAATGATAGGAAGCATATCAAAAATCAAGTTTTCGACTCAAAAAGTATGCTGTCAGGATTCAGGTTTGACACCTTTCAAAGATTTGACTTTTTGTCATATCAAATGATCTCCAAAAATTCTGAAATTTCATATGCATATACTATACATGATTATATGCAACTTTTGTTTAGAACTCAAAGATTGGATCGGACTAGAAATGATAGAAATATGCTTATCAAGTTCGGTTAAGAAAACTGTCAACCTTTGAAAATTCTTTAAAACGCAGAATATGTCCGATTCGATTTGGGGTATCAAAACTTGATGAAAATGCATGAAATTTTACAGAGGTATTCAAGACTCATAGATCTACAATTCTTATGTTCAACACCAATCCTAGATCGGTCTAGATTCAAGGTCAAAATAACCAACAAGTTTGAATAAAAATTCTGTCAAGGATTCTAAGATCCAGATTTGATACTCTTCGGTTTTGGGTCGGTTTCAGGTTTCAAAACAACATGAAAAATTCTAAAATTTTTACAGAGGCTAGACCAAAGTCTTAGGAACACTTTTCATGTTTTGAGTTTTATTGTTTGAGCAGCTTTAGAGGTTCGAAAAATTCATACGAAAACGCTGCGTTGAGGGTTTCTCTTGTTGACAGATTTTTATAAATTTTCTTGAGTTGAATCTCTATGTTTGGTTGCATTTTAAGTCACCCAAAACCATAGTAAGGTTAACTTACAGTGGGGATAATGTCTAGGAGGTCACGGGGTCGTCCGGAATCCACGGGATGTCACGAACGAATCTCTTCCACCCGATTTATTCTTCATTTGGCTCTGATTTGTGTTTGAATATGAAGATTCGTAAGTTAGGATGATGGTTATGATCTTAAAACCATAAGGAAACCTGATTTACATCTAGGAGTATAGACTCTTACAATCACTAAGCCATAATAACCATATTTGCCGTTTTGGCTACAAGAGGGGGCGGCCCAACGAGCTCCACCAAGTGCACTTACCCTCAAGAAATAATTAAAGCATCCCACTCGATCATATCTTACAAAGTTTCAAAACCATACTTTTACACTTTACAAAATCACACATGTCCAGATTTCACATATTTCCAAAAATGAGAGCCATTCGACTCATAGATCATCAAAATACACAAGTACGATTTACCGACAAAAATAGTCCTTTGGGCAGTTTCAGAAATCGCATATGGAAACTTAGCAAATCATTTTCAAAAATTCCGAAATTTTTACAGGAGCTAGAACACACCCAAATGAACATTTTTCATAGAAATAGGCTTCTTCAAAATCGGACTCTAAGTCACTCAAAAAAAATCATTTCAGAAACTTGTTTTCAAAAGGGTGCAAAGACCACTGTTCATCCGACCACAGCTTACTTAAAAATCCATAACAATTCGAAGGTTGTTCCAAAAATTCTGAAATTTAACAGGAGTAAACTAGACACATAGATGAACAATTTTCATGAAGAAGTCGACCATCAAAAACGACCATAGCTAGGAGAAATATGAACTACAAAACTGAACATGCTAGGAATTTGAATCTGTCACCACACATAGCAGAAAATACCAGATCCGTTTTCGTCGACCAAATCAATTCCAAAAATTATGAAAATTTACAGACATCATCTTTAAAGTATTAGGAACATTTTTTATTTAGAAAAGTTTTCCCAAAAATGAACGGATCTAGACGAACAAAGATGAACAAAAGAAACTATCCTGAAGAAACCCTAAATCACAGATTTGACAAGGAATGGATTTCGAGTTGTATCTCCATGAATACTCAACCAAAAGCTCTAAAATTTGAAAGGCACAATACTAACTTACCATCTATGAAGTGGTATCAAGAAATTCTCAAATCCAAGCCTTTAGGATGTCCAAAGTCCACAACCCCATTGCTATTCCTCCACAAAGCTAGGTTTTGGACACATGGAGAGAGATTCTTAGTTATCTACCCAAGGATCTCAATCTAAACAAGATATGTGAACTTAAAGACATCCTTACCTACTGGATGAAGAGATTGGATGTTGAAGAAAGCCTTCCTTGCTTGACCAACTAGAAGAATACTCATAAATCCCACCAACACTTTCTGAAGTTTTTTCTAAAATTTGCAATGATGGGAGTGGAATCCAAATGGCTGCCTTTGGTAGCTAAATGAGGGTATTAAATAAATTCTCACAAGACTTCTATCCACCCTAGAGTGTTATAGGAGTCACAAGTCACATGGGAGACACAAGTCACAAGTCACAAGTCACATAGGAGTCACATGCACAACCTAACAAAGTTGGCACTCACTATGGTATATGTCCAAAGACAGAGATGCTGGGACTAAATGGCTTGGCCAAAAATTCTAAAATTTGACGTGCATAATCTAGACACAATTTGGAACAACTTTTGTGTTGAACACTTTAAGTGATTCCCACTGTAGATAGGTCAAATAATTCGATTCTTATAGCTAAAAATTTCTGTCAGCTTGTATCCTAATGGTAATGGTGTGATAGACTTTATCACTTCATAATTCAATCCTTATTACTCTAATTGTGGCCCCAATACCTTATAATAATAATAAGAATAATATGTATATATATTTATATATATACTAAAATAAAAATTAAGTGATCTTGTAAGTTATACATAGCTCCAAAAAGGAATATATTCCTTATTTGAAAATGACAAGATATGATTAATATTCCACCCTACAATTTCAAACAATAGTCAAATTATTCCCAATTATATTATGGCATTCTAGAATAATTCCATAATAAAAAATATGGGTAGAATGATTAATCAAGGATATATAGAAAATAGATAATTCTCATTATAATTTAAACATGTAAATATATTCATGTATATACATGTGTACATGTTTGGAAAGATTATTTCAAGACCAAGGTATATATATGTGTATATAAACTTGTATATGGATTTAAAATATTCTATGAACCATATACTTATTACACTTGATATTGAAATCCATATATTTATTTGAAAAGACAAATATATATATAATTTTTCAAAGTATGTTTTTTTAGAAAATAATATACTAATCTTTAAGCAAATATTTGAACATATAAATATATATAGATTTGATTAAAAATCTACTTAGTGAATTAATCAAAAATATATATTCATATATATATTTCGGGCAATTTCTATGGTATTACAATCTACCCTCCTTAAGAATCAACTTCGTCCCCGAAGTTGCGCGACTTATTGACCGATTGATTGATTGCGATTGTATCATTAAATTTCTTCCGACTTCACGGGTTCTTGGAATTAAAATTCTTTTCCTTCATGAACTTAACTCCAATTATTTTTACTCAATTCATGGAATGTCTTCGGGCTTCCTTTCCCTCTTTTATTCCATTTTGAATTTAAATCTATCGGCGTTTCATATCCGAGCAATAATTTATTGTGATAAATTATTTTCTTCTTCTCGGAAATATTTCAACATTGATCGGAATAAATTTTATTCCTTTGGGCGTTGATAAAAATTCGGGGTATTACATCCTCCCCCCCTTAAGAATCAACTTCGTCCTCGAAGTTGTGCTTCGGCTTTTCTCGCGCGAAGAGTTAGGGTTCTTTTGTTTACTTGGGATACAAACTATTCGGGTTTCAAAAATAAATGCTTATGCATCCTTACGGGGTATTACATCCTTCCCCCCTTAAGATTACAGTTATGTCCCCATAACTGCCTATGTATTTTTCACAACCATGTTCGGGTATCATCGCATATGATCCTTCCTCAGTATTCTTCTAGGTGTCATTCTAGAAGCACGCGAAGATGAGTTTCTAAGTGATCAAGATCTAGGACTAAGGCAAAGTTAGTCTTTAGCAAGCGCTCCTAAGTCAAGATCATGTCAAGTTCTAAGGTAGGAGTGTTTCTTATTACCGATAATTCGCATAAAAAAAAGTTAGTGCAAATATTTATGTATGCATATGCATATGTGATTGCGCCTTCTGGTGGCGTGAAGAAACCGAAAGGAAAGTGCTTCAAGTGCGGCAAGACGGGACACTGGAAAGCTAATTGTCCTCTTCTAAACGGCAAAAATGATACACCTCTTGTGTTAGTTGTCGAAACATGTTTTGCGGCCAGTTCTACCAGTTCATGGGTAGTAGATACTGGAGCCATTGATCATGTTTGTTGTACTTTGCAGGGCATTCTGCAAATAAGGCAACTGAGTGAGGTGGAGATTACCGTTCGCTTGGGAAATGCATCGCAAGTGGCGGCGGTTGCAGTGGTAGATGTGCACTTATCTTTTTCTGATTCTGTTTTAGTTTTGAAGAACATTTTATTTGTGCTTAGTTTTCGAAAGAATTTAATTTCAGTTTCAAAACTTCATAAGGATGGATATTCAGTTGTTTTGAATGAAGATGTTTTTATTATGGGAAACAACAGTGTTATCTTTCTGGCATGATGGGAAATGATCACTGAAACTCAAGTTCATACATCTACATCTTTAAACAAGAGAAATGAACCCTTCTAAAATGAATCAAACATATTTGTGGCACCTTAGACTTGGTCATGTCAATCTAAGGAGGATCCAAAGACTAGTAAGTAGTGGTTTTATGGGCTCTCTCCAAGTGGAACCATTCGCAGTTTGCGAATCCTGCCTGGAAGGCAAGATAACCTCAAGACCTTATAAGGCCGAAGGTAATAGGCCAGTGATGTGTTAGAATTGATTGACTCTGATGTATGTGGGCCTATGTCAATTTAAGTTGGGGTGGTTTCGAGTATTTTGTCACTTTTATTGATGATTGCTCGAGATATGGATACATATACTTGATGCGCCGCAAGTCTGAATGCTTTGACAAGTTCAAAGAATTTAAGGCAGAAGTGGAGAACCGTCACGGTAAGAGTATCAAGTCACTGCGGTCTGATCGTGGTGGAGAATACCTTAACACTGAATTTAGGCGATACTTGTTAGAGAGTGGGATAAGATCCCAGTTGACTGCACCTGGTACTCCGCAACAGAATGATGTAGCCGAGAGAAGGATTAGGACTCTATTAGATATGGTGAGATCGATGATGAGCTATGCCTCCCTACCTATTAGGGGTGGGAATCGGGTTCGGGTTAGTCGGGTACCCACCCCGAACCCGAAAAAAATTATATTCGGGGTCGGGTTTTTTTTAATGGGAAAGGTTGGGTTCGGGTACCCGAACCCGAACCCAAAGTTCGGGTCGGGTATCGGGTCCTAAGTTCGGACCCGAATTACCCGATTGGGTACCCAAATAACCCGAAGTTTTTTTTTTTTTACGTTCCACAATTTCTATAATTTTTTAAAAGTGCTTAAAACACCTATTAATTCCACAAGCCATTATCATTTAGTCCAAACTATCACAATTATCATATACAATAGATGTATACACAATCAAGTTTTATAATTAATTAGTTTATAAATATGAGCATTATTCACTATTTCGCCAAATATTTATTCAAATTCTTCACTTTTCATTATGTCTTTCTCAAATAGAAGAATTTATTAATTACTCTATTTGTCTAGTTTAGTAGTATTTGCCAAAAACTTCTTTATACGTGTTCGTAATTTTTTTAATGTGTAGTTAATCCACATATATATTTATTATGGATGAATTAAATATTTAATTCTAGATTTCTTTATTATTGTTTAGCTTTGTGTAGATTGTAGATATAATGCCCTTTGATCAATGTTATTTATTTAATTCAATTTTTTCATATATATTTTTAATTTTTTTTTTAAAAGAAGTGGGGTAATTGGGTACCCGACCCGATCGGGTACCCGACATGTCGGGTACCCACCAATGTCGGGTTTTGGTTGGGTATTTTAAT
This sequence comes from Hygrophila difformis, assembly GCA_030278955.1. Lineage (NCBI taxonomy): Eukaryota > Viridiplantae > Streptophyta > Magnoliopsida > Lamiales > Acanthaceae > Hygrophila > Hygrophila difformis. The sequence continues at coordinate 36,647,083 of JAOANR010000007.1, read as the reverse complement.
TTCATACCCGAACCCGACTAACCCGAACCCGAATTACCCGAACACGACAAACCCGACCCGATGCCACCCCTACTACCTATCTCGGTTTGGGGATATGCCTTGGAAACAACAGCGTACATACTGAACTTCGTGCCTTCTAAATTAGTTCCAAAGACTCCATGGAATTGTGGTCCGGGCGAAAGCCCAATATGAACCTCATTCGGATTTGGGGTTGCCCAACACATGTATTGGACATAAAAGCTTATAAGTTGGCACCTAGGACGGAAGTGCAGCTATTTGTAAGATACCCCAAAGGAACGAGAGGGGGTTATTTTTATAGTCCTAAGGATCATAAGGTAATGGTAGGTATCAATGCCCGGTTCCTAGAGGAAGACTATGTGAGTGAGCATAAATCCAAGAGTGAGATTATTCTTAATGAGCTAAGAGGAGACAATAGCATACCGAGTGTACAAGAAGATATACCACAAAGTACTGCACAACATGTTGACATTAATGTCACCACACATGAATCACCACGACGTAGTAGGAGGGTAACTCGATTACCCAGTCCTTTCTTGTTAGTGGGAATGTCTTCAAACTCAGTTCCCAGCAACGAACAAGAACCGGATCCTTGGACCTACAAGGAGGCGATCCAGGATGTCGATGCAGAAGCTTGGCAAAATGCTATGGATTCAAAGATTGAATCCATGCATACTATGGATGTATATGATGTTAAAGACCTTCCCAATGATAAAAAGGCCATTGGGTGCAAATGAGTCTTCAGGCGAAAGAGGGGACCTGACGGGAAGGTTACTACCTTCAAGGCACGGTTGGTGGCAAAGGGTTTCACTCAGAAAGAGGGCATCGATTATGATGAAACTTCCTCACCAGTAGCCATGCTAAAGTCAATCCGGATACTCTTATCCATAGCTAGTCACATGGACTATGAGGTTTGGCAAATGGATGTAAAGACAACTTTCCTTAACTGGAATCTGGATGAAGACATCTATATGCAGCAATCTGAAGGTTATGTGAAGAAAGGCCAAGAGCATCGTGTATGAAAGCTAAAAAAGTTTTTATATGGACTTAAACAAGCTTCAAGGTCTTGGAACATTCATTTTGACGAATTGATCAAGTCCTATGGATTTGATCAATGTCCAAATGAAAGTTGTGTGTATAAAAGGTGCAACGGAAACGTGGTGGTATTCTTAGTACTATACGTAGATGATATACTTCTCATTAGAAACAATGTCAAGGTATTATCAGACGTAAAGGTATGGCTTTCTGATCAATTTCAAATGAAGAACATGGGAAAAGCATTGTACATTCTACGAATGTAGGTCATTCGTGATCGGAAAAAGAGAATGTTGTGCCTTTCTCAAGCAGCTTACATTGACACTGTGATTGCTCATTTCAACATGCAAAACTCTAAGAAAGGATTCTTATCTTTAAGGCATGGAGTTCCTCTATCTAAAGAAATGTGTCCCAAGACACAAAAGGAAACAGAGGAGATGGCTAAGGTTCCTTATGCCTCGACAGTAGGAAGCTTTATGTATGACATGTTGTGCATGAGGCCTGATATCTGCTATGCTGTTGGCATGGTGGCAAGATATCAGTCTAACCCTGGGCAAGGACATTGGATTGCGGTGAAGCATATTCTCAACTATCTGAGAAGAACTCGGGATTATATGCTAGTTTACCAGTCAAGCAATCTAACTCTTTAGGGTTACACAGATTCATATTTCCAAGCTGATCAAGGTGAGAGGAAGTCAACCTCGGGATATGTGTTTACCTTAGGAGGCGGAGCAATCTCATGGAGGAGCATAAAGCAGAAATGCATCGCAGATTCTACCATGGAAGCCAAATATGTTGCAGCCTCTGAGGCAGTAAAAGAGGTTGTGTGGCTCAAGAGCTTCTTGTATGACTTGGGGGTTTCTGAGAGTATGCCTGAGCGTATCATTATCTATTGTGATAACGCTGGTGCAGTGGCAAACTCAAAAGAACATATATCTCATAAAGCAAGTAAACACATAGAAAGGAAGTACCACATCATATGAGACATCGTAAGGCAGGGAGACGTGGTTGTGATAAAGATTGCATCGTTGGACAACTTGGCAGACCCTTTCACGAAGACTCTAGCAATAAAGATCTTCGAGAAACAAGTGGAGGGTCTTGGTTTATGATATCTTGCAGCTAGCTGGACTTTAAGTATAAATGGGAGACATGTTTGTGTATACTAAAAGTTTAGCTTTAGTATAAGTGGGAGATTGATAGAGTATACAGTAAAGCAAACTTTTAGTGCGCTTTTGTATTTATTTAATTTCTATATTGACTGAAATAAATGGTTATTCACATTGTTGCTTTTGTATGGATGCTTATATATTTTCTATATAATTGCAAGTATGTCCAATTATCTAATATTGTAGACAACATGGTGTGTTTGGAGTCACACAGAAGATAATGTTGTCGGTTCCTTATAAGAAATAAACAGTATTCACAACTGAGATAGTTTGGGACATAACTATTGGTTTAAGTTGTACTGTAATTAGTTTATCTTGACTATTAGTTTGCAGTAGTGCGCTGCGCCGTATTGAATGGATCACAGTTGAGATGCATTCTTCTATTCTGACATAAGAAGAATCAAGATCTCAGTGACTCTGATTAATTCTTAACCGTAGAGATAAATATGATACATGGAATATTTGTTGGTCGCTTTGATTTACCATGTGTGAGAATCATAGTTGATTCAATATGCTTAGTATTTTAGGCGACAACATTATTTGCATGGTGTTTATTTATTCTCACTAGGGCACTGTGCCTTGGTTTTCCGGGTTGATGACGTCCCCTTATTAGCTCAATAAGGATCATTGTATGAACCCTGCAGGTGGATTTATTCCATACAATGATGAAGTTTGAGGTGTACTGCTTAAGGATTGAAAGAGATTACTTGATTAAAATTGTCAGAAGTTGTAATTAATTAGTGGACGTGCGATATCTTAAACATAGGAAATAAATTAAGTCTAATAGAAGCCCAGATTCAATCTGGATCAGACCAGGAGTGCAACATTAATTATTTAGTGGAATTAATTAATATTTTATAGGTCAAATTATGTTCTGGGCTGAACATAAGAATTTGAGCCTGTAAAGGAGCCGTAGTCTGATACATTCTAGTGGATCCCCAGTCTGACCCAAGGATCAACTAGGAGAGTTTATAAATAGGTCTTCAAGAAACCCGAGCCTAAAATAACAAAACAATCATGATTCTCTTCCCAAGAGAGTGAGAGGAGGCGGCCAAGAGAGGGTTTTTGGAGATCCAATTTTCTCTCCATCCGTTCGATAGATCTCCGTCTATCCAGTGTTCGTACGGGGTCGGGTTCAGTCCGGAAGATCTCTAGTGTTGAATCCGTTGGTGTGCAAGGCGGTAAATACGTTCGTGCGCCCGTTCTTATGCTTAGGAGATTGTTCGTGGTTGTATATTGCAGATCTACAGACATAGACGAAAAGAAACCAAGTTTCCAATTAGACGTTGTTGCAGATCTGCTTTGGAAAGATACTTTTCGTAACCATTCTAGTAGATATATCATAATACCATGTATGTATGTGTTGGCATCCAATAACAATCCGTGGGCACGAACCACCCTCATAGGTGTGTTCCATCACTTGTACCAAGAAAAAACAGTTTACGATGGACCCTAGATAAGTGATATTTATTTGCAAGGAGTGAGAACAGACCTTATGATCCGCAAGCCTGCGCACCCACTACAATGGTCTGCTATCCACTTTTGCACATATGTTCATTGAAAACAATGAGTAGAAACAGTATACAACTTTAAAGAGCATTACACTTTAGGAACAAAAATCCAATAATTATGTGGCAAAGAAAGAGAATTTGCAATATACTCAGGGTTTTGATGTTTCAGACATTCCAAGGAAGACCTACCACAAACCAAATTTTGTATGTTTAGATGCATATACATCCAAATGCAATAGAAAGTAGGAATCTCATAATCTACCTCAATCATCAATGTTGCACTATCTGTGCAAGCAATAATCAAACTTAGAGCCTTCCATCTCCTTTCTAGTCGGATTCACAACAAATTTATCACCGATAAGCCCAATCCGAACACCCGCAATAGCTTTATAATTTGGCACTTCTGAAAGTGCTCTGTAGAATATGGTGATTCGCATAAATTTACAATATATAAGTGCCACTAGTTGGGACTTATTTAATTAGCTAATGCATCAATCAACATTCAAAAAAAAGGAAGAATTATGAAAGTATGGACATACACTGCAATACAAGCAACTGTAACTGCTAAAGAGTCTGGGGTGTGTAGGCCATAACTCAATACCTGCCTCAAGAGAAAGAGTATAAAATCAAAAGCAATATCCCCAGTGTTATTAAGTCAAGGCATTTGGGTTTGAGCAAGCCAATTGAGACGTCCAATGGGGTGAGACTGCGTCTAATTCTTGGTCAGACACAAATTAATCAGAATTTTTTAAATTTCAAGACGAGGCCAAGCTAATAGAAGAAAGAAAAAGGGTACAATGTTATTGAAAAAATTGGGCCGTGTATAACTAGATCATGCATTCTCCAATTAATTATTTGATTAACTTAATTTGATTTGAGTTTAAATGAAACCCACCATGACTGATAACTATTGTCTGAAATATTAAGTAAAAGCTATCATTGTTGTGACATAACACCTGAATAAATACAAATGCAAATTCCTAAACATTCTTCATGTCAATTCCCAATAAACTATTAATCCCTTTTGTAAATTGTAATATAATTTTAATCCTTTTTGTAAATTGTTGAAATATTACCTCTCCAATAAGCTTGAGCTATCAAGGCTTTTCCCTTTTTTATTTTATCTAGATTCCTCAAACACATCATCATAGCAAATTTAAAACCTCCTTAATGTAATAAATCCCGCTCGATAGAGGACCTGACTTGGAAACAATATTCTCAAATTTTACATCTTTCATCTCAGATCACCAATCACTTAAACGTTTTGAGAACACATAGCAAAGTTGTATGACCTCCGATTCTCACCTATATATATTCCCCATCTTTAATTATTAGTTATATTGCAACAAGGTGAGTGGAATAATTTTCAGGAGACAAAAATATATGAAAAAGATAATTGAAATACAGGAGATGTATGGAAATACATCCCAGTTCTCAGGTTAAATACATACCCAAGATAATATCGGTGTTTCATGATAAAATTCCTTAGGCATAGTTGGGCGTAGAGGTCTATCTATTAATCTACAAATGAGACCTGCAAAGTGGATATAGAATTCATCCACAAATAAAATCAATAAATAGTATCAATGGTATTTACAGTTATAAATAAAACCTGCATCATTCTAAATCAAAAGCATGTCATTAGATAGAAGCATAAATACATCGTGATCTTTTGTTTTTCCGTCCCGATTGAAAAACCCACCACTGTATAGTGATAGAAGAACAAAAGAGTAAGTTCCTAATTTACTTCATATGAAATTTTGCGAGGGAAGACTCCAAATATCTCTCATTTTCATGTATTTAGTTCACTTGTTATGTCTTGAACGATCGAACATCTCTTAAAAAGTTTGACTCGAAATCTGATGAAGCTATATTCTTGGGATATTCACTTGATTCAAGGGCTTTTCAGTTGTATTTGAAGAGGACTTCGATGGTAAAGATATATGTTAATATTGTGTTTGATCATGCTAATCCTTCTACAGGAATTCGAGTTAATCATGATGATGATGATTTAGTTCAAATTATTCATCCACAACCAACACCTAAACCATTACCTATTGAGCTTTCCGACACTGATGAAGCTGATCCAATTGTTGAAACAATAGACGAACAACCACTTATTCCAGATTCTCCTAAGAAAAGAGGTCCTAAGCGTAGACCACATACACTTAAGTATCACACTCAAGATAATGTTATATTGGTGATCCATCTGCTCCTAGCAAACTTGAGGTCATCAAATTAACATGTCTGAATTGGCTAATCTTTGCTCTGCTGTTATGAGTTGCTTTGTATATAACATTAAACCCAAGAATGCTTATGAAGCTTTTTGCAAGATGAATTTTGGATAGGTGCAATGCAGGATGAAGTCCTACAATTCAAGCGTAATGATGTTTGAGAGTTGGTGGAACAAACACCTAGAGTAAATGTCATAAGCACAAAATGGGTATTTAGAAACAAGACTGATGTGCATGGTACTATCATTCGAAATAAGGCTCGTATTGTTGCACATGCGTGTACTCAAATTGAAGGTTTGGACTATGAAGAAATCTTTGTTTCGGTTGCTCGCATTGAGAATGTAAAGCTGCTTTTAGTTATATCCTGCTCACTTGGTTTTAAACTCTAATAAATGGAGATTAAAACTGCAATTTTAAATGGATACATCAAGAAGAAATTTATGTGTCACAACCCATTAATTTGAATGTCCTGATTATCCTAACCATGTCTATAAGGTCAAGCGTGCTTTATATGGTCTTAAAAAGGTATCTCGAGCTTGGTATGGGCGTCTATCTGCATATCTTATTGACAAAGGTTATGTTTGCGGTCCTGTTGATAAAAACGTTGTTCATACAATACACCAACAATCATCTACTAGTTGCACAGATATATGTTGATGATATTGTTTTTGGTGCCACTTTTGATAACGTTCGTGATTCTTTCGTTCACTCTATGCAGACTGAATTCGTGATGAGTATGATGGGAGCGCTTACTTATTTCTTGGGCTTGCAAATCAAGCTGATGGTATATTTCTTAACCAATAGAAGTATGTTAGGCATATGATAAAGAAATTCAAAATGGAGGATCGTAAGGTTGCTTGCACACTCCTCGGACAACATGAAAAGCTTACTAAGGATGAGATTGGAATTCCCATTGATCAGAAGCTATATAGAAGCATCATTGGTAGCCTCTTATACCTCACTTCTAGCCGCCCTGACATTTCTTTTAGTGTTGGTGTATGTGCTAGGTATCAATCTGCTCCCAAGGAATCACATCTCAAGGTTGTGAAGAGGATTCTTCGATATGTTAAAGGCACATCAGACCTTGGTATTTGGTATTCTAAAGGTCTTCTATGAAATTAATTGGTTATATAGATTTTGATTGGGCTGGTTGTTCTGAAGACCGCAAATCAACTATAGTAGATGTTTTTTTTATTTATTTATCTTGGGCAAAACTTAGTCAATTGGTATTCTAGAAAATAAAATGTTGTTGCAATTTCCACAGCAGAAGTAGAATAGATAGCTGCTGCCAATTGTTGTATTCAATTCATCTTAATGAGGCAAATATTACTTGACTATGGAATTTCCTTAGATGAATTTCTTATTCACCGTGATAATACTATCGCGATTAACATCTCTAGGAATCCAGTGCAGCATAATCGAAAGAAGCATATTGACATTCGGTTCCACTTAATTAGAAACTTGGTTGAAAATGGATTATGTAAGATTCAGCATTTGACGATGTTGGACCAACTCGCAGACATCCTTACTAAATCACTGGATATATCAAGGTTTGAGCAATTGAGGTGCAATATGGGCCTATATTTTTCTAACTAATGGGCTTCGTTCTTTTGGGCCAATGGTTTTCTTGGACTTTATTTATTCTGCCCAAGCACATGGGGTTTTAAAACTCAAGAACTGCTCAGCAAGTTTCATTGAGAACATTCCAAATCCCGGTGTTAAGACAACTGCAGAGCAACCAAATCCTGATGACAAGACAATACGCCTCTGGATGAAGTACTAAGGCAAGTTCGAGAGAAAGCCGAGAAAGATGTTCCTCAGTCGTCCAAACAACCTCCAAAGAAGAAACCAAAGAAGAAAAGGTCGATTCCTGCTCTTAAGCTCTCTGATGCTTTAAATGAGAAATAATTTTCAATGGATGCTGAAAGGTATGCCGGTGAAACTCTATATTGTAGAGGATTTATTCTTGAAGAGAGTTATGAGCATCCATATTATAATCATCTGGTTTTTATGCATATTTATAGAAGAAACATTTATCTGTTTGGGCTACAACTCTTAAGAATTATGCTCCTAATGTTGTTGGGGAATTTTATGCTTGACCATATGCCCAATGCCTTTCATCCCGCCGGTCGTCGACCCTTTCTCCAAATCTCAGTCTCCACGGTAAGTTTTTGTATTTCCGATTGTTGTTGATGTGTTCCGATTGTTGTTGATGGAGTTTTTTTTTTTATGGAGTAACTATTAGCATCTTAATGTCGGGAGAAGTGGATAAATGAATCCAAGACAGAACAGTGCATACAAAATATACACATTTGTTGAATACCAACTTGAATTTTATGTCTTTAGCTTTCATCAAGACATTATCTTTGGTTGGGTATTCTTGAGTTTTTCACTATTTTCTATTGAGATGTTCACGATCTTATAGATGTGATCATCAGTTTCTTTTATAGAGTTATTTTATTGAATCATAGCAGTTTGTACCCATAGATTACAGGCTAGATTTATATTGCTCGTTGAATAATATGGGAATTTAGGCTTTAGGTTACCTATAAGATATTGCAATGTATCTTTAAATCAATTCAATTAACCAACTAGCACAGTAAATGCTTTGAGAGTCCTAAAACATTTTCTGCTTGTATTTTGATATCTACTGTATTTATTGATTGATAGTTTATAAACTCATTTTTAAGGTGTTTGCTCATTTTTAAGGTGTTGGCTTTTTGTCGGGTATTTAAATACACATTGTCAATTGATGGACAATTCATACTGTATTTTCCCATATTACTTTGCTACTTAAACATAATTATATTTTCAGTGAAGAAGAATCTTGCCATGCTCAGGTACTTATTCTTTGAAAATTTTGAATTTGATTCAATATGGATATTAATTGGCCCTATTTGGGAATTAGTTGTTAGTTGTTAACTGATTTTGTGAGGAGTAATTAGTTAAAATTAACTATTCTCTCCGTCTCATTTGAAATGCCCTATTTCATTTCTGCACACAATCCATTGTAATTTTTTAATAGATAATATCTCAAAATATATACAAGTAAAAATTATGTAAAATATATATTGGAAAACTATACGATTAGGGGAATCCACCAAGACCGGACTCGATTATTTTTAACAAATACATTTACAATAATATTGAGTCAAATTGAACAATGAACAGTGTCAAAAAGTTAAACAGGACATTTGAGCTGAGACGGAGGGAGTATTTGACAATTTCGAAACTAACTCTTTGCCTAATAAGCTAAAATCCAAAATGCTGCTATTTGCAGCGTTTCAACAAGAGTTTATTGAACACTGTTTTAATTTATTTTATCTTTTTAAATAAGCTAATTTATCCTGAATTCTCTTACAAAATAGCTGATTGGTTTAGCTGTTTTGTCAAACAAGGCTAATACGCCTTTTGGATTTAACTTGATCTGTTTTGAAGCTTTGAAGCCACTGATAAACTCTCTAATGAAGAATTGTCAAATACGTCATTTACTTTTCCAATTGTCCAGAGTCGTGCTATACTATTTTTTCTTTCAAAATAGTCCTTTACTTTCCCTAATTAAAAAAAAATTAAGATTCTAAATCACATAGTTGGCACTTAGGCCCTCCCCCAATAGAGAGGTATTTGCTGACGTGGCAAACATAAATAGCTGCAGATGATGTATTTGATCAATGGGGGAAGGGGCTTGAAGAGAGAGGGTAGGTAATTTGCTACATGGGCACGGATTTTTATGCTAATTATATAGTAGTATATTTTATTCAAAAAATCTGTAACTTTTATCTTTTTTATTTTTTAGTTTTAACCTTTTATTTTACAAAATCAAATCTATCTTATTTTAATTACCTTTTTATTCAAAATATTTCAATATTAAATAAATAAAATAATTAAAAATATTAATTATTTAATATTTATTCAAAAGTTAAATAAGGCTTTAGTTGGATTTTTTTCTTTGTTTTTTTTTGGGAGAGCATTTTTTTCTTTTTGATAATAGCCGTTGTTGGTTTAATTTATTCCTACCGATTAATTTATATACCCAAAATCCTAATCTATATCTCCAAAGAATTATTTTATGTATCCAAATTAAAGTGTTTATATATGTGCAGAAAATACTTAAAAAATAATAACCCATATAAACAAAATACTAACCTGTGTCCAAAATATTAACATATATATCCAAAATGTTAATCCATGTTTAAAAAATATTAACTTATATACAAAAATGCTTACTAGAAAACAATAACCTGTATGTCCAAAATTCTAATCTATGTATCTAAAACATTAACTTATATGTGCAAAATGCTAATTTATGTATCCAAAATATTTTAAAATAACAAACAATTAAAATAATTGAAAATATTATTTATTTATTATTTAATCAAAAATTAAATAATTGTTATAATTGATAATTAAAATATGGATGATATAATAAATAGAAAAGTAAGTGAGTCTTCTAAATACCTACTTTTTGAATATTATTGTTGGAGAAAGATTTTAATTTAAAAGCAGAGATATTTAAAAGTGGAGGTGACGTGACACCTATTATAATCCTTTTCTAGGCCACATGGATGTTCACGAAACCGACCCAATATTTTAGGTTTAGGTTAAAACTAAGGGTGATATCGAGTCGATTATCAAGCATGAACAGTAACACAATTTAAAGTTATAGTCCGAATTTAACTAGGCTAGATAGTATATAATTTCAATTTAAATTGGCAATTTTACTTATTATGCTGCAAAATATAAATTTGTTAGATTTGATAAAGTTTAAATTGTTCGGCCCACCTTTCCCCCGAAAAAAAAAGCTTAAATTGTGTCTAATAGTTTTTATATTTTTATATTTTTAAAATTTAATAATTTAATCGAGTATCAAGTCGAGTTTTCCTCACCCCTATTTGAAATCATCATACCATGGTTGTTAAGATTTCGATCCTGCTCTTAGAATTTTATAATTTTATGATCATACATCTCTAAAACAATTCCGATCTTTCTGGGATTTTAAAATTAATAAGATCTTGATAAGATCCGATCCTGGTCCTAGAATATTACGATCTTATGATTATACTCTCTTAAACGCTTCAATGAACTTACGATAACACCCTCCTAAACGCATAAGATTTTTGTAGGATTTTAAAATTTGGGATTAAAGTAACTTTTTTCCTCTAATTTTAAACTTAAGAACTTGTATTCCTTGGGTAGGATGTGTAAAAAAATATAATATGCATATATATAGAAAAAAACAATATGCATGTTTGTGGAAATATTTTATGTTTAATTATGATGTTTTTGTACTGTATTTTATTAATTAACTTGCAATATTCATAAACCAATTAATGATTTTAGTTTATCCATTATGCAATTTAATAAGATCACGATTGGGGGGAAGGCTCAGGTCGTGAAGAATTTGTAATACCCGTAAATTTTAGAATATAAAAATAGGAATTAATCCAATAGGAAAGAAAGTTCCGTTCTGAGAACCCGTAAAATCGGAAATGCACGGAAGTCAAAAGACGACGATTTAGAACCCGACGAACCCGAACACATGAAATCAAAGGGAATCGGAATAAATTTATGATGAGAAGCATAATCCGAAAATGAACCGGAAAATCGAGCGCGAAAACGTAGGAGGATAGAAGTACGAAAGAGAGGAGGAAAAGACCTGACGGATCGGATCGCACGGACCCGCCTGGACCGCAGTCCAGGCGGGAGCCGCGCGCTGGCCGCGCGGTCTTTGGCCGTTCAGCGCGCCAACAGCGCGTGGACGGGGGAAGGTGTATTAGGTCGTGGGAGGTTTGTCTCTCAATTCATTGGCAGCCTCCAAACTCTCCCCATTCACTCTCAAACCCTCCCAAGGCAAAACACTCTCCCGACGAACTTCCGACGGACTTCCGGCGACTTTCCGACAACCATCGACGGCCGTAGGAATGTGTAGATCAAAGTTCACATCCCTTGGATCATCGGTAAGAAGTATCCAGATTCGTTTTTCTCGTTTTTATCTCCAATCTTTAATCTAACTTTCGAATATTGGACTTGTAAACACGTTCGGGATCGAAGGAGGAAGAGAACGTGTGCAAGGATCCGTTCGTAGTATTTTTGGACAAGCCGAGCGACCCTAGGACGACTCAAGAACACCATCACAGTAAGTTGAGCCTTCCATATCAATACGGGTGGTTTAGGGGCGTCCGAATTAGTCGTAACATAACGAAACGTAAAAACCGAAATTAAAAACCCCAACTCGCACAGTTTCTAAAATCTGTCTAAAACTCGTATTTCGAGGATTCAATCCGAGAAACTCAAAACTAGAATTTTAATCCTAACACATAAATCTATGTTGTGTAAAATTTTCAGACATTTTTCGATGACGTTTGCTATTTCAAATCGCGTCGAAAATAAACTGCTTTGACAAAACGTTTTTTGAAATCTGCCTGTGAGCATGTCCGAACTTAGTGAGCCTGTTTCTATATTTTCTAGTCCGATTTAATCTTTGCAATCTTAAATGAAAGTTGTAGATAATCATGTCTAGAATATGTGTTTAAAATTTCAGAATTTTTGGAGTCCATTTGATATGTCAAAAAGTCGATTTTCTAAACTGTGTCAAATCTGCCACTGGACAGTGAACTGTTTTTGCATTAAACTCGATTTTTGACACGTTTCCTAAACTTATTTCAAGATTGTTAAAACACGAAAGTTGTTTGTTAGGGTGTTTTGGAAAAACTGTGAAAATTTCAGATTTTTCGGACTTGAAACGAATTTTTAAATTAAAAAGGCGTAAACTATGACGCCAGATGACTTTTAAATCGAGAGATTTTGAAATTTCGAAACGAACGATCAAAGATTTGAAATACGATGCATCTATACTTTTGAAAAACCCCGATACATTAAATGTAATACCCCAGATTTTTATCAACATCTAAAGGAATAAAATTTATTCCGATCAATGTCGAAATATCTCCGAGAAGAAGAAAATAATTTATCACAATAAATTATTGCTCGGAAATGAAACGCCGATAGATTCAAAATTCAAAATGGAATAAAAGAGGGAAAGGAAGCCCGAAGACATTCCATGAATTGAGTCAAAATAATTGGAATTAAATTCAAGAAGGAAAAGAATTTTAATTCCAAGAACCCGTAAAGTCGGAAGAAATTTAATTACACAAGTTATTGCGCGGGAGGCAAAAGACGACTAATTGGAAGCCGACGAATCCGAGACCAACGGACTTAAGATTTCAAACATGAAATTCATTTGAGTTGAGATAAATTTAAGATGAGAATTTATGATCCGAGAATGACCCAAAAAATCGTGCCCGAAAACGTAGGAGGACAGAAGTCCGAAAGAGAGGAGAAAAGGCCCGACGGGATCGCACGGCCCAGTCCGGACGCACGGCCCAGACCAGGCTGCGTGCTCTCCGCGCGGGGTTTGGCCTAACCCCACGCCAACCACACAGGCAGCTGTACTTGACGCGTTTATGCGATTTTCTTGCCAAAAATTCGACCCTCCACTATGGAAACTCGATCACAATCGGAGGGAAAGGATTGTGGACGACTTATGGCTGATCCTAACATCCAAAAACACATGATTTCAGATTCCATTCACTCTCATTAGACCTCATTTTCTCTCCTTTGTTCATCCAATCAAAAACCCCAAGTTCTTGAGTTGTGTTCACTTCCAACGAGCAAACCGGAGCAAGAAGGACGTGGAGAGGAAGTGTTCAGACCCTAGATAGTGGTAAGATGAAGTCTTGAACTTCGTTTCATAGTTTTCGTTGGATTTAGATTCTAACTTATGGTTTTTATTCTCAAAAACACAAATCGGACCCAAAGGAAGAAGAATCGACTTGAGGAGATTCGTTCGTGATATCCCGTGGACTCCGGACGACCCCGTGACCTCCTAGACATCATCCCCACTGTAAGTTAATGCTTACTTGGTTTTGGGTGACTTAAAATGCAACCAAACATGGGGATTTAATAACTCTAAAATCTGTCAACACGAAAAACCCTCGGCGCAATAATTTGGTGTGAATTTTTCGAACACTTAAACCTGCTCAAACGGAAAAACTTAAAACACAAAAAATGTTCCTAAGACATAGATCTAGTTCGTGTAATATTTTCATAATTTTTCATTGCGTTTTGATATCCAAAAACGGCCGAGAACCAACCTGCCTTGAGATTCGAGCTTGAAACTGTGACAGATTTGAAATCGAACCAAAACCCCTATTTCGAGAGTTCAAACCGAAAAACTCAAAACTAGACTTTTAATCCTAACATATTAATCTATGTTTTGTAAAAATTTCAGACATTTTCATCGATGTTTGCTATTTCAAATCGCATCAAACATAAACTGCCTTGATAAGACTTTTCGAAATCTGACTGTGAACATATCCGAACTTGATGAGCATGTTTCTATATTTTGTAATCCTATTTGATCTTTGCAATCTAAATGAAAGTTGTAGATAATCATGTATAGTATGTGCGTATAAAATTTCAGAATTTTTGGAGTCCATTTGGTATGTTAAAAAGTTGAAACTTTGAACTATGTCAAACCTGAGTCCGGACAGAATTCTGTTGCGTAATAAAGTCGATTTTTGACATGTTTCCTCAACTTATTTCGAAAAAGTTAAAACACGAAAGTTGTTCGTTAGGGTGTTTTTGATAAACTGTGAAAATTTCAGATTTTTCGGACTTAAACCGAATTTGTAAATTAAAAAGGCGTAAACTGTGACGCCAAACGACTTTTAAATCGAGAGATTTTGAAATTTCGAAACAAACGGCCGAAGACTTGAAATACGATACATCTATACTTTTGAAAAATCCCGTTATACTAAATCGAAATGTTATTGAGATACTTGGGTGGAGGGCGAGTGCCCTGCAGGGTGCCCCTCTAGCCTTCTTGGCGTGCCTATAATGGACGTTAGATACTTGCATGAAAAACTTGTGAAATTTTGCAAAACTTGTCCTTACCTTGCGGGTTCGATTTCCCCAAGGCGATTGTAAGTTTTCCTGCGGGTTCGATTCCCCAGGATGTGTGTTGATTCCTATGGGTTCAACTCCCTATGATGTATTTGAGTTCTTGCGGGTTCGATTCCCCAAGGGCGATCGTTTGTTTTCCTGCGGGTTCGATTCCCCAGGACGTGTGTTAATTCCTACGGGTCCAATTCCCTATGGTACGTTTAAACTCTTGCGGGTTCGATTTCCCCAAGATCAAATCATATAAAATCATACTGAACAAAAGTGAAAGAATGAAAATCCTGAAATACCTAATCGTGAAGTAACGGGAAAATTTTTAAGACATGAATGTTTTCCTTATTTAAGTCATACCTTTAAATTATGCATTGCAATTATTTTACCATGTAATTTGAATTATGATCATGTGAAATCCTTGTGTTAAATTATGCCATTTAATTATTGGAGGATGATTAACTCAAATTGTGAATTACCTACAAGCATGTTTTTATTAAATTTAAATAAGGGCTTTGAATCCCCTTGATCATATTAGGTGTTAACTTACTCAGCACGTTTTTGCTGACCAAACCACATTTTCCCTTTTTCTTTCAGAGTATGAGGATTATGCATCATCATATGCATACATGGGAACATTCGGGAAAAACTCTATTTTAAATTCCGGCATTTAATTACAACTTGCATGAACGGGCCTGTTTAACCCGTGTTTTGGCCATGTTGGCCCAGTATTTAAATTTCCGCTGCATTACAATTATATATATGTAAATATTACATTCCGCTGCAACTTTGATATTATTATTTTTTTTTAAATTATATTATAATGGGCTGTTTGAATGATTTAAATTCTGAAAAACCATAGCCTTGTATCTCTTTAGCAAGCTCGGAGAAACCGTGTCTCGCTAGGGAGGTGTGGCGGTGACATCCCGGCCTGGGTTATCAAATCCGGGGTGTTACATTAAATCAAAACGATACATGAGATACTATGGTGGAGGGTGAGTGCTCTGCAGGGTGCCCCTCTAGCCTTTCTCTTCGGGCCTATAATGGACGAGAGAATTTAGATGAGATATTACGCCAATCGGCGGGAGATACATGGCCTACACTCTCGGGATTGTCCGTATGGACTTCCCGAGGCTCCGGAGTGTTACTGGGTATGGCAGATACGGCTGCGGCCGCCGGATCACCGGCTATACAAGATACTTACGACACGGCTGCGGCCGCCGGATCACCGGCTATACAAGATACTTACGACACGGCTGCGGCCGCCGGATCACCGGCTACACAAAATATTAAGAAATGGTTACGTAATGGGGAAATAAAAGATTTAATATTTTAAGTATTTATTTATTTATGCATGTCTTTAAATTATGCATTTAAATTATGTCTTTAAATTTCATATCTTATTAAATTGTTATTATGGTTAAATGCATGTGCAAGTACATAATTAAATTAGTAATTCTTTTAGAAATTGTAAATGCATGTTTAGGAGTGAAATTTTAATTGTTTAATTAAACCCCTTTATTGCTATGTTAGGACCGACTTACTCAGTATTTTATATACTGATAAAATTGTTGTTTTCTCTTTTTCAGAGTATGGAGAAAATGCATGAGCATATGCATTGGGGGATGGAAAACCTTAAACATTATTTTTATCATTTTTTTATGACACTTGCATAACGGGCTTGTATAACCCGAGTTTTGGCCATGTCGGCCCCTTTACATTTCCGCTGCGATATTTTACTTTCCGGTATTAATATGTGTGGATGAAATATTATTATTATTTTTAAATAAATTCCGAACTTGTTTTTAAACTTTTTTGCAATACCTATAGCCTTGCATCTCTTTAGCAAGCTAGGAGAATCCGTGTCTTGCTAGGGAGGTGTGGCGGTGGCATCCCGGCCTGGGTTATCAAATCCGGGGTGTTACAAGTTGGTATCAGAGCCCGGAATATTTTAAAGCTACTATTATTATTATTTTAAACCAATATTTTGAACTAAGTATTATTTTTAAATTTATTATTATTATTATTATTATTATTATTATTATTATTATTAAGACTACTAGTATTATTATTGTAGCCCAAAATTTGAGCCCAAAAATTTTCTATCCATTTAGTATAATATTTTGAGCCCAAAGGGGTTAAATTATTTTGACCCAATAATTATTTATTATAAGCCCAACCATTTCGGCCCATAAACCCATGTTTTTACTTCTTAAGTCCAAATTATTATTTTTGGCCAATATAGGGGCCCAACTTTTTAAATTACTTAAAACCATGATTAAAATTAAAAACACATTAAATTAATTTTTTTTTGGGGGGATTGCATATGCATATTCATGTAGATTTAAATTCCTGCATATCTTGACTTTTATTCGAAACATGCTCTAACTCTAACCTCCTTGTTGACATTAGATGGCCGCCCCAAACGTGAACATGATCAACCTACTAATGAGGTTGATTGAAGCATACCTCGAATCTCCTCAAAACGTGAACAACTTCATACTAAGGGTAGAACAAATGGAAGCTAACCTGGGCCACCTAACTAATCTGGGCCAAGCAGGACATCAAGATATAACCCAACTCCAAATCCAAATCAACGAACTCCAGACCCGCGAGACTGAACTTCGGACCCAGATTGACGACGTAGAGACCCAAGCAGGGGTCTTGGGATATCAACTGCATCATCTGAAGGATGATCTACTTCCACCTGCCCCTCTCGACCCGGGAACTCCTCCTGTAGCTAGCCCCGTTGTTGATCCTGTCGCTGTCCCTACAGCCGTCCAAACTCCAGTTGTTGTCGTTGATCCTGCCCCGGCTGCTGGGCCCAATTGGCCAGCAAGCCCAGTATTCCATGGACCCCTTGGCTGGGGTACCATTGAGGAGTCGAGTGATGAGGATGATCCCATGGAGGACCCAACCACCTACACTCCATCGGCTTAGGGATCTTCATCACATTATTTCTACTATTACCGTTCCTATTTTCCGAACTATTCCTATCTTTGTGATTCCTACAGCTTGTATCAAATAACGTTTTCTATTGAGCAATAAAATACAAGCATTTGTATTATATTCTACTTCCATATGTACATATTTAAAACCGTCTTCCATATCCAAACGTATGGTAGAGAACTCAACAAAACAAAGGTACAAAGTATTAATAAGCAAACAACACATATAAATGTCAATCAAACGGGAGTACCTCGACTCGAACCCTAAACCCTGAAATCCCAAGTCATCAATTAACCACAATTCTAGAGTTAACAACCAAAATAGATAACTAGGGAGTAACACAACGAAAGCACAAACTACGAAACACGGAAATGGAAATCATCGTCATACAGTCCCATAAGGAAACAACAAAACAAACTGCTTCTACTACGCACCCTAAGAATACCGTAAAGACAAAGGGTCACTGATCAGGAGGTGGAAACTGGCGACGCATGTAGTCGTCCATCTGACGCATGTAGGCATACATGTCAGTCATGGTGGGCTGCGGCTCCGCCTGTCTCATAGTGAGCGTGTCCATACGATCCTGATAGAGATCCATCCTAGCATCCAAGGCGTCGTAACGAGCCTGCCCAGCTGCAAACCCGGCGTCCATACTGATACGAATCTCCTGCATCATCTGGAGCATCTGCGTCATGTCCTGACCCTGCGGCGGAACCACACCCTGCTGTGGGACCACAGGAGGAGGAGGTGGCTGCTCTGAAGGGACAACTAAAATCAAACCACCATCCTCAGGCTGCGGGCGCAGTATAGCCCGAAGCGCTCCACGACGTAAGGCACTGCGTCGAGCGGTGTAAGTCGGAATACGGTAGTGCTTGCCCGCCACTAAAGGATAGGGGTCTGTCTCGGGAGACGTACGGATCCCCTGGGCAGCACATAACCCACAAATGAGGTGTGCGTGAGTAATCACCCTACTCCCTCGCCCTCGTCGTAAGCCCCTCAAGTTGTCCGCAATGCAAGCTCCCACATTCACTCTACCGCGCCGGGCGATAAAGCAAATAGTCTCAAAGACATGATCTATGACGATATGACTCCGGGTGATCGGCCGAACGCGTCCTAACCAAAGCTGAGCAAGTACATGCCAAGGAGCATCCAAAGACGTCAGTCGCAACTCGTGGGGGTACCCAGTGTGCGGGGGTACCTCGGAACACAAGATACCCCAGGCAGGAGCATAAACCCGGCCCTCTGGCTGTGGGCGGAACGTGCCATCATCGGGCAAACCAAAATAGATGTTGATCGCCCGGGCACTGAAGTCTAGGTAGTGACTCGAGAAAGGTCGTCGTCTACCCCAAGACCGCTGATGTTGGCGATAACCTCCATAGCTAGATAGCCGGAGGCAACGCCCTCGGGATGACGTGCAAGACCGGTCCACTGGAGATGCCCCAAAACTGCACTGATCTGGTCATCGCCCATATGATCGGGGAACAAGCCTCGCTCGGGAACATAAGCCCTGTTTCGACGAAGCTCGTCGAAATAGAAGTCCTGGGCAGCCATCGTCGAGAAACTGAACCTATCATGCCGGCGAGGACGCACCTCGTCAGGGAGACCTCTGAGCCTCGGCTCCCGCTCCTCGTCCTCCTCGGACTCACTGTTGTCACTATCCGGCATCACCGGAACGGCAGTACTAGGACCGGCTGCATCACGTCGAGTAGCACGTCTCTTGGCCCCCGGAAGGACCATAAGGAACGCCAAGATGAACCACAGGAAAAGCAACATCCTGCGAACACCCAATACCAATTGTAAGGCTAATGTCCCACACACGAATTCACAAGCAAAAAAAAATAAAAAAATAATACATAACAACATCAAATATATATATAGTTCCAACGGGAGAAATCTAAGAGAGCTTCGAACTCAATGGTTACCAATACATATCAGAAGATAACCAAACCAAGGAGTGTGCCCAAATAAATTCAAAAACCCATTGTGGCATTTCGTCGGACACCTTATATGCGCAATAAATTAAGTTCAAAATTTGCTTGTAAACACATGGCAATTAACCACAAAACTAAACAACTATTTAAACAGCGACTCATAATCACAAAGTGTCAACAAACAATACCAATGCACCCACTTTCATACCTATAATACCGACAAAATCAAAAACTTCATATTTTCCCCAAAAATCCAAATTCTAACAAGAAATCCCACAACTTAGGTATATATTATCACTCCAATACTTCCTAAACAATAGAAATGGCACCAAAGTACTATATAAACTCATAAATTCGCAAGAATCAAGCCGAAATTTTCAAATCCCCAATTTGTATGCCAAAACCCTAATTTCGCAATCTACCCAAATTCTAACAAATCAAGGCATAAAAATTGAAATTGGCAAGCTAAAATAGAAGATACATACCTTACAAAGAGAAATCGAAGTCGAAACCGGAAGAATCTGAGCACGGAAGAACGAAATTGAGAGGAAGTTGGGAGGAGTTTCGGAAGTGAGAGGGACGAAATGGCTCGCGCGGGGCGCGAGCCCTATTTCTTCACCCTGGTGGCGTCGCACGGTGGCCGCGCGCTAAAGCCACCAACCCCGCGCGAACCCCGCGCGGGTCACGAAAAAATGAAATTTTTTCTTTTTCTTTTTTTTTTCGATTTTCCTTTCCTATTTATTTACTCATCCTCTGCTTCACACTATACGACTGGACCAGTGAGTGTGATTCCGCATTCCAAGAATTCAAGAAACGACTTACCATTGCGCCGGTATTGGCACTACCATCGGAGGATGGAGACTTCGAGGTGTACAGCGACACCTCGAAGGAAGGATTGGGATGCGTGCTAATGCAATATCAAAGGGTTATAGCATACGCATCACGTCAAGTAAAGCCACACGAAGAGAACTATCCGACGCACGACTTGGAACTAGCCGTAGTCGTGTTCGCTTTAAAGATATGGATGCACTATATGGACGCAAATGCCGAAGTCCATTGAGCTGGGAAGAGAGCGATAGGACTATGGTAATTGGACCGCAACTTGTTGAGGACATGGCTCAATAAGTCCCAATAATCCAAGGAAAGATGAGAGCCGCGCAAGACCGTCAAAAGAGTTATGCCGACGTGAGACGGCAAGATTTGGAATTCCAAATAGGCGATAAGGTCATGTTAAAGGTATCACCGATGAAGGGTGTGATGCGCTTTGGCAAGCGAGGGAAATTGAGCCCACGGTACATAGGACCATACGAGATCCTAGAAAGAGTGGGAAATCTTGCATACCGACTAGCATTACCGCCATAATTTGCTCGTGTCCACGACGTGTTCCACGTCTCACAATTGAAGAAATACGCCCACGATCCGACCCACGTACTCCAACCGGAGGAGATTGAGTTGGACGATGACTTAAGCTACGAAGAAATTCCGGTGCGAATACTCGACATGAAGGAGAGGGTAACAAGTAATAAGACCGTGAGAATGGTTAAGGTTCTTTGGTCTAACCACGAAGCCGAGACGGCAACGTGGGAGCTAGAGGCAGACATGAAGGATCGTTACCCAACCCTATTTCAAGACAATGCAACAACAGTTATGGGGACATAACTGTAATCTTAAGAGGGGGAGGATGTGACAACCCGAATGTTTCCGGATATTTTGTCCGAATATTTTGTACCCCAAATAAACAAATTCAAATTGTTTTGAACTACGTAATGACTTGATCCCTTCACGGGGTACGTAGGCAACTCGGAAATTTCAATTCTGGGTTCAGTCAAATAATAACAAACAACAACACACAATAATACAATCGCTTAATCAAACAATTCCCGAACTCGCGAGAGGATGAAGCACAACTTCGAGGACGAAGTTGGTTCTTAAGGGGGGTAGATTGTAATACCCGTAAATTTTAGAATATAAAAATAGGAATTAATCCAATAGGAAAGAAAGTTCCGTTCCGAGAACCCGTAAAATCGGAAATGCACGGAAGTCAAAAGACGACGATTTAGAACCCGACGAACCCGAACACATGAAATCAAAGGGAATCAGAATAAATTTATGATGAGAAGCATAATCCGAAAATGAACCGGAAAATCGAGCGCGAAAACGTGGGAGGATAGAAGTACGAAAGAGATGAGGAAAAGACCTGACGGATCGGATCGCACGGACCCGCCCGGACCGCAGTCCAGGCGGGAGCCGCGCGCTGGCCGCGCGGTCTTTGGCCGTTCAGCGCGCCAACAGCGCGTGGCAGCATAGAACACGGCCAATTACGCGTTTTCGGCGATTTCTTGCCATAATTCGACCCCCGACTATGGAAAGTGGATTTTGGACGGGGGAAGGTGTATTAGGTCGTGGGAGGTTTGTCTCTCACTCCATTGCAGCCTCCAAACTCTCCCCATTCACTTTTAAACCCTCCCAAGCCAAAACACTCTCCCGACAAACTTCCGACGGACTTCCGGCGACTTTCCGACAACCATCGACGGCCGTAGGAACGTGTAGATCAAAGTTCACATCCCTTGGATCATCGGTAAGAAGTATCCAGATTCGTTTTTCTTGTTTTTATCTCCAATCTTTAATCTAACTTTCGAATATTGGACTTGTAAACACGTTCGGGATCGAAGGAGGAAGAGAACGTGTGCAAGGATCCGTTCGTAGTATTTTTGGACAAGCCGAGCGACCCTAGGACGACTCAAGAACACCATCACAGTAAGTTGAGCCTTCCATATCAATACGGGTGGTTTAGGGGCGTCCGAATTAGTCGTAACATAACGAAACGTAAAAATCGAAATTAAAAACCCCAACTCGCACAGTTCTAAAATCTGTCTAAAACTCGTATTTCGAGGATTCAATCCGAGAAACTCAAAACTAGACTTTTAATCCTAACACATAAATCTATGATGTGTAAAAATTTCAGACATTTTTGTTGACGCTTGCTATTTCAAATCGCATCGAAAATAAACTGCTTTGACAAAACGTTTTTTGAAATCTGCCTGTGAACATGTCCGAAATTAGTGAGCCTGTTTCTATATTTTCTAGTCCGAGCAATCTAAATGAAAGTTGTAGATAATCATGTCTAGAATATGTGTTTAAAATTTCAGAATTTTTGAAGTCCATTTGATATGTCAAAAAGTCGATTTTCTAAACTGTGTCAAATCTGCCACTGGACAGTGAACTGTTTCTGCATTAAACTCGATTTTTGACATGTTTCCTCAAATTATTTTGAGATTGTTAAAACACGAAAGTTGTTCGTTAGGGTGTTTTGAAAAAACTGTGAAAATTTCAGATTTTTCGGACTTGAAACGAATTTTTAAATTAAAAAGGCGTAAACTATGACGCCAAATGACTTTTAAATCGAGAGATATTGAAATTTCGAAACGAAAGATCAAAGATTTGAAATACGATGCATCTATACTTTTGAAAAACCCCGATACATTAAATCAAAACGATACATGAGATACTATGGTGGAGGGTGAGTGCTCTGCAGGGTGCCCCTCTAGCCTTTCTCTTCGGGGCTGTAATGGACGAGAGAATTTAGATGAGATATTACGCCAATCGGCGGGAGATACATGGCCTACACTCTCGGGATTGTCCGTATGGACTTTCCGAGGCTCCGGAGTGTTATTGGGTATGGCAGATACGGCTGCGGCCGCCGGATCACCGGCTATACAAGATACTTATGACATGGCTGCGGCCGCCGGATCACCGGCTACACAAAATATTAAGAAATGGTTACGTAACGGGGAAATAAAAGATTTAATATTTTAAGTATTTATTTATTTATACATGTCTTTAAATTATGCATTTAAATTATATCTTTAAATTTCATATCTTATTAAATTGTTATTATGGTTAAATGCATGTGCAAGTACACAATTAAATTAGTAATTCTTTTAGAAATTGTAAATGCATGTTTAGGAGTGAAATTTTAATTATTTAATTAAACCCCTTTATTGCTATGTTAGGACCGACTTACTCAGTATTCTATATACTGATAAAATTGTTGTTTTCTCTTTTTTCAGAGTATGGAGAAAATGCATGAGCATATGCATTGGGGGATGGGAAACCTTAAACATTATTTTTATCGTTTTTTTTATGACACCTATAACCCGAGTTTTGGCCATGTCGGCCCCTTTACATTTCCGCTGTGATATTTTACTTTCCGGTATTACTATGTGTGGATGAAATATTATTATTATTTTTAAATAAATTCCGGACTTGTTTTTAAACCTTTTTGCAATACCTATAGCCTTGCATCTCTTTAGCAAGCTAGGAGAATCCGTGTCTTGCTAGGGAGGTGTGGCGGTGGCATCCCGGCCTGGGTTATCAAATCCGGGGTGTTACAGAATTGTTCATCGTTTGCACCTAGTTTCGCCAAACAGTCCGCAACAGAATTCTCTTCCCTGAGTCGATGTTCAAAATGGCACCGGTGAAACTCCCTGCGAATATCTCCAATCCGTTTCAACTGTGGCCCAAGTAGGTGAACATGCCCTGGAGGCTCTTGCAAGAGTTGTAGTGCAGCCTTGGAGTCACAGCAAACTATGATACTAGAATATCCTTTCTCTCTGGCAATCAAGAGGCCATGTAAAATGCCAGAAATCTCTGCCATAAGAATTGGGACATCACCTAGATAACCATAAACACCTCCCAGCCAATCACTCGAAGGGCCCTTGATAACAACTCCAAATCCTGCTCTACCCCGGGACGCCAGATAAGAACCATCCGTGTGTACATAAACACCATTCCAATTTCCCATATTCCAGCAAATTAAGGTCGGATGAAGCCTGTCAGACCTTGGTTTTTTAACCAGGCGATCCAACAGGGAACCAAAGTGAGTGATGCTTCGGACAAGGGTGGATTTGGAAGACATCTTACCCCGAAAAAATTTTGTATTCCGCTCTCTCCAAATCAACCAAACTGCTGCAATAAAAATGCTACCATAATATTTATACATTCCCTATAGCCAATGCCTAATGTTTTTGTCGAGGCAAAGTGGAGAGATCACTCGGAATCTGAATATGAAGAGTGTACATTGGAAAAAAAATGAATCCAATCCTCAATCTCAACCCCACAGATAGAGCATAAAGGGGAAGAAGAGATATTCTGATGGTATCGAAGCTCGTTACAAGGCACAACCATCCGCCCAAGTAACCAAAGAAGCATACCAACCTTTTCAGGGAAAGAAACCTTCCACATCCAGGACCATCCCTCCGCCTCCCAATCGGAATTGAGGATGAAAGAATATCCAGATTTGGCAGTATAGAATCCATCACTTCTCAAAGTCCACCTCCAACGATTATTGCATGAATGATGAAGATAGGGAGGGGGAGTATTCAAAATAGCATCTCGGATGTTCTCGAGAATAATAGTGTACATCCCAGCAAGGTTCCAGTGCCGATTCTGAACAACATCGATGACCCTAAGATCCAGATCACTGATCTCGATGAAATTAACTTGAGGTCCCGACATACGATCTTTGAACCATGGAGAGAACCAGAATGAGCATTGCCCATCTCCCACCTGGAATGAGAAGCCCCCAGAGAGCCACCCGAGAGCTTTGCGAATGCTTCGCCAAGTGAAAGAACCAACAGCCGGCAAGTTTGGCGAATGCATACCATGCGGTCAATATTTTTTCTTAATTTCCTTCGTCCAAAACTTAGGTCTGTCCACCATCAAATCTCCCACCAATTTCCCAAGCAGCGCAACATTTGCATGACGGGCCTTGCGCAGACCCAAGCCAGTAAGCCACCTTTGGATTTTGGAGTTGCCATATGATCCCAGGCCACAAGGTGAAGCCCTTTCCCCAACCGATCCTTCCAAATGAACTTGCACACCCTTTGATAAATCTTAGAGCAAATCACAGAGGGAATCCATCCAACCTGCATGCAATAAGTAGGAATAGCCGAAAGCACATGCCGTGCAAGAGTCAACCTCCCTGCTTTAATAAGAAGCCTCATAGCCCAGGAGGTCATTCTAGCATCCATTCGCTCCAACAGAAAATTGTAGCTCGCAGAAGCCACACGTCCAGTATGAATTGGGAATCCCAAATAATTGCCAGTGGAATCAGTGAAAGGAATATTGGCCACAACAACAAAGTGATCTTTAATTGCTCCGGGAAGGCATGGCGAAGCAAAAGCTCTAGACTTGTTGAGGTTCACTTTAAGACCAGACATATCAGCAAAATTATTTAATGTCCTAGCCAAGCAGCCAATAGTGGAAGTATCGCCCTTAATCCCCAGAATCAGGCCATCGACAAACATCAAGTGAGATATCCCCCTTCCATCGGATGATATCCTGGCTGGTTGCCAATTTCCCAAACAAACCTCCTGTTCAATGGCAACAGAGAGTCTCTCCATGACTATATTAAAGAGATAAGAGGACAGAGGGTCCCCTTGTCGAAGTCCTCGCTGAGGATGGATGGGCTCCAAAGGTTCTTCATTCCATAGAATAGAGTATGTAAGGGAAGTCACACACGACATAATAATGGTTCTGATGTTCACTGGTAATTCCATCTGGCCAAGGCACTCATCCAGAAAGGACCATCTCACATGGTCATATGCCTTTTCCAAATCTATTTTAACCAAAATAGCTTTTGATCTCACCCCTGCCTTACAGACGGAGTATACAAAGCTCTTGTAGGATAATGGCATTATCCACTGTTCCTCGGCCAGGGAGAAAAGCCGATTGGAGAGCGAGATGTACGACTCTAACACAGGCCTCGGACGGTTGACCAGGACTTTCGAAATAAACTTGTAGGCAACATTACAGAGAGTAATGGGCCGATATTAGGCCATCTCCAACATTACAGGGTCAAAAAAAGGATTTCATTTCGATCATGTTTTTGAGATAATGAGGAATTTAGAAAAATTTAAAGATCATAATGAACTAAGGAATCCACATAAAATTGCTCGAAAAAATTTCTCTACCCATGTGTCATCATCATCGGAAAATGCTACATCCGACTCTCCTAGAATTTCATCATTTAATATTAACTTATCTGGTGATAATGTTGATGTAACATCATTTCCTTTAGCTACGGAAACTGATGGATCTTCTCATGAACGACCAATGGGGGTGAAAAAAGCAAAGGCCAAAAGAAAAAATGATGATGCATATGGTGCTGAGTTTGCCAAGTTGGATGAACACAACGCAACAATTCAAGCAATGATGAAGGATAATGATGTTGAAAGAGAGAAGTACTTTGCGCTTGAACAGAAAAAATTGGCAATCCAACAAGAAAAAATGGCATTGCATCAAGCTAAAAGAGAAGATAAAATAATGTCGGTAGACTTGAGTGCCATCACAGATCCTACTACATATGCTTATTATAAACAGGAGAAGGAAAAAATCATGCGCAACCGAATGGGAAATCCACCGGAAGATTCTTCGTCGGGACTTTTTAGTCAATTTTTCAACAATTTGGGTGGGGATGATGGAACCAATTTGGGTGATTATTGAGTGAAGAATTTCATTGAGTACTATGCGTGTTTAAGTTTATGTTGTACTAGGTGTTGAAGTTTATGTTGTATTTGGTATTTAATTTTATGTTGGGTTTGCATTTTATGTAATTCTCAAGTTTTTATTATTATTTAATGAGTGTTTAATATTTAAATTAAGTGATTCAACAATATTTATGCACAAAATATTATTAAATTATAAAAATAAAATACAAATAAAATAAAAGAATTAAAATATAAATTTTAAAAATAAAAAATAAACTTCAATAATTTTATTTTAACCCTTTGGGGGTCAAAACACAATTTCACAAACATATAAAACCTATTTAAAAAAAAACAAAAAAAAAAAAAAAAAATTAAACACCCGGGTGTGAACAGTGTTCCGCCCAAAGGGGCGGAACACTGTAGATCCCTCCCTCTTGAGAGGGAGGGACCTCCATTTTTGCAGGGTGGGTTGGAGAACCCACCCTGCCTCCCACCCTGCATTTTTGCCAAAATGCAGGGTGGGTTGGAGATGATCTTAGCGGATACTTCTTGGGGGCGAGACTTTAGGGATTAAACAGACAAAAGCTTTGGCAATATCATGCTCAATTAGACCGATAGCGGCTTGAATTGCTTAAGAGCAGGTGATACCTCATCAGCCGAAATCACTCCATCCTGCACACAACATCTTTTATCATAGATAGACCTGAGGGGAGGTAAAGTGGCAGCCGAGGGAGACACTGGGGCTTCAGAGAATAATTTTATAAAGAAATTTCTAGCAGAGACCGTGAGCTCAGAGTGATCCGTACTCCAAGATCCATCTGATAACTCGATACCCCGGATCTTGTGATTCCCTTGCTTGCTGCTGAGGCGGGGCGGGAACCCCGCGCCAGTAGAGTTTGTTTTTAGCTTTATTTTTGCTTTTTTATTTTTCTTTTTCCTCTCTTTGCACGCCTCTCTTCTAATTCGCATGCCGGTATTTTGCACGGCATTCCAGTCACGCCGTCGATTTCGGACGCCAGTAAAGACTTCAAGTTTTCGCACACCATTCTAGTGAAGCCTTCCAAGTTCGCCATCGATTTCACACAATTCCAGTGAAGCCCTCGAATTCGAACGCCATTCCTCAACCCTACAATTCACACGCCGCTCGGATAGGAGGTACATGCTTCTTACGGTCGGGGCAATCATTTATTTGAATTTTCCCCCTTTCTTGTTGAATATTAGTGACAGTCCCCCTCTTGCATCGTTATTATTAGTTCCAGATGCGATTAGGGTTGTAAAGACCCGCCAGGTTTCCGGGCTGGGGTTTCTTGAATTGTGGTTTTGAAATAGATTCAGGGCTCTTAAATCTGTTGAAATCTGTTATTGTTTCTCATTTGAAACGCCTTTCTAATTTTCTTGTATTTCTGGGATTGATCAGTTTGTTCTTAAAGTTAATTATTGTTTGATTGGATTGGATTAGATTGAATTTTGCTGTGGTTGAGTGTTCTTTTTAAATTGGTACAACATTCACAAGGTTTTGACAATCTGTGTAGTTCCGTTTCTGATTAATTTTGATTGGAATTAACTAGTTGATCCTTTCAGTGCAAAATGTTTGATGCGTGATGAATTTTGAAGAAATATGCATTAGCATCAGTAGAGCTTCTCTTAGTGCAGATTTCTAAAACTTTAAACATGAGAATCATTCATTAGACCTGTTAATGGTGGTTATTAACTCTTGTTATAAATGTTTCAGAAACATTTGTATAGTGGAATGAAATTTGCATGCTTATGTGAGTTGGACATCCACGTGGCCTAGAAAAGGATTATAAGTGCCAATTCATGTGATTTAGAAACTTAATTGAAAAAAGGACTATTTTGGATTTTATTAGGTAAGGTAGAGGACTATTTTGGGCAAAAAATTAGTAAAGAATGGTTTTGGACAATTGGAAAAGAAAAAGGATGTATTTGACAATTCTTCCCTTTTTCCAGCATAAGGACAAATAATATTGGACATGGTATTTGCCCTTGTGTTGCTGAAAAAGTGTACTCTATGAAGGAAGTTTTTAAAGCCATGAAAGATTGGCGCAATTAAACAAAGTAGAACAACGAAAATTATGTGGATCTTATTGTCATTGGAAATCATTCAATTCAGTTTTAAGAATCCCATCAGCCATGTCTATATACAGTATTATTTGTGATGACTCTGCATATTGTGCGCTGTTATATATCCCACAGTTTGGGATGGTTTGGTCTAGTTCGTTGTATACATTAGATTATTCAAAATCATTAGTTAAGCTACATATTCAAAATCATTGGTTCAGTTGGAAGAAAAAATTCTCATTTTATGGATGGAGCTGAATTTATAGAATTCTAGTACTGGGGAAGTGAGGCAACTAGATGTTGGTGAATAATGAAGATATTTGCCCATGGATGTTGTTGTGGCAATTATTAATGAAATACTTTGTGCTTCTCCGTTGAATTGGTATGTATGATATTCTGTCTTGTTGATGTTTATTTGATGTTAATGAGATGAGGCTATGTGGACTTATCTATCTTAATTTGATTGTGTGTTTTTATAGATGAAAGAAATTAAAATTCAGGTAAATTTTTAATTGAGCCGAACAAGCTCAAACGAGCTGAGTTCGACCTCGTTTCCGAACAAAAGAGTAAGTTGACTCGTTTGAATTAAACGACATGAGCTGAACCCGAGTTCGAGCTCACGAACTTTTTCAAGAGATGAGCTCGAACATGATTTAATGCTCGAATTCCTTGACGAGCTCGAACGCTTAACGAGCCTTAGCTCGGTTTAACTCGTTTACAACTCTAGTGACTTGATGAGGGAGTATTGCGGAATAACTTCTTCCTTGTACTTCGTTCTAACCTTGGTAATTTCACTTGAAGGGATTTCACAAATTGAGCCAGACTATATAGTAGCTGATTTCTTGCACTCTTCTCCAGATCCGGCAAGGCCTTGGATTTTCATCGCACAGTTTGTCCTCTCGCTCCAGGGTTGCGTACCATGGCTTTGACAGATTTACCACCTATTTGGTTTTGGTTTTCTCTCGTTGTGACTATAGTCTTGGTGGTCGCTGGCCAAATCGCATCCCTCGTTCTTTATCACCGAAGAAACCGGAAGAGTTCAGTTGGAGTTTTTCATCCCTACACCAACGATGGAGGTGGAGGTGAGCGGGTGCTGTGGTGCGCTGTCAGAGCAGTTCAAGAAGAGTTTCCGAATCTTGATTGTGTTGTTTATACAGGTGATCATGATGCGACTCCTGTGTCACTCACCACTCGAGCAATCGATCGTTTTGGTGTAAAATTGGTTCAGTCTCCCAAGGTAATATATTCTTGGCTGTTTTGGTGCACAAAATTTATGATGCTATATGTGTGTGTTCTTGGATTGGATTTACTTTCCATGGTTTATCGAGGTAATTGACTTGGGAAAAAGTTAAATGAGATAATCATATACTTATTTTGTTTCAATTTGGAAAAGCAAATCCCAGTTCTTTTTGTATTGTTACTGTTTAGTTTGAGAATAGATTTATGGATTTGGAGTGCCGATAGAAATGGAACCAACAAAGTGAAAACGAGTCTTGATTTCATACTAATTGAATTATGTGGGAATGGAAATTGCACACTGTAGTTTTTCTCCATGAAATTACATTTTGTCCCTGTAGGGCCTAAGTTATGAAGTTTTCTAATTTGCATTTGATAACCATCTGAACATAGTTTCTTTTTGTGGATAGCAACTTTTGTTGTGTGAGACATTTTGCTTTCACATGATGAGTCTTTTAAGTTTCCATTTAGAAAGTTGTAGCTATGATATGAGTACGGGGTTTATGGTTATGTTTCACTTTGGCAGGTAGTGCATCTTCATAAGAGGAAATGGGTTGAAGAAAGAACATACCCTCGATTCACTATGATTGGCCAGAGTTTAGGTTCAGTGTATCTTTCATGGGAAGCTTTGTGCTTATATACACCAGTATATTATTTGGATACCAGTGGATATGCATTCACATACCCTATTGCTCGCTTGTTTGGATGTAAAGTCATTTGTTACACACATTATCCAACAATTAGTTTAGATATGCTATCTCGGGTACAAGCACGAAGTTCTGTGTATAATAATGATGCTTTAATTGCTAAAAGGTACTTCCTCCGTATTTAAATAATACTAACATTGGCATAGTATCAACTATTCGTTGAAGTACTTTGTTTCGTTGTTTTAACATAGTAATATAAGATAAAATATAGTCAAGTGAGATCTTGTTAGATCGTCTAATCACATACTGTTAGAATATTAAATTTTTATAATTTTTTCTTTTATAAAATTTGAGATATTACTCTTTAAAAATGTGTATTGGATTGCATGAAAACAAGGAATGTTAAAATTTTTGAATACGGAGGGGGTATTTAATTACAACTTTTCTTATCTACTCTTCATGATTTTAAAAAATGCGTGTAATTCTGCTGCATTTAATGACCATTCATGATGCTAGTTGAATTTTTTGGTTTTCAGTGCCTTCTTCTCGCAGTGTAAAATTATCTATTACAAGCTTTTCAGTTGGATGTATGGCATTGTTGGTTCTTGTGCACATCTTGCAATGGTGAATTCTTCTTGGACACAATCACATATTGAGAAGCTCTGGGGAATTCCTGCTCGCATTAAGAGGGTCTACCCTCCCTGTGACACCTCTGCTCTTCAGGTTTGGATCCAGTGAACTTTCCATCATACTTCCTCCGTATTTGAATAATGTTAACGTTTGCATAGTAAACACTATTCATTGAGTAATTTTGATTCGATTTTTTCACATAGTTACATAAGATAAAA
The DNA here is from genome assembly GCA_030278955.1 of Hygrophila difformis. Classification (NCBI taxonomy): domain Eukaryota; kingdom Viridiplantae; phylum Streptophyta; class Magnoliopsida; order Lamiales; family Acanthaceae; genus Hygrophila; species Hygrophila difformis. The sequence goes on along the minus strand of JAOANR010000007.1, from coordinate 36,614,987 downwards.
CATAGTCAAGTGAGATCTTGTTAGATTCGTCTAATCACGTAGTTTTATAATATTAAAGTTTTATAATTTTTTATTTTATAAAATTTGAGATATTACTTTTAAAAATGTGTATTGGATTGCGTGAAAACATGGAATGTTAAAATTTTTTGAATATGGAGGGAGTATCATTTAAAACTTGCATTTGGTTTATTAAAATATCCAATGTCTTCATATACCAACACTAATGAAACTGAGGTATGGGAATCCTCCTTTTGAATACAAGTTGAATTTGTTCATGTTAAAAGAAAATACGAGGAACTGGGATGTAAGCAATTTTGGTTGCAATATGTTGACCTCTCCTTGCACACATGACGCACACGTCCCACCATCGGCATGCTGAGGACAAAGCCGTACGTCCTGCATGTTCTTGCCAGTTGATTGGTGATGTTGATTTTTGACATATTTCATATCCTGCATGGTCTTGCCTGTTGGTTGGTTTTTGTGTTGATTTTTTGACATATTTTGTATGGATTCTGCTGCTATTGTAAATGCTGATCTCTGCAGTACAAACAGGCACTACCCTTAGAGAGATCTGCGGAGCTAATAAAGATTATTTCTGTGGCTCAATTTCGTCCGGAGAAGGTGGGCATTTTACAAGATTGAAGGATTTTACCTTTGACGTAATAAAGTTACTTTTACTATGTTTTGGAATAAGATTTAAAAAAAAAGTATTGAAAGGAACAATAAAATGAAAGAATGAAAATGTTTGTGTTTGTTTGATCTTGTCCATAGTAGAATAGACAACAGTTAAAAGAATAGAAATAGAAATCAATATAAGATCAAACAAATGGAGTTTGTTGCTTTAAGAATAAAAAAAGAGAATTTATTCTAAAGAAAAATTTAAACCTAGGTTATGAAATTAATTGATTAAAACTTGCTTTCCTTTGATTTTCCTCTCCATTTTGCAAGGAATACTATCTTCCTTTCTTTAGTTATAAAATTCCCGCCATGATTTCTTTTATTTTCTGTTTTCCTTCTAACCAAACTGGCAAGATTATTCTCTTTTTTATACCTATCATATTTTCCTTTTTTATACCTATCATATTCCTTGATAGAAACATAGGCTTAATCTTTTGTATATATGATGAACTTCAACTTAATATTGATGTTTTACATTATAGGCACATCCTCTCCAACTTGAGGCATTTTCAGTTGCTATAAAGAGTCTGAATGCAGATCTCCCAAGACCCAAACTCCAGTTTGTTGGTAGTTGCAGGAATGAAGCAGATGAGAAAAGGTTGCAATACTTGAGAGATCAGGCAAAGGAGCTGAATCTGGAAAGTGATGTGGAGTTCCACAAAAATGTAACCTACAGGTTAGCAACAATTTTTTTTGTCTTTGATTGGATCAGCACTGAATGTGCACTATACCTTCACCATGTGGCCAAGGTTGGTTGTGGGAATGGAATTCCCATAGCTGGTATAATTCAAGGAAGGGATTTATTGAATACCTCCCCACCTCTTGGTTTTACCCTTTAATGACCAATTGCTTTTTATTTAGAAATATATTTAATATACAAAAAATATGAACAAAATAGTTACTCCCTCCGTATTCAAAAATTTTTAACATTTTCTGTTTTCACGCAATCCAATACATATTTTTAATGAGTAATATCTTAAATTTTATAACATAAAAAATTATAAAACTTTAATATTATAAAACTAAGTGATTAGACGAATCTAACAAGATCTCACTTGACTATGTTTTATTTTATGTAACTGTGTGAAAAAGTCGAATCAGAGTTACTTTGTGAATAGTGTTTAGTATGCAAACGTTAACATTAATAAAATACGGAGGAAGTATTAATTAAAACATAAGTATTTAAATTGAAACTTCTAGTAAATAATTTTTAATTTTCTTTGTAATCCTTATGCATACTAGCTATGAGGATTAATTTCTACTCCCATTCCATTCCCACATAGTTGTAAATGGCACACCATAGCGCATGGTACAACTATGATGTCATAACCCATAGCTCATCCCTTCTCTTTGGTGCATGCATATGTATTATTATTTTTATTTTCATTTTTATTTTATTTTATTTTATTTTCTTTTTGAATATGTTTGCTATGGCAGTGCTGTGGCATGGCACAAGCTTTGAACAACCCCGTGCCATTCTCTAGTCATTCCCATCTCCATTCCATGGCTAATTTCATTCATTCTCAAACTATTCCTCAATACCCGCCTCAGCTATGTTGCAGATTCCAGTTTCTAAACAATTACTCTCTCTGTTGTGTTTTAATTGTCACAAAAGGGGGGGTTTGGGGGTAATAGGTTACTGACTCGTTGGTGACAATTAAATTGAAATGCTGGGACTACCAAAATTTTTTTTATTATGTGTGTCTACCTCTTTGGGCAGTCATAAGCACATGCATAAGAATTATTGTTGATTCAATGATAAGTTATTTGTTCACACTTTCAGTTATTGTAAACATTCAAGAATTATGGTAGGATATTGTAGCCCTGTTTGGCAATTAACTGATAGGCGTTAGGGGTTGCTGATTACATTACCTGATTGGATTTTCCTGATTGATACTGTTTATTCAAAATTATTTGCTAAAGTTTAGCTGATAACATAAAACTGATTGAGATAAAATGACATATATGGACATAAAATTTTTATTATGAAATAGTATTTCTAGCGAAGCTGAAGCCAGATAGGGTTGGTGAGAGCCTATGCCATACAAATTACAAAGGATAAAGGGGAGGATAGAAGGTTGGGTGGAGAATCGAACCCCACCCATAAGGTTGGAAGGTAAGGTAGGGACTTGACCATTTGGGTAAGTCTTCATCCCCAAAAATATTTATTTATTTATTTATTTATTTATTTTTGGAGGAGCCGAAGTCAGAGAAAAGGTGGTGGGAGCCCATGCCACACAAATATTTATTTATTTGATACATGAATTTTAAAATGATATAATTATTAATATAAAACATTATTATTATTATTATTATTATTATTATTATTACTATTATTATTATTATTAAGAAGATAAGATATTAAAAATTAATCATTTTAAATAAATTTCTTAAATTTCTTACTTTTTGATTTGGTAAACAACACATATTTTGGGTGAAAATGATATTTAATATCATACGGAGAATTGATATTAAATAATAATAATAATAATAATAAAAGAGGAACAACATTAAATAAATAATAAATACTTCCTCCGTTTTTTAAAGATAGCTACAGACCCACTCAGCACTCAGTCTAATGCACATTTTAAACCATTAATAATTCAAATTCGGTACATGTAAAAATTCTAAAAGTTCGATATTTAAAATCTACAAGACGAGACGAATCTAACAAGATCACACTTGGCTATATTTTAACTTATATAACCATGAGAAAACTTTAAGTCAAAGTATATAAGTGAACAATACCCATTGGTCAACAGTAGCTAACAAAAAAAAAAAAACGGAGGAAGTATCTAATTGGGATATTATAAGAGGACATATATGTAAATTAAAGGGTTGGGAAGATCAGCTATTCCCAAAATCCTCCTTACAGGAGCATTTTCAAAATTGGGTGATTGGACCCCAATCAGGCATTATAAACCATCTTCACCAAACACTTTAATAGTAGTTTGACCGGTCAAATAAGCTCCTTATCAATCAGCTACTTTTAGAGCAATCAACTATTGATACACTCTGTGTACTTCTGAAAAATGCATCATGACCATTATATGCTTGCTGTTTTACCTGTTTTGTGTTTTCTTAAAAACAAAACACTTGTCTGGTCTTCAGTAAACTGGTGAGTCTCTTGGGTGGTGCAACCGTAGGAATTCATTCCATGACAGACGAGCATTTTGGCATCAGTGTGGTCGAATACATGGCCTCTGGAGCCATACCAATTGGTTAATCCTCAACTTTTTGGTTTTTCATTTTTTGTTCTGTAATATGTTTTCTCATATTTGTCTTGATAACATTCTTTGATATTTGTCAGCTCATAGATCAGCTGGCCCAAAGATGGACATTGTGCTACCCGAAGATGGAAAGCCAACAGGGTTTCTTGCCCAAACAGTTGAAGAATATGCAGATGCCATCCTTACCGTAATAAGAATGCCAGAATCAAGTCGCCTCGAGATGGCTGCAGCTGCAAGAAAGCGCGCTTCACAGTTTTCAGAACAAAGATTTTATAAAGATTTCAAGGGTGCAATTCGACCAGTTATGTCATGCATGCCTCAATGATAATAAAAAAATGTTGTAGGCGACATGGATCTACCCCCACTTTTGTTTAACGTTGATATTAGTTGAGATTCTGCTCTAGTTTGCAGATGAAGCTGCTCCTCTCTCCCTATTTTCATGTTCCTTGATTAATCTTATATGGGGACATATGATTAAGTTGGATACATACAATAATTAGTTGACGCCATCCTTCAAAGTGAACATGACATCGAATTAGATTGTTGAAGAAACATACTTCACTCACTCTGAAATCATTTTGATATGTACTTTGTGTTTTTGTAGTGTTTTTATGTGTATTTTTGCCATTCATTCCTCTGAAATGTGAACAAGTTGGGATTAGAGTAAGATATGGAGAATGGATTGAAAGTGGGTTTAGTTGTAGATTATGTGGAACTAGGCTAGCGACTTGCCTGTAGTTTCTCAGTTGTCTGCAGATCACTGATGAAGTTGGATTACCCCTGTTTTTATGATTGTGATTGTGGGGACCGAGGAACTAGTATGTGATTTTTTTTAGCATCTGTTTAAGTTTGTAAATGATGGGGCTAATTAGTGGTTGGTTCACTTTTGCTCCAGAAAATCTTTGATAAATATTTGCACAGTGTGTAATGGTTAAGTGAATGTAAGGATGGAAATGATGGTCCTAACGTATTTAGGTTATGTTTGGGAAATAATTAAAGTTTAAAGTAAAGAATAGTTTTAAATTGAGGTAGTTCTGAATTTTAATCTTTGGTATTAGAGTTTAAAATTAGAGTTTAGTGGTTGGAATTTGAAAAGTTAAAAAGTTGAGGGATAGCATTTAAACTTTAAAAATTAGCGACTGGGTTTAGAGCTTAGCAGTTAGATGGAAAATATTTACTATATATAATAGTTTTGAATATCTCAAAAGCTAAACGCTAGCGGTTGGGACCAACGTAGCCTTAATGTATGCCAAAAGTCGGGATAGATGAAAGGCATGTTTTCTTTTATGCTGAGCTGGCAAGTCGGTGTCCATCTGCTGGCAGTGCCTATCATTACTCTTATATATGCATTGGCGAAGGGTAACTTTACTTTATCCCTTGTTGGACTTTTTGAGTATCTGATCTTTTCCTTATGAGAATTTTATTAAAAAGGGCATCCTTAGTGAAAGGAATGATTACATGTCGGACAAGACCAATTTGATTACATGGCAACTTGTGTATGTCAGTCTTGCGGCAGTTATATTTCATTCTGTTTTCCTACATCTTTATCAGTACAACCGGCATGCATTAAATTATGAGCATTATCTTACATTTTTGTTTATTGTTCTTTCTTGTTGGAGAGATCTATGTCCTTGTAAAAAATCGCACACTTTTCATTTCCAAGATTCCAGTTTAGCATTTTATTTCGCATGCATTAGTCAGAATCTTAAATTGTTACAAAATGCCTGTAATGATTTACTTTCACCTCTTGTTCCATGCAGTGTTGCTTGGTTAATTGGGTGGGCATTGATATTGGAATACACTATAGGAGGTGCAGCTGTTGCTCATGGCATATCCCCTAATCTGGTTCACTTCATTTTTCTTTGATGAGTTCCTGTTTCGCTAGATCTAGACATCTATTTATATGTATTCAACAAAGTGGCATTGCTTTGCTTCTTTGTGCTATCAGGCTATGCTTTTTGGTGGCCCGGATATAGTCTCCCTTCATTTATTGCTCGGCAGACCATCCCTGGGGTTGGTATTGTAGTTGACCCTTGTGCAGCTGTATTAGTTATTTTGGTCACTGCACTTTTGTGTGTTGAAATCAAGGAGGTGGCTTTCTAATCCAATTCTTTCTGAAAGATTGCTATGTTCTGCAAGCTCATGTCTCGTTAATTATGCAATCTTTTGAAATGCCTTTCCAGAGTACTTTTGTCCAAGGAGTCATCACTGTAGCAAATATATGTGCCATGATATTTATCATTGTAACTGGTGGATATTTGGGCTTCAAGGCTGGATGGCCTGGTTACGAAGTTCCGTCAGGGTGATTCACCATCCATACTGCTTGTTTTTCATCTGTTCTTTACTTATGTTTCAAAGCCAACTTTAAGTTATTTATAGATGTTCCAAATTCTTCTTCCCAGACTTTTCCCTTTTAGGGCCGATGGGATGCTTGCTGGTGCTTCAACTGTGTTCTTTGCATATATTGGCTTTGATTCAGTTGCCAGTACAACAGAAGAGGTAGGTTATGTAATCTCTTGGAGATTATTTTTGTCTGAAGATGAATAACACATCAACCTTGCTGTGACTTTTTTTTCATATGCAGGTGAAGAATCCCCAGCGAGATTTGCCCATGGGCATTGGTTTAGCATTGACTATATGCTGCACTCTATATATGCTGGTTTCTGCTGTCATTGTTGGTTTTGTACCCTATTATGCAATGGATCCAGACACACCAATCTATTCCGCTTTTGCTAGTCATGGAATTAAGTGGGCTGCGTAAGCAATTTCTTTCTTTGCTCAAGCTTATCTATAAGAAATTTAGGTTACTAGCTTTTCAGTTTTGCCATTTACTTGATTACAGGTATGTCATAACAACTGGAGCTTGTACTGCTCTTTGATCCACATTGATGGGTTCAATTCTTCCACAGGCTACTTCTTTTATAATTCTTTTTCTTTTGGGTCATGTTCACTGCTTCATCGGACAATCATAATATTTTCTTGATTATTTCATGTGATAGTTTGATGAGTCTAAGGATAATTTTATAGTATTATTTTTCTTTAGAATATTATATGTTTTGTTAGTCTTAGAGTCCATTTATTAAACATGGTTCTTTTAAGTATAAAGGATGAATAATTTAATTGTATAATTAGCATATATTGAGGGACAAAACAGTATGAAACTTTGTCATAGTTTCTAGGATGATAGTAGTATGATCTAATATTTTAGTAATTATATTCTGTACCCTTAATTAATTAAAAGTTTTTGTCTATCAACCTATTTGTGCTTAGTGCAGGTTATTTATTCATACTATGCTTTGGTTAATAGTTGAACGGACTTACATAAATTGAAAGAATTGCTTTTTTCTTTTCTTTTTTTGGCTTTTCAGCCACGAATTCTAATGGCTATGATTAGAGATGGATTCCTGCCTTCATTTTTTTCGGATGTCAATAGAAAAATCCAAATTCCTACAAAAAGTACTATCGTAACTGGTTTGCTTGCAGCCACCATGGCATTCAGCATGGATTTGGATCAATTGTCAGGAATGGTATGTTGCTATTATTTCTTTCAATTTTCTACGAGTTTGTTACAAAAGAATTTTAGCCTTGCACAACAGAAATTCAATGATGAAATGTTTCCAACAGCGCTGTCTCATATAGTTTTGGGCGCTGAACAAAAAATAACGTTGAACCCGTAAAAATGGGCTGTCACAAATTATTTTTTGAATTTAATAATAGAATCAAAGAATGATACTCCCTCCGTCCCACTTCAGACGTCTTGTTTGACTTTTTGGCACTGTTCATTGTTTAACTTTGACTCAATATTATTGCAAGTAAATATTTGAAAAAAAATAGTCAAGTTTGGTCTTGTTAGATTCGTCTAATCGTGTAGTTTTAGAATATATATTTCACATAATGTTTACTTATATATATTTTGAGATATGATCGATTTAAAAAGTGCATTGGATCGTGTGCAGAAATCAAACAAGACATCTTAAATGGGACGGAGGGAGTAGTTGGGAAATAAAGAAAAATAAAGAATTTTCGGGTATGAAGTGAGAATGTGTACAGTCCGATCGTGTTGCTTCGCCATTGAGCAAGTACTCTGATTTCCATTAATTTCCTGTTTCTTTTCATCACTCTGTCTCATATTAACGAAAAGTTATACAATTATTAAGGAAACACTTGCACATAGCTTATTATGATAGAGAAAACACTTGCACGTAGTATTTTGGGGCTTTCAAATTTTATGCCAGGGCTACAACTCATATAGTTCTGATATTTTTGTGCTCTTCTTTGGTGGTTCTGAAATAAATTCGGTTTGCAGATTAGTGTTGGCACACTCCTTGCATTCACCATGGTCGCAATTTCTGTGTTGATATTGAGATATGTTCCACCAGATGAGGTTCCACTTCCATCATCTTTCCAAGAAGCCATAGATTCAGTTTCAAAGCGCCGGAGTAGCAGCAGCAGCCCTGGGGATGTTGATGTGGAGAGAATAAAAGTTTACAGTTTGGAACACCCTCGTCTAGAGAAAGCAGCTGGGCAGTTGACTTGTAAGTTTATCTGATGATAAAAATCCCCTTCTTTCTAAAGAGCATTTTGGTAAATATAGACCTGAATAAGTTCTTGTTGAAAATTTTGCTTCCCCAATCAGTAATTTAAATTGTTTACTTCATAATTTGAATCTACTAGCAGTCTTTGACAGTGTGCTCGAGGCTGTTTTCATTGAAGTATTGTGATTCTATTGAATGAATTGAAGTAATAGTTCATTAGCCAGTCGGGAAGTCTCACATAATTGATATTATTGGACGGATGCATTTGTATAATGTGTCTTGTAGTGGCAATAAGTCGCTTTATTACTAAAGTGTATGAGAAACCTGTTCGTGAAGTTTGATCTGCAAAAATTCCTCTCTTTCTTGACCAGATGAAGTTTGAAAAGAAATAGGGATGCATTTATATCTGTTGATTTGATCTCCCCATCAGAGCTCCAATGATATGAGATTTCATATGAAAACTTGAAATATTAAGTGAAGTTTATTGTGTGCGCATGTGTTTCTCCACCACTAATCCTCTAGCTTGATGGTCCTTTTCTCTTACATTTTGGCAGTTTTCACCGTTGAAGGGAATAGGCGGAAAATTGCTGGCCGGGCAATCACAATAACGTGCATTGGAGTTCTTATTTTAACTTCTGCTGCAGCAAGCTTGACTCTCTACACGTATGTAATATACACGTATGTAATTGATAGTGTGAATTTTGTGTTTGTTAATGATATATATTTTGGATGATTTTATGGTGATTTTGGTAGCACTTTACTCTTGTTGTGTTTGTTTTGTTGTTTGTAGGAAAATGGCATAGCAATGGAATAATTAGAGCAAAGTGGAAGAAAGAAAGAAAGAAAATGACATGCAACCATGACTTCCCTAGTCATGGCCATGACTAGTAGAAGACCCAAGTCCATGGGCCCAAGCCATTACATAATTGAAGAAAGGGACAATGCACTTGAGTAGGAGAAGAAATGAGGGAAAAGAATAAAAAGAAGTAGGAGAAGAAAAAGAAGGAAAAGAACAAAAAGAATAGGAGAAGAAAAAAGAAGAAGAAAACAAAAGGAAGAAAGGGACATTTCAACTAAAAAGCAAGAAGAAAAAGAAGAAGAAGGAGGGAGAGGACGGAAGAAATAGAGAAGAAAGGAGAGAAGAAAAAGAGAGAGGAAAGAAAGAAGAAAAGAAGGAGGAAGAAAGAAGAAGAAGAAGAAAGAAGGAGAGGAGGCCAAATCAAGTTCTCATCTTTCATATTCACAATTTGGTTGTATCTCTTCTTTACTTTTATTTTCTCTTCTATGGATTTAGAGTAGTTTTTCATTTTCTCTAGTTTAAAGACTTGATTAAGAATGGCTTTTGGAATTTGTGAGATGATGTAATTTGTGAACTATGAAACTTGATGTTTGTTGGTATTTATGCAATTTCTATGTTTAAGGTTTACTATTGTTGAATTGGATGAATGTTTAGGGCCCAAATATTTGTCTAGTTTGATAATTGATTGCCAATTCAATTTGGGTATCCGTAATTGTACTTGAATTGAATAGGTGGTAACCGGGTTGATTAGTTCCTTCCCGGGGAATTGTATAATCGAATTGTGAATTACTCCGCGTAGGTAGTAATTGGTTCGAATCGGGCTTTTCTAGATTATAATGCAATTGAACAACATCTTCTACGGGCGTACCTAGGAGTGTTAGTTTGATTAGGGGCAATTAACGGGCGTACCTTAATTGTCTAAACTGAAAGGAAAAGTTGGTTGTCTAAGCGGACCTGACAACTATAACTGGTTTATCAATTGGCACAATGTTTATGCATCGATGATCTTATCCAAATGCCATTCCAAATCAATCTTTGAACTAGAGGTTTTTAATTCCAATACTTTGTTTTAAATTTATGTTCTTGATCTCACTCATCATTTTTATAGTTTGTAGAATTACTTAGTTTTTACCTCTTGTTATCATTTTCTTGTTCTCAAAATACAAAACCCCCCCTTTTAAATATTGTATATATTATGAGAATGTGGTATTCCAATCCCTGAGGACTCGACCCTTGTCACTGCTATACTATACTTATTTTGTGTGCTTAGTGACACAGGAATTAAATTATCTTTTGCAGCTATACGACAAGCTGCCAAATTTTGGCGCCGTTGCCGGGGATTGGCGTTCAACTACTACATTCTGTGATATTTTTTTTTTTTATCTTTTTAGTTTTAATTGGTATTTTCCTTGTTTATGCCTCGTTCTTCTCGTACAGGTGAGTTGATATTTGATCCAGAGATTGAGAAGACAGCTCGTAGATTGACAAGGGAAGCCAAGTTAAGAAAAAAATCTAAAGTTTCTACATCAACTTCTGGTTTGTCATTGGCTACAGAGCTGGACACTTCTAGTTCCAGTGGTGAAGGAAGTGATACAGAATCTTTAGAAGAAAAAAACATTGTCATGGCTGAAGATAACCGCACATTGAGGGAGTTGGCTGCTCCTGACTTAACACAGCAGCCTTTATGCATTACATTTCCTACAATTGATGACGAAACTCCCTTTGAGTTAAAATCTGGATTGATCCATTTGTTGCCTGAATTTAATGGTCTTGCAGGTGAAGAGCCTCACAAGCATCTCCAGGAATTTGACGTAGTATGTTCAAGCATGAAGCCCCCTGGAGTAACAGATGAACAAATCAAATTGAGGGCATTTCCATTCTCATTGAAAGGGAGTGCAAAAGATTGGCTCTATTATCTCCCAGCAGGTAGCATTACAACTTGGACAGACATGAAAAGGAAATTCTTGGAAAAGTATTTCCCAGCCTCAAGAGCTGCAAATTTGAGGAAAGAAATATGTGGCATCAAACAACAATCAGGTGAAACGCTCCATGAATACTGGGAGCGGTTTAACAGGCTTATAATTAAATGTCCTCAACATCAAATCCCACCCCAATTGTTAATTCAATACTTCTATGATGGTTTGTTGTTGATGGACAGGAACATCATTGATGCTGCAAGTGGAGGAGCTTTGGTGAATAAGACTCCAACACAAGCCTGGGAGTTGATTGATCGAATGGCAGAGAATACCCAACAATTTGGCACAAGGGATGCAATGCCAACCAATATGCCAAGTGATTCTTCAATGCAAACAATGCAACAACAACTTTCAGAGTTGACAAGCTTTGTTCGTAAAATGGCCACAGGAAATATAAAGCCAACTGTCCAGGTGAAGGCATGTGGCATTTGCACAAGTATTGAACATCCAACTGATGCATGCCCAACTCTCCAAGAAGATACACCGGTGGATGTGAATGCACTTGAATATTCCAATTGGCGTCCACAGTACAATCCATATTCCAATACTTACAATCCAGGTTGGAGAGATCATCCAAATCTTCGGTATGGCAATCAACATCAACAACAAAATCATCCATCTTCGGCACCACAACAAGTGCACCCTCCTCGTCAATTTGAAAGGCAACCACCTCAAGCTACAACAAGTTCAAGTCCATCTTTGGAAGAATTGGTGAAATCCATGGCCACATCAACTTTGCAATTTCAACAAGACACGAAGGCAAGTATTGAAAAATTGCAAAGCCAAATCAATCAAGTGTCTGAGGAAGTTAGGCAAATTCGAGAGAAAGGAAAATGGCCGGCTCAACCCGAGCCAAATCCGAAAAATGTCAGTGCCATGATTTTGAGGAGTGGAAAAGAAGTTGAAGGTCCTTCTCCAATGTCAAATGAACAAAATGAAGAGCAAATTGAGAAGGAGATTGAAAAGGAGGCAGAAACTTCTAACAAGGTAAATTCTAAATGGATTCATTTATATCAAACTAAAATACCTCCTTTTCCCGACAGGTTAAAGAAGCCTCCAAAGGTTGATAAAAAGAAAGAGATGCTTGAAATATTCAAGAAAGTTCAATTGAACATTCCACTTTTGGAAGCCATCAATCAAATCCCCAAGTATGCAAAGTTCTTGAAGGAATTGTGCACCAACAAAAAGAAGCTTCGGGGAGATGAGTGTATAATAGCAGGTGAGAGTGTATCTGCAGTCATAAAAAGAAAAATCCCACCCAAAACAGGTGATCCAGGTATGTTTTTAATTCCTTGCAAAATTGGAACAAAAGAGGTGAGCAAAGCCATGTTAGATTTAGGTGCTGCGATAAATGTTATGCCAAGATCAATATATAATTCCCTAAATCTAGGTCCATTGAAAGAAACAGGAATTATTATTCAACTTGCTGATAGATCAAATGCTTATCCGGATGGTATGTTAGAAGATGTGTTAGTTCAAGTTAATGATGCAATATTTCCTGTAGATTTCTATGTTGTGGATATGAACGATGATCATTGCTTTAATCCACCCCCTCTTTTGTTGGGAAGACCTTTTATGTATACTGCAGGAGTGAAGATTGATGTGAAGAAAGGCACTCTTACTTTGGAATTTGATGGAGAAGAACTTTCTTTCAATCTTTCTAATACTATCGAACATCCTGATGATTCTAAAGCTTTATATGCTATTAATATTATTCAACCTTGTGTGCAGGATATTCGTGAGCTTAATGGTAAAGACCCTGGAGATATTGAATGGATAGATACTGTAAACTTTGGGTCTAACAAAAAATTTAAGTTGAATGGAAAAGATCCACCGGAAGTATGGCTTGGAGCATTAAGGGATAAAAATGGTGGAATGGATTTAAATAATCATGGATATCGAAAAAAATTGCAATTGAAGAAGTTTGGTGGATTTTGGTATGATGCTTATGAAAATGGTTGAAGAATTTGGAAGAAGTCTAGCTCAAGGACTTTAAACAAAGCGCTTCTTGGGAGGCAACCCAAGCAAATAAATTATTTTTATGCTATATATTTTGTCATGTTGATCATTATATATTTGGTATAATTTTGATTTGTTAATGGTATTTTGTTTGTGATTTTGTAGGTTTGTAGATGTGAAGATGGAATTTGGGATCAAGAAACAAGTGGTGATGTGTGAAGGGGGAATTTTCAGTGAAGAAGGCCATTGGTAGTCATGAGTATGATTAACTAGTATATAACTTGCCTATTAAAAAAAATAAAAATAAAAAAAAATAATAATAAATAAATAAATAAATAAATAAATAAATAATATATATATATATATATATATATATAAATTAAGTTTAATTCAGGAAGGAATACACATGTTAGTCATGCCCATATTTAAGATCTTGATAGAAGCTTGTGTTGGAAACCAAAATTTCAGGAAACCTCACTACCCTTAGTCATGGCCATGGATAAACTCCATTTGCCTACCTGCATTTGGTCCCTTTTTGAGCTTTAATTTTCAGGAAACTTCCCTATTGTTAGTCATGGCCATAATCAACTCACACCAACTCCACTGAAATCACCAACTACTTCTTTCCCTCATCCCCCAATTTCTTTTTCTCTTTCTTCCCCAATTATTTTTCTTCCCCAATTATTCCCTCATCCATTCAACCTCATCTTCAAACACCACCCAAACCACTCATCTTCTTCCTCTCCTCCTCTCAAATCCATCTCCAAATTTCCCATCCAAGAACTTTCAACACCACCACCATCATTTTCTTCTTCCCCAATTTTTTCAAATCCCAATTTTTTCAACACCCAATTTTTTCTTTCTTCTAAACCCAATCCCACCACCATCTTCAACCTCATCCACCCACCTCCGCCGGAGCACCACCACCCGTCGTCCGGCCATCTCTCACCGGAACCCGCCGCCTCCGTTCCCTCTGTCTCTCTCGTCTCCGAAACCACCCCTGTCCGCCGCCCCTCCATCCATTTCGCGAAGCTTCCGCCTCTGCCCGATCAACACCACGCCTCATCGCCGACCACCCATCGCCGGATCTGCAGCAGCGCCACCGCCGTTGCTTCGTGAGCTCGCCGCTGCCATCTCCTCTCGTCGTCAGTCGCGCCGCCGCCCCTCCGTCGCTCGAGCGCCAACCAGCGTCGCCGCAGCCTCCACCGACAGCGCCGGCCGCCCCTCGCCTCATCCGCACTCCGTCGTCTCTCTCTCGCCAGCCACCATCGCGAATCGACCGCCACCACCGATCTCCGCATCTCGGATCCGCCACCGCCGGTCTTCCCTCCGCTGCTCCACGCGCCTCCGGGTTCGAGCCCAATCTCCGTCGTCCGCCGCCTCTGTGGTAACAGCTTTCATTTGGCTTTCACTATCCGGGTAATCTCATTTCAATTTTTGGAAGTAATGAACTATGGTAATTGTTCTTTTATGGTATCTCTTGTCTGGTTGAATTGCAAGAAAAATATGCTCTTGATTTTCTGGATTTACTGTGATATCCCTGTGTCAATTGAATATTGAAAATTGATTCTGATAAAATTGTTGTTGTGTGAATTGGAAACTGTGAAAGAGCATGCCTTTAGTTGATTGCTGGTATTGAGAAGTTTAATTGCTATTGGGTTTTCTGTATTTTGCAAGCTGAGGAATTTCTCTATCATTGGAAAGGAATTTTTTTGTCTAGAAATGATACTGCTTCGGAAGTTTTCTGTGTGTAGGGATTCAAAAATGCCAAGTAGTCCTGTTAAAGCATTTCAACATTCCACTTTGCCGTGCCATCAAACCCCTCATGAGTTCCAGGGAAGTCCTTTTCTATTCACCTTTTAATACATTGAGGACAATGTTGATTTTAGGTGTGGGGGAGGAACTATCTTTGCATTGCTTGCTATTTTCTGTTAAAAAAAAAATTTAAAATTAAAAAAAAATAATAATAAAAAAAAAATTTTCAAGTTGTTTTATATAAATTTTTTTAGTTTTATGTGAATTTTTTTTTTGAATTTGATGTGAATAGGTAACTGAATTGAGTCTATGAGGTTTAAGTTGACAAATCTTTTAAGTATGATTGATGATTTCTGACACTGAACATGTGAAGCCAACTATTTTGTGAACCCATGTGAGAAATTGAGCCTCTTTCCAAAGCTTGATGTTTTACTAAAAAAAAATAATAATAAATAAAAATACACTTATCTCAAGCTTTTGGAAATTTCTTTCTTGTGTGAATTATGTGGTAATCATTTTGACATTCTAGAATTTGAATGATTATACATGTTGAACTTGCATTGATTGAATCCGATATTTTGAACATGATAAGGGCATTAGGATAAACCTTTTTAGCCTTCTTGTTGGCCTTAACCCATATTTCTATCCCTAGTTTTCCACTTTGAGCCTTTTATCCATTTTCTTTGTTTATATATAACCCTTAGCCTATTAAGCCTTTTCTTTTTGTCATACCATTGCTTTTGAACCCTAGTGATTGAAGTACTTTCATAAGTCATTATGATTGAATTTTTGTGTTGGTTGCAAAATAAAATAAAAATAAAAAAAAGAGCTTAGAAATTGGTTTGTGGGATTCTCAAGCTATTTTGTTGGATTTTTTGTTGGAATGATTTGTGGAATCTTTGTATATGCATATTCCCCTAAAAAAAAAAAATTTCAAAAAAAAAACAGCCCTTAAAAATAAATAAATAAATACAAGGGCAGTGGATGGATATAGCTTGACATGTGTTCCTCTGACCTTAGTGTTATGAACATAGAGTTGAAGTTCCGTCTGCACTTTTCAGATTGTTGAATTCCTCTAATAAACATGTCTAAGCTATTGAAGCCCACGGAAAAAAAAAGAAAAGAAACGAAAAAAAAAAGAGAAAATAAAAGGGGATATATGTTTGGCAAATTTTATTTTTGTTTTGGTTTATTGCTTGGGAAATTTTGGGATTGTTTGGAAGTTGTATATAGGATAATCTTTTGGTTTGTTTATTTTGGAAAACCTTGGGAGGATAGAATAGAAGTAATTTTTGTTATTTTGAACCTCTTAGTTTTGTTTTGGTTTGGCAACCATGTTGTGCTATGAAGTTTTCTATGATGACTCTTTGGAAGTACTTGCATTCACTTTAGCCTTTCTATTCCCTTTTTCTTCCTACCCCAACCATGGCCCCGTTATAACCCTTTGTGAGACCCTTTGATTCTTAATATTGGATAATATATCTTTGCATGGTAAATGTGATTTTCATTCAAGCCTATGGGATTGTCATTTTGATTTATCACTTGAGTGCTTATTTGTTTAACCACACTTGATTTTGAGAGGAGTTCATACACTTTACCCATGGGAGGTGTTGGCTTAATATGTTTGATGTTGGATTAATTTGATTGTACTTGAATGGACTTGTTGATTTTAAACTCTCTATGATTTAATTTGGTTTCTTTTGACTTTATGCTTGAGGGCAAGCATACTTTAGGTGTGGGGGAATTTGATAGTGTGAATTTTGTGTTTGTTAATGATATATATTTTGGATGATTTTATGGTGATTTTGGTAGCACTTTACTCTTGTTGTGTTTGTTTTGTTGTTTGTAGGAAAATGGCATAGCAATGGAATAATTAGAGCAAAGTGGAAGAAAGAAAGAAAGAAAATGACATGCAACCATGACTTCCCTAGTCATGGCCATGACTAGTAGAAGACCCAAGTCCATGGGCCCAAGCCATTACATAATTGAAGAAAGGGACAATGCACTTGAGTAGGAGAAGAAATGAGGGAAAAGAACAAAAAGAAGTAGGAGAAGAAAAAGAAGGAAAAGAACAAAAAGAATAGGAGAAGAAAAAAGAAGAAGAAAACAAAAGGAAGAAAGGGACATTTCAACTAAAAAGCAAGAAGAAAAAGAAGAAGAAGGAGGGAGAGGACGGAAGAAATAGAGAAGAAAGGAGAGAAGAAAAAGAGAGAGGAAAGAAAGAAGAAAAGAAGGAGGAAGAAAGAAGAAGAAGAAGAAAGAAGGAGAGGAGGCCAAATCAAGTTCTCATCTTTCATATTCACAATTTGGTTGTATCTCTTCTTTACTTTTATTTTCTCTTCTATGGATTTAGAGTAGTTTTTCATTTTCTCTAGTTTAAAGACTTGATTAAGAATGGCTTTTGGAATTTGTGAGATGATGTAATTTGTGAACTATGAAACTTGATGTTTGTTGGTATTTATGCAATTTCTATGTTTAAGGTTTACTATTGTTGAATTGGATGAATGTTTAGGGCCCAAATATTTGTCTAGTTTGATAATTGATTGCCAATTCAATTTGGGTATCCGTAATTGTACTTGAATTGAATAGGTGGTAACCGGGTTGATTAGTTCCTTCCCGGGGAATTGTATAATTGAATTGTGAATTACTCCGCGTAGGTAGTAATTGGTTCGAATCGGGCTTTTCTAGATTATAATGCAATTGAACAACATCTTCTACGGGCGTACCTAGGAGTGTTAGTTTGATTAGGGGCAATTAACGGGCGTACCTTAATTGTCTAAACTGAAAGGAAAAGTTGGTTGTCTAAGCGGACCTGACAACTATAACTGGTTTATCAATTGGCACAATGTTTATGCATCGATGATCTTATCCAAATGCCATTCCAAATCAATCTTTGAACTAGAGGTTTTTAATTCCAATACTTTGTTTTAAATTTATGTTCTTGATCTCACTCATCATTTTTATAGTTTGTAGAATTACTTAGTTTTTACCTCTTGTTATCATTTTCTTGTTCTCAAAATACAAAACCCCCCCTTTTAAATATTGTATATATTATGAGAATGTGGTATTCCAATCCCTGAGGACTCGACCCTTGTCACTGCTATACTATACTTATTTTGTGTGCTTAGTGACACAGGAATTAAATTATCTTTTGCAGCTATACGACAAGCTGCCAGTAATATTTGTTCATTAGATTAATTGAATTGTCATGTAGGCTGGATGTTTCATATGTATCAAGGATTTTTAAATTAGGCATTGTCCATTCACAACCCTTTCCTAAACCAATTATCTTTGCTTTCTACCAGCACTATCAGGTTTTCACTTTGTGGAATTGGTGGAGTTCTCCTTTTGACTGGCTTTGCATCGTTGACATGGATCGACCAAGATGATGCAAGGCACAAATTTGGACACCCGGGAGGTGTGTTCTTTTATTATGTGCCCTCTTTCACACACACAGATGCATTTACTACAATTTCTGTTCTGGTTCTAGTCCGTTGAACCCCTGGGAGATTGGCATATTTATATGTGGAGGTATTTATATGTGGAGATTGTCCAATTGTCCCTTGTTGCCTATTGCTTGCATTCTGATCAATGCCTACTTATTAATTAACCTTGGGTGAGTTCTCTATTCGGGCATCAACTGGTAATTTTTTAGATGTAATAAATGTATGTATTGCTAAATGTTCGAGTTGGTAGCCATGGTGGGAAGGTGGTGGATTTTCGTGGAAGACCGGTAGACAAAGAAAAAACCGGAGGATGGCTGGCTGCCGACCTTATTTTAGGTATGGTAGATTGACAAGCGATGAAAACCATTTATTTTATTAGCATTATTAGTTGTAGAGATAGGACTAAAAATTTATGTAAAAGTCATTGAAGAAGCCATGATTTTCTATGTAATTTATATACCAATGTTGCTGCGCACGCTCACACACACACACAAAAAAAAAACCAAACAAACAAACAAACAAACAAACTGTGGTATAGCAACATCTCTAAGGCGTTGTTTATAGCAGTGTTTTTTTGTTGTTTCAACCGTATGTATTACAAAATTGGACAATTTAATTCCAAGAGTATTGTCGAATATACTACATGGTGAAAAAAAAAAAAAAACATATTCAAGAATATGAGGAGTGTTGTGCAGGAATGGAGTTGTCCAAGAGGATATATGTGATGAGCATATCGATGAATACGGTGACGTATTTGGTGGGTATTTTGCATCTGCCCTATGCAAAATCAGCAAATATTGTCACCAATTTCATGGGGACTCTCACCTTGCTTGGCCTCCTTGGGGTTTTGTCGCTGATGCTCGTCTTGGTCGTTACAAACTTTTGTATTTTCTGCTTCTATTATGGCTTTGGTACATTCATTTTTGTTTCTCTCTGTCCTTTTCCATACTTTTGCCTCAGTCACATTGAATTCATACAATAATATAGCCGTTTCAACAACTGCGTTAGCAATTTTAACAACACCCTTGGAGTACGAATTTGAAATTGTGTGGGGAGTGATACTTTTGACATTGGCCACAAGCCTCCCAAGCATGAGGTCTTCTCCATGCCCAAGTTCGAGACAACTTCAACACCAGTGCATCGAAACCAACCGGATATAGCTAATACACCTCTATGCAATCCTATAAACCATAGCTCTTGGGGGAGGTGGCATCAAGTCCAAGTATCGGGCTTTGGTTCTGACCAATTCGACACCTCTAATCCTAAGGAGGATGAGCCATGATATTTTTCATTAACAGATTCTACTTCTGCATCAGCCTCGGGTCCCTTTTTGCCATGACGTTTTTGGTGTATATACAGGACAATGGTGGGAGAGGATGGGGATATGGGATATCCGCGGGCACCATGATTTTCACAATTTGGGTGTTGCTGTCCAGAACAAAGCTGTATCAGTTTAGGATGTCTCAGGGAAGCCCCTCGACTGTCATATGAAGAGTCTTGTACTTGGCTAGGTTAGCCAATACGGTACAATAGAGTACGCTTGTTAAGGGGGCGTTACAGTATTTCCTCATGTTTCCTAGTTGTTGGAGTTTACAAAAGAGTTGTTGAATTTTAAGGTATTCTTCCCTTGCAGATGTCTAGACAAGGTGGCGATCTTGGATGATAAAGCCATGGAGAATGAAAACAACACAAGTAACGATTGGATTGTATCGACAGTTATGCAAGTGGGGGAGGGGAAGATGGTAACAAATAATAATGCTTCTCCCAATATGGTCTACTTGTATTATTTTCTGGATTGTCTACTCTCAAATGATCACATTCACCATCGAGCAAGACACCTTCATGTACCAAAGAATTGGCAGCTTCAAGATCCCAACAGGCAGTTTCTCCGTCTTCCCCTTCTTGACCATCATTCTTTTCACATCCCTAAACGAAAGTCTGTGCCACTCGCACCAAAATCACAAATAAACCACAAGGGATCACTTCCCTCCAACGCGTTGGGAAATTGGGATAGGGCTCTTGCTTTCCATTGCAGGTAAGGATAAATGATGAGCCTACACATTAAAGTTACATCGAACCTATTACATAAAGTGAATAATGTACATTAATAAGGGATGGAATTTCAATTGCATGCATTGTTGTTGCACTTGTGGAGAAAATGAGACGAGAATAGTTCATACACGACAATGTGAGGATTGTGGCATTCTGGCTCGTGCCACAGTTCTTCCTAGTCGGGGGTGGGTAGGCGTTTGCATATGTGGGGTGGCTGGAATTCTTCATCCGGGAGGCGCAAGAACGGATGAAGTCCATGAGCACATGGCTGCTTTTCCTCATTTCACATGCCATGGGATACTTTGTGAGCAGTTTGCTGGTTTCTTTGGTGGACAAAACAATAAAAGGGAGATGGAGATGGCTGAAGAGAAACTTGAACAAAGGAAAATTCGGGAACTTTTATTGCATGCTTGCAATTCTGGCTTTCTTGAATTCCTTTGTGTTTCTTGGATTTGCAGCAAGATATCTGTACAAGCAGCAGAATTATATTGTGCTTGATGATGATGATCAGCATTGTGGGATAGTAAGGAAAATTAGTTTGGACAGTAACATTGTAGATGCAAATAAAACTGTTGCTATTGTAGGAGGTTTTATGGTTTGTTGTCTTATTCATATATATGCAGATTTGAGTTTTATTGGATATTTAGATTTTGAATGTTTTTTCCGCTTTGGAAAATTTATTATTTAAATTAATATTTACATTTTTTTTGCTGATTAGCCGAACTCCCAACATATAGGTTGGGAGTCGGGGACCCCACCCCTACATATTTGAGAAAAGGGATTCATTTATAACTTTCCCATATTATATTAAAATTTATAAATACAATTTTCTTATATTCCAAATAATTTATAAATATAATTAGAGGCAGAGGCTAATATTTAAAAAAAAAAGTCTATAGAAATGCTCTCTAGTCAGTCTAGCGTTTCCCCAAATGTTCCACCGGAAAAGTTCATTTCCACCAGGGATACTAAAGTCTCGTTTCGAGACTTGGTGCTAGTAGGGAAAGAGGCTGTCCCCCCCCTTCTGAAAGAACCCAATCACGAACGTATGGTGACCTTGGACTTTATCAATGGGGACTGACTTAAGCCAAGAATCACTCTGGCGCCCGAAGTGAAAAAGAGACTGTGCAAGCCTTGGGAGGATGCATTGATAATTTTTTTGTTAGGAAAAATAATAGGCTACAAAGCCTTGTTGGATCGGTTGGTTAAACTTTGGAAAGTTCAAGGAAGAATGGAAATGATAGATATGGACCAAGGATTCTACCTTGTTAAATTTGACAGAAAGGAAGACACGACGAGAATCATCAATGGGGGACCATGGATGGTGTATGTCACCTATTTGACACTCTCTCCACAGAAACCAAATTTTTCGGGAGCAAATGAAACTTCTTGCAAAACTGTGATTTTTGCGAGATTCCCTGGGTTATGCTTTGAGTTGTATGATAAGGTGCTCATCACGAATATGGCTTTGGCCTTTGGTACCCCGGTGATGGTAGACGATATGACAAAACACATTAACAGAGGATGGTTTGCTCGTGTGTGTGTGAAGATTGACCTCCGGCTCCCTCTGGTATCCAACATTCTTGTGGGGGTTTATTGGTAAAAAGTGGCGTGTGAGGGGCTTCACCTCCTTTGTACCAAGTGCCATTGATATGGACACGATAGCAATACCTGGTCCGACCGGCCGGTGATGGAAGAGACAAGTTCGCCGGCAACACCTGATGAGGGGGGAGCCAAGTCAGGTAAGCGAAAGGGAAAGGACAGACAGTATAGTGAGGCCCTAAAGGTTGACTTTGCTAAGAGTGTCGAATGTGACAAATTGGTAGATTCAGGCAAAAAGGTTGGTACCGAGGCACTAAACTGATTAGGAATATAACCGAGTCCAATGCGGGAAAAGGGACAGCGGAAAACTCCATTCCGGAAAGAGACGGCACAAATCCTGGAAGGCTGACACCCCCAGTGGAACTCGTGACTTCTAATATTGTGCCTGAACAAGCACAAGGCGGCGAATGGATAAAGGTGATCCGGAGGAAACCTATTGGGCTGGGGACGACAAAAGGTCAAGAAAACAGGCCGCCTACCAATATTTTTAGTACGACCCAATTGAAAGGGAAAAAAATAACCCTGGGCCTTTTTTCCTTGCCAAACCGTATACAAGTACGAGGCCCACGAGAGGCCCACTTGTGAATACCAAATCTGGGAAAAAGAGGGGATTTAGATTTGGGGAAAACTCGGTGGTGATTTTAAAAATGAACAAGGATAAAGCCATGGGGAAGGGGGAGGATACGCAAGACAACGCCCTTTTGGAGAGAGAATGGAAAGGTAAGCACCCGCATCATTCAGAGGCTCTGCCTCCGGGCCAGGTGAAAACTGTATCCTCGTCAAGGGAAAGTGGTGGAATTAACTCCGGGGGGGGGGGGGGGGGGGGGGGGGGTGGGGGGAGGGGGCGATAGGAATTATGCCAAGTTGCAAGGAAGGAGTGAGGAAAGTACTTCCAATTTGGGGACAAATAAAGAAATTGAGCCATGGAAACAGCTAAGGACCCGGTGGGGGAGAAGGAGGATGAACCATATGATTTTTAGACCGAATACTCTTCGGATCCTAATGAGGAGGATTCAGCTATGGATGAAGGAGAGGGGGATCAACCAGAAGCTCCTCTGACGGATTCGGCTTGAGATAATTCGGTTCTACCTTCCCATATAGACAGTTTCCTTATGTACTTCAAACAATTTAAGTGTCTATCATGGAATGTGGGTGGTATGGTGGGAGCATATACTAGAAGAATTCTTAAGGATATTACTGTTAGATATTCTCCAGAATTGTTGTGTATCTATGAAGCTCAGTCTCCCTTCGCTGGCTCGAGGGCATTTATGCTTCAGGTGGGATATGAGCCTATTAGTATTCAGGAGGCCCGAGGCTTGCCAAATTAAATTTTAAGGTCCAGATTCAGGTTTCTGATTATGGGGAGCAGATGCTCACCCTTGAATTGTGTAACAATGACATGAAGTGGTGCCTTACAACAATTTATGCCGCCCCTAGCTATACTCATCGCAAGGGCAATTGGAAGTCACTTTCGGCACTGGAGGAGTGTGAAAGGGGTGTGGGCGATAGTTGGAGACTTTAATCAAATCCTGGGCTCTTCCGAGGTAAAAGGAGAGCTCCATAACACTAACAGAACTGAGGAATTAAGAGAGATCCTCAGTGATTGTGGCTTAGCCACTCTAAACACACAGGGGAGATGATAAACTTGGTCTAAGCCTAAAGGTAACTCTGGGAGGATATATAAGAGGTTAGAAATAGGCTTGAGTAACATGGACTGGGTGCATCAATTCCCAAGTGGTTTTGTCCAAGTCTTGCCAGGTATAAGGTCAGACTACTGTCCCTTACTTCTCTCATACAGGCCTTCCCCTTCTCGGAATGATGTCAAGATTTTTATATGGGATACGTCGTGGGCTGAAAGTAAGGATTATTCATCAGACGTGGAGACGAATTGCCAGGGAGATGGCACCTATGTGAACCAAAAGCTGAAGGCGGTCCAACCTGCTTCAGAAGAATTTTTAAAAAAACATTGTGGAAATTTCAAATGGAGAAAGCTCAAAATTCTCAAAAGATTGGAAGGGTTGGCAAATGCATGTGAGATTGTGGACTCGGTGAAGCTTTTCCTCCTCCAGGAGGAGCTTAAGAAGGATCTGGAGATGGTGTTAAGGCAAGAATAGATGTACTGGTACCAACGGGCAATCAATAAATGGGTTCGGTTGGGGGATAGAAAAACCGCCTATTTCCATACGCGGGCTAAATCCATGGGTCATTGTAACGCCCGAAAATTCAAACATGATTTTCGCAAGCATTACCGCCGTACTAACTATCCTAAACTAGTGGCCAGCTAATTTAAAATAGCTAGTAAAAGGCTGAGTAAAACCTAAAGTGATTATATGTTTAATCAAGTTAAATGCAGAAGTTGGAAACAAATAAAACATATAAACATGAATCGCGTCTCACCTAAAGCTAAATAATAATCCCAGCAAATTCATCCAGGCTGCAAGCCTCACAAATCAGTAACATGCAACATGCCAATATCTCAAAACATAGCCACCAGCCCAAAGCAGTAAAGCACATAAGGTCACATACCGATAAAAAATAAATCCTAGGCTCATAGGCCTCAACTAGCAATAATCTAAGTACCAAATAATAAAGCAGCAACAGAGTATCACATAAATAAATAAAATAAACAGGTAAATCCCATCTATTCGTTCTCTCCAACCCAAACCCGGTCATGCTTCGGCGCTTCCAGCGGGATCTATAAAACAAACAAAGCAAATGAGTCAGTACAATATACTGAGCAAGGATACACATGCAGGGGAATAGGGGATCAGTTAATAATACTAATAATAATTATAACCATAATTTAATTAAAACATAATATAATTAAAGCAGATAAAACATCACACCGTCCCATACCGGTGCTTCAACCACAAACATACATTTTATGCAAATGATGCATGGCCTAACATACATCTATCTACCCTATATGCAAATGCAGATGAAAATGCCTAGCCGACACCTAAAAACCCGGGCGGTATGAACCCATGGGTGAGGATATCATCAACTCCAACCCGTTACAGAGTAACATACACAATCCCCGCAAGGACCACATGCATCACAGCCAATATCACAGGCATAACAACCAATATCCACCCTGCAGGGCCATCGGGATTCAACAACACCCATAAATGCTACCCGATTAAAACATATCCATCATAACAACCCATCGGGTTAAATAACTGATGAGTGATTTTCACTACTCATATTTTACCACAAGCGGATGGTTGTCATCAAGTAATAAAAACCGGTGAATACCGGGTCGATTTACGGGGAATTCAGAATATTATTTCATTCTGGAGAAAACTTAGTTATTTTAAGTTCATTAATAATATATATTATATTTTGAAAAGAGTTTGTTTAATTCTAATGGTGATTAAATTAAAAACGGTAGCATTAAATAAATATAAAGCAGATTAAAAATTTAATATAATAAAAGTAAAAATAAAATATGCTTGTAATGATTTAGAACATGCCATCTTTATATAAAGCGAAATTGCATAATGATTTAGCATTTCCCAATGTCTAAAAAGGTCAATTTCAGCAGATTTAATTATTTTATAAAGATTAAAAATATGCCAATTTCCTAATTTTCATATTTTGTAAA
Organism: Hygrophila difformis; assembly: GCA_030278955.1. Classification (NCBI taxonomy): domain Eukaryota; kingdom Viridiplantae; phylum Streptophyta; class Magnoliopsida; order Lamiales; family Acanthaceae; genus Hygrophila; species Hygrophila difformis. Next base: position 36,589,351 of record JAOANR010000007.1, on the reverse strand, counting down.
AACAGACTTCATGGAAGTAAATTAAATTATCTAACATTCTGCAATCATCAGTCTAGGCATAAATTTGAGTCTTTCCCAAGCATACAAATTTTCCTATTGTGATTAAATGACACATTTCATTTCCCAAATCAGCGTGTACATGCAAGAATCCATTTTTAATGTGATTTATTCCCAAGACTGATACTAAAATCTAATTTCCACTTTTTATCTCCCGATTTAGCAAAGTAGAAATCATACAGATTAGATTCGAACATTAATATTATGCAGAATAGTGTAAATAATCTAATAAACATGGTAAAACATTAATAGGAACATGGTAAAGTTGATTATATTACTGACATTAGAATCTAAACAGATTAGGATATTGCCAGATTACTGTAAATGGAAAAATAGAAAAGATCGATCAATTATGAATTGCATATTAATGACATAGACATCAGATTAAAGAGAATACAAAACTATCGATCCATTTTATGCAGTAGAACAACAATCCTAATTCAAATTCTAACATCATTGCAGATTTATCCAGATTTAACATATAAACATCAATTAATTCATTACTTCCATAAAAACATAGATTCGTACTTCAAAGTGATTCTGAACTCCCGTTCTAGAACACTTCTAACACGAACAACATAGAAATCCGTTTACAAATATGAAAACAGTAGGAAATTATGTTAAAAAACAAATCCTAAACATTACAAAGCGAGAAAAAAAAAACAACACCTAGAATGCGAAGAACACAGTCAGAAAGACGTTCTGATCACTTCCTCCGGCATGATTCGGTGTTATTCGGCTTCTTCTCCAATGTTGCAGAACTTTTCTATCGAAAATATGAGTCTGGCTTTGGTCTCGACTGAAGAGAATGACGAAAAACGGGCTTTAAAACCGTGTTCGGGAGGTTAGAAAACCTCCAAACCGCGACTGTGGCGCCCAAAGTGGCGCTCGGGAGGGGTTTCAAGCGCCACCAAGAAGATGCGGCACATTCTGGCAATTTTCCAATGTGGCACCAAAAGTGGCGCTCGGAGGCCATTTCCGGCGCCGCAATGCACGTGCTGCGCATCCTGAAGCTTTTTCTCCTCTGAAATTTTCTAAGTGTTTAAACGGCGCCTGGGTGGCGCTCTGAAGCTTGTTTGGGCGCCGCTATGTTGATTTGACGCTTCCTCTGCACATTTTAGAGTTGTAAAATCCGGATCTGACAGTATTCATCCTCCGAACACCCTCTTTTCTTCATTTAAATGCCTGAAACAACATTGCAATGCATTAGGTTTGCCAAAGTCTTATTAAAAACACATAAAACATGCTAAATTTAACCTAAATAAGCCAAATCTAACCATGATCACTAGAAAAGTAAAAACATATGAAATGCACCTAAAAGTGTACTGAATTAAGGTAAAATGCACTCATTTTGGACATATTTTAGTACAATTTAAGCTCATTTAAATGTGGTTTTACAGGGTGCATCAACATCCTCACCCTTAAATATTGCTCGTCCCTTGAGCAATGAAATCAATTAACACATCAACATGCCAATCAAGATAATAAAGATGAAGTCTCTACAGTTCTGCCAAATCATAGATTTCAACAACGCAATGAGCTAAAAGGGTTCAAATGTTTAATGTGCTAGAACAAGGTAAATTCTCATGCATCAGTTGTCAAAACCAGGTATCCAAAACACTTACAGTACAAAAAGTAGATTAATCACACATAGCAACTCGAAATGGGAGAGTGAATAATGTAAATATGCTTTTCTATTCCCGTCTACAAATATACTCAATTAATGACTCGGTTTCACAATTATTCAAAGACACTTTGGCTGAGTTGACGGCTGAATTCCAAAAGCTACTCATGTCTAAGAATACGTGCCAGTCATATAGCCAAGAGTTTATAAATATTCTGTTTAATGCCCCTTTATTTCAGTTTTTCTTTTTTCTTTCGATCTTGCATTTTCTAATTTTTATTTTCTTTTCTTTTTGCAAGATTTAATATTTTCTCTCTCTCTCTCTTTTTTTTATAGGGGTTTTACTCTGACTTTATTTGTAACTAAGCATTTAAAAAGACTTGGAACGAGCATATCTTTATATATTATAAGAGGATTACCCTAGGTTTTCGTGCCATCGAAAATCCAATTTTGATCTCCACCGTTGGATTATAAATTTAATGTCAATCTCCACCGTCGGATGAGAGTGTATAGGGTCGGGTCTTCCCAAAATCCTAAACCTTTTAGTGCCCGTTGGATCAAATCTTCTTTCTCTCTATTGCTAGGTTTCTGCATCGCTCTTAAATGCCGCTCTCTCTGTCTCGCCTCTCACGCACCACCACCATCGCGCCGCCCCCCTCTGCTCTGCCCTAAGTACCGCCGCCGACCTCGCCCTCTCTTCCGCCCCTTGCAGCGCCGCCGCCGTCCTCTTCCCTCCAGCGTCGCCTGCCGCCCACCGCGCCCGCCGCTAGGGTTCCTCAACCCATTTGACACTGGTAACCCTACCGCGCCGCTACTCACCATTCCCTCACAATCCCCCAAATCTATTTCTCCATTTATTTGCATAGTTACTCTATTGTATCCGTCCAAATTTTTCGTTCACTCTTTCCTTTACAGAGCCAGCAAGACCAAGTTCCTCCTGAGTATAACCTAGGAATATTGCTGGTATAGTAACTTTTTTTCCACATCTATATCCTTGATGATTCTGCATGTTTGAGAAGCAGTTGTCGCTTGAAGTTTATTGGTTGGTTAACAAATTTTGTTCACCTGTTATAATGCTGTGAACAAGTTATCTCATGTTTGAGTTTGGTTCATCTGATGACTGGAAAAGTTATTGTTTAATTGATTTTATTTTTAACACCAAATCCTTCATTTGTTCAACTTGTTAATATCTAAAATTGGAAACATTGTTCTTTTTGGGACCCCATCTGTTTTCTGTTTCAAATTAATGCTTTAACAACATGAACAAGATGAGATGAACCAAACGTTCAAACTATTTTATTAGCTTATGGCAGCTGACTGCATGTAAAAGTATTAAATTGAACTCTGCATTGTTTTCCCAACACAGGTGAATTTTTTTGACATGTATGGATGCAAATTGAATACAGCTGATGTTGGTGTATCTTGCAATGGTCGAGGCATTTTCTTCTCAAAAAGTAGCAAAGGGTAAATGTTTGGCAATTTAAGAAGTTTGATTGCTCTTATTTATAAATGTGCATAGATAGCATAACATCTGATTCTGGTGGTGATGCCTTCAGATTTATAGTTGATGGGCGGCCATCTCTTATTGCGATCGAGGATCCACAGGTCTTGGTTTTTGCAGTTCCATCATGTTCTTTCTTGTTTCAAAATAAATTCCTGCAGCAACGAAATAATTCATTTATTGGAGTTTTAGGATAATTAGTTGCATGTTTTTGCAACTTTGGATATAATTTTATTGTTATCATTTTACCGTGCTTCCTCAATCTTGTTGTGTTCAATAATTAAGACACCTGAATCCCGTAACTGGAGCAGAAAATGAGAGGACATTTGCAAATACACAAAATGGCCCATATAATTAATTTTTAATACTCATATCTGTGCATTTGTCTTTGGCAACAGACTCCAGATAATGACATTGGAAAGAACTCCTTCAATTACTATCAGGTGAAATTCTCTTTCAATATGGTTCGAATGCTCAGGTTGCATTATTTATGAATCCATTAGTGTCTCTGATTTTGTATGATAGCTGGGTTCTTTGGTGACGGACAAGCGATTGGTGGAAAGATGTGTGTTCTTTAATCGGCTCGGAATTTTCCTTCTCCGTTGGTGTAATTGAGGTATACGATTTCTTTATTCTGTTAATTTATTTATTTTTACTTTTTAAAGTTGTGTGATTGAGATGGAGCTTAATTGACACATATTAAAATGAATTGAAATTTCATAATAAGTTGGAGAGATACTTAATAATGTCTATGCAAAAAACCCTAGAAGCTGTTTCTGGGGATGCGAGCAAAGCATAGAGTCTTTGACAATGATTAATCTCTTGTGTTTAAAAAATTCTTGAAAACGTAATCGCAATGCTTCCGGCCAGCTGCTTCTACAGCCAACGCTGCGTGCTGCTGCCTGCTTGCGGTTCTCATTCCATGGTTGATAAAGTTCTTTTCAATTTTGATTTCCATAACCACAAACCAATATGGGTTTTATTTCTAGGTTTTCAAATCGTCGACAGATTTTCTAATTAAGCAATCAATCTATGTTTGTAACCCATATTCCTTTGGTCGAGATTATGTTTCACTGACTAATTATTTTTTTTTATATATCTCCTTGACATTCCTCACCCCTCACATAGTCACATTCTTGATAATATGTCGCCAATATAGAGTTTCAGTTTTGTGACAATTTATTGAATGCTTCCCCTTTTCCACTGCTTGTTGAAAATTTAGGGGTGATTTTTCTATGATATTCAACCGGCTATAACTTGATGTTGCATATTGTGTATTTGTATTATTATTAGAATCTTTATAGCTGCCTAATATCTTGAATTAAGACCACCAATTTAACAGATTAGCTTACCATATGCGTTAGTGTGTTATCTCTTCACTCGCATTATATATCTGTTAATTAATTTCAGGTTCTCTCTCTCTTCTGCTGGAAATGGTTCCTTATTAGCTGCACTAGCTCCCAACAAAGATATTGTGGACCTTGGGAGTTGGTTGAACAATAACTTGATGACTAATAAAGATGCTTTCATGAGGTATATTGCAGTTCCTTGGTTGCAATTCCGTTTATTGTGGTCTGTGGGTGCCATGTAGCGGTTGTAGTTGGTGATTTCTTTTATTGCAATTCTGTTTATTGTTCATGTGAATCAGTTGTAATTGATGATTTCTTGGCCTCTGTCCGCCTTCCACCAAAAAACTAAATCAAGCTTGTATAGTCTTTGCACAGTTGAGCTTTTGAGCTTATGTTATTTTATATTTTTAAAATTGATTTATATGTGAAATTTTTGCTTTTCTACAGATGTCAATGTTCCTGTTGTACATGTTATTGGTGATCATGCTGGAATTACCATTCTTTCCTTGTTTTCACAAGTATAGAATTTACCGTTGTGCTTTTTATTATATGACATTTAGTTAGAAATGAGATATGAATGGCAACTCTTTGTTGTATGACCATTAGGCCACACCGAGTGCAAATATGGGGGATGAAGAGATCAAAGCTCTTATTAAAAGAACCCAAGACGGTGGAACTGAAGTTGTTGAAGCCAAGGCTGGAAAGGGTTCAGCTACAGTTTCAATGGTGTAAGTGTGCTCGATTTTAATCTAGATTTTGGAATTTGATGTTCAGGATTTTCTTTAATTCAGAAACCCGGATTCAGTTTGGCGGGAGAAGGCAAAATAGAAGAAGTGACCCATCATTGAGACCCAAGTTGTTGCTTTAGCTCGGGATGTCAAACAAGTATGCAGTATTTGTTTTAGGTTTGAATTTGTTTGTGTTGTATAAACTTTTTATACATTAGTCTGGTCTATTTTGTATTCGGTTTCTTTGCTTATACGGTTGTTTGTTTAGTTTAATTAGTGAATATGGTCTTGTTTTACATTTTGCGCAAATTTAAGCTTTATCTCACATAAAATTATGTCTGCCTTCATCAGTAGGGATTAGTGTAATACCCGAGAATTTTACAACATAAAATAAATAAATAATAAAGAGAACATAATAAATAAATAAAGAATCATAAAAGATAAGAAATGGAATAAAAATTAAAACGGAAACAAAATTCTGAGAACCCGGGAAGCCGAAGACAATTTAATCGAATAAATGGTTACACGGGGACCCGACACCGATAGACTCAAATAACTCGAGTCCAAATATAAATTTAGGTCCGAATAAAATTAAGATAGGAAATCGGAGCCCGAAGATACCCCGGAAATCCGAATCCGGGAACATAGAGGGATAGAAGTCCGAAAGAGAGGAGGAAAGACCCGACGGATCGCACGACCCGGCCCAGACCGAAGTCCAGGATGGCGCGGTCGCCGCGCACTCCAAGGGAGAAGACCGCGCCAAGGGCGCGCCGGCAGGGCAGTTGCGGCCGTTCCGCGATTCTCTCGCCCGAACGCGGATTTTTCGACTTTCGGTTGAACATCTCTCGACCCAAGACCCTTGGGGTCAGATTTTGGACGCCCTAGGTCTTAGATATCTATAAATAAGACCACCTAGGAGCTCCGAATACATTTACGAAACCCTACAACTCTCTACACATTCGGAACCCTAAATCCGGAGTCGTCGGAGGCACGAAACCAAGACGAACGCTGTTGGACGAAAATTCTAAGATCTCCATAGTCGTGGTAAGTCTCGATCCAATCCTTGTTCAATAAACGATTCGAAAACGAATCCTAATCTTCTTCTTTTCTCTTCTACACCTCGTAATGGATCTAGATCGTAGAACCTGACGAACGGAGAGGAGAAACGGTGGACTGGAAGCCACGCCTTCGAATAGACGATCCCGGACGTTCATAAACTCTGTAAGTTAACTCTTACATGGTTTTGGGATGAATTAAAACATGCAAACTAAAAGATTATCAAGAAATCGAAAATCTGTCAATTTATACTTTCTACCGACGCAACAGATTTGATGAATTTTTCCGAACCTTAAAACGAACTCAAACGGAAAAACGTAAAACACGAAAAACGTTCCTAAGACTTAGATCTAGCTACTGTAAATTTTTGAGAATTTTTGGAGTTGATTTGATATGTGAAAACCCACCGAAACCGAGCTGTTTGAATCTAGATCTTGAAATCTTGAACAAAACTTAGGAATGATCTTGATCACGTTTTTGACATAGGATCTAGACTGTTTTAGATCTTTGGCCGAACATGAAAGTCGTAGATAATGGTCTTAAGATGATCTCTGTAAAATTTCATCAAATTTGGAGTTGAATTGCTATGGTAGAATTCGAAATCTTTAAACTGTGGTACATTAAATTCGGACAGAAATTATTCTTCTACGAAAATTGGTGATTTTGACCTGTTTAGGTATCTCAGATTGAAAAAGTTAAAACACGAAAGTTGTAGATCTCAACGTTTCTGAGTCAGTCGTGAAATTTTGGAATTTTTGGGAATTTAATCTGATTTTAGACGAATTTTAGAGTAAACTGTGGTTTACCGGAAACGAAATCTTGAAATCTTGTTGAAACATGAAATTAGCCTTTAAGGTTTAAAGGATTGAGAATTCCTTTGAAATAAAATACACATGAAATACGATGCTTGCCGAAAGGCAATTGAAATATCTTGCTTGCCAAAAGGCAATTGAAATATCCTGCTTGCCGGAAGGCAATTGAAATATCTTGCTTGCCGAAAGGCAATTGAAATATCTTGCTTGCCGAAAGGCAATTGAAATATCCTGCTTGCCGGAAGGCAATTGAAATATCCTGCTTGCCGAAAGGCAATTGAAATATCCTCCTTGAAATAAAAGGCAATTGAAATATTGTGCTTGCCGAAAGGCAATTGAAATATAATGCTTGCCGAAAGGCAATTGAAATATAGTGCTTGCCGGAAGGCAATTGATAAATAAAGCTTGCCGAATGGCAATTGAAACATAAACTTGAAACATGAGACATGAGATATGAAACTAGGAGACTCGAAAACTGTTCCTTTTGGATTATGCTTTTAAATTATGTCCTATAATTATATTGCTTTGCAAATTATATTTATGATCTTATGAAATCTCTATCCTTTAAATTATGCCATTCAATTATTGTTAGATAAATAAGTTAAATTATGTGGTGTTGTGCACATGTTTTCTTTAAATATTAAATAATAGTTTTGAAACCCCATAGTTATGTATGTGTTAACTTACTCAGCACGTAGTGCTGACCAAAACCATATTTTCTTTTTCTTTTTCTTCCAGAGTTGAGAATTATGCATCGTCATATGCATACACGGGAAGCTTGGGATGATATATTGGTTTGAATTTTGTATTAGACTAGATCTTGCATGAACGTGCCTGTTTAACCCGTGATTAGGCCATGTTGGCCCTATATTTAAATTCCGCTGCGATACATATATGTAAATATTATTTTCCGCTGCAACTTTTATGTATTATTTTTAAATTATATGTGAATGGGCTGTTTGAATATTTTAAATTCTGAAAAACCATAGCCTTGCATCTCTTTAGTAAGCTCGGAGAAACCGTGTCTTGCTAGGGAGGTGTGGCGGTGACATCCCGACCTGGGTGACCAAAAACCGGGGTGTTACAGTTAGATTTATTATGCATTTATCAAAGTTAGATATCTCTCTTTACTACACCGACACTTAATGTACAATGGCGTATGGTTTAGGGTCAGCCATTAATCCAATTGTCTATTCAAGCATCCATTGTTTTCAGATCCGAGTTGAATGATTTAACAGGATAAAAGAGGTCTTCTTAAGGTGTATTTAATGCCATCAAAGCTCTATCTTTCAATGGATTGGGGATAATTTTTGTTAGATCAACTAGGTTGTATCAAAAACAAATTCGTTCTTATTTATTGTCTTTTATGTCGACGTGGTATAAAGAGATGGATTGAATGTGGTAGTTTTTCCTATTTAAGCAATATCTTGATTCTTGGATGATATATCAGGTGGTGCTTGTAGTTTGCTCTGTGCAGCTTCTTTATCCATGGACCAGTGTTTTTATTTATTGGTTCACTTTTTTTTTTACTTTTCTTTAACTGTTGGTTGAACATCGTTATAATTAACTCAAAACATATAAGTCAAATGAAAGAAAAAAAAAGCAAGGAGTTGTTTAATTTCCTCTTTCTGCATGAATTTTCTTTTTTCATGCATCATTCAATGAGTAGCCTTGATCTGTTCTTCTCTTCCTATTCATTCACACAGTGCTATTGTAGTATTGTGCTGATAGTTTTCAGTACCTTTCAGAATTTTCAAAAGTGATGATGCTCTTTTGCTGTGTTTATTGTTTTTTTGCTAAACAGGTTCCAATAACCAAACAAACTGCAATGGCATGTTGATGCAGCCTTGGAAGAAGCATGGGGTATGGAATTTGGTAAGTTAGTTTCAATACACAACTGTTAAAAGGTTTATTACTTGCTTAGAGATGGCAAGAATACCAGATCTGAATGAAAAGTTTGCCACCTGAGTTTAGTGTTCTACTTTGACCTGCCCGCTTGTTTGGAATTTTTCCATACTTCAAAGTTTTAATTGTCTTATTATTTTCTGTTCTGTTCTGTTATGCTTTTGATTGATTTATTTATTTATAAACAAAGGCTGTAAATTCGACTTTAACCTGAATATTGAGATGTTGCATTAAGAAAAGTTGGTAACAATTCTGTGTTTATCTCATTATACTTGAATTATAGGAGTTGGAGTTGTAAGCCATTGCAAGTTTTTCCTTTCTTTCAAAGCAAGACCATATACAAACTTACAAATATCCTCATGTGTTCTGTCCTGTTAAATTTTGTTACACTGGGAATTGATGACATGTGATTTAGATATAAACTGTGTAGACGTTTTTTTGTCAAATTAAAATGCTGAGATAACTCCTTATCTCGTGGATGGATGGATGTTTATCATGGCAGGCAATAATGAACACTCCCGTGGCATCTCAGATTGGTGAACGAGGTGGAATACACCATTTATGGCAAATACCATTGGGTTGGGCATGATTTTTTTGCACATTCTCTCTCTTGTTTTATCCTGTTACATGTATATTCCATTCTGATTGATAAGTGAATTTTCAGTTGGTTGTAGGTGGGCAATTCCTTCCAAATATTGAGCACATAATACATGGAAAAGCATTGTCTTTGCACTAACCTGTTGTGTTGGCACGTGATCCTGGAAATAAAAGTGTACTCAAACACTTCTCTAGAGCAAGTGAGGTGCTCTGCCAGTTATGTGATATTCAGCTCTCGCGTGGGAAAGACATTCATGCGGTCGGACCGAGCACACCATGGGTATTGAGTGGGAGGATGCTAATAGCTCTATATCACTGAATCTGAAGACACCTTTGAGTCACTTTCCACCTTTTGGTTTTGCGTAAGCTATGGCTCTCCTACCACAGTCACCGTCACCTTTCACTTCAAAAGTTACTTCAAAAGAATATTTTTTATTATGTTAATTAGTGTTGACTGCACATTTTAATTCTTTATGAAGGTTCCATGATCAATCCTGATAACTGTTTCTGTTTTATGAAGAACTGGTGGCCATTTTTTGTCATCTATTTTCCCAATAGCAGGACATATGGATATATGCACTGAAGTTGAATAGATTTTTACTTGTCCATATTTGGTTTGTTCTTGTTAATGAAACTTGGGGCTAACCTTTGACTCGCATAAGCTGATGAGGACGTCTTGAACGATAGTCATGTGGATCTGATCTGACTCGAACAAAGCATCCAGTTACCTTCTCTTCAAATGATTCAGGTTGCTTGAGCTGTTCACGTATAAGCTTCTCTTCAAGATGAAATAGGTGTCATGGTAGAACGGGGAAAAGAAATCCAAACCTTGTTTAATTATTTCTTCTTCCTCCATGGGCAGTTGTACACACTCAATACGCTGTGCATTTGCACAGCTTAACCCACTAGTTCATATATAAATAATGATAACTCTCCACAGGACAAGTAAATCAGTCTAATTAATCAAAAAGCTTTCTACAAAGTAAATAGAATTGTCACCAATGTTCGAACAACTAGCATGACAATTTAACAAAGTCTAGGACTTTAAACTAAGAATCATAATGCTCATTAAGTTGTAAAAATCGGATCTAAGCAGAACATTTAGACTTATTTTAATTTTTTCCAGATTGGCAGTGATGTGATAGTTTAAATAATAGCACCACTGTGAAAACACAATCTAAATCTAACATAATTAACATATCCAACCTAAAGCATGTATCATTTTATTCAAAGAATAATAAAATATTAAAATAAAACTAACCTCTTACAAATTTATTCCACTCAAATCAGTAAACATAAAACATGAAAAGATCACACTTGGAATGTTTAGGGCTTTGAATTTCACTTCATCATCACGGCTGTCATCTTGCTCCTTTGTTGGCATATCCTGCTTCATACATATAGCAATTACTCAAGAAAATATGATTGTTAGTGCATATGGGAATTCCAAAGTAATCATAATCATAAAACATCATCCATACTCAAATTATTACATTTAACAGCAATTTCCAGCAACTTTATTAAGTATGGACAGATTTGATAGATAATAAATTTCAGAATTCAGCAAAAGCAAAACATCATAAGTTCTAGAGTAGAATTTACAACAAAATACCAACAACTATAGCAAAATATACCCTCATTATTCCTGATAACTCAACCCTGGATAAAGTATTAAATAAATAGTTTATGGATTGAATAAACTAAATGGACATGTTGATGAAGAATTTCGAGAATGTGACCATAATAGAAACTCCTCCATCCTCACACTTAAACTGAACTACCAGTTTAGTTTAAGTGCATAATGAAAGATTTAAAATGTGGGATTAAAACTTTTTAATTTCAAAAATAAGAATATAGCATGCATTTAAAAAGTTAGACTGAATTAGATCATACCTTTTAAATAGATAAAAGTTTTCAGCTTTTTTAATATGATCTATACATCATAATTTATTGATTTTAATGCCTGCATTGTGTAAAATCTTAAATATTTGATGAAATTAATCCCACATTATATAATATATCACAATTTCTGAAATTCTCTCAACAACGATCACAAATAAATCAACAATAAGTGCATAAACAGAATTTAAGAGAGTTAAGATGAATTAGAATACCCAGGGTTTGAAGATCAACAGGAGCAATTTGTGGAATAATACGTCTGAGTTCTGAAGAGTAGGCAAATTATGGAGCCTAACGGGATAAATCCAGTATATATATATATGAGTTTTGAGTAAATACCCGACCCATTGAACTTTAAATTCAATTGGATATGATTTGGACCGGGAAAAGATATCAAAATTAGGCAAAATTCGCGTCTGAGGCGCCAATGTGACGCTTGGAAGCTGATTTAGACGCCACACAGTGTGTGGCGCATTCTGGAGAAAAATTAAATCCGCGGCGCCAAAAGTGGCGCTGTAAGGGGGATCTGGGCGCCGCACAGTTGATGCAGCGCATCCTGAAGCAAACTTGGAAAATTCCCATTTTTGCGGCGCCATATGTGGCGCTTAAGGGCATTCTGAACAAATTCGGGCCGATTCAATTTTTCCTAAGTTTGTCTCCATGATATCCAACATCTCCATATCAATCAACAGTACCAATCCTACCTCTTCTACTTCTCAATCATGTCCAAATACACTCCATTGATCCATTTAACACTTCAAAACGACTCAATCCCACATGATATCCGTAAGAGCTATTTTATTGAATTTAAACACATGCATAAACATAAATATAAACTTCACCACATGCTCACCATATTAAATATAAATAAAACACTTAAGTAGTGCATAGCAGAGCAAACCAATATTCATATAAAAAACATCCAACCAAGTAGCAATGTATTTCTTATACATTATTTGTGGAACCTGGTTACACAAAAATTTTGGGTTAGTGTTAAATATATACATTGCTCCCCATCCTCACATTTAAGTTTAAACCAAAAGTTTAACTTAAGTGCAATATATAAAGCAAACATATATCAACCTAGAATGTGGGATTTAAACAACTAAATGACCAATCTATTTTATTTTAAAAGCTATAAGTTCTAAGTCTTTTACAAATTTAAGAAAATCACTTTTTAGAACTTAAAACTTATTATTAAAAAGAACACATTTTTAAGTTATAAAGACTCCCTTTTTGTTAAAAATTTCAGATTTAATGCTTAAAGCTAACCAAATTAGCAAACTAGTTCTTATTAATGATTCAAAATAATGATCAAGAACTTTTAGTTTATTGTTTTAAATAACATAAGTTTGCATTTTTAGTTAAAAATTCATAGGATGAGTTTTTTATAATAAAAATATTTCTTTTTCATAAATTAGAGAAAACATGAAGTTTCAAGCTTTAATGTTACCAAAATTTATTAATGTAGATTAAAACAATATGCTTAACAATATTCAAAGATCAACATAAAAGATTAAACATATTATTTTAACACGTTTTTATAAGAAAATTTCAGATTTCAGATACTGTAATACCATTTTCCAAATAGCTGTAATCTGAAATTTTACAAACACTCTATAAATTTTGGCATAGGGCTTGAAAATATGTTCTAACACTCATTGTGCATTTTAAACAAGGATTTATACACTTAAACCAATTTTAATCCCACATTCTACATAACCCAAAATTTAATTAACACAAATACTAACAATAACACATACCAAATCACAAAATTGGACAAATTATTAAACTAGGATAGCTATTCTTACCCCAAATCGAAGCTTTGAAGCACTTTGATAAGAAATCCCCAAATTTAAGAAGCTAGGGTTCTTGAGCCTCAATTATCGAGTACATTTCAACTTCTACTTTCACCACAAACATGCTACTTAATTATTAAATTAGAAATATGGTGGGCACATTTTATTAACAAAATTAAAAACTTAAACAAATAAGCATAACGTGACATAAAATGAAAATAAAAACATGCATAAACCATAAATATGATAATAAAGACAAACAAAAACATATTATTATTATTTTTATTATTATTTTTATTTTTTAAAGGAACTGTGGTGGAAGGAAAATTGAGGATGATGACTGCGGTTGTAAGATTCAATAGAGAGAGGAATGTGAAAGAGAGAACATGAGGAAGATGACTATTTTATTTTATTTTATTTTTTTTAAGGTTTAAATTAAATTGGTGGGTTTTTAACCCAATTAGAGGATTAAAGATTAATTTTGAGCAAATTGAGGATGAATTAGAATGGATTTGAAGCATAAAAGTTTGTAAAAATCCGAGTTTGGCAAAAACCCAGCGGTTCCCATTTTATGCTACATATGGTACTCAAACAAGTTTTTACGTGTCATTGGTGAAAATGACGCCCAAAATGCCTTGCTTGTGTTACTTTTGATGCTTAACTGAGTTTTCGAAAACCATTTACAAAGAGTGGCATCTAAAACTCAGTTTTGTGCAAATGTTGTAGCAAAAACAGCGGTGATTTGCTTAATCGAAACATAATATTCCATCCTATTCCTATTCATTTCTTAAGCAAAATTACCCTAATTAGCTCTAGTCATCTCCTATAAATATTTATGAAATTATGTTCATTTTCATCAACCCCTCTCATCAATTTATTTCAGCATTTTCTCCTATTTTATTTAAATCACCACAAAAAGTCTTTCTCAATTATTGATCACTCCAATTCTTAACTCGTCTAAGTCAATTCCTTAAGAATCACTCCAAAATTAAATATAATGGATATCATGCAAGAACCATTATTTATTCTTAACTAAAGTATATAAACTAAAATAAAAAGAAATCAAATATATTAAGCAAAATACATAAATAACTATTACTAAGCATGCAAAGGCAGTATGCAAATTCCCTTTCCTAATCAGCTTTCAAAGACAAATGCACAATTTTCTAAATTAAAGCTCTAAATGGTGGGTGCACTTCTATGATCCTGTCATTCAAAAGTTATAAGGTCAAATTCCACATCTTTATACAACAGTTTAAATAAAGGCAATGCAATCATAGGAAAATTATTGATAAACATTCTAAAATATCCAGCATTTCCTTTAAAAAAAACTCATTAAAGTTGTAATATTGTCAAGAGGTGGAATTTAATCTCAAACTTAATCTCTAGCATCCGTTCTCAACACTTAATGTAATGCAATTAATTCAAAGTCATCTAATTTCTTAAGAAATACGTACCTCAAGTGTGTTGGTAATACCTTTAAATAAAGTGTAGGTGGCTTTTCAATCGAGGCTATCCACTTGAAAATCCTCAATTATATATGCTGCATACAACTTGCCGCCATCCTCACACTTGTTCTCTTGCGGATCTTTCTCTTTGTTTGATGAGAACTCAATATTCTTTCAACTTTCAGGATCACCACTGATTTAGCTTAATGCCCTTGCACGACATAGAATATCAAAAAGTTATAATAATATTTAAAAAGTAGAAATAACATAAATATATTTAAATGAACTTAGAACAACATAATTTTCACAATAATTCCCCGGCAACGGCGCCAAAAACTTGATGAGTGATTTTCACTACTCATATTTTACCACAAGCGGATGGTTGTCATCAAGTAATAAAAACCGGTGAATACCGGGTCGATCCACGGGGAATTCAGAATATTATTTCATTATGGAGAAAACTTAGTTATTTTAAGTTCATTAATAATATACTTCCTCCGTTTTTTAAAGATAGCTACTGACCAACCCAGCACGCAGTCCAATGCACAATTTAAACCATTAATAACTCAAATTCGGTAGAAGTAAAAATTCTAAAACTTCGGTATTTAAAAACTACAAGATGAGACGAATCTAACAAGATCTCACTTGGCTATATTTTAACTTGTATATCTATGATAAAACTTGAAATCAAAGTGTTTAGGTGAATAGTGTAAATTTTACCAATATAGCTATCTTTTCTAAACGGAGGGAGTATATTATATTTTGAAAAGAGTTTGTTTAATTCTAATGATGATTAAATTAAAAACGGTAGCATTAAATAAATATAAAGCAGATTAAAAATTTAATTTAATATAATAAAAGTAAAAATAAAATATGCTTGTAATGATTTAGAACATGCCATCTTTATATAAAAGCGAAATTGCATAATGATTTAGCATTTCCCAATGTCTAAAAAGGTCAATTTCAGCAGATTTAATTATTTTATAAAGATTAAAAATATGCCAATTTCCTAATTTTCATAATTTGTAAAAACAGACTTCATGGAAGCAAATTAAATTATCTAACATTCTGCAATTATCAGTCTAGGCATAAATTTGAGTCTTTCCCAAGCATACAAATTTTTCTATTGTGATTAAATGACACATTTCATTTCCCAAATCAGCGTGTACATGCAAGAATCCATTTTTAATGTGATTTATTCCCAAGACTGGTACTAAAATCTAATTTCCATTTTTTATCTCCCGATTTAGCAAAGTAGAAATCATACAGATTAGATTCCAACATTAATATTATGCAGAATAGTGTAAATAGTATAATAAACATGGTAAAACATTAATAGCAACATGGTAAAGTGGATTATATTACTAATATTAGAATCTAAACAGATTAGGATATTGCCAGATTACTGTAAATGGAAAAATAGAAAAGATCGATCAATTCTGAATTGCAGATTAATGACATAGACATCAGATTAAAGAGAATACAGAACTATCGATCCATTTTATGCAGTAGAACAGCAATCCTAATTCAAATTCTAACATCATTGCAGATTTATCCAGATTTAACATATAAACATCAATTAATTCATTACTTCCATAAAAACATAGATTCGTACTTCAAAGTGATTCTGAACTCCCGTTCTAAAACACTTCTAACATGAACAACATAGAAATCTGTTTACAAATATGAAAACAGTAGGAAATTATGTTAAAAAGCAAATCCTAAACATTACAAAGCGAGAAAAAGAAAAACAACACCTAGAATGCGAAGAACACAGTCAGAAAGATGTTCTGATCACTTCCTCCGGCATGATTCGGTGTTATTCGGCTTCTTCTCCAATGTTGCAGAACTTTTCTGTCGAAAATATGAGTCTGGCTTTAGTCTCGACTAAAGAGAATGACGAAAAATGGGCTTTAAAACCGTGTTCGGGAGGTTAAAAAACCTCCAAACCGCGACTGTGGCGCCCAAAGTGGCGCTCGGGAGGGGCTTCAAGCGCCACCAAGAAGATGCAGCGCATTCTGGCAATTTTCCAATGTGGCGCCAAAAGTGGCGCTCGGAGGCCATTTCCGGCGCCGCCATGCACGTGCGGCGCATCCTGAAGCTTTTTCTCCTCTGAAATTTTCTAAGAGTTTAAACGGCGCCTGGGTGACGCTCCGAAGGGATTTTGGGCGCCGCATAGCACGTGTGGCGCCTCCTGAGAAGATTTCAACTCCGAATTTTTCTAAGTCTGATCTTGGCGCGTGCATTGGCGCTCCGAAGCTTGTTTGGGCGCCGTTATGTTGATTTGACGCTTCCTGGGCACATTTCAGAGTTTTAAAATCCGGATCTGACAGTATTCATCCTCCGAACACCCTCTTTTCTTCACTTGGGAATACACCATCTGTCGCCATGTCTCACCATCCCCTTATCCTCAATTCTGAAATCTGGAGCCTTACCCTCCTGAATTTTCTATCTCAACACCGCCATCTCCCCGCTATCATGCTGATTAGCAAATATCTCCTCAATCAAAGAGGATGTTGTGACCGTCATGTTCAAAGTATGCTGAACGGGGCCAAAAGAAATTGCCTGAACCTCGAGTCTGAGTAGTCCCCTGCACTATTCCGGCATCTCCCCCAACATGTTACTGTGTGATGCTCTTTCCTACTCAGCATCCGTCACTCGGTTAGTCTCCCCTTCAATATACTGAATATCAGTGTTACAATCCTGCGACAACTCCATCCACCTTCTCAGTCTGCCACTCATATAGTTTGATGTGTACATACACTTCAGTTTCTTATGATTTGAGTAAATCTTACATTTAGCTGCATACAGATAGTGTCTCCAGATCTTTAGAGTATGCACGACCGCTGCCATCTCAAAATCATGAGTCGGTTAGTTCTGCTCATATAGCTTAAGATGTCAAGATGCATAAGCAATCACCTTCCCATTCTGCATCAGCACACATCCCAAACCCTTAAGTGACGCATCTTTATAAACTTCATACTCACCTGAATCATCAGGTAGTACCAAAACAGGTGCCTCCATCACCTTTTCCTTCAGCAGTTCGAATGCATGTGCACAGTCATCATCCGAAGAAACCTGACATCTTTCCTCAACAATCTTGTCAGGGGTCTAGCAATACTAGAAAACCCCTCAATAAATCTACAGTAATAACCAACAAGACCCAAGAAACTTCAGATCTCTCCGGATGAATATTCGTCGGGACTTGCCATTTCAACACGGCCTCTACCTTAGCAGAATCAACCGGAATACCATCTTCATATATCACCTGGACAAAACATCTTTTCAACCAGAATTGACATTTGGAGAGTTTAGCATAGAGCTTATGCTCTCGCAATATGTTCAAGACTGTCCCAAGTGACTCGCGTATGCCTCACGCGTCAGCGAATAAACCAGGATATCGTCTATGGACACAACCACACGCACATCCAGTAGGGGACAGAATACCCTATTCATAAATCCATGAAGATCGCTGATGTGTTAGTCAAACCGAAAGGCATGACCGTGAATTCGAAGTGTCCATAACGAGTCCTGAAAGCTGTCTTAGGCCTATCAGCCTCCGCCACCCTTATCTGATGGTAGCCCCATATCAATTCAATCTTACTAAACATACTGACCCTTCTCAACTGATCAAACAGATCCTCAATCGAGGTAAAGGATACTTGTTTTTTTTTCACCGTGATCGGTTCAAACCTCTTTAATGGATGCACATCCTCATCAATCCATCGTTATTCTTAACAAACAACACAGGAGCTCCCCAATGCGATCTACTCAGCTAAATATACCCCTTATTGGTAAGCTCATTCAATTGATCCTTCAACTCCTTCAGTTCAGTAGGATCTATACAGGAAGGAGCCTTAGAAATAGGAGCTGCATCAGGCATCAGCTCAATGGTAAACTCAATCTTCCGAATAGGTGGAAGACCAGGAATTTCATCGGGAAATACATCCCCGAACTCAGACACAACTGGGACATTCGAGGCAGTTAGAACCTTTGCTCGAAGATCCCTCATTTGCCACCGGGAAAGAAAACACCCCCTACGCATCAAGTCACACGACAAAGCAAAAGAAACAAAACCAATAGCAGGTGGAATAAAAGAAGGTCGATAAGAAACATACTTACCCTAAAGGATCCCGAAAGGATATTCGTGGAACACGACAATCGATCACGGCACGATGGCAAAACAGCCAATCTATGCCTAATAATACATCAAAACCAACCATGCCAAAGACCACCAGGTCTGCCCTGAATTCGCGACCCTCAATGCTCAACACAACATCTTGTCACATGTGATCACTTCAAATAATATCGCGCAAAAGCAGAGAATAGCATGTAGTAAGGCACCGACAATCCTACTTCATGCTCCCGAATGAAATTCAGAGCCTCAAATGAACATGAGACTCCAGAGTCAAACACAATAATCGCAACACAAAATACAACACGAATAATTCCCATAATAGGGAAATAAGTTTGTCTTTCAACCAGAGAATCAAGATGGATCACCCACGGTGTAAGAACTAGACATGCACACGCCAAAACGTTATCCAATCAACAAAACGTTTCCATCCCAAAAAAAGACAACATGCTAGGAATGTCCCCTAGTTTGGCCTCGCCCCAGCGATATCGGTCCCCTCATGTTACCGATCTTGCCATGCAGAATAGTCACCTTGCCTCGTCTCACGCGACAAGCATTCAACGCTTCGACAAACATTCTAATGTTCTTTTGATTGGCCCAGTGTCAGTTCTATGTCTCTTCACATCATTATTCTTTCTAACCACGACTATACCCTCACTGGCATAGCCTGAAATGGGTTTCCACCATCTTTTGTAGTAGATGATGTGCAAAAGTCGATATCACCCCTGCTTGTTATCACACTATGAAGACTTTCTAACTACATCTCACCTCCTGGGATACTTCAAACCCCTTTGTATACTGTCCCTAGCATTGCTTTCATGAGGATTGCAATTCGGAAACCCCATGCTTCCGTGTGGTCCTTCCAAAGTCTTGAGCCAACACTTCATCTTAAAGACCGAGTTGAACTTAGATCCCAACATTAACCAATAATGTTAGCAGAAATCACCAATATCCATAATATAATACATAACTAAGAGCAGAATAATGAATAGAATAAATTAATTAAATAAATAAATGTATTCACAGTCCTCAATGATTGTGACGTCACAAGAATTCTGGCTGGAGTACCATTGTTCTTCCACAGTTCCCCAACTGTGGCTCAACCTGGTATGCGCAAAAATCAGCAGAAATAAATAAATATGAATTTAATTATACACTACATGTATCCCCTACACATCTCACCTCCTATGTCTACACAAATTTTAATATAATAAAAGAGAACACAAGCTTTGATACCACTCTATAATGCCCCGAAAATTCAAACATGACTTTCACAAGCATCTCCGTCGTACTAACTATCCTAAACTAGTGGCCAGCTAATTTAAAATATCTAGTACAAGGCTGAGTAAAACAAAGTGATTATCTTTTTAATCAAGTTAAATGCAGAAGCTGAAAACAAATAAAACACATAAACATGAATCGCGTCTCACATAAAGCCAAATAATAATCCTAGCAAATTCATCCAGACTGGAAGCCTCACAAATCAGTAACAGGCAACATGCCATTATCTCAAAACAGGGCCACCAGCCCAAAGCAGTAAAGCACATAAGGTCACAGGCGGACAGAAAATAAATCCTAGGCTCTTAACAGGCCTCAACTAGCAATAATCCAAGTACCAAATAATAAAGCAGCAACAAAGTATGACATAAATAAATAAAATAAACAGGTAAATCCTATCTATGCGTTCTCTCAAACTCAAATCCGGTCATGCTCCGGCGCCTCCAGTGGGATTTATAAAACAGACAAAGCAAATGAGTCGGTAAACTGTACTGAGCAAGGGATATACGTGCAGGGGAATAAGGGGATCAGTTAATAATACTAATAATAATAATAACCATGATTTAATTAAAACATAATACTACCTCCGTCTCATTATAATCGCTACGGATCCACCTGACACGTATGCTGATACACATTTTTAACG
The DNA here is from genome assembly GCA_030278955.1 of Hygrophila difformis. Taxonomy (NCBI): domain Eukaryota; kingdom Viridiplantae; phylum Streptophyta; class Magnoliopsida; order Lamiales; family Acanthaceae; genus Hygrophila; species Hygrophila difformis. Next base: position 36,568,517 of record JAOANR010000007.1, on the reverse strand, counting down.
GTTAATAATTTAAATTGTGTACAATAAAAAATTATAAAAATTTGATATTCTAAAACTACAAGATTAGACGAATCTAACAAGATCTCACTTGACTATGTTTTTTCTTACATAACTATGATAAAAATACGAATCAAACTTAAATAGTGAATAGTGCCAGAAAGTCAAACGTGACAATCTAAATGAGACGGAGGAAGTATAAGATATAAAAATAATAATCACTACGAACTCTTCTCTCTGATGCTCCAAGATCCTGTCCAAGATCTTGATCCCCACCATTCTAACAACCTTCTTTCTTTCTCCGATCATGGACGTCCCCATGCAGGATGATCCAGGCGGTGATCCCCGGACCAACCCGCCGCAGCCGTTCCTCCTTCTTCCAAGATTTCCTACAAAGACATGGCGAAAAAAGGCACCATAGCTGATCACTTCCCTATTGGTGATGAAGTTGATGATCTTACTGGTGATCCAGATGACATGATTCGAACCACCCACAATGGTATTCCCAGTCTTATTCTTTCCAAGGCCTTCAAGGAGAGACTCCTCAAATTTGGCAACATGTGGTGGTACTAAAGGTTGTTGGCCGATTGATTTCTTATCGAGTCTTGAAAGATAGACTTGGCAAAATCTGGCCTGCATCAGTTACTCTACCACTCATCGACTTAGATAATGACTACTATGTTGTTAACTTCAAGAAAGAACAAGATGCAATCCATGCGCTGACTGGGGGACCTTGGAACATATTGGGTAATTACCTTCACGTTCACGCCTGGGACGAACACTTTAATCCCAGGACCCATGTGATTTCTTCAGTTGTCACCTGGATCAGGTTCCCAATATCCCACTTTTTCTATACAATAGAAGGGCCATCCATGGAGGTGGTTCTCTTGTAGGTGATGTGATCCTCATCGATTCTGAAACGGATAAATCTGCTAGAGGGAGGTTTGCCCGGCTAGCAGTGAAGATTGATCTTTCCGAGCCCTTGTCGCCTCAGGTTGAAGTCGATGGTTCTATCCTACAGGTCGAATATGAAAATATTAAGGTCATTTGCTTCAAGTGTGGCTTGTGTGGACATACCAAGAACAAGTGTCCCTCTGCCAGTGTAAATCAGGATGACCCCCCGGATCAATCGATGTCGTCTCACCCAGAGCAGAACAATAAAGAGTCCGGTGGTGTTGGCCTTGGCCCCTGGATGATTGCTCCAAGATTATCCTCCTCCTCTAAGAATATCTCTGCTCCGGCTGCTACCAATAACAGATTCTCTTCTCTGGTTTCCACTTCTGAACCTGATCCAGCGGCCTTGGATCCCTCTACTTTCCTTCCCTCACTCGTCCATCCTCCTCTCAAACCGCTTATAGTTCGTTCCTCCCCCTCTTCTTCGTGTCCTTCCCCTGCCCGTCCCCAAATGCCACCAACCAAGTCCCCACTTGCTCTGTCATCTCCTCTATTCTCGGATTGCCTTTCTGAATCCCCACCTTGGACTCTGCAACCTTCAGGTGCCAGAGCTCGCAGTGTCAGTTCTACTCTTCCACCGGCCTTTCATAAAGCAATAGAAGTTGTAGACCATTCTCTCCATAAGCGCAAGAGATGAAGTGCCCTTTCACTCCTGGAGGAAGTAGACCCCCTGATGGTGAAAGCGATGAGGAGATGTTTTCTCCATTTTCCTCAAGCCTTGGCTCAGCTGCTGGGAAAGGGCGTGCTTCTAGCCTTCCTATCTAATTTTTTAATCTTTGTTATGTGTACAATTCCGATAACATTACTTTCTAATATGAACTTAACAATTGGCTTTTGGAATGTCCAGGGATTTCAGAAGAGAATTCCGGGACATCACACACTCTAAAAGTATGGATTGTATTGCACTTTTGGAACCGAGAATCAGTGGTGGTCGTGCGGACAACTTTATTGCTCATAGTAATTTCAATAAATCCTTCAGAGTGGAAGCTGATGGTTTCTCTGGCAGTCTTTGGCTTCTTTGGAAGGACCATGTTCAAATAGATATACTTGAATACCATTCACAATTCATTGATACCAAAATCACTGTTAATGGATCTTCTATTTTCATGACCGTTGTGTATGCTGCTCCTAACAGATACAAACGTACTTGGTTTTGGCCGGAGCTTACTCGCATCCTTTCTACCAGAACTGCTCCCTGGATTATAGTTGGTGATTTTAACTGTATAAGTAAAATGGAAGAAGTTCGAGGGGGCTCTATTTCCTCTTTGTCTATCTCTGAATTGCAGACTTGGCTTAGGACTTCTAGAATGGAGGAAATCAGATCCTTTGGGAATAAATTCACTTGGGCTAGAGGCTGTCTTAGAAGGAGACTTGATCATATTTTAGGCAATGATTCTTGGCTCTCTCTCTTTTCCCTCACTTTACTACACAAGTGCTTCCTAGAACTCAATCAGACCATGCACCTCTCCTTCTGAAGATTTCAACCGGTTCCAATTTCAGGCAACAGAATGGTTATAAATTTTTCAGGTTTCAAGTTGCTTGGCAATCTTCCCCTGAATTTAAACACCTTCTGGATTCCACTTGGCAGTCCAAGGATTCTTTTAAAGATAAGCTTGAAGCTTTTAAAGTTAAAGTTCAGAATTGGAGCTCCAACAACTCTCATGTCAATAAGCAGAGGAAAGTTAGAATAAGGGCTAGATTGGCTGGTATTGAGAAGCAAGACCATTGGGAGGACAACTTATTTCTACAGCGTCTCCACAAACAACTTAATATGGATTTGAGGTTACTTCTTAAAGATGAAGAATCATTATGGATTCAACGCAATATTCGAGATTGGAATCTTTCAGGGGACAGAAATACAAAATTCTACCACAACTATGTTCGAGCCAGACGTGCTAAAAAATGTCTTTCTATCTTGGAGGATGCTCATGGCAATACCTTCCAAGGAGAACAGGAGATCCCCGCAATGGTTTTAGACTATTTCCAGCAACTATTCCAATAAACCTCTAATGATCTACCTCTGCCCTGCTCTGCTTATTACGATCTTCCACAGATTTCTGAAGTTGACAAGAGAGCCATGGAACTTCTTCCTACCTTTGAGGAAACCACTACGGCTATACAAGCTATGGCCCCTCTTAACGCTCTGGGTCCAGATGGTTTTCATGCATATTTCTATCAACACAATTGGGTTCTCATCGGTACGGTTGCAAACGAATCAAATAATTTTGATTCGATTCGGGATTCGATTCGAAATTTTGCTATTCGTATTCGGGTTTTGTGATTCGAATTCGAATAAAAGATATTCGATTCGATTCGATATACAAACAAATACAAATACAAAATCTCAATATTCGATTCGATATTCGTTAGTATTCGATTAAATATTTATTATATTTAATAAATTAATATATAAGTATTATAAATATATAAAATATATTATTTTGAATTGGCCCAGATGTTCAAGCCCAGCCCAAATATTAATAAATTTAAAAAATTAATAACACACAAGCCCACCTCCACTTTGGTACTTCCAAGCCCGGTCCAAATAACACTAAAAATTCAAAAATTACTAATACATTAACCCTAGTTCCCCAAGACCCCACTTCTGCACTTCCATTTCGTATCCAAACTCCAGCGGCGCCGCTCTGTCCTTCCCTTCCATCCGCTCGTCCCTTTCGACTTCTGACTTCCGGCTTCCGGCATTCTACCTTTTCTTCTAGCGACAACGCCGCTCATCCCTTCCAGGCTCCAGCGACGGCTTTACCCTGCTCCTCCGGTCTTTCTGCTATGGACGAAATCAACCCTTTTAGGTTTGGGCGTTATTTTAGAGTTTTCTCTCTCTATAGTGATTGTTTATTGCAGCCTGTCGGTAGCTTATTAGTTTTGTGTTATGATAGAAATGGAGATCTCGGTATTGCTCCAAGAAATCAGACTGCATCTGCGACGATCCATGTGATTCAGGTCAATCTTTCATCAGTTTTTTTAGAAATTACTAAGTTTGAAGCTTGGGAAACTTGAGAAAGTAGTAAAGTTTGAACTTTTTCTTCTATGACTAAGGAAAAATGGATATATTGTGCATTTACATCAAACTCTTTCTTTAGATTAAAATTTCTGGTGCAGAATCAATTCAAATATGATTAAATTAAGATTATTATTTGCACAAATATTTTCTGCTTGTCATTGTTTACTATCTATGTAGTTGTTTGTTTGATTCGATGGTCAAAGAGGTTTTCTTTAGTTTAACTCATAGTATTCATTTTTTTTGTGGATGTTTGATTCTTTATGCAGGAAACTAAAATGGAGTTGTGCAAGTTGCAAACTAAAATGGAACAGCCCAACAGCCTTGCAATTTTTTTGATTTATTGAAAATTTGGAATGTTTTTGGAATGTTGTTGGAATTGTTATGTTATTGAAATAGAGAAGATTGATAACTTGCAAACTACTTTTATTTATGAAATATTATTGGAATTTCAAATTTGAATTTTTATATTTTTAACATGGTTTTTAACAAATTTCGAATCGAATAGTTCTGAATCGAATCGAATAATTACGAATCGAATAAAATAATATCATACCAAAACATTCAAATCGAATATTCGAATAATTCGAATATTAGTATCGAATCGAATATGAAGGTCGTGTAATATTTGTTTGAAAATCGAATACGAATACGAATATTCGAATATTTTTTTGAATACGAATACGAAATAGTGGTATTCGCTTCGCTTCGATTCGATTGCAATCCTACTCATCGGGCAGTCAGTTCACTCATTCATTATAGATGTTTTCAATGGCACTAGCAGCATTAAGGATGTCAACCAAACATAGATTGTCCTCATCCCTAAAATCAACAACCTTAAGACAGTCATGCATCTTAGACCTATTAGTCTTTGCAATGTTGTTTATAAAATTCTTACTAAGATTATGGCTAATGGACTTACTCTCATCATGCCTCAGATTATTTCACAGGGTCAAGCTAGTTTTGTGAAAGGGAGGATAATCCATGACAATATCATCACTTGTCAGGAGATTACACATTATATGGAGAAATCAAGTGCTAAGCCAGGCTTTATGATCATCACGCTAGATTTAGAAAAGGCATATGATAAGCTCAAATGGAGCTTCATCAGATCCTTACTCACAGCAGCAGGTTTTCCATTATCTTTATTAATCTCATAATGAGTTGTGTGAAATCCTCTACCCTGCATGTCTCTTGGAATGGTATTCTTTCACCTCCATTTCATCCATCCAGGGGAATCAGGCAAGGAGACCCTATATCTCCTTATTTGTTGATAATGGCCAGAAATGACCATTATTTTCAATCCATTTCCGTGTCTAAAACGGGCATTTGATCGCATTTCGGTCTTACATTAAGTAAGAAAGCAGTTGAATTGGACTGATTTATGCATAATTGTAAAAATATTAAGCTGGTGTGAAAAAGGCATAAATATGTAATTTTATTACATATTTATGTTAGAAAAATCCAAAAACATGAGAAAAAGAAATCAAAAGAAAAAGGAATGAAAAAGATGGGCAAAAGAATAAAGCAAGCCCACAAAATACAAAAAGATGGGCAAAAGAATAAAGCAAGCCCACAAAATACAAAAAGATGGGAAAAAGATAGAAAAGCCCACAAAAAGAACATTTTCGGCCCATCTGGCCCGATCCAGCAGGCCCAGGAACACCTTTGTCGCGGAAGCTCCTTTGTCGCGATGCATGGTTCCGCGACAAAGGAGGGTTCCGCGACCAAGCAGCTCAGATGAAGAAGGAAACCAGCCAAGCCCTTTGTCGCGATGTCCTTTGTCGCGATGGCATGTTCCGCGACAAAGGCATGCTCCGCGACCAAGATGCACTATTAGAGACACAAGACCCAGTCGAGAAGCTTTGCCACATGCAGCGTGTTCCGCGACCAAACTTGATGCTCTGCGACAAAGCTGTGATGTGTGTGATGTCTTGAGACACAATGGGCTCAAATCAAGGCCCATGGGCTTAGGGTTACACTTCTATAAATATGAGGTGTCTCCCATGAGCTAGTGGTTGGAATTTTGTTGATTAGAGCTCTCTTGAAGACAAGCAGTAGGAGTTCTCTCTTAGGTAGTGTAGCTTAGTTTTATTTTCTGTATTATTTAATTCTTGCCCTTAGATTAGTTTAGTTTAGTGTTCGTTTTAGTGTTTTACTATTTACAGTAACTAGATAGCCACTTTTATATCATGTTTTGGTTTCTAAACTCTTGTTTTAGGGTTTGTAATACCCAAATCATGGGTACTAACAACACCCCTTCAATAATATGGGAAAACATTCATCATTTGTGTCCGAAATCATGAAATGGGTCTCACACCCCATGGATTTATGCTTTCTTTTTCATTTTGAGGTCATTTGACCCCCATTATGCTATTTTTATGTTTACTGTTTGCATTTTATGGATGATGCTGTGTAGTTAAGTGTGGTCAAACCCTAGATTAGGATTCTTGCTTTATTTTTAAATTCTGCCCAGTTTTGTTTAAGCATGTTCTTCCACATTTTGAATGTTTCTTGTTTGTTTTTAGCTTAGAATAGCTTTTTGATCTGAAATAGGGTGAGATCACGCTGTTTGCATGCCACTGTTCATTTCTGCTTTTTCTGACTTTTGTCCTGAACCACCTTTGTCGCCAACCGCCTTTGTCGCGGAACCACGTTCCGCGACAAAATGGTTGTTCCGCGACAAGATGTCTAAAGACACTTGTCTTCATATTTTAAAACCCTCTGTCGCGGAACACTTTGTCGTGGAACCACGTTCCGCGACACAACCCTGTTTGGCGACAAAGGAGCCAAACTCTTGCATTTTGTCTGCATGGCTTTTTGTCGCGGAACAATCTTGTCGCGGAACCACGTTCCGCGACAAAATCTCATTCTGAGACAGAAAAATTATGCCATACCCTTATTTCCTTGAAAACCTTTGTCGCGGAACACCTTGTCGCGGAACCACGTTCCGCGACAAAATTTTCCATGCATAGTGACAAGGATCAAATGCTTTAAAAATTTTTCTGAAAATCCTTTGTCGCGAAACACTCTTGTCGCGGAACCACGTTCCGCGACAAAATCCTGCTTAGCGACAAAGAAGCGTTATGCTGCCAAAAATTCTAAAAACTTGTCGGGATACCCATGTCGCGGACCTTGGTCCGCGACAAAATTTATGATATCGCGACAAAGACTCCCTTCTCTCTATTTAATCTCAAACAATCTTCATCCTCTTCCTATATTATGTTGCATCACTCACATCATAACCCCACGGGTTAAGGTGTAACATTCTGGAATTGCAATATAGGGTGTTATGCTGCCCAAATTTTGATTCTCCATTTGCATCGCTTAACTAATTGAACCATTGAGTCATTAATGATTAAAGATTGAGATTAGCAATAATTACACATCAATAATCATCATGATTAAAAGACCTTTGTTCAATCGCCATTAAAATACTCCTCTAGAAATAAAATCTTGATGACTTAAGCAGATAATCCGGACTGTGATTAATTATGGTAGGAGGGATTATTTAAGATCATCAATTGTGGACCCAATCCACAACCTTGCATGAGAAACCAATGTCTCTCATACAAGGAATCTTCTTTTATTTCTTGTTGATTTTGTCTTTGCATGTTGTGTGTAACAATTAGTAAAAACTACATCAGACTAATGTTGGCGGGTATTCCCTCATGGATAACTAGCTCGTATTCTGGGTATTAATTGCTAAGTGTTATTTTGCATGGTCTGGATGACTGTCAGTGGAAGCCTTGGCGGTTCGCCCATTCGGGGTTATAATAGCTGCTCGGCTGACTCCCATCCAGATACAGTTTATTTTATTATCTTAATTTCCAACCCAAATTCCAATCTGCAATAAAACTCTGCTAATGTCTGTCAACATTAGCTGATAAGTATTGCAGAGAGGAAGCATGTAGGTTTTTATCCGAATTCACAGACAGTGAAGGCCCAACTGGTAGCGACACTGCCATTTTAGGGCCCCACCTGTCTAAATTCGCTCCATCCAAGTGATCGGGAAATTGGACAGTAGATGTTTACAGTCCACCCGATTATTCTGCCATTCTTTGGTCCTTTGACCACTTCATATCTGTGTTTCATTTTCTGTCTAGACCCGCATCTATATTTTGGGTCAATTAATTTTACACTTCCTTATATCCTTATGCATGATAATATTATGTACTATTGTGGTCTGTAATTATTTTGGGATCCTTCCCTTGGACATCAGAAGTCTGCATTCAAACAGATATTGTGTATTAAATTTCCAACAAAAACTCCCTTATAAAGTCCGGATCTGAGTAAGGGATAAATTCCTCAGTTATGACTAATTCATATTCCGTCGAGGGTTGATTTTGGGAAATTAGAAGCAGAGTCAGCGATTAGGTCTCACCTAGACTGAAAGGGTCTGTGTTTTAACTGAGAGTCGAGTACCTGTTTAGGGAATGATTTTCAAATCCATTATTTTCCGAAAATTGCTGTTTGTTGGAAATCTAAGATTGGATATTACACCGAGATGGGGTTCACTTGGATTCAAATACAGTGTAGTAAATAATCTTAGAGGAACATCATCCAGGCCTTGGTTATTTTCTAAGATAGGGTTGAGTTTTCTTTCAACTGCTATCCTCTTCTGCCAAAGCCTATTTTTGAGTCTTGAGTGAGTGCATCCGGAACGAACTGATTTATTAGTTCGTTTCATTAGTTTGTATCTCATAATCACCCGGAAGAAAGTGAACACACAAGTGGTTCACCAAGAGCCGGGAATTCTTGATCCATACCCCTTCATCCTGATGGGGAGCTGTCTTTTACTACCAGGGTCAGACCTTCAAAACCTCCGAGTGATAGGTTTTAAAATGCTTTCTTTACTGCTTTCTTTTAACCGCTTTCATTAGAGGCCACTCGGTTGTATTGAGAGTTGCGTAACTGCTACTAGGATTGACAGTTAAGGGATAGTTCAGAGCTTGATTAGAATCTTTGGGTGTGACATGGGGGAATGATAGTAGTACTTGGCATTTCAATAAATGATTTGCCAGGTGTTGCTTTTCCACCGCGGATGAAGTAACACACCCAGGCCAGGGCAGTTACAAATCTGTGGTATCTTAGAATTTGCGGTCTTAAGAACATGTAAACTCACATTGTAAGTACCTGTCTGTTAAAGGGAAAGCATTATTGAGAGCATGAGAATTAGCTATCTGATAGAATTATCCCAAGCCAAGATCTGTGTATAAAAATGGAAGTTTAATATTGCTGCATCTAAATCTTGTCCAATTTTTATTATCTTCTTCATGTCCCTTCTGTCTACATTATGATTCAGCCTCACAGCTGGCATAATGTAAATTATTCACTGCTTCCATAGATAGTGTTTATCGCTTTTTAGAATAACTTTACCCACTTTCTAGTATAGACTTATTCTGCTTCGTAGAATAAATTTAAATGCTTTCATAATGTAGTTTAAATTCATGTCAGTAGTTGTTAATCACTTCTCAAACCATTGGAGCAATACGAATGGAAAATCTAGTAAAACGACGTGGGCCCTGCTTCTATCGCACATCCTCCAGTGAACGATCCGGTCTTACTATAAATTACTGCAATTTTTGACACCGTGCGCTTTCGGGCCACAGTTTCTTAAACACGAGTAATAAAAACGTGACAACCTATAAATATATCCCTACTCACAACTCCGCCTTCATAAATTGGTTTCATTAAATAAAACCTAAACCAGGATTATGATTTTTCGGAAAATACTCATGTAGTGGAAATCTGTCAAAAGTTTCATGACAGGGAATCTCATGGCAAGAATTGATGAGAAGTATCATGGCACATATGCCGGGGACCCTCAGTGTGACAGGCTGAAGGTCAATCTATCCCGGTTGTACCATGAAATTTGTCAACAGTTTCATGACAGGGAGGACCACAGCGCCATTTGAAATTAAAGCACCACACTTGAGTAATAAAAAGAATAACAATCTTGATATATCCCTAAAACCCTTCCCGTGAATCATAACTCTTTTCATTTAATAAATCTAACCTGGTATATTTTAGAAAATACTCGTGTGGGAGATCTGTCAAAAGTTTCATGGCGCCGTTGCCGGGGAGGATGCAGCGCCGTTTTATTAGAGAATTACATTCCTCATTGCTCCTAGTTAGCTTATACATATAAATATAAATATTCACCCCAAAACCGATTCTAACCTGGGGAATGTGCAGGTACTGTCATAGCTAAGACCCCTGTTCTATGCAAAAGAGGAAGGAGACTCCAGCCGAGATCTTGTTCAACGCAGAGATTGAGAAAACAGCTCGTCGTCTGAGGGCGGAAGCTAGACAAAGAAAGGAACGGGAAAGACAAGCTCTTCTCTCTCCGAGCACAAGCAGTGACATTTCAGACATGGCAGATAACCATGGCAATCCCCCACATATTCCACTTAACCCACCACTCCAAAACATCCAAGAGGATCCCGAAGATGTTGACATTGAGAACTTGGAGGATCTCCCACCTCAAGTCATTCAGGAAGGTGAGAATCCCCAAAATCTCGAGCAGCAACCCTTCGAGATGCCTCCACCCAACCCAAACCACCAAAATCCCCAAAACAACCCACTTAACCAGAATAACCCTAATAACCAAAATTTTCAGAATCCTCAATTTCCAGACCCCCAGCTTAACCAAAACCAGAATCACCCCAACCCGAACGATTTCAATGATCCCAGAAATTACTATCCGAATCAGAACTTTTACCCACGGCAATACCAAGGAGGGCCAGGGAACAATCAACAGGCAGCCGCAGCTGATTATATGCAGCCCATTCTGGAACCGTATTTGAACATTCCTGGACAAGCCCCATTCTTGGCCAGGAATTACGAATTAAAGCCAGCTCTCATCAATCTTGTTCAGAGCAACCAGTTCGCAGGAGCAAATCATGAAGATCCGCACGATCACCTGCAGACTTTCCTGGAACTGTGTGATACGATCAAAAACCAGAATGTATCTGCTAACACCATTCGATTGAGGCTGTTTCCTTTCTCTCTGACTAGCGGGGCAAGGACATGGTATAAATCACTGCCCGTGAATCAGAAATCCGCATGGGAGGATGTGATCAGAAATTTCCTGACAAAGTACTTCCCGGAGTCCAAGGTGGATCAGTGCCGCTCTAAGATTGCGGAATTCAAGACGAAACCAGACGAATCCCTGTATGATGTAAAGGAATGGTTCTTCAACCTGCTCAGGAAATGCCCCCAGCATGGCTTCCATGAGTGGGAGAAATTGAGAAAGTTCTATAGCGGTTTGACCCCAGCATGGAAGAACATGCTTGATGCCGCTGGTGGTCAACACCTGCTATATATTCCCATGGATCAAGCTTGGGCCAAGATTGAAGCAATGAGTGTAAACAGAACTGTACTTTCTGATGATGTTAATTCCCCTCCCCCTCGTGGTTTATGTGCTGTAGGTACAGTAGGGAAGTCTGAACTGGACAAACTGAAAGACCAAGTGGCCGTCTTGGCCTTGAATCAGGAAGCTGGGAGCTCTACACAGGCTCAAAATGCTGAAGCTGTTTGCGGGACTTGCCAAGGCCCGCATTCCATTGAATCCTGTCAGCAAGTGGCGAATGAAAGTTGTAACTATGCAGGTGGATTCCAAAACCGGCACCCGAACCTCTCATATTCCAACAACAATGCCTTGAATTCCCACCTGTTGACCCAGCCACAGCAGTTCAACCAACCAAGGCCCCAGCACTTTAACCCAGGCTTTCAGCCTCAGATTCTAGCTAGGCCACCTCAAAACCAAAATTTCCAAAACTTCCAGCAGCCGCAGAATCAGTTTGTCCCAAATCAGAATCAGAATCAGTTTGGCCAAAACCAAGGTCAGAACCAGAATTGGAACCAGAACCAGCAGAAACCCCCTTCCCGATTGGAGACCCTCATGACTGACTTCATTACCAGTCAAAAGAAAATCAACACTCAGTTGCAGTCCTCTATCCGGAATGTGGACACGCAGGTTACGCAAATGGCCAAGGAAATGCAGAAAAGAGATCAAGGAACTCTGCCCAGTGCTGCTGAGAAAAACCCTCAGTGTAAGGCCATCACACTGAAGTCTGGTAAAGTTCTGGAAGGACCCAAGGGCAAGGAGAAACTGGTACAAGGAAATGAACTGGAAAGTGACGTTGAGGAGATTGAAAAGGAAGCTGAGAAAGAGACAGCTGATCTGCAGACCGATGCTGCACCTGAAACAGCTGAAACAGATAAGGGTACAGGTGGAGGTACAACTTCCTTCCCTTTACCACAAAAACAAGTAGATAATAGCAAGCACATGCCTAGGATTCCTTATCCTGCACGTCTTAGAAATAAGGAACATGATCTTAAATTCAAGAAATTTCTGGAACGATTAAAGTCTGTAGAGATAACCATTCCTCTCACAGAAATGATTTCCGAAATGCCCATCTATGCTAAGTTCTTGAAAGAATTGATTTCAGGAAAAAGGCAGGTCGAGCAGGAGGAGGTGATTATTCTCAACAGCACATGCAGTGCCATAGTTCAGAGGAGATTGCCTGAAAAGAAAGAGGACCCCGGATGTTGCACACTTCCAGTACAATTCGGAAAGGCCAAAGTGAGTATGGGGCTTTGTGATTTAGGATCGAGCATAAATGTGATGCCACTGGCTATGGCAATCCGCCTTAAGCTTGGAGAGATTCAACCAATCAAGATGAGACTGCAGCTTGCAGACAGATCAATCACTCAGCCCGTAGGAATCCTCAAGGATGTTGTGGTCAAAACCGGCCAGGTTCTCTTCCCGATTGACTTCATTATCCTCGACATTGAAGAATATTCTGAAATGCCATTTATCCTCGGACGCCCATTCCTGGCCACTGGTGGTGCACTAATTGACGCTAAATCTGGAAAGTTCACATTGAGGGTCGATGGCGAGGAAATCACCTTTGATATGGAACAGCTGCAAAAGTTTCCGAATGAAGGAGCTTGTTCCATGTTTTCTGTAATAGATAGTGGAGAGGAAATTGATTGTGAGGAGAGAGAGCTTGACTCTGGATTTGATCATGAAATGATGCTGGATGAGATTTCAAAGCAGGTACTGAAGCCTGCTGGCGTGGAGCACAACGGATGCAACGCCGTTCACTTTGCCGATCCCGAAACAGGGGATTTGGTGGAGTTTGACGGCACCGACTTCCATGACGACGCCGACCAAGAGGAGGCGGATCTTGTACTGATGCAGGGTCCGGAAGGTAAAATTGATCTTCTCCCATCTAATTCTCGCAAATTACTCCCTTCCATTGAATGCCCACCAGAGCTTGAAATTAAAACATTACCCGATCATCTCAAGTACGCGTTTCTCGCAGAACATAAAAAATTACCTGTGATTGTTTCGGCTAAGCTCTCCCAAGAGCAAGAAAATGCTCTGGTGGCCGTTCTTAAAAATTATGTGCGTGCAATCGGTTGGACCATTTCTGATATCAAATGAATAAGCCCTTCTGTTTGTATGCACAGGATTTTAATGGAGGAGAATTTCAAGGCCTCTCGCCAGCCCCAACGAAGATTGAACCCACCCATGCAAGAAGTGGTAAGAAAGGAAATGATCAAGCTGTTAGACGCCGGTATTATATACCCGATTTCTGATAGCAAATGGGTCAGTCCTGTGCTGGTTGTCCCGAAGCGGGGTGGGATGTGCATTACGCAGAATGAACAAGGGGAGGAAATTGCCACGCGCCCAGTCACCGGATGGAGAGTCTGCATAGACTACCGGAAGTTGAACGAGGCAACTCGCAAGGACCATTTCCCTTTATCTTTTATCGATCAAATGTTGGAACGATTGGCGGGAAGGGCGTTTTATTGTTTTTTTAGATGGCTATTCTGGGTACCATCAAATAGTGATCGCCAGTGAAGATCATGAAAAAACTACTTTTACTTGCCCTTATGGCACTTTTGCCTATAGGCGCATGCCTTTTGGTCTTTGCAATGCACCTGCTACTTTTCAAAGATGTATGATGTCTATATTCTCTGAATTTATCGAAAAATGCATTGAGGTCTTCATGGATGACTTCTCTGTATATGGAGATACGTTTGATGAATGTTTGACTAATCTTGCTAAGATTTTAAAGAGGTGTGAGGACACTAACTTGGTTTTAAATTGGGAAAAGTGCCATTTCATGGTCACTGAGGGCATAGTGTTAGGTCATCGCATTTCTCGTGCAGGCATCGAAGTTGATCCAGCCAAAGTTTCCATCATTTCCAATCTCCCTCTCCCCAACTCGATCAAATCAGTTAGGAGCTTCTTAGGGCATGCCGGTTTTTACCGGCGATTCATTAAGGATTTCTCTAAAATTGCCAAGCCGCTCACTAACTTGCTTTGTAAAGAAAATCCTTTCTTAATAAATGAAGCGTGTGTCCAAGCCTTTGACACGCTCAAGAAGATGTTGGTTTCTGCACCGATAGTGCAACCACCCGATTGGTCACTGCCTTTCGAGGTAATGTGCGATGCTAGTGGTCTCGCCGTAGGCGCAGTTCTTGGACAACATAAGGATGGGAGACATTGCGTAATTCATTACGCAAGTCATGCCCTGAATGAAGCCCAAATTAACTACACCACAACGGAGAAGGAGATGTATGCTGTAATCTTCGCGTTTGATAAATTCAGACAGTATCTTATAGGTACGAAGACTATAGTATACACCGATCACTCTGCATTGAGATACTTGTTTAGCAAACAAGATGCAAAACCTCGATTAATCAGGTGGGTACTTCTGTTGCAAGAATTCGATATCATAATAAAAGATAGGCGAGGTCGAGATAATGGTGCTGCTGACCACTTATCTCGATTAGATAATGATAAAAAGGAAAAAGCTGTTAATGAAGAATTTCCGGACGAACAATTGTTCGCATTGCATCTGCATAATCAAGCTTGTCCATGGTTTTCCGACATCGCTAACTTCTTGGCATGCGGAATAACCCCTCAGTTTTCGAACTATCATCAGAGGAATAAGTTCAAACGAGATGTATTAAGTTACTTCTGGGAAGAACCTTATCTCTTCAAACACTGCGCTGATTCAATAATCAGGCGATGTGTGACCGAGCATGAAGCCTATCAGATTGTCAGAAAATGCCATGAATCAGAATATGGAGGTCACCATGGTCCCGCTCGAACGGCCCACAAGGTCCTCGAATGTGGATTTTATTGGCCTCACATCTATGAGGATTGCAGGACATTTGTGAAAGGTTGCGACAAATGCCAAAGATTAGGAAACATCTCCAAGAGGGATGAGATGCCTCAAAAGGGAATTCTCACACTTGAGATTTTCGATGTATGGGGCATTGACTTCATGGGACCGTTTCCACCATCTGGTGAAAACTACTATATCTTGGTAGCTGTCGATTACGTGTCCAAATGGGTTGAGGCTGTCGCATTACCGACCAATGATGGTAGCCAAGTCATCAAGTTCCTCAAGAACAACATTTTCAGTCGATTTGGCGTACCTAGGGTGATGATATCTGATGGAGGAACACACTTTATTAATAAAGCTTTTGAAACTTTAATGAGTAAAAATGGGATCCTCCATAAGATAGGCACGCCTTACCATCCTCAAACTAGTGGTCAAGTCGAAGTATCCAACCGCGAAATCAAACATATACTCGAAGCCACTGTCGGGATAACCCGTAAGGATTGGGCACGTAAGCTCAATGATGCTCTATGGGCATATCGCACAGCATTTAAGACTCCCATTGGGATGTCCCCTTACAGACTTGTCTTCGGAAAAGCCTGTCATTTGCCTGTAGAGTTAGAGCATAAAGCTTACTGGGCCGTCAAAACGCTTAACTTCGATCCGAAAGTTGCTCAGAGCAAACACAAGTTGGACCTCAATGAAATTGAGGAAATACGAGCATTAGCTTATGAGAGCTCTCGAATTTATAAGGAGCGGACTCAGAAGTTGCACGATCGCAGGATTAAGCCTAAGCATTTCTATGTTGGTCAAAATGTATTATTGTTCAATTCTAGGTTGAAGCTATTCGCTGGAAAGCTTAAATCCAGATGGGAAGGACCACATGAAGTGCTGGAAGTGTTTCAAAATGGAGCCGTCAGGATCCGAACTGACAAGGGCAACATAGTGGTGAATGGACAACGATTGAAAGAGTACCTCGGACAGTTCGATGCGGAGAAAGAAAGCCAAGCAGTGGCAGACCCGGCTTACACCCAATAAGAAACAGCATTAAAAACAAAAAAATTTCATATATAGCATATTATTTCATAACAAGGAAGTACCCAAAAATCAATTAAACATTTAGAGTACTAAGACTCTAAATGTTAGGATGTTGATATTTGGAGAAAATCTAATGCGTCTTATTTGTCTGTCTTGCAGAAGTTCGGAACCACCAAAAAGAAGGAGCAGATAAGAGTAACATGGAAAAACCAGGTTCTTGGTTGGATTAGTTCCATAAGTCTGAGAAAATGCTTTCGGAATTTGAAGAAATTCAATACCCGGAATAAAATTCACAGATAAATGGAACTGACCCAACTTAATGTTATGCAAGTGGATTATTTAATTCTCAGCCCAGCATTTTGAATTTATTTGGACTGAATCTATTCTGCCCAATTCAAATAAAATGGACGCAGGCCCAACATCACACTCGGGCCCAGTCCAAGAAAATTTGAAAATTCAAAATTCTTTGTCGCGGAAGGACCTTTGTCGCGATGTCATACATCGCGACCAGGACCTGTTCCGCGACAAACCCTCTTCTGTCCTTAACTTTCTCTGTTGATTGTCGCGATGCACTTTGTCGCGGAGCGTGACTCCGCGACCAAGCACTGCTCCGCGACACAATCCCCGTTGACCTTGTCTTTATGCTGAACTTTGTCGCGATAGCCTTGTCGCGGAGCATTGCTCCGCGACCAAACCTCAACTCCGCGACCTCTCTAATGTCGCTATGTCCTTGTCACGGAACCTTGTACCGCGACAAAGTTTAGGGTTCCGCGTCAAAAGTTCTAGTATTTATACCCCTCCACCCCCTCCAGTTTTCTCCCACGTTCAGGCCTGTCATTTCAGTTTCTTCATCTTCCTTTCCCCCATCTTCTTCTTGTCCGAACGAACACCACGTGTTCTTTGCAACCTTCATCCATTTTTCTAAGGGGAAACCATGGACCGATTTTATGGACTCCTCCCAAACCTTGGACCCATGCCTAGACCCGAGCCAAGGAGGGCAGGGTAAACCCATTTCCCCCCCCCCCCCCCCCTGTTCATGGCTCTTGTGACTTTCTTGTTTCTTTTGTCTTTATTTTGGTATGTGAATCACATAATGTGGTTTGTGTGCACGTTTGACTTTAGATTTTTGGAGGTTTTTGAGTGCTCTCGGTTATGAGCACCATTTTGAAATTTTTGAGAACCCGTTTTGAAAACTGATTAATGGCGTTAAAACTGGTAATAGTTTACAAATTTTTGGAAGATAAAACTGGAAAGAACAAACTGATGAACATTTGGGTATTGTTTTGAATATCATGATGTTATTGGTTTGTTTGATCTTGATGTGACTTCTACAATGTTGTTTTGGTGTAATAAAAGAGGTAAGATCTTTTTGGTACACTTGTTCCCATGTTAGAGATTTCATGGGAATAAATGTTTGTTTGTTTATGGAAACATAGTACAAACACCCAATAAGAAGCTTCCACTTTTAATAAAAGCAACCCTTTGGAAAAAGACAAAAAGAGTTATTTTGTTTAATGTTTGACTTATCTTTTGTTCCCAATGGAACACTAGTGTGAGTAAAATAGCAGTATTTTTGTCACCCAACTGCTATCATTTCCAAAAATCCAAAATGGGACCACTCACATCCCACTTTTATTAAATAAAACAAGTCAACCATTTTAAAATTAAAAACAGTGTTTGCAAACTTTTGGAATGCTTTAACTGTCCAAACAGTCCAAGCTATCCAGAAATAGCAGATCCACTTCGCCACGTCTTCATTGCACATTCCAATATTCGAGCATTCCATTTTCCCTCTGTCCATCTCATACCACTTCCAACAAGTGTCTCGGACTTGTTTAATAAAATTGAAAAATTTTTGGGCCCAATGGCCCATTAAAAAGATTTTAGGCCCAATGGCCCATTAAAAAGATTTTAGGCCCAATGGCCAATTTTATTTTATTTTGGGCTCCTTAGCCCATTTAAAACCAAATATTGTTTACCTATGCTTTGAATTAAAAAAAAATTCAAATTGGAAATTTAATAACCTCACATCTAGAGCAAAGCTCTAAATGTGAGGATGTTGGTTTCTGAACTCGAATAATTTCTGAAAATTTTGTAAAAATTGGATTCATCACTTCTTATCTTTTCTGGGGTAATCCTTCCATCCCAGATCCTGCCCCCGAAGGAACCCAGCTGCTGGACTTGCCACTCGAGCTCCTTGGTGAAATTCTCTCCCGAATAGGAGAGGATGAAATCAGGGAGGTGTTCACCGCACAACAGACATGCAAGAAGCTCAGGGATGCTGGAAACATTGCCATCGTGTACAGGCGATGCGAGCTTGACTCCTCCACTGTGAAGAGATGGCAAGAAAGGATTCGTAGGCAGAAGGAGAGATTCCTGCGAACATGTACAGCGGCAGGAAACTTCAATCTCCAGATCATTCCAGCACTCATGGCATTTGCAGAAGGGAATGAGGAACAAGCCTGTGAACTGCTGCGCCCAGGACTTGAGGACAACCATAAGGCGTCAATCTTCACCCGCGGACTGATGCTTATGAGCAAGACGGATGAAGGGCAGGTCGAGCAAGGGATCAGAATGATTGAGAGAATGGTGACGCACAGGTCAATTCTTCAGTATACGTCCACCAACGTCCTTGCATGGATGGCAGACAACCCGGACACTCCATACCTCTGGGCTGGTCAAGGAGCCAGAGTCTACTGCCCAAGGAGGCACGAGCCCATGAGGGACCACTATGGCTGGTGTCTGCGGTGTAAGTTGATCAGCTACATCCACTGGGCCAGATATATGTTCTGAAGGAAGAAGGATGAATCCCAGTTTACTTTGCTTTATTTTATTTCCGTATTAGTAGTAGTATCTTGCAAGGGAGTTCTCCTTTTGTGTGTGCAGGTTTGTACCAACTGCACGAGAATCTCTTGTCTCGGATGTAATTTATCTGCTTTCCCTAAAATGGAACTCAGCTTTTGAGACCACTGAACAGATCTTTACTTGCTTTCTTTTCGAAAAAGATGTATGTACAGTCCAAGATGAATAAGTGACTGTCAGAACAAAAATATGCTGTTGACACACTCCGTGTGTCAGCAGTGCCTCTTTACTGCTTTCAATTAATAACCAGTAAAAATATGCATAAACTTGCTCTAAACTCTCATGTTGAATTTAGGCTTGTGATTAAATTTTCAAACTTTTAAATTGGGATAATATAATTGAAGACATGCATGAAATGAATTCCTAAGGTTTTGAGCTATAAAAATTTAATGATGCGATCAGCTTATTGGGTAATAAATCTGCATGTTAGAAATTTGGATTGAATAAATTGTTAGAATTAAGCTTTGATTAAATTTGAGAATATTGTATGACATGAATCAACCCAACCTTGTGAGGTTTAAGCTATGAGTCACTTTTACTCATTTATTTTCTTTGATGTGTGAATCATTTTGATTAAAGAAAACTAGAACTTGCAATTGGGACCGATTCAAGACCATGCCATATTCCCGAAATCGAGCATATGATCGAGGCACCTAGAAACCCAAAATTTTTGCCTTCGTTTGAACTCCAAACCCAAAAATATTTTCCCTTTAGGATTAAACAATTTGAGCCTTAAGCCTAATTTTTCTTTGAAGCCCACTATATTATTCCTATCCTTACAAAAAGACCAAAAAGAAAATTCAAACCCAAGTGTGCAAGGATAAATTCTATCAAAGGCATTAAACTTATGATCATCAGTCCATATTAATCGGTATGTTATAAACCGATTCAAAAAAAAAAAGAGAGAAGTTGAATTCCATTCAACACAAATAAATTGCAAATGACAAAGCAAATTAGACATAGTCTAATGTCATGCAATAGAAAAGAAAAGCAAAAGAAAGAAGAAGGATTAGTGATGATCATAAATTTTAAATAAAAATATGCCAAGTTACGATAGAATTAATTCTTGCCACTTCCTAGCCCAATTATTCCCCTTTCCTACCAAATGTTACAAACGCATGCCCCATTATAACCCTGAAATAAGACCTCATGATCTCGATTCGAAGAAATGAGCCGGTGGCGAGTTGGTCTGATTGCAAGCTTATGGGATAATTTAATTGAATTGATTTGGAGCGTTCATGATTAAACCCCAATTGAGAGTGAGTGAAATTTCCGATTCTCTTATAAGTGAGGCTCTGTTTCATTAAAAATGTTCATGTCATCCTCTAATTCTCATCCTTAATCTTTGCATCTTTCAAACATGATATTCATGAAGGGTTGATAATAATGTCTGATTTGTAGGCCCAATGTAGTGAGCAAGTATCATTTCATTAAACACTGCAATCAAGGGAATTCAATATTTGTAGTTTTTGATTGTCTTATCCCAATCCAAAAAGAATGTGATTTATGAAGCCACGAAAATGAATTGAATATGAAGAGTCCGTGTTCTTAGGAACATTGACTGTGACTGCTCGGGGACGATCAGTATTAAATGTGAGGATGTTGATAATGGCCAGAAATGACCATTATTTTCAATCCATTTCCGTGTCTAAAACGGGCATTTGATCGCATTCCGGTCTTACATTAAGTAAGAAAGCAGTTGAATTGGACTGATTTATGCATAATTGTAAAAATATTAAGCTGGTGTGAAAAATGCATAAATATGTAATTTTATTACATATTTATGTTAGAAAAATCCAAAAACATGAGGAAAAGAAATCAAAAGAAAAAGGAATGAAAAAGATGGGCAAAAGTATAAAGCAAGCCCACAAAATACAAAAAGATTGGCAAAAGAATAAAGCAAGCCCACAAAATACAAAAAGATGGGAAAAAGATAGAAAAGCCCACAAAAAGAACATTTTCGGCCCATCTGGCCCGATCCAGCAGGCCCAGGAACACCTTTGTCGCGGAAGCTCCTTTGTTGCGATGCATGGTTCCGCGACAAAGGAGGGTTCCGCGACCAAGCAGCTCAGATGAAGAAGGAAACCAGCCAAGCCCTTTGTCGCGATGTCCTTTGTCGCGATGGCATGTTCCGCGACAAAGGCATGCTCCGCGACCAAGATGCACTATTAGAGACACAAGACCCAGTCGAGAAGCTTTGCCACATGCAGTGTGTTCCGCGACCAAACTTGATGCTCCGCGACAAAGCTGTGATGTGTGTGATGTCTTGAGACACAATGGGCTCAAATCAAGGCCCATGGGCTTACGGTTACACTTCTATAAATATGAGGTGTCTCCCATGAGCTAGTGGTTGGAATTTTGTTGATTAGAGCTCTCTTGAAGACAAGCAGTAGGAGTTCTCTCTTAGGTAGTGTAGCTTAGTTTTATTTTCTGTATTATTTAATTCTTGCCCTTAGATTAGTTTAGTTTAGTGTTCATTTTAGTGTTTTACTGTTTACAGTAACTAGATAGCCACTTTTATATCATGTTTTGGTTTCTAAACTCTTGTTTTAGGGTTTGTAATACCCAAATCATGGGTACTAACAACACCCCTTCAATAATATGGGAAAACATTCATCATTTGTGTCCCAAATCATGAAATGGGTCTCACACCCCATGGATTTATGCTTTCTTTTTCATTTTGAGGTCATTTGACCCCCATTATGCTATTTTTATGTTTACTGTTTGCATTTTGTGGATGATGCTGTGTAGTTAAGTGTGGTCAAACCCTATATTAGGATTCTTGCTTTATTTTTAAATTCTGCACAGTTTTGTTTAAGCATGTTTGTAACACCCCGGATTTGATCACCCAGGCCAGGGCATTACCGCCACACCTTCCCAAGCAAGACGCGAACCATTTCGAGCTCACTTGAGAAGATGCTAAGGCTAAGTTGTACCAATATTAAAAATAATTTAAAAATCATTCAATAAGTGCCTGAAGGTTTAAATCAGAGTTAAGTCAAACATGCATAATTTAAAACAGTGCGGAAGCTAAGGGCCAAACACGGCCAAACATGAGTTCGGAATTCGTAAAATAATTTAAAAACAAGTGCGACAAGTCTTCGGAAATTCCCATCCCAAGTGTAAATGCCATGTGCTAATCTTCAACATCTGGAAAAAAATAAAGACAACGTATCTATCAGTACAAAGGTACTGAGTAAGTTAATGTATAGCATAACGAATTTTAAAGTTTTTAGAAGAGAGATTTAAAAATAGAATTTGTAATTTAAAAAGGAAGGTCGAGTAAAAATAATTCCGGAAGAATCTTACACTTTACCATACGAATAATATATCATTATTCATTTTTGATCAAGAACAACCATTCTTGGGGAATCAAACCCACAAGAGCTCAAACATAATTCTTTTACCAATGTTTCCATATTATCGAGGATATCATTGTTTCCATAACTCAAATACCTTCGTTTACCATTGTTCATTATGATCGAGGAGATCCGTCCTTGGGGAATCGAACCCGCAAGAACTTAATATACATCCTAGGGAATCGAACCCATAGGAGTCAACAATATCCTGGGGAATCGAACCCGCAGGAAAAATATAAACCTTGGGGAATCGAACCCACAAGGCAAGTGAAAGTAGCGGACCCTATACAGACACACTCCGGAGCCCTAGATAACCCATACGGATACATCTAGGAGTATAGACTCATACTAACACGCAATCATAATTTCCTTGGCGCCGTTTTGGCCACCAAAAAGAGGGGGCGGCCCAACGAGCTCACGCCAAGTGCACTTACCCTCCAAAGTTGGGCATCTAACTCGATCAAAACTCACAAAGTTTCAAAATCCACATTTTAATCATTACAACCCATGTCTACATTTCCAGAATTCATAAGATTCATCAAAGAGTAGCAATCGACTCAAAAACTACCGAAACGTACGAAACCAAATTTCACCGGTAAGACTACACTGTGGCAGTTTTCAAAATCGTATTAGGAAATGTAGTAAAACTTCGTGAAAAATTCTGAAAATTTTACAACTACTAGAAGACATCAAAATAAACATTTTTCTCAGAAATAGGCCTTAGCAAATTCGGACTCTAAGTTGCTCAAAAAAAATCATTTCAGAAACTTGTTTTCAAAAAGGGTGCAAAGACCACTGGTTATCCGACCACAGCTTACTTAAAAATCCATAACAATTCGAAGGTTGTTCCAAAAATTCTGAAATTTCACAGGAGTAAACTAGACACATAGATGAACAATTTTCATGAAGAAGTCGACCATCAAAAACGACCATAGCTAGGAGAAATATGAACTACAAAACTGAACATGATAGGAATTTAAATCTGTCACCAAGTATAGCAGAAAATACCAGATCCGATTTCGTCGACCAAATCAATTCCAAAAATTTTGAAACTTCACAGACATCATCTTTAAAGTGTTAGGAACATTTTTCATTTAGACAAGTTCTTCCAAAAATGAACGGATCTTGACGAAAAACGCTGAACAAATAAACTACTCGGATAGAAACCCTAGTTGACAGATTTGGCACAAGATGAAGATTGAACTATATCTCGAAGATTACTCAACCAAACACTCTAAAAATTGATATGCACATCATTAACTTACACTTGGTGAGATTTGGATCGAAATCACCCTTCTTGTTTGCTCCAAAGTCGACCAACACAGTCCCCTCTTCCACAATCTATCGAATGGATCCTATTTTGAGAGTTGTTGGAAGAATACTTGGTGTTAGGGCTTGAAATCCGACCTTATGATTAAGGATTTGGATTAGAACACTTACCTAGATGTAGGAGGATGGATTGCAAGCCTCCAAACTCGACCAAGGCCCTAGGAACAAGAAGAACAAGCCTCCACTCTCACCAACACTCAAACTAATTTCTGATTTTCGGACTAGTGAATTGGGAGGAGTTTGGTGGGTGAGTTTGGATAGATTTAGGGGTGTGCAAGACTTCAAGGGCTGCCTTGATGTGTCTTGGAACTCTTGGGGGCTTAATGACAGTCCAAACCTCGAATTTACACCCCCCATTACTCCCCATTCACCCCACTTCCCAACATGATTCAATGGATGTTTAATTGTACATGCATCCTTCTCATTTCAACTTGTAGGGGAGTCTACTATATCCAAAATTTATCCAAAGGTGCTCCAAAACATCCCCTAAAGTCTGAGCATCGAATTTGGACTGATTGGAATCATCAAACTTCGGAAATGATGCCAAAAACGCATTGATCGCATTGAACTGCCGCCCCTGTAGGGCGGCGCGCTGGTGGCGCGCCACCGCGCGGCCACCAGGCTGCGCCCCTTTTTTTTTTTTTTTTTTAAATTATGATTTTTAATTTTAAAAATCATAATGTGAATTATCCGAAATCGTTGGATAATCCGATAACTCTCTTCGAGTTGCTATCGTCCGAAAATATTTAATTCCGCTCTCTCGGAATTATTTCGGTTGTGATAGTTAAATCCAATTCTTTAATTTTTGGATTTAATAATCGATGTTGATTTCTCGGGTATTACAATGTTCTTCCACATTTTGAATGTTTCTTGTTTGTTTTTAGCTTAGAATAGCTTTTTGATCTGAAATAGGGTGAGATCACGCTGTTTGCATGCCACTGTTCATTTCTGCTTTTTCTGACTTTGTCCTGAACCACCTTTGTCGCCAACCGCCTTTGTCGCGGAACCACGTTCCGCGACAAAATGGTTGTTCCGCGACAAGATGTCTAAAGACACTTGTCTTCATATTTTAAAACCCTCTGTCGCGGAACACTTTGTCGCGGAACCACGTTCCGCGACACAACCCTGTTTGGCGACAAATGAGCCAAACTCTTGCATTTTGTCTGCATGGCTTTTTGTCGCGGAACAATCTTGTCGCGGAACCACGTTCCGCGATAAAATCTCATTCTGAGACAGAAAAATTATGCCATACCCTTATTTCTTGAAAACCTTTGTCGCGGAACACCTTGTGGCGGAACGTGGTTCTGCGACAAAATTTTCCATGCATAGCGACAAGGATCAAATGCTTTAAAAATTTTCTGAAAATCCTTTGTCGCGAAACACTCTTGTCGCGGAACCACGTTCCGCGACAAAATCCTGCTTAGCGACAAAGAAGCGTTATGCTGCCAAAAATTCTAAAAACTTGTCGGGATACCCATGTCGCGGACCTTGGTCCACGAAAAAATTTATGATATCGCGACAAAGACTCCCTTCTCTCTATTTAATCTCAAACAATCTTCATCCTCTTCCTATATTATATTGCATCACTCATATCATAACCCCACGGGTTAAGGTGTAACATTCTGGAATTGCAATATAGGGTGTTATGCTGCCCAAATTTTGATTCTCCATTTGCATCGCTTAACTAATTGAACCCTTGAGTCATTAATGATTAAATATTGAGATTAGCAATAATTACACATCAATAATCATCATGATTAAAGGACCTTTGTTCAATCGCCATTAAAATACTCCTCTAGAAATAAAATCTTGATGACTTAAGCAGATAATCCGGACTGTGATTAATTATGGTAGGAGGGATTATTTAAGATCATCAATTGTGGACCCAATCCACAACCTTGCATGAGAAACCAATGTCTCTCATACAAGGAATCTTCTTTTATTTCTTGTTGATTTTGTCTTTGCGTGTTGTGTGTAACAATTAGTAAAAACTACATCAGACTAATGTTGGCGGGTATTCCCTCATGGATAACTAGCTCGTATTCTGGGTATTAATTGCTAAGTGTTATTTTGCATGGTCTGGATGACTGTCAGTGGAAGCCTTGGCGGTTCGCCCATCCGGGGTTATAATAGCTGCTCGGCTGACTCCCATCCAGATACAGTTTATTTTATTATCTTAATTTCCAACCCAAATTCCAATCTGCAATAAAACTCTGCTAATGTCTGTCAACATTAGCTGATAAGTATTGCAGAGAGGAAGCATGTAGGTTTTTATCCGAATTCACAGACAGTGAAGGCCCAACTGGTAGCGACACTGCCATTTTAGGGCCCCACCTGTCTAAATTCGCTCCATCCGAGTGATCGGGAAATTGGACAGTAGATGTTTACAGTCCACCCGATTATTCTGTCATTCTTTGGTCCTTTGACCACTTCCTATCTGTGTTTCATTTTCTGTCTAGACCCGCATCTATATTTTGGGTCAATTAATTTTACACTTCCTTATATCCTTATACATGATAATATTATGTACTATTGTGGTCTGTAATTATTTTGGGATCCTTCCCTTGGACATCAGAAGTCTGCATTCAAACAGATATTGTGTATTAAATTTCCAACAAAAACTCCCTTATAAAGTCCGGATCTGAGTAAGGGATAAATTCCTCAGTTATGACTAATTCATATTCCGTCGAGGGTTGATTTTGGGAAATTAGAAGCAGAGTCAGCGATTAGGTCTCACCTAGACTGAAAGGGTCTGTGTTTTAACTGAGAGTCGAGTACCTGTTTAGGGAATGATTTTCAAATCCATTATTTTCCGAAAATTGCTGTTTGTTGGAAATCTAAGATTGGATATTACACCGAGATGGGGTTCACTTGGACTCAAATACAGTGTAGTAAATAATCTTAGAGGAACATCATCCAGGCCTTGGTTATTTTCTAAGATAGGGTTGAGTTTTCTTTCAACTGCTATCCTCTTCTGCCAAAGCCTATTTTTGAGTCTTGAGTGAGTGCATCCGGAACGAACTGATTTATTAGTTCGTTTCATTAGTTTGTATCTCATAATCACCCGAAAGAAAGTGAACACACAAGTGGTTCACCAAGAGCCGGGAATTCTTGATCCATACCCCTTCATCCTGATGGGGAGCTGTCTTTTACTACCAGGGTCAGACCTTCAAAACCTCCGAGTGATAGGTTTTAAAATGCTTTCTTTACTGCTTTCTTTTAATCGCTTTCATTATAGGCCACTCGGTTGTATTGAGAGTTGCGTAACTGCTACTAGGATTGATAGTTAAGGGATAGTTCAGAGCTTGATTAGAATCTTTGGGTGTGACATGGGGGAATGATAGTAGTACTTGGCATTTCAATAAATGATTTGCCAGGTGTTGCTTTTCCACCGCGGATGAAGTAACACACCCAGGCCAGGGCAGTTACAAATCTGTGGTATCTTAGAATTTGCGGTCTTAAGAACATGTAAACTCACATTGTAAGTACCTGTCTGTTAAAGGGAAAGCATTATTGAGAGCATGAGAATTAGCTATCTGATAGAATTATCCCAAGCCAAGATCTGTGTATAAAAATGGAAGTTTAATATTGCTGCATCTAAATCTTGTCCAATTTTTATTTTCTTCTTCATGTCCCTTCTGTCTACATTATGATTCAGCCTCACAGCTGGCATAATGTAAATTATTCACTGCTTCCATAGATAGTGTTTATCGCTTTTTAGAATAACTTTACCCACTTTCTAGTATAGACTTATTCTGCTTCGTAGAATAAATTTAAATGCTTTCATAATGTAGTTTAAATTCATGTCAGTAGTTGTTAATCACTTCTCAAACCATTGGAGCAATACGAATGGAAAATCTAGTAAAACGACGTGGGCCCTGCTTCTATCGCACATCCTCCAGTGAACGATCCGGTCTTACTATAAATTACTGCAATTTTTGACACCGTGCGCTTTCGGGCCACAGTTTCTTAAACACGAGTAATAAAAACGTGACAACCTATAAATATATCCCTACTCACAACTCCGCCTTCATAAATTGGTTTCATTAAATAAAACCTAAACCAGGATTATGATTTTTCGGAAAATACTCATGTAGTGGAAATTTGTCAAAAGTTTCATGACAGGGAATCTCATGGCAAGAATTGATGAGAAGTATCATGGCACATATGCCGGGGACCCTCAGTGTGACAGGCTGAAGGTCAATCTATCCCGGTTGTACCATGAAATTTGTCAACAGTTTCATGACAGGGAGGACCACAGCGCCATTTGAAATTAAAGCACCACACTTGAGTAATAAAAAGAATAACAATCTTGATATATCCCTAAAACCCTTCCCGTGAATCATAACTCTTTTCATTTAATAAATCTAACCTGGTATATTTTAGAAAATACTCGTGTGGGAGATCTGTCAAAAGTTTCACTTGTTCATTCTATGTATGGATAGATTAGGTTGTCATATATCAAAGGCAGTAGAGGCTGGTCAATGGCAGGCAGTAAGTTGGCAAAATAACCAAATTAGAATCCCTACTTATTCTTTGCAGATGATATTTTGTTATTTGCTAAAGCTTCTACTGACCAAGCTTATGTCATTAAAAACATATTGGATATTTTTTTCTTCTCAATCTGGTCTTAACATTAGTAATTCTAAGTCCAGGGTTATCTTTGGCAAGGCAGTTGGAAGAGCTACAAGACTCAATATTGAGTCTATCCTTGGCATTCAAAGCTCAGGTGCAGTAGGGACTTACCTTGGAATTCCTTTTTCCTCTAGAAGGCGCTCTGCTAAGGACTTTGGCTATCTTATAGATCGAGCCAATAGCAAAGTGAACAGTTGGGCTAATAAGCACCTGAGCCTAGCTGGTAGGGTAACACTAGCAAAAACTGTCCTACAAGGTTTGAGTACTTATACTATGCAGGTTTCCAAAATCCCTAAGTCTATCACTCGAGAACTGGACTCTATTACTAGGAATTTTATTTGGGTTCTTCCAAGTTCAAGCGGAAAGTTCATCTACTCGCTTGGGACCACATCACCCTCAGCCAAGCAAGAGGTGGTTTGGGAATCCGACGAACTTATGATTTCAATGAAGCCTTATTAATGAAGTGCTATTGGGGTCTCCTACAAAGAAAGACTCTTTGGACCCAGCAGTTGAAAGCCAGACATGGTTGAAAGTCTTTCCTACAGTGCTAAAGACTTTCTGTCAATATGGCCAAAGCTCCAACCAAATGTTGGTTGGAGGATTGGGAATGGTAAGACTTCCCTTTTCTGGCTTGATAAGTGGCTTAACTCAAATTTTGTCTTGCAGGATTTCATTTCACAAAACATACCCACCAATGAAATCAGTGGCAGACCATGCACCAGACAGTCGATGGGATATCCAGGACCTTGTTGGCATCTTACCACCTCACATTATCCACACTATTGAACTCTCTACACCACCTAGCAGCCACAATATGGAGGACATACCTTTTTGGATCCAGAGTGCCAATGGTAAATTCTCAGTACGAAGTGCGGCCATTGAACTTGAAAAGACCCGCAATCCACCCTCTGAGGACAGAGTCTGGAAAGTCATCTGGAGATGGTCGTCTTCTCAATGTGTTTGCACCTTCCTTTGGTTAGCTGCTCATGACCGCATCCTTACGGTTGCTGAAAAACACAAGAGGGGTTTGGTTAATGAT
Organism: Hygrophila difformis; assembly: GCA_030278955.1. Taxonomy (NCBI): domain Eukaryota; kingdom Viridiplantae; phylum Streptophyta; class Magnoliopsida; order Lamiales; family Acanthaceae; genus Hygrophila; species Hygrophila difformis. Next base: position 36,539,135 of record JAOANR010000007.1, on the reverse strand, counting down.
CCTAAATGCTGGAAGTGCGGGGAAGAAAAGACAGTCCTTCATGCCCTAAGAGACTGCTATTCATCCTCCATGGTCTGGAATAACATCAACATCCATCTACCTGAGTACTTCTGGACACACAGTACGAAGGATTGGATTTACTCCATGAATTGTATGAAGACTGAGGAATCAGAGGCTTCTACCTTTGGCTTTTGTTGTTTGATGATCTGGAAGAACAGATGCAAGGAAGCACATGGTTGTGATGCCACCGATTGGGAGAATCTTCACTGGAACATTAAGAGAACTTCTGTCGAATACCATGAGAGCATGAAGAAGTTCAGGAAACTTGGTGCAAGGAAGTGGGTCTCTGTTAAAGATTATTGGCGTAAACCACCCATTGGCTGGTTCAAAATTAACAGTGATGGAAACTCCTATGCGACTTTATGCAAAGCTGGTGGTGTCCTTCGAGACTCGAACGGTCATTGGGTGGCCGGGATCACAACCCATGGGGAGAAAATGTCAGTGGTGCTAGCTGAAGCTTGGGGGATTGTGTTATGCTTGCAGCTCGCCTGGGACTTGGGTATCAAGCACCTGATTATCGAAGCTGATAACATTGAGATTATCGATCTTCTCAATTCTAAAGATCTCTCGGATGGCCCCCATGTTAGGGTTATTGCTCAACTTAAGGAAATGCAAGGCTGGCAGTAGCACTTGAGGTTCAATCACATTTCCAGAGAATGTAATAGAACAACAGATCTTCTTGTTAGAAGAAGTAAGTCCATCTTTGGAGTGGAACGATTAGGCAGGCCCCTGACTATATTCTTGATTCTTTACTAGTGGATATGTCTGGCTCTTGTAACAATTTCAGATTCTTGAATAAGATTGGCTAAGGCCCCCCATTTCTTCCGAAAAAAAATTAAAACATAATATAATTTAAGCAGATAAAACACCACACCATCCCATACTGGTGCTTCAACCACAAACATACATTTTATGCAACTGATGCATGGCCTAACATACACTTATCTACCTATGTGCAAATGTAGATGAAAATGCCTAACCGACACCTAAAAACCTGGATGGTATGAACCCACGGGTGAGGATATCATCACCCCCAACCCGTTACAGTGTAACATACACCATCCCCGAAGGGACCACAGACATCACAACCAATATCACAGGCATAACAACCAATATCCACCCCGCAGGGCCATCGGGATTCAACAACACCCATGAAGGCAACCCGATCAAATATATCCATCATAATAACCCATCGGGTTAAATAACCATCAATTCCAATGCAAAAACATGTATATGCAAAATATCATTATGTTCCGACACCTAATCACTAGGTTCCTAATCAAAGGGTGTAAAAAGAGCCGAGCCGAGCCGAGCATTGACCGAGCTACTTCGAGCTGAGCGTTGACCGAGCTTTGACGAATTCGAGCCGAGCTCGAACAGTATCATTTTTATTCTCACATAATTTATAAAAGAAAATATATTTAATATATTGCATATCTTTAATTATATTTTATTTAATCTACATATTTAAATAATTTTAAAAATATATATGTATTAATAATATATTTATAATTTAAAAGTTAAAAGATATAAACAATAATAACACTTATACTTTTAATATTATATAATTTCTGTATCTACTAATAAATAAATATATGTATAAAAATAAATCAAGCCTATTATCGAGCTTTCGAGCCGAATAGTACTTGGCTCGGCTTGAGATCATGAGTGTTACGAGTCGAACTCGAGCTCGACCGAGCCATTTCGAGTCGAGCTTCAACCGAATTTTGGCCGAGCCGAGCTCGAATAATTCACAAGCCTATCAGTCTCATTTACACTCCTCCTACACTTCTCAACACACAAAGAATTCAATACATAGTCAGTAGGCTAAAACCTCAACGATGAAATACATGGATTTAAGAACTTTAGAAAAGTATTAATAAAACACATTAAAATTAGCATAAAATTAGAAGAAGTCGAGAATAGCTAATGTGACCCATATAACAGAGCACCAATCTTCAACAAATTTTCAAGATAATAAATTCATATAAACTAGTCATAGCAGTAGCAAGCATCCCCACAGGCTTCCAATTCCGAGACAGGAAATTATTTCTAAGAAACTGAGAATATGCAATTAGGGAAAAAGGAACGAGAAATCCAAACAATGCTACGCATAATCCCTTGCCAGAAAGTCTTGAACAAGATAAAACCTCCAATTCGATGATTCCAAGTCTCAATTCCTCCAAATCACCTAAAATCCACCAAAACCCCTATTTCACCAACATCCTTAAATCACCACCAATGCCAACAAAATACCAGCAAAACGAAGAGGAAAATATAGGGAATCACTTACCAATAAGTGTTCAATCGATCTCCAAGAATCCAAGATGGTTCGGGCGGAAATCTTCTCCTCCCTTTCTTTCTCTTTCACCGATCGGTTCCCCCTCTCTAATTTGGATTTGCCCAAAATCTGAAATTATGAAAAATAACACCAAAAATACCCTCTTAACACCTTATTAGCCCCACCAGTAATTGGGCTACACTCTAAAAAAAATCCACAAATTAATTCCACAACCCAATACCAATTTTTCGGGTCATTACAGTCATCGCAACAAAATCCATGGGTTGTTTGTAGAGAACGGGGAATGGTCTGAGGATGATAACATCTTAAGGGATCACGATCGAGAGTTCTACAAAGAGCTATATGTGCGTCCTACCTTATGCCTTGCGGAGCGGACTGTAAACAAAGAACCTGAGGAGTTGTCGCCGCCCTTCTCGAGCATTTCAGGGGACAAATATGATATATGACAAGGGATATAATAGCAAATGAAGCGAGGGAAGTGGTGAAGAGTTTAAATAGCTTCTCGGCCCAGGGTCCGGATGATTCCCCCGTATTTTCTGAAAAAACGTTTGGCCAATCGTAGGTGATTCAATGTGCCATTTTGTGAAAGAAGCATTCTGTAACGAGAGGTTTGATTCAGACTTGGCTCAGGCATACATCTGTCTCATTCCTAAGACTGTGGTTCCGTCGAGAATCAGGGACTTCCGGCCAATCACATTATGTAATGTGCTTTACAAAGTACTGACTAAGGTTCTGGTGGAGAGAATCAGACCTATGTTGAAAAATCTCTTTTCCACTCATCAAGCAGCTTTCCTTCTGCAGAGGACGGTGGACAATGTTGTCACCTTCCATGAACTCATAAGCCAACTCTCTACAACCCATAACCAAGTTCAAAGAGTGGTCTTAAAGATAGATGTGGCAAGGCTTATGATAACGTTCATTGGGACTATTTGGCGCTTTGTCTGGGAGAATTGGGGATGCCTGGGGCTATGGTTCTACTTGTATGGTCATATGTCACGGTCCAAGATCTCAATTTGACTGTCAAAGACATCATTTCCCATGGTTCATCGACTTGGAAAGATGTTTACTCCCCGGTGCCTGAATAAATTATGAAGAACATCTGTTCTGCCCCCACCCCCCAAATTACATGAGCAGGCGCAGGATTCGTGGATATGGGATGAATCCAGGACAGGTATTTACTCTGTTTCCTCAACCTACAATTTTATTAATCATTTAGAGGTTAACACAATGGGATGGAAATGGATGTGGAGAGTTTATATACTTGAAAAAAATTGGTTTTTTGATATGGATGATTTGTCACGACTCCCTGCCGATTAATCACACCAAATATAGGAGGAATTTGGCCACCTCCCCGCTGTGTGTAATCTGTGGTGATAGAGAGGAGCGGTGGAGCCACTGTTTTATCACCTGTCCTTGGACTCAACAAATCTGGAAGGAGTTACACATTTGGGTACCGCCTACATGTGATTCCAACTGTAGGGATGAGATAAAGGAATTCCTTTATGTTTTATTCAAATTCTATGGGCACCTTGTGGCAGCGGCTCTTTGGAATATTTGGATCGAAAGGAATGCCAGGGTCTTCAGGGGAGATTACAAACCGATGGGGGCCTTGCTTAGGGAAACCAGACGCATAACGCGGGATATGAACCGGGCGGGCACGCTATATCGCAAAGAGCAGAGAGGTGGTAGCTTGATACATTGGAACTTCAAAAGGGTTGTGGGCACGATTACACATGTGGACGGGAGCTCTTTGGGCAACCCCAAAAAAGCTGGCTTCGGCTTTGTGGATTGTGATGGACAGGGAGAATGGCTAGGTGGTGGCTGCGGTTATCTGGGCCACACTACCATAGCCATGGCCGAAATGGCAGCCTTGGGCGCTGGACTGGAATTTGCTAACAATCTGGGCATTAAAAGTGTGGCCTGCTACTTTGATTCCACAGATACCATAGCGGCGATCCAACACTACAATTGTTTCCATCCACAGGCTCCCCTTATTCTTAGGATTCGTGAGCTCAAAGGAATGTTTGATAGCTGCCACATATTCCACATCCCCCGGGAAGGTAATAAAGTGGCGGATCTTTTGTTGTGTCATGGTGTCACGGAGGAAGAGTTTTACACCACTTGGGCCTTTCTGCCCGACTTTGTGATTGGGGACTTAGCGGGGGATGCCTCCGGCATGGGTTACCCTAGAATCTAATTGTTGGTGTAGTGCTGTTTGTTTACTTTCTGTCTTTGTTTTTGCCTTTGTATTTTGCCTTTGTTTCCTGGCTTCGGCTAATCCAAAAAAAAAAAGGAATTTCTTAGGCTTGCTTGGAGACTTACCCTAATGGTCAAGTCCCCCGACTCCTAACCTATAGGTTGGGGGTTCGATTCCCCACCCGGCCCTTATCCCTCCCTTTTATCCCTTTCTAATTTATGTGGCATGGACTCCCACTACTATTTTTTAAGGAAGGCTTTCTAATTTGTGTGGCATGGACTCCCACCACTATTTCTTAAAGGTGGCTCCCACCACCCTTTAAGAATAACCTTTAAGGTAGATATCTCAAATGGAAAAAATGTCAAATATATCCTTTGTTTAAAAAAAAGCCAAATCTATCCTTTTTCTATTTTATTACCGAATTTATCCTCTACATATGCTAATTATATCCGGAAATATCCTAAATTCACTAATCGTGGAATGTCTGCTGACGTGGCAATAAATTAAATTAAACCCTACACGCTGGATCGAATTTGAAGTGTGTCTCAATTAGGGCTGGGGAAAAATACCGAATATACTGCATACCGCACATACCGTATCGAAAAAATACCGAAAATATCGAAATTTTTGGTATACCGTAATTTTCGGTATGGTATCATACCGTACCGTAAGATTTCGGTACGGTAACGGTATAAATTTTTTGGTACCACGGTATATCGCTACCGTACCGAACTTTGGTATATACCACGGTATCGGTATATACCGCGATACCGTTATATACCGTAATATCGGTATGTTGGTATACAGCGAAAGTTCAGTATGCCGGTATATACCGCAATACCGGTATGTCAGTATATACCGCGATACGGTTTGTCGGTATGTACTGAATGTTCGGTATAGCTGTATATACCGAACTTACCGGAATGTCGGTATGGAAACGGTATGAAAATATTTCATACCGAAACTTTCGGTATACCGAAGATCGGTATACCGAAATATTCGGTACGACAACGGTATGAAAATTTTCATACCGTAAAGTTCGGTAAGGTATATGGTACGGAGAATTTTTTTCGGTATGATACCGTACCGAAAATTACGGTATATAGAAAATTTCGATATGGTATGTGCGGTATGCGGTATACTCGGTATTTTTCCCCAGCCCTAATTGAGAGACACTTCAAATCCCATCCAGCGTGTAGGGTTTAAGTTAATTTATTGTCACGTCAGTAGCCATTCCAAGATTAGTGAATTTAGGATATTTTCGGATATAATTAACATATGTAGAGGATAAATTCGGTAATAAAATAAAAAAAATGATAGATTTGACTTTTTTTTAAACAAAAGGGATATATTTGGCCTTTTTTCCTATCTCAAATCAGTTTTCTACTTTTACAAAGGGACAATTCCAAAACTTTGGTTAAGCGGTTAAGGTGGCAAGTCCATCGCACCTGAAGCCTTCACCACCTCACACCTATCAAGATTTGATACTAGATACCACTATACCAACAAAATCACTTGGTTACTAGTTACTAGTCTCTCACTGTCTCTATCTTTCACTTTTTATATTTGGTTTGTCACTACTTATTTGTTACATTTTTATTAATGGCAAAATTGCAACTATCAATAAATTCAAATTTACAATTATCACATAATATCAATAACTAAATCAATTAAAAAGTTAAAATCAAATACCATCATATTACATATATATGTGAAAAAAACCACAAACAATAAATTAGTTTGCTAAAAAACTCAAATTTAAATGTGCATATACATTAAAATATTTCCCTAATACTTCCTCTGTTTTCATGAATCTGCAACATTTACTCTGCGCACGCAATCCAGTGCACGTTTTTAATGGTGAATAACTTACATTGTGTACAAGTAAAAAATTATAAAAATTTGATATTCTAAAACTATAATAAGATAAGACGATTCTAACAAGATCTCACTTGACTATATTTTTTCTTCTATAACTATTATATAAACGTGAATCAAAGTTGAATAATGAATAGTGTCAGAAAACCAAACGTTTCACTTTCACGGAAATGGAGGTATATCTATTTGAAAAAATTAGCCCCTTATATGACAACTTGTACAATGTAAATATGTAATAAAGTCTAATTTTTATATTATGTAATTATATAAATTCTATTAAGTTGCAATATTTTCTTGTATCGCTATTTTGCGCAAAAATTAGACATTTCTTGAATAAGTATATGGTTCATTGTAGGGCCAGCTGTTGAATGGGTTTCTGATCCACAACAAGCGAGGTGTAGTGAGAGCATTGGCAAAACTTCAAATCTGTAAGGAAAGGGACCACATTATTAGGACTAACTAGATAATCGAGACCGGGACAAAGGAAGGTGTGATGTTTACATGAGAGACAGGACAGGACACTTATTACTCTCTCCGTCCCATGAAATTTGACCACTATTCTTTTTTGTGGTGTCCCACGAAATTTGACCACTTTTCATTTTTAGATAAATTAAAATAATATAAATTTGATTAGAATTTTAATTGTTGTCAAATTAAATTAAAAGTGTTCACTTTTACTATTCTGCACAAATTCCAATGCACTTTTACTTTTCTACACAAAGTCTCTAGCATTTCTTTAATTCTTAATACTTCAAAATTGGTACAAATAAAACTTGTGTAAAATATATATTATGGAACTACACGATTAGACGATTCTAACAAGATCACACTTGAATATTTTTCTCTAATTGTATTATTATATAATATTAAGTCAAAGTCAAACAATAAATAATATCAAAATTCATTAGAATCTTAAACACAAAATGCCTACACCACTTTAACTACTAAATTTCACTACCTAAATTATTGTGCTCAGAAGAAAGTAGCCACGTTTCGCGGGACGGATGGAGTATATTGCAACATACTAAAGGATAAGAACGAGACAGGACCACCCACTTACAAAGAATCTACAATTCGCCGGCCAAACTCTCTCTATACACTATTATACTTATAAGGGTCTGTTTTTCAGCAATATAGTTCAGAGACTACTTTGTATCTGAATCAGGCTCTTTAGAAAGTTTAACAAACAATCCATAATATAGTGTTGCAGGCCCAGCTGGATAACTGAGAGCCATTCAGTGGACATATGCACAAAAGGAACCATTAGAGCATCTCCAACCACCCTGCAAAATGCTATTTTTGCAGGGTGGGATGCAGGGTGGGATCTCCAACCCACCCTGCAATTATGCAGGCAGCACCCTCCCAAATGGGAGGGTGCAACATCCCAAATGGGAGGGTGCAACAGTATTCCGCTCAAAGTAGCGGAATACTGTAGCTCCCGCTACTGTAGCGGGAGCAAATTTTTTTTTTTTTTAAAAATTTTTGTTTTGCTTTTTTTTATTTTTAATGATTGCTTAAATATTTTATTTTAATTATAGTTTATTTTTATACGGTAAATATTTTTATTTATTATATTTTAAAAATTTTATTTTTTTATTGTCCACATATAAATATTTTAGATTATAATTTATTTTTTTGATAATGTTGGATATATAAATTAGTATTTTTTTTAATTTAAAAAGTAATTTTAAATGATATATTAAATAAAATATGTGGGAATATTCTTTGACCCTGCAAAAATAGAGGGTTGGGTTGGAGATGTAGTTACTGTAGTTGTCCTGCAAAAATAGAGATTTATACTGTAGTTCCTGCAAAAATAGAGGGTATGGTTGGAGATGGTCTTATGCTCATAGACTTCGTTGGGCACCTCATTTTGCCAACAAATAGTACAAGATGATATATCACCGGGGAAATAAATAAAAAGGCCCATTACAATGAGCCTATTCTGCTTTTAGGTCACTCTAAATTGAATTTTCAGAATTAGGCCATTACAAATACATGTTGAATGAAATTAAGCCATAAGGACCAATTTGAAATTAATTAATAACCCAACAACTTTCCCTTTTTTCTTTGAAACCCCAAAAGGTTTGACTTTATATACTTTAGTCATATTCCAAAATTTTCTATACAAATGTAACCCAAAGCGCATGAAAATTGGTATCAGATCCTAGGTTTTATTGAAGAACATATTAATTAGATTATTTATAATATTTTATCTCTTAATGGTGAAGATTTAATTATTTAATGGATTCATTTAATTTGAAACCAATGAGTTATTTCCAAATTTTGGAAATAAAAAATAGAAATTTCCATAGGAAAATCTTGAACTTGTCTATAAGACAAGATTTTATTAAAAGTAATTTTTTTCATGAAAATGAGAGGAACTGACTGGAAAGAAATTGATCCGGATAGCTCTAAGTTCTCACAAGACTTAAGAGAAATCCAAAAGACGATTCAAGATTATGGTAACCGGGTATTAATTTTACTTGGAAAAATAGATAACTTGAATCAATCAACAGAAGAGATCTTGAAATTGTTTCAAGATTTAAAGAAAGGGATTTTAAATCTGAAATTTGATATTTCGAATATCAAGAAAAGGGAAAAGGATATTCCTGGATCTTCCAAGAATAACCAAGCCAATATTAGAGATGCATTCGGACCCGTACAAGCTTTACATCAAAAAGGTAAAGCAACTATGGTTCCAAAGCAGAAATCACAAGAAGAGCTTATGATCGATCTCTTGAAAACAGTCGAATGAGTGTTTCCAGGGCAGATCTATCAGATCTACAAGAATTAGCAGAATCATTTTCCCAACTCGGGATTATGGATCTAGTTAATGTAAAACCGAATGAAATTCTTCAATTGGGTTATGCGGAAGAATCAGGATCCAACGTGACTCACGATGGATCGCCTGATGTCCCAATGAGGGAAAGTACAGACTTCCACATAAACAGGTATCCTGAGGTGCATCTCAATGCAAGACGAAACCCAGGACAGAACCCGAGTAGAGCACCAGAATCCACACCGTGGGCCAAGACGATGTTACAACCATTAAATCCATATGGCATAACACTGAACTTCGATGTTATCGACTTCCAAAACATCGAAGATCTGATCGACGAATGGGTAGCTTCAATGAAGATTGCAGCAACCACCCTGGATCTCGATAAAGAAAACTTTGTCAGATTAATAGAGCTAAGTCTCGAAGGATCAGCAAAGCTGGGCTGGAAAAACTCCACTGCGGCTTTAAAGGAGCAAATACTCGAAGGAGAATCCAAAAGCACAATCTGCGAAAGATTTGGCCTCTTATTCAAAACTCATTTTGTAGGAGATGGTTATTTTGAAGAACAGAGAACCGAAAAAATCAAGGTCTATACCCAAGCACTATTGGGTATGGAGTTAAGAAGTATTTGCGCAGTAGACGAATATATCTACTGGTTTCGTAAATACTATTTTCGGAGTAAGATGAATGCTGAAGTAGCATGTCCCATGTTCTTTGCAAAGATCTGCAGCCCATGGAGAGAGATGTTGATCGAATCGTACACAGTACCCCCTGGTACAGTAGATTCAATAGCCCGAAGAATGTCCTTCTTAAAGGATAAGCTCAGAAAATGGTGTCAACAGGCAGCAGCCCAAAAGAACATCAAGCGACTAAGAGGTAAAATAAAAAGAACTCCTCTTTGCTGTGAAAATAACAATTTTCCAACAATTATAGGAGAATTAGAAGAAAAGAGAAGAAAGAAGAAAAGTCAATGCTCATACAGTAAGAGTTTCAGAAGACCTCTATTTCGAAGAAGAAGAGCATGGTGGTCCGAGAGCAAGGCCAGAACATACAAAACTGGACAAAGAACGGGAACGACGAAGAGTTCATCCCAAGGCTCAACTAGCTCAACAACAAGGAGCACGGGGAGAACGACGTCAAAGAGAACATTCAGACGAGCCCACCCCGAGCCAACGAAAGTTTCAAGGACTGCAACTGTTGGAAATGTGGAGCCAGAGGTCATATCTCACCCGATTGCCCTCAGAATCGTGAGATATGAATGTACGAAGCCACAAAGGATATCATGAAAGCGGTCTACCATGGAAAGCTGGTACCAGTCTATCAGTTTGAAGACATCCCCTCGGATGAAAGCATCTACGAGGAAGAATTAAGAAGTGACTCGGACTCATATTCAGATGGATCTTCAACCGAGTCTGACTGAAGAGGACAGGATTCAGACCACTGAAAATCTGTTTGGATTCTTTTCAAGGATGACGATCTCGAATCGAACCATGGAAAGAATAATGCGACAAGATTCCAACCTCAGCCCATATGATGGATTCAGAATTGGAGGGATTGGACGAGTTCTTAACCGAATGGGACTCAATCAGAGAAAACATAACATCATCTACAAGGTAAGTGCAGGTGAGTTTGCAATTCCTATGGAACTTACTTGTCAGGTTATGGATATGCAATTAATTCCTAAAGAAGAAATTCTTGAGGACTTAAGTAGAATGAAGGAGGAAATTGCCATTACTATGAAATGGATCCACATAGGAGCCATCGAAGTAGTAATTAAGGCAACCTTCAAAGAAAGCATTGATTCTGAATTACATCTATCAGCCACTGATAGAAGAATCAATAACCTTAGAGATGGTCTTCTTGGGACTATGGTAGGAAATTTATATGCTGGGAAGTTAATGTTTGACATACATCCCAGAATTTCCTATAACTTAGCTGACCAAGATTTTAGCAGAGTTCTAACCCTTCAGGATTTCAAAAGAAAAGATCTGATGAAAGAAGGGAACATGTCATATTCTATAACTTATAGAATCTCTTATGCACTTTCCAATAGTCATCATTCTGACTTATTTCTCAGGAAAGAATATATAGAAATTCCTAGAATTTTCAAGGAATTTGCTAAAGTCATGACTCCAAATCCTACCCAGATTCCAAGGTTAGGAGGAGTAGACATACAGATAAGAGATCATCCAATTCTAGACAGATCAACGAGTGCTAGAATTGAGTATGCAAGCCGTATGTCTTTTTCGGAAGACAGAATTATGGCATATAAAGGAAAGGAGTTGGATGTAAAAGACCAATAGGTGTCGGCAACACCCATAATTAAAAGCCGACAAAGAAGGGTAGAGTAGTGGGCAGTAAGTGGCCGACAATAGAAGGTGGAGAGTTGACAAAAAGCCACCTAACGCAATAATTCCAAAAGGACAATAATGTAGCCGGTGGAAATTAAGGCCAAGTGACGAACGCAGTGACGTCACAAGGATTTAGAGGAAGATTGAAATCCAGGATTGAAGTCCGCGGGCGCCTATAAATAAAGGAGTTTGAAGCAGATGGAAGGCATCGAAAAATCCTCCCAACTCTTCAAAACATTTGTAATATTTCTCTTTCTGCAAATTTTCTTTGTGTTTGTAATAGTATGGGGAGCATCCCCAAGAGTCTTGCTTCCTCCATGAGGAGCTGAGTGTCTGTTTTCTCCATTAGGAGAAATTATGTGAATAATATTTTTAATATTTCTTCAATAAAATTCAGGCTTCCAAATATTCCAAATATTCCGATATATAGTTAAAACCCTTTACCCCAAACCTTGTTACATCCTAAGGTATGAAACGAAATAGGATTGTGTTGTTTGCTGCTGAAGGAGACAAGAATCGGTGAATCATCGGTTGCGGCTGCGTGGTTGGAGGAAGTCCATAAAATCCCGGAGCTTGAGAAACCCGGCAGCAAGGCGGTCAAACCCAAGGTATGGAGTTTAATGCTTAATTTTATTATCGGAAGCATGATGGGAGGTTATTGGACTAAAGGTGATGAAGAAACTAAAACCTGAGGTCAAAATGCAATAAAGCAAAGTTGGTAGGGTGAATTGAAGTTTGAAAAAGTCAAAATAAGTCTAAATGGTCTTAATTTGGTCAAAGATGGTTTCTAATGGCCTAAAATTGGAAATTGATTTTTGCATAACCCAAAAGCGGAAGGGGTGCCTTGTGATGCCCTAAATGTTTATTACCTCTATATTACCATATGTATGTTGCTGACAAAATACAAATTGTAAGCGGTGAATTAAATGAATTGTTCAATTGTGGATTTATTGAGAATAAACTTTTACAGTTTTGCTAATCTATCTATCCGTGATTAAACGTTACAGAAAGCAAGACAACAAAAACCAAAAAGAAAAACAGAAATAAATTCAAGACCAAGTGGGGAGGAAGAATAAGCTAAGTAGAGGCAAAGGAAGATCATCATCATCATCATCATCAGCTGATCTCATTGTTGAAAACCTTAGCTTGGGAAGTATATATATATGACTGAATTTAGTCACATGAAACAACAGAACACTTGTGCAGTTTAGACTCCTGTGCCCACAGAAACAACAGAAAAATGGGGAGAAAATAAAACAATAACACAAGTCTAGTTAGTTCATCGATGATCAGGAGAGGGGGCCGGGAGAGAAAAGTACATAACGAAACGACTCTTCCAATTGCTATGGGCAACATAAGTAAACAGATAGAGAACCTGACAAGAAAACTTCCTTCAAGGAAGCTGTAACTCATCAATTAAGGGACAAGTAGGGAGACTTAGTTTCAACAAGCTAGGCCGCCGTTTTTTGTCCTTGACCATACTATTCAATTCTTTGTTCATTGTCTAGTTCATATTATGCCTATGATTGCATTTATGTTTAGTTAATTAAGAAGGTATTTTGTTTATGGTTGCATATTTCGCATACGATGATCTCCAGCTGGGTGTTACGTTGGATCCATATTTTGTGTTGGCAACCATAGGTCTAAGTAGCGGGTGCGAACAACAAAGAATTTCTAGTTTAATTTTGATATCTTAATTTGAAGGTCAATATCCTTTAATTTCTCCTAGCTAGTTAAATCAAATCTTCTTAACCAGCATCTCGTTCCTGCTGGTCTTCCTAGATTGCAAATTCTTTGATTTCTATTTTATGCATTCAATGCGTTTGACAAAATGCCACACTCAATGCATGAGATGAACATGTTTCAAAATACAAGTCAGTTCCAAATCAGGATATACGTACTTCATGGACATAATAGTATTACCCCTACAAGAATGGGTGGGCGAGAGATGGTAATCATGGTATATAACAAGATAGATAAAATATTTACTATAGTCCCAATTTAAAAATAATAAAATATTTGTAATACTGATCTATTGGCGAACACGAAATAAGACACACTCAATGTGCTTGAATTTTGTATGAAATAATTGTTATAATTGTTATTCGCCAAAGTATTTCGCCTGACAACTGTGTATATAATCAATTCACCAACAATTAAACACGAAATATTAATTCTTCAAATCTAGATAATTAAACCTAATAGTTTTTTCTGGATAAAAGAACGCCGAAGATTAACCCTAATCGTTTAAAAAATATTGCATCAGTTAAATGTGTATAATATTCATTCAATATTTGATCAAAATAATGTATTTAAGTTAGAAAAAATTATGACATAATTGAATTAAATTATCCCATAAATTTTTTTTAAAAAAACAATGTATATATTTAAAAAAAAAGTGTGTTAAGCCTAAAAAAAACCTAATCAAACAAAATAATAGTAAATAAAATCATGGCTAATTTTTTTTAAATTTAACTCAAAAATATTCTAAGTAAACAAATTAATCATATTACATAATATAATGGGCAATATTTATTAATAAATAAATATTAATTACTAAAATATCAAAATTTATTAAAAAATGTTAATACTTTTTCTAAAACAACTTTCACATTATTTTTATATAATTTTAAAAATATTTTATATATACATATATTTAAATTAGTTTTAATGAATAACAATCAATTTGTATTATTCTATTTTCAACAATAAATCTGTATATTTTTATACAGTATTATCTTAAAATATATTCTTTAAATTAAAAGTACTAAATTATTAATAAACATATAATACAATATAAGTTACACTTTAATTTTCTCAAAGCAACTCAATTATGTCTTAAACCCAATTATTCAACTCCATTATCTTTTAAGCCCATTAATTTAGTAGCCTATTACTATTCATAAGATTACAATTAATAACCCAATCAACTACCACTTTAATGAGAACATGGCTGCAACCTTAATCTGCCTTATTCCGAAGGTCCCTATTCCAAGGGAGATACGCCAATACCGGCCGATAAGTTTATGTAATGTTATTTACAAAATCCTTACCAAGGTATTGGTGAATAGGTTGCGACCTTTTCTGCGGGAGTATATTGGACCTTTCCAGTCGGCTTTTTTGCCCGGGCGAGGGTCTGCAGGTAATGCTATCTTGCTACAGGAAGTTGTTTCAACATTCCGGAATAAGCATAGGCGCAGCCAAGAATTTCTATTGAAAGTGGATCTTGAGAAGGCTTATGACAACGTCTCGTGGGATTTTTTGGAGTCATGTTTGATTGAGATGTGTCTTCCTGCGGCCCTTATACGGATTATAATGTTTTGTGTCCGCTCGCCGGTATATTCTCTTCTATGGAATGGGAGTATTTTGGATCCTTTCACGCCAACGAAGGGGATTAGACAGGGCGATCCATTGTCACCCTAACTTTTTATTATTATTATGGAGAAATTATCCCGTACAATTATAGATAGGGTAGAGGAGGGGCGGTGGCAGCCGATTGTTTTGGCTAGAGGAGTTCCTCACCTATCTCATCTTATGTTTGCGGATGACCTTTTGTTGTTCTCCAAGGCGACGGCTGAAAGTGCTGCTTGTGTGGATGAGACATTGGCTCGGTTTGCTGCATTTTCTGGACTTAAATTCAATCCCAGGAAATCCTCGGCCTTCGCATCAGCTGCGGTGCCAGACACTACCAAACTTGAGCTGTCCGCGCTGCTTGACATATCCTTCACGGCAGATTTGGGGCACTATCTTGGATTTCCAATTTTTCATGGAGCTGTTCGAGCTATGCACTTTGAGTTCCTTCTTGAAAAGCTTCGCTCAAAATTAGGTTCTTGGAAACGAGCGCTTCTTAATAAGGCGGGATGCCTTACTTTGGCGAGGTCTGTGTTGTAATCTATTCCATCTTACATTATGCAATCTTGTTGGCTTCCATCTTCAACATGTGATAAGTTGGACAAGTCCATCCGATCTTTTTTATGGAAAGACTCACATGGCAAGGGCATTAACTTGGTTTGCTGGGATAAGGTTGCTTCGCCTAAGTGCATGGGGGGTCTTGGTTTGCGTAAGAGTAGGGATATGAACTTGGCTATGCTTGGCAAGTGTTTTGCAGCTCTGACATGCAAGGTTCCGCTGCCATGGATCTCTCTTTTTGTTCGGAAATATGGCTGCCAGGATGGGTTATTGTTGCAGCGCCCAGGTGCATCCCCATTTTATCGAGCTATGCTGCATGTGGCTAGGGTGTTCCAGGATGGGTTTCGGCTTAGGGTTGGCAATGGGGAGAGTAATGTGTGGTATTCTTCCTGGCTGCGAGGAGGGGCCATTGCACCCCGGATCCCATATGTGCATATTGCGGACACTGAGATGTGGATTAAGGATCTCTTTTCCAATGGCCGGTGGTGTTGGAACACACTCTCCACGACTGTGACGGAGGATATTCAGATTGAGGCACAGGCTTTCGGCCCTCTTTCAATTCATGCTAATGTCTCAGATCGATGTTGTTGGATGGGGGCAGCTACAGGTGTGTACTCAGTCCGCTCCGGGTATGCATGGTTGATGATGAACAGGGGTATAGCTGGTGGCCAATCTATCTCTTGGGTCTGGAAATTGCCGGCACCAGACAAGGTGAAGTTCTTGGCTTGGCTTGTTGCTCACAAGTCTCTGCCAACCAATGAACTTCGACTCCATCGTGGCATGGCAAACTCCGCTGTCTGTAGCTTGTGTAACCAGGCAATAGAGTCGGTCCATCACCTCTTCTTTCTTTGTCCATGGGCGGCGGCAGCTTGGCATCAAATTGGAGGCCTTCCTTCTCAGCATGTTTCGCTGGCACAATCTGATGGAGGTATGGTTTTCTACCATTGTCACAAGATTTGGAAAGGCATGCAATGGGCACTTCTATGGTGCATTTGGGTGGGTCGGTGTTCTGCTAGTTTGGGAGGTGAGCTTCCAACTGTACATGGCATTGTTAGCAAGGGCTCGGTTTCTAGGGCCTCTATTTGACAGAGTATGTGGGCGTCGCATACGGACTCGTGCTTTGCGCCTTGTGATTTGGAATCCTCATTTTAGTTCTGGGATTATTCTCCATATTGATGGATGTTCTCTTGGTAATCCGGGAGCTGCCGGATTTGGGGGTGTAATTCGGGACACAGATGGCCAATGGATTGAAGGGTTCTCTGGTTCGGTTGGTCTTCACCATCTGGGTGTCACCACGGCCTGCTGCTACTCGGATAGCCAGGCAGCTTTGCGCCTCCTTCAGGGGGGCGCTCGGACTGAGCATCGCCTACTTCCTCTTGTGCGGAATATTTTGGATATCCTTTCTTCACACCCCGGGATTCGTTGGTTTCATATCTTGCGTGAGGGCAATGCTGTGGCCGATTCCCTGGCGAAGATTGGTGCGAGATCAGTGGACTTCTATACCACTTGGGCCTTCCCTCCGGACGTGGCTCAACCTTTGCTTGCGGCGGACATGACTCGTACATGGTTCCCGCGATTCTAGTTCCCTTTATTTTTTTGTTCAGTTTGCTTTCTTTTCCTTTGCCTCATTTCTGTAGGCTTTTTTAGTTCTTTTTCCCCTTAGCTGACGCGCATGCGTCGTGTATCCAAAAAAAGACTACCACTTTAATACCACTATATTTATAGATATAGCTGGCGAACCAACATTCAAACAAGAAAAAAGAGACTCCGATAAAGATGGCGTAATATTTACATAGAAGTGCCTTTTAATCTCATGACAAGAAGTTCAGAGAGTCGACCAAATTCCAATGAATGACAAGAGAACTTAGCATTGGAATCCGACACATATAGTATATGTTAATAATGCACCAGCAACATCGAAAAAAAACAGCGAATTCAATTCAAAACTGAAATCCATTGCCAAAATTTTTAATCTCATGAACCATGCTAGGAAAATCTTGCAAAGGGTGATAATTCACAGAAGCCAATTGTTCCTTAGCTTCATGAAGCCTTCTATTTTCCACTTGCTGCAATAACGAAAATATTCAGTAATTAAATATATGTTCAAATTCAATTCACCTAAATAAACTACTAAGAATGGTACATGTGGGCTTACAAATGCCTTATCAAACCCTGCAATCTGTTTCTTTCATACGTTAATTTCCATCTCAAGAGCATTAATCTGAAAGTCGACCGAAACTCATTGCTTTGCTGCTGAACTAACTGTCTTTTACCTTAGAGCTGAGCAATTAATTCATTCCGATTCATCATGTGTGTTTTAAAACAACATAATAATACTCTGAGGCAATGACACACACATATATCCAAATGCAGCTTAAGGGAAATTTTTTTTCTTTAGGAGTACCGTACGAATGAAACCTCTGCCAAAACAGTTGCCAATATTCATTAGGGTTAGAACCTACTCCCTCCATTTTTTTAAACTTGCTCCGGACCCACAGTTCACGCAGTCCAATGCACATTTTAAACCATTAATAGCTCAGGTTCGGTACAAGTAAAAATTCTAAAAGTTTGATCTTTAAAAACTACATGACAAGACGAATCTAACATGATTCTATTTGGCTATATTTTAACTTGTATAACTATGATAAAACTTAAGTCAAAGTGTGTGTGAACAGTAGGAAAATCCCAAATGTTGCAACAAAAAAACGAAGGGAATATAACTTAAGTAATTAAAATCTCAATAACCATTAGAGGAGTCAAAACGGGCTGGCCGGTGCATGGCCCATATTTTTGCGAGTTTAAGGGCAAGCCTAAATTGTGCGGGCTCAAAGCACCTAGGCACAACCCACCCATATGCGAGCTGCGGGTTATGCGGACCGGGCTGGGGATTTTTCAATAAAATAATATTAAAATTTTTTTATTGTAAAAAATAAAATTTGGATATTTTTTTATTGTATAAATTAAAAATGAGATATAGAGACTTATAATTGATATTTAAAATTATAAATAATTAAAGTGTATATTTTTTTGTATAATTATTTACTTTAATGATGGATTTATTGGATTATTATTTAAAATAATTTAAAATTTATTCCATTTGTAATACTAAATGAGTATACTATATTCTAAAAATATAGTATTCTGCAAAACAAATGTTTTATAATTAGCTCCTCAAAAAAACAAATATAATTAATGATTGGATTGATAAATATTTTGGTTCTCACAGATGGAGTGTTTGAGAGAGTTGTACTCCCTCCATCCAGCTTGTATTGTCTCATGTGGACTTTTTACACTGTTTATTATGCATGTTTGACCTAAATTTTTTTGTTGCAGTTATATATATATATATATATATAAAATATCGTCAAGTGTGATCTTGTTGGATTCGTCTTTTCACATAGTTTTATAATATAAATTTTTATAATTTTTTACTTTTCTACATTTTAATATATTAACTATTAAATAAATGCATCGCACTGCATGTCCATACTTTTGGGACATTTCAAATGGGACATAGGGAATATTAGGTAAGGATATCTTGGTATAATTCATTAATTATATATTTTTAAAATAAGACAATTGGCAACAAAATACAAAAATTTATGTGCATTCATAATTTTTAATAAATAGAACAATAAAGAATTTTAAATCTAAAAAATTAACACCAATAAAATAAATGAATAAGGAAATATTAGAGACCTATTATTTATATTAAGATTTGTAATCTGTTAGGTCCGTTTACTAGGATAACCAGTAAACTGGTCCTGTAAAACTAGTTCAGACACCTTTCGTGGACACGTTAAACAGTTTTAATAACGATAGGCAGCGGAATATAAATAAACTGTAAAAGAACGAACTCAAGATTTGTTGACCCAGTTCGGCACAAGCCTACATCTGGGATATACCAATCCAGGAGATTTCACTACTTGTTTAACTTGATCCACAATTAAACAATAGTGTTGTGAATTGCCCAACTCCGATCTCCAAGCGGTTCGAATTGTCACCCACAAAGCACTCCCCCTGCCTTGGTGAAGATCTCCCCGACCTTCCTCCAATTCCTTGAAGGCTCCTCCTCCAAGTCACCCTTGGTCGAAACCTGTTGGCAATTTCTCCTTCACGAATGTAATCAATTAAGCTCGTGTGGTGACGACTCATCGAAGGGCTTGATTGAATTCGTCGACTTCAAACCAAGAACACAGTAGCACAAGCTCGATCAAGTCACCCGAGGAAGTGTTGATCGACTCTCTTCCTTCAATAAGATTAGATCACGAACACTGGAAGGAATATGAATGTCTCTCACTATTACTTTAATAGCACAAGGGAGAAAAGTGTGTGATCTAAGCCGTGTGCATCTCATCCCTTGGCCGACTTATTTGAAGAGAGACACCAACGCTCCATTCCAAGGTAAGATCTTCTTACCATAATTATACCGATCCTTAGAATGGAGTTGCCCGGATAGGAGATCTTGATTTCCAAACTTCGTGAGCACAATCCGGACATGAAATAGCTGACTGTTGGAAAAGATCTTCATGCATATTCGTCAGCCCCCCTTTCTATAAATAGTTTGTCGAACATGTACTATGGTGGTTCACCTAAGTAGTCCTGACATCGGTTGTGAACACATTTGCTCAAAACTGGTTCCCAACAATCTCTCCCTTTTTGGCAGAATGTGGGCCAGTATATGAGTTGATCCAACCGATGCCTAAACATATTACACAAGAGCACAAATGAAGAAATGTTTTCCATTTCATCCCAACCACCGATTACAATTTTTCCCGATTTAAGACAAACTATTCTAATGCTCCGTACAAGAAATCCTATCAATCAAATCTAGGAGCATTTACATCAAACCAAGCACATGGCAATAAAACAAAAATATTGCAAGCAATATCATAGATTAATTATTACATGCCATAGTGCAATAGTCCAAAAATAGTCAGAAACAGTTCACAAACATTGTTCAAACAAAAACAACAAGAAAAACATTACCCATTTCCAGCAGCAGATTTCAGCGGTGGACTCCCCCTTCATGATGTAGTGCATGCCAGAGGAACCGATCATCGGTTATATCAACTGAACTCCCCCTCTGGCGCACAATCTGCCCAAAAAGGGCACATCACTCTGATTCGTTAGAGAAATCTGCATCAAAATCACCAGACTCCTCCTCTGGATTGGTATCCAACTCCTTTTCTTCATCGGACCAAACATCAGGAAGTTGTCTGAACAACTTTTCAGCAGCTTGAACACGAGTGTGCACTTGAGCTTCCAATGCTTTAAGATGGTTGATATGGTCGGTGAGTTCATCACGGAGCATGGAGAAGGCATCTTTTGCAGGGATCGTTCCTCCTGGTCCAGCCAAATCGGGTTTCTTCTTTGCAAGGGTCGAGGAGAGTTTGAAATCAGCAATGTCCTTAGGACGTTCATGTTTGCTTCCAAGTATGTGGAGATGCTGCAGATACTCAGTGATGAGACCCGGAAAGAAAAGTGTGGTGTTGTATTTTTGATTTTGCCCGCGAATACCAGCATTTGTTCGAGCACAAGGGCTCCATAGTTAATCTCATATTTCTGATCTATGGCAAACAACAACTTACACATGCTTTTGGACACAACAGAATGGTTAGCAGTGGGCATAATATTGTGTGCACATAGTTTATAAAGGAGTGAAAACCTTTGTGTCAGAACACCTGCACTTAACCCCTTGCCATGAAATTGTTTTCCTTCCACTCCAGTTAGAGTCTCAGCAATAGTGTTCATGGGAAACTTGGCACCACGAGAATAAAAAGATTTCAGAGAAGTTCGAGGTACCTGGAGGAATCGGTTCAGGGCTCTGGCTTTGAGTTCGAACAGCTCTCCATGTGCATAGCTGAGTTCAAACCAGGGGCTTTTAGTGTTGAGGATGTCAGCGCTCAGGTTTGCATAGAATACCTAACTAGCTGTCCTTTGTACTGCTTGATCTCCGTTCCCTAGAATAGTAGAGACCTTTCCTCCAAGTATTTGTGCCATCCCATTTCCTCATATCATGCAGCAGCAAACCGAATTTCTGGATGCACCTTCATCTTTTCCAGAACAGTTGTGAAATATTGCTCGGACACTTCATAGTAGAAGGCAGTGGTTATGGCATTCCCTGCGTCAATGATATCTGGTTCATGATCCTCAGATGAGGATTCGGCAATCTTCCGCTTCTTTGATCCAGTAGCTTTGACAGATCCTTCAGGTTCAGAACGAGTCCGCTTCTTTGGTTCGGACTCCTTTGATGAACGCCTTGCTGGTGGAGTTGGTTCTCGAATTTCAGTCTAGGGTTCCTCCTCTTCGATGTGCTCGGGTTCTTCTTCTTCTCCAGCCTTTTCATCAGTTTCTTCGTCTTCTTCCTCGGATCCCTCTTCATCAAATCCTTCTTCTTTACTTTGAGTATCTTGAGATCCCAATTCCTCGGACTTGTCTTCAATGGAATTCTCCCCCTCAGTCGGGTCAGGGGCATCATCCCGAAGATGTTCAGTGTCACCTCCAGATTCCTTGTTCTAGTCATCCTCAGAGCTTGATGATTCCTTGTCCTCTTCTACCTCTTCCTGCTCAATTTCAGTGGGAGCAGGTTCTTTGGCTGGGGCAGTTTGTTCAGGTTCTTTCCTCAGTTCATGCTTCCTTTTTTGACTTGCGGTCCAGGCAATCTCTTCAGTAATTTCATTGACAGCATCATTCTTCTCGTCATCACTTATGTCAATCATGGATTCATCTCCAGAGCTTTCATCATCTGACTCTTGCACATAGTCTGAGTCAAGTTCTTCTTCATCAAGTTGTTCAGTGACCGGTTCCGACGCCTTGGGTGAACTGGTTTGAGGCACTGTGGCAGTGATTTGCAGTGGTTCTTCGGGATTTTGTTCAACGGTGGTACCAGGAGCAGACTCAGTCATGGCATTTGGTTGCACTGCAGCCTTCTTTGCTGGAGTTTTCTTCTTGAGCTTTATAGTGGACACCTTTGATGAATCCTTAGGTGCGGGTTCAGCATCTTTAGCGGGCACGACTGCTTCGGTCACCTGGCCAGATCCCATAGAGGGAATGTTCATCAGAATAGAGTCCAGGGGTTCCAGTGCTTTGGCGAGGTCTGCATGAACGCGTTCACTGATTGAGGCGTTCCTCTTAGCAACAGCTTTCTCTCGAGTTTTTGTGGTGGAAACAACTTTTCCTTTCACTTTTTGGGCTTCGTCTTCTTTTTGCTTCATGGTATTGGCTCCGGCAACTTCGGCTCGAATGTCAAGAGGATCTCGAACAACAATGGTGGTACCCTTCTCTCCGGCAGTGGAAGGAGATGAAGAAGGGAATGGAACAGCAACAAGAGATGGAGTTTCAGAGATGGTATGTTCCACAATCGCCTTCTGAACTGCTTTGGCACGTCCCTTGGCACTGGATTCCTCAGGGGATATCACCTTCTTACTTCCTTTGGATGAAGTAGGGGTGGGGTCTTGCGATTTCGAACTCTGGCTCCCACGAGTTCTCACCATTGTTGCTGAAAAGAAAAACTTTTTGACAAGAACAAGTGAAGTATCACAGAATTTTTGAAGAATTATATGAAACGGGGGGTTTATGGAGGGAGAGTCTATGGAAATAAGGAAACACGATCAAGGGAATATGCGCACGATTTGAGAAACCTCCCTTAGTTGAGATATGGAAGGTGGATCTCGGTTTCCAAGGCCGGTAATGATCATATTTTTG
This sequence comes from Hygrophila difformis, assembly GCA_030278955.1. Taxonomy (NCBI): domain Eukaryota; kingdom Viridiplantae; phylum Streptophyta; class Magnoliopsida; order Lamiales; family Acanthaceae; genus Hygrophila; species Hygrophila difformis. The sequence continues at coordinate 36,515,949 of JAOANR010000007.1, read as the reverse complement.
AATTTTGGAAGTGAATAACCGTTCCCGCTGATCCCTTCCCTCGACGTGTAATGATGGGCTGTCAAATCAAGTTTAAAAATTAACTCCTACCATATTGAATTGTAACCATGGTTGATCTGCATGGATTTCTTTCCAAAAGAGTTAGTATTCCACACAATAGAATAAAATAATTAAGGTAATAAAATATATGTAAAAATATAAAAATTGCTCAAATATAAAACTTATTCCACAATTTTTGGGATATTAGGTGATCGTGCATAATCCAAGATATCTTCTTAATTTCTCGAATCTGCCATGATCTAGGGCCTTAGTAAAAATGTCAACATGTTGTTCAGTAGTTCCGACATGTTGTACGGACACAATTCCCTCTTCAACAAGTTCTCTTATGAAGTGGTGTCGGAGCTCAATATGCTTTTTTCTCCCATGTTGAACTGGATTCTTTGAGATGTTGATTGCACTCATGTTGTCACATAGAACAGTGAGGACTTTTTGATCAATTCCATAATCTAGCATCATTTGCTTCATCCATAGCAATTGTGCACAACAACTTCCAGCTACAATGTATTCGGCTTCGGCAGTTGAAAGAGAGATGGAACTTTGTTTCTTGATGTACCAACTAACCAAGTTGGTTCCAATGTAGAAGCATCCTCCGGTCGTGCTCTTTCGATCATCCGTGTCACCTGCCCAATCTGCATCACTATAACCGAGTAATGAGAGATTAGATTCATTAGAATACCATATACCAAGATCACTTGTCCTGGATACATATTTGATCACTCTTTTGGCAGCTTTCAAGTGTGATTCCTTGGGGTCGGCTTGATAGCGAGCACATATACCAACTGCATAGCTTATGTCTGGTCAAATTGCAGCTAGGTATAATAGACTCCCAATGATGCTTCGATAGAGTTTTTGATCCACACTTTGACCACTGGAATCTTTTCTCAGTTTGTCATTAGTCCCTATAGGAGTTCGGACCGGTTTGCTGGACTCCATGCCGAACTTTTTGACAATGTTTCGAGCATACTTTATTTGATTCAGGAATATGCCATCTTTCTTTTGTGTAACCTGAAAGCCAAGGAAATAAGTCAGTTCCCTAACCATGCTCATTTCGAACTCCTTACCCATTATTTCGATGAAGTGATCCTTGAGAACATGATGTGTCGATCCAAAGACAATGTCATCAACATAGACTTGAGCTATGAGGATTCCTTTGCTTTCTCTTTTAATGAATAGAGTCTTGTCGATACTTCCTCTTTCGAATCCGTGTTCAAGTAGGTACTTCGAGAGCCTTTCGTACCAAGCCCTAGGAGCTTGATTCAATCCGTAGAGGGCTTTGTTGAGCTTGTAGGCATGTTGTGGATGATGGGGATCCTCGAATCCTTTGGGCTATTCTACGTACACTTCCTCATTGAGCGAACCATTTAGGAAGGCACTCTTAACATCCATTTGATAGAGCTTGAATCCCAGTGAGCATGCGATGGACAATAGGAGCCGAACTGCTTCAAGTCTTGCTACAGGACCAAATGTTTCACTGAAGTCCACTCCTTCAACCTGAGTGTATCCTTGAGCGACAAGTCATGCCTTGTTTCTTGTAATATTTCCTTTTTCATCACTTTTGTTGCGGAAGATCCACTTGGTACCAATTATGTTCTTGTCCTTGGGCCTTTCGACGAGGGTCCAAACTTTATTTCTTTTGAACTGAAGTAGTTCATCCTGCATGGCATTTATCCAATGTTCATCCTCGAGAGCCTCTTCCACTTTGGACGGTTCGATCTTGGATGTATAGCAATGCAAACCAGCTAGTTCCTTGAAGTTGATCTTCTTCCCTCGGGTTTTCCTCTTTTCATTGACATCACCTATAATATCTTCAGGATCATGGTGTTTGTGAATACGTCCGTTGAGGTCTTTCTGGGACTCAGAGTCATGTGATAAGGAGTTCAGACTGGGTGTTTGGACCGATTCAGTGGACTCTTCACCAAAGGTGATTTGTTCAACATTGTTCTGACTTGAATTCTGACTGCTAGGTAATGTTGATGGAATTTCATCATCATTTAGATGAGCAGGATCTTTGCATGAGACATCTTCTATGGCAACGTTTGTGGAGTTCTTTGGAATATATATCATGTATGCTCTGCTTGTGATAGAGTATCCCACGAACACTCCTTCATGACTCTTTTCTTGGAATTTTCCCATATGTTCCCAGTCATTTAAGACAAAACATTTGCTACCAAAGATATGAAAGTAAGTGATAGATGTCTTTTTACCGTTCCATATCTCATATGGAGTCATGAGGGAGTTAGGTCTCAAGTAGACCCGATTTATGGTATAGCATGCAGTGTTGATAGCCTCAGCCCATAAGAACTCAGCTACATATTTGGCATTTAGCATGACCCTTGACATTTCTTGCAGGGTGCGATTTTTCCTTTCAACTACTCCATTTTGTTGAAGAGTTTTTGGTGCCGAGAATTCATGCTTGATTCCATGAACCGAGCAATATTCTTCAAAGGATTGGTTTTCAAATTCTCGTCCATGATCACTTCGAATCCTTTTCACTTTGGTATCTTTCTCAGTCATGAGGCGGTTGCATAATTTTTCAAAGGCTTTGAAAGCATCACCTTTTTCCCTGAGAAAGTCTACCCAAGTATATCTAGAATAATCGTCAATGCATACAAAAATATATCTTTTACCTCCCAAGCTTTCAACCTCAGTAGGACCAATAAGATCCATGTGCACTAGGTCAAGACATTTAGTCGATCCGAGGTGTTCAGACAGCTTGTGTGAACTCCTATGATGTTTGTTCTTGGCACATTCGTCACAGAACTCCACGTTGGAGTTTTTGAAGTGAGGAAGATCTTTGACTGCTTTCGGTTCTACTGAGTCTGATCAGATCTTCGAAGTTGAGATGCCCAAGCTTTTCATGCCATAGCATGATGTGGTTTTTTCCTGCAACTGAGCCAAAATTGCATGTTTGAACAAGATGATAACAGTTATTTTTAGAGCGCAAACATCTCATGATGCATTCTTGATTTTGGTTGAGCACTTGATAATCTTTCTTGGTGAACTGCAAAACAAGATCCTCATCACACAATTGACTGATGCTAATCAAGTTTGCTTGAAGTCCATCAACAAAGAACACTGGTGATAGTTCTCGTGAGTCGTTGTTCTCAATGGTTCCTTGTCCAACCAGGGCAGCCTTTTTACCATCTCCAAATACAACAAATCCTCCATCAATTTCCTTGTAATGTTTGAGCAAGTTCCTTTCACCGGTCATGTGTTTGGAGCATCCACTATCAAAGTACCATACCGTGTCCTTAGATTTCTTCTTATGTGATAAGAAGGCAACATGGCATCTGTTTTGAACTTTAGGAACCCATTCGCATTTGATGGAGATCAGCTTCATCTTGATTTTATCGTTTGGCCAGATGATAGGTCTTCCTGCTTGTAGGTCTCTCACAATGATTCCACAGTTTTTAGTTTTGTGGCCTTCAAGTTTGCAATAGTCACACATCTGAGTGGAATGGGAGGAGGAGGTCTTCTCGTCCATTTGTTCCTTTTTGTATGATGAAGAACTTTCTTGGTAGTCTGGTGTTCACTCAGCATTCCTCCGGAGACAAATTTGCTTTTATTTACCCCTTTTGAGGTTGAAGCTTGAAAACCTAAGCTTTGTTTGTTACTGCTTGGTCTCCCCATAGCGATGAGATCATCTAGTTTTGCTTTTCCTTTGTTCAAAGCAGCAAGAGTGTCTTCGGCCTTGGCAAGCTTTTCTTGAACTTCAGTTAGTTCAGTATGAAGAGCATCTTTCTTACCAAGCATACTGTAGTACCAGAGTTTGTAGCCATTCTTTTCCACTTCTAGGTCATCATTATCTTTCTGGAGTTCTGCATTTTTCTCAAGTAGTTCATCTACCTGTTCAGACAGTTCTTTGAACATCTTTTCAAGTTCCTGATTTCTGTTTTCGAGACCCTTGATATGCTCCTTTAAGTTTCCATTCTCGACTTGCAGTTCTACTGACTCAGCAATGGATATTTCCAATTTCTCGAACGTTTCTTCATAGAGATCGTTGAGTTTGCTGATACTCTCTTCCTTTTCCCTGACAGAAGAATGCACCATGTTAGAAGAAACCATATTGACTGAGTTAATACTGATACCTGCATTGATTTCATCATCACTGTCTGAATCCCACGTCCCGACAAATGCTACTCCATAGTCTGGACCATTTTCACTGGACTCCTTCTCATCTTCGGAGTCACTGAATGTTACTTGGTATGATTTGTTTGACTCCTTTGGTCGAAGATTGGCACAGTCCTTTTTTATATGACCTCTTCCGCCACACTCAAAACAGATGATTTCTTTGTCATCCTCAGTCTTAGATGGTTTGGATCTGTTTCTGTCGAACGACTTAGAGCCTTTCGGAGTAGGTTTGGAATTAGATGTCCCGGCATCCTTCTTCATGGAAGAGTTGAATCCGGATATTCGGTTTTTTAGGATCTGATTCAGCCTTTTGGACAGCATGGCCAACTCTTCTTCATCATTGTAGTCTCCAAGATCTTCCATTGAAGAGTCCTCCATCTCTTTGGTCACGGATTTGAATGCCATTGGTTTGCTTTTACTCCTCGGGCAGTGATCCATTTCCCAAGATTGTAGGATACCCATCAATTCATCAACCTGCAATTTGTCAAAGTCCTTGTGTAGCTCGAGGGCAGCCACCTTTGCGTTGAATCTTTCTGGAAGCGTCCCAATGATTTTACCTACAATGTCCTGTTGAGAATACACTTTGCCAAGCTGAAGGCTTGGTTGGTTAGATCTCGAATGCGACCAATATATTGGCCAACAGTTTCATTATCATCCATTGTAATCTTATGAAATTGAGCATCAAGTGTAATGATTCTTGATTTCTTTACCGGAGCCATATCCTCATAGATATTGGCTAAAGTAGTCCAGACGTCGTATGCAATCTTGCATCCAGCGATAAGTCTGTATTGATCCTTTGTAAGAGCATTGTGAATAGCATTCAATACTTTGGAGTTCTTTGATGCAGCAAGTTTCTCGGTTGCAGTCCATTCACTCATTGGTTTGAGGGTTTTCACACAATTTTTTTCTTCAACTGGAGGATGATATTGAGTTTCTACTGCATCCCATGCCCCTTCATCTAGTGCGATGAGAAATGCCTCCATTTGATCTTTCCAATAGGCATAGTTTGATCCATCGAGCAATGGGGGTCTGGTTACTGAACCACCTTGGTTATCCATTTCTTTGACTGGATCTCGCTGTCGAGCGTGTGGCTCTAATACCAATTGATAGGTCCGTTTGCTAGGATAACCAGTAAACTGGTCCTGTAAAACTAGTTCAGACACCTTTCGTGGACACGTTAAACAATTTTAATAATGATAAGCAGCGGAATATAAATAAACTGTAAAAGAACGAACTCAAGATTTGTTGACCCAGTTTGGCACAAGCTTACATCTGGGGGATACCAATCCAGGAGATTTCACTACTTGTTTAACTTGATCCACAATTAAACAATAGTGTTGTGAATTGCCCAACTCCGATCTCCAAGCGGTTCGAATTGTCAACCCAAAGCACTCCCCCTGCCTTGGTGAAGATCTCCCTGACCTTCCTCCAATTCCTTGAAGGCTCCTCCTCCAAGCCACCCTTGGTCGAAACCTGTTGACAATTTCTCCTTCACGAATGTAATCAATTAAGCTCGTGTGGTGACGACTCCTCAAAGGGCTTGATTGAATCCGTTGACTTCAATCAAGAACACAGTAGCACAATCTCGATCAAGTCACCCGAGGAAGTGTTGATCGACTCTCTTCCTTCAATAAGATTAGATCACGAACACTGGAAGGAATATGAATGTCTCTCACTATTACTTCAATAGCACAAGGGAGAAAAGTGTGTGACCTAAGCCGTGTGCATCTCATCCCTTGGCCGACTTATTTGAAGAGAGACACCAGCGCTCCATTCCAAGGTAAGATCTTCTTACCATAATTATACCGATCCTTAGAATGGAGTTGCCCGGATTAGGAGATCTTGATTTCCAAACTTCGTGAGCACAATCCGGACATGAAACAGCTGACCGTTGGAGAAGATCTTCATGCATATTCGTCAGCCCCCCTTTCTATAAATAGTTTGTCGAACATGTACTGTGGTGGTTCACCTAAGTATTCCAGACATCGGTTGTGAACACATTTGCTCAAAACTGGTTCCCAACATAATCCATTATGCAACTAAAATACTAATTTTAGTTGTTTGATAACTTTGTGCTAGATATTCAGTTCACCAAAAAATATTCATATTCAATCGAGAGTTAAAATAAAATTGTGAAAGCCACGGGTTGGCTTGTAATACTGCGAACCAAACGCTTAAAAGCCCGTCTTGCCGTTGGTTGACGGGCCTGTAAAAGTTAACTTTGTCCTGTACTACGTAGGATTTTTTTAACGGCTTTGTTTATTATAATTAAAGAATTTGGTACCAATGTTCAAAGTTCCGCTGTAGGAAAGTTGCTTAAGATGTACGGCACTAAATCTTAGTGGCCGAGGTTCGAGTCTTTGCAGGGTATCAATTTCAGGTTTCGGGTGTCAGTTGATCAGTTTGTAAGGTGGAATAATATTGCACGGTGTCAATTTCAGGTTTCGGATATCAGTTGATCAGGTTGTAAGGTGGAATAATATTTCAGATTGTGTCCAAATTGACACCTTAAATTCTTCAAGGCCGGCCTAAATAAGGGTATCAGCCGCTCTATTACAACAACGGCCTAAATAAGGCCTAAATAAGGCCGTCGTGGAATATGATTGAAAACAACAACGACGAATTGAAGACCCTAAACCCCAAAAACAACAACCCGCCAATTCCACTTGAGCATCTCCAAAATCTGCACCATAGTTCTGGAGTGAGGCGGACCTTCACTATTGTCTGATTCCACGACGAATTGAAGACAGAGAACAATACCCCATACTTCTTCAGCAGTAGCTGCGGTCGAGTAACTCCCTTGCGCTAGAACACCACCAATCCAGGTTCCATTCGATTCGAGTCTCTCAAAAGGCCACCAGCTTTACACGAATGAGAGGAGACAGAACCGTCAGTATTGGCTTTAATCCATCCTGCCTGTGGTTTGTTCAATCAAACTTTGCAACTGGTCCGGCTACCAACACCCATACGCTTCAACTGGTCCCTGCCCCCAAGGTATTCGACGGAATTCCTAATTACTTTCCAATGGAGATTATCCCAATTGATAATATCTTCGCCATGAAACTCCTTGCACCTATACTTCCAAATTAGCCAACAGCAAGTTCCAAGAGTTGTAATCTCTGATTCCTCCATCCTGGAGTTACACAAAGATTGGATCCACTCCTTGGTGTCAGCGGACCAGAAATCTTCAGGTAAGAATGAATTGAAATTATTCCAAATCATAGCCGATGAGTAGCAATCTCTTAGGGCGTGAAGGGTAGTCTCAACTTCCCCACATTTCCAACAGGTAGGATCTCCCGTGAGTCCTCTTTTCCATTCCTCAGAAGCTGAAAGGATGATATCATGAGAAGTAAGCCACAAGAAGGTACGAACTCGCTACGTTGCTGGCCATCTCCAAATGTTCAGCCACGCCTTCTCCTCTGGTGGTGGATTACGCCTCTTTTCTAGCTCCACTGCTGCACTATAAACTGAGAAGTTACCCTTTGGAGTGAGCTTCCAGAAAGGTATGTCTTCTTCATGGAACCAAAATGGTGGTGGAGTAGCTTCAATCTGTTGAATGAGATTAGGTGGTAGAACTCCAAGAAGCTCATGTATGTCCCAGCATCCATCGGGTGCATATTCAGCTACCGTCCTATGGCACTCAGTACTCAAAAGATCTCTTGTAGCATGTTCCTGTAAAACAATATTAAGACTAAGCCAAAAGTCAGACCAGAAAAGAATAGATTTCCCATTACCAACTCTCCAACCAATATTTGGTTGGACCTTCTTCCAAGTGGAAATGATATCTTTTGCAACATAAGAGAGAGTTTGAGAGCCATGTTTGAAGTGGTGGTGTCTCCAACCATATCTTGCCTTCATAATTTGGACCCAAAGGGTGTTCCTATGGAGGAGACCCCAATAGCTTTTCATGAGAAGAGCTTCATTGAAGTCCTTAGTTCTGCGAATTCCCAAGCCTCCTCTAGAGTAGCTCACTGTTATACGGTTCCATGCTAGAAGATGGATCTTGCGTCTTTGGCTAGTGGATCCCCAAATGAAAGCTCTTATAATTTTGTCTAGTTCCCGAGCAATTGATTTGGGAAGCCTGGCGACTTGCATAGTGTAAGTATTTAAACTCTGTAGAACTGACTTTGCTAGAGTTATTCTGCCAGCTAGGCTAAGCTGTTTATTTGCCCAATTGTTAACTCTGGAATGAGCTCGATCAATGAGATAGCCAAATTCCTTGGCAGTCCGTCTACCAGAGGACATAGGGAAACCCAGGTAGGTCCCTACAGAAACTGAGTTGTGGATGCCAAGAATGGATATGATGTTATGCCTAGCTGCTTGCCTGACTGTCCTTCCAAAGAATACTCTTGATTTAGGAATACTAACTTTTTTACTAAACAGTATTTGTAAATAAATATAAAAGAACTATATTTAAGGAACTACACTCAGGCTGTGTGTTTTACTATTTTTCTATCTTTGTTTTACTTAAAAGAACTATACTCATACTGCCATTCAGATTATCTTTAAAGGAAATGCATTTTTATTCTTATAAAAGGTTAGTAGATCAATCCATTTATTGCACCTGGTGACCTGGAACATTGGTCCGGATGTACATTTGAATTAGCTGAAAAACCTTGCACAATATTATTGGATCCTTATACCTTGGAAACAGCATTGAATTGCAAAATTTAATATCTTGCAAAGTTGGATGGAAGAAATATATTGAGGTGCATAATTGCCAAATCTGATGAAGATTGTGGCATTAAAGTAATGCTATCAAGTGTTCATACCCACACCTCAAAAGTAAATAAATGTCATAAATCTTGTGGTTTCCTCTACCTCCTGAATTTTTGATCTTGTGGATTGGTAGACTCCTCAAAACAACTTACAGTCATGGTATCTGTTGTAAGCAGTGTATTGATTATGGTTTCATTTACCTCATGAATCTTTATTCCTTGTGGATTGTTAGAATCCTCGGAGCAAGTCATTGTATTTGTTGTAAGCAAGCTATTTATTAGAATTTGTGTAATATTAGTGAATAAGTGTACTTACAGATTGGTCGGGAAAGGATTACTCTATATTTGTAACACAAATAAAAACTGTCTTCTTTTTTTTTTTTCAGTAATGTCTCTTCCATATATCTTGTTTCCAAATATCACTTTGTAGTGACTGTCTTCCAGAGTGTAACATTAGGGGATGAAGAGGCAAGTCGAAGATGTGTTCAGAAGACAGTGTTGGAAAGGAAAGGACCATCACCTTTTAGTTGTGGGTGGAGATAATTAACAAAGCTGAAGTGCGAGTCCATCGCTATTTAGAAGTAACAGTAGATGCTTTACTTCAAGGTTTTGACTCATAACAAGTGATATTGCTGTTTCATGCCTCGTTCACCTTTCTTCAAATGATGGTACAAAATGTCGTTTGATGTTCACTGTGAACAGGACGAACACCCAATTTTGAGGTTAGAAGAATATACCAGCAACCGGCTAATGAACTCTCACCAGGGCAACTCATTATGACTCGTCTGAGCCAAGTATGGAAGCTGCTTTGGAAGATACTTGTGAAGTGGAGGATGATAACCCTAACCATGACAAAGTTGTATCAGAGGAGAATTTGTTGAAAGATCAGACTGCTTTATGCATATTTCTTTACGGGGTGAGTAAACATTTACAGAATTTTGTGGAAATTTAGTGAAACGTCTGAAATTCAAATCAATATGATCAAATCCATGGATGTATTGTAAATTTGGCTTCCAGAGATATTTATTATTAAATTACCTTATTATATGCATATAAAAAAAAAAGATTATACCTGTCATTCCTTGCTCAAATTCTTCTTGAAGACTGGTTGACTATTCCATCTAGAATTCTAGATATCAGAGGCTAGCATCATACAAGGAATTAATCAGTTGAAGATAAATGTCTCAGTTGAATTTACAGACATCATCAGTGAAGCAGATGCTCTAGCAAGGTAGAATCCTCAGCTTCAAGCTGCTGCAAAATCTCGTGGCATTCCCACATATGCTAGCAAGGTAACATCTTGTAACAAGTCACTGATGCCTTAGAGGTATATTCTTTGGTTATTGTTCATACTTGTCTTATGTGCTATGTGGTTTGTTCGGTATGAATATTCACGGATTCCCAGTAAAATTATTTTGTTTTGGGAATGAGAGAAGGATGGAGGCAGTTTTGGATTTTTATATTTTGGATGGATAAAATTGTGAGAGTATTGAGTATAGGTAATGGTTATGACAATTAGGCTGTGTTCTACAGCTATTAATCTCTACTCAATTTTTTTCTTTTCGTGGAATTTGGAAGGGATCCTATGGCTGATGAGCTGCTTTGTCAAGGCAGGATAAGTGTTTTACTCCTGAATGATGATGTCTGTACAATTTGTTCAATTTTCTGGCCAATCAAATTCACTCTGAAATTTGCACTGATAGATGACTGTTAAGTAGCTTACTCATTTGAGGAGATTGTGTACATTGCTTTATACAGCTATTTATTGGTATAGTGATAATTTTTCTCTCAGGTTTTCTGAAAAATAAATAAATAAAAATACGGCCCTTGGATAAGGTAAACTGAGGGGTACATCAGTCAGTACATGCATAAATTTGCTCATCTGTGCTGAAGTTGTTATTGATTGTTCGGAATACAGTTCAGTGGTTAATCGGTTACTTCCCTCTTTCCCGGGAAATCCTAGAAAATGAATTTACTAATCAAATTTATGGCCGTAACCACTTTCTACAATTCTACTTACCATGTATGATTCGTTTATGTGATTTATAAAATTACATTAAACCTATTGGGACTATGTTGATGCATAAGCTATTTATAACAGTTTGATCTTGAATCTAACTCAAAATTATATTGGTTGTGTAAAAAGGAGGCAAGAATTGCAATTGAGCAAACAGTAATTCCAAGGAGGGTTTTGGTCGACTTGCTTCCTCGTGCATCAAATATATTGTTGCTTCAAAAGGATCTTATTCGTAAATATAATCTTCAATCAGAAAGAGTGGTTTCCGAACTTGGTCTCCAGTATATTCGAATCCTCCCTCTCACACGTGCCATAGATGAAGACAGTGCTGGCTTTGAAGATGCTGATGAAGATGATGATAGAAACATTGGAAACTTCAACTGGTCAAATATTGAAAACAATGTCTCTGCCTTAATGCCTTTGCTGTCGATAGATTACCTCTCCTCCCTGATTACACCAGGGACATTTTGACCACTTCAGTTCTGAGATGAAATGAGTATTACAGCACAGGTATGTTGTTCATGCTTTGGACTTAGTAAGTGTACAGAATATGCCATTTTTCCCACAAGAATCATTTCAGTGTTGAATCCAAGTTTGGATTATTTATGTTATACCTAGAACAACTTAAATATGTTGTGTTTCACACCCCATGATTGTGTAAACACTCATTTTGTTTGAGGATATAGTAAATATGGCCTCTCATAATTTGTTTGTATTACCAAATAGAGCTATGATAACCAGAAAGAAGAAATAGACAGAAAAGATAAATGAATTCCAAGTGACACTTGCAGTAACTCAACTAGTTGGTTTGTATTGTACAGGGATGGCAATGAGTCCACAATAAACCCGAATCTACCCAAAACATGTATCAAAAGTGGTGGGGTTGGGTTCAAAAAATAGGGTTCAAGGTGGAGTTTGGGTTTTGACAAAATCTACCCTAGATTTGAGCCATCGCAAACCAGACCTTGTGCAAAAAGATATGTTATGCATTTGTTGTTAATTAAAGTAATATTTATTGATTATATATTGTAAACCAAACATAAGTATGGTAATATTGTATATGAATTACTTATTCACTCTAAACTTAATCCATATTTAGAAGGTTGCGGCTTAGGCTTCAACATTCCAACCTCTAGGTTTGTTGTTCGAATCCTCATTTGTCCTCATTTGTACGTTGTGGTGGGACTCCTACCTTTAAGTCTGATATATTAAACAAGTTTTGGAATTTAATACACCCTCCCTGAACTTCTCTCATTGCTATTCCTGGTGTTGTGATGCCACTGTTTTTTCGATTTGGTTAATGATTTGAACTACCCTAAAAACACACATTGGGAGAACAAGATAAGAATAAATATGGTTTGAGCGGCACTTTAGGAGAAATAGATGGCCTTTAATTGTAAATGATGAAATACTCTCTGGATGTGATCCTGGGGACTGCCTTGGTTGATATGCATGCCAAATGTGGGAGCATTGAAATGGCGCGCGAGATATTTGATTGCATGAGAGAAAAAAAATGTTATATCGTGGAGCACAATGATTGCAGCCCATGGGTGTCATGACTCATGGGTACTCATGGGGAAGGCCAGAAAGCACTTGATTTGTTCCATACCATGTTGGGGAAAGGGATATTGCCTAATAACATCACTTTCGTTTCACTCTTGTATGCTTGCAGCCATTGAGGACTTGTTGAAGAGGGTCTTCGACTTTTCTCATCAATGCAGTAGGAGTATGGAGTGCGCCCAGATGTGAAGCATTTTACTTGCGTGGTTGACCTATATGGCCGTGCTGGGAAATTAGATCAGGCACTGAAGATGATTGAGGATACAGATATTGAAAAGGATGCAGGGCTATGGGGGGCAATGCTCGGGGCATGCAGGTAGTGCTGGTAATCGAGTAGAGTATCTAATTATAAGTTGAGTTCAATTTCAATCTTTATTGAGCTGAGCTAAATAAGTCATATGAGCTCGTTATTGGGCTTCAGTGCGATTTCAATTTGTTAGTTACAAAAGTTTGAACTTCTTCAAGCTAATTTGTAATCTTTCAAACATATCGGCAGATGTTTAGGTTATTACAATAGTTCAGTACTATTGGGCTGCCAATGGTGCATTCCAAAAAAAATTAGAGTTATTACAATAAAGCTGTACTAACAGGCTTAATCAAGGGTTTGTTGGGAAATAATTCAAGATTAGAAATTAGAATTTGAAGTTTCTAATTAATAGTAGAACAACAGCTTTTCATTTAGATAGTTTTAGATGTTGGTGTTTGGTATTAGTGTTTGTGGTTAAAGTTGACAGTTTTAAAAGCGGGTAGATTTTAGATCCTAATGGTTGGATTATTTTTTGCCCAAATACAACAAATATGAAATAAGTCTTTGGTATTCAGGGTGGTTTTTAGTATTCTAAAGTTAATCCTAAACGCTAAACAAATGCGGATAAATTCTCAAATGCAGCCAAGTAGCTATTTAAGGTAGTTCTCCCCTTCCATGTATTTTTACGAGGTTGAGCTTGTCTTATCTTCTTGGTTTGACAAGTAAGGCCCAGAACAATTTGTTTTGAATAACAACTTTACTTGCAGGATTCATGGTCAAGTCGAGCTGGCAGAACAGGTTGCAGAGTCGTTACTGGAATTACAACCCAAGAATGCAGGGCATTACATCTTGCTCGCCAATATATACGCCAAAGCTAGTAGAGTAGATGGAAAGAAGTGGCTAGGGTGAGGGAACTAATGACACATCATGGAATAAAGAAGGTTCCAGGATGGACATGGATTGAAATGGACAACGAGGTTCATAAATTTAGTGTAGTGTTGGAGACATAACACATCTACTGTCGAAGGAGATACACGAGGAACTGAATCGTTTGAGGGAAATAGTGGAGAAGGTTGGATATGTCCCGGATAGAAACTTTGTGCTACATGACATTGACGAGGAACTGGAACTGAAACTAGGCCTCTTGCATACCCATATTGAAAAGTTGGCTATCGCATATGGACTGATGGGCACACCTGAGGGCAGCCCTATCAGAAAATTACGAAGAACTTGAGGGTTTGTGGTGACTGTCACACGTTTATTAAGTACGTGTCTTTGGTCACACACAGGGTCATTGTTGCACGTGATGCAAATCGTTTCCACCATTTTAAGGAAGGGGCATGTTCGTGCCGAGATTACTGGTAAAAGTACTTATCTTTGTTTGGCAAGCTGGAAAAACTTATAACTATTAGTTTTTCTCTATTGGGTGAGAATGGTCACTTCCAAGCCAGTCTTCAATTTGTGGCTTTCACAGTTTCACCTCAAAATCAAGGTAATTTCCTTTACTTGAGACAATGAATTTTATTCTACGTTATTTGCATATTGTTGTTCAAATTGATGTTGGCACGGTAAGACAAACCTTGATGTATTAGAACACATATAAAACCATGTGTTGTTGATCTTCGAATACTCTGAAGGATACAGGGGCTGAGGGTGTTCTTCCAGGTCTTTCGAAGCCAGTGTTAAGACTGAGGGCCTTCCTGTTTCTGTGCGTTGTGTTGTATCTGTCCCACCTGGGATCGAGCCTTCCTGTTTCTGTGCGTTGTGTTGTATCTGTCTCCCACCTGGGATCGAATGGCTCAGCTTGACATAAAAAAAGTTCACATCTACAGATCTACATCAGCTTGTCAATCACACCATCCATATTAGTACACTGTAAGTATTCAAAGCTAGGTTGGTGGCAATCATGGGGATAGAACCATGAGTGGTTCTTTCATTGGTTGGATGCTGGGAGATCGGGCAATCATCGCCCCGGATACATGGCATTGCATCCAGAACACCGCTTTCTGTAGATGGAAGATTCACCAAGCAAGACAATGTGGAGAATTACTACCACAGTCTACTATCAGGGGCTTCAAAGTGAGCTGTAGTTGTCATGTTAGGAGCTAGAGCTTTTAGGACCTCAAAAATGAAGGCAACCTAATTGTAAAACATTAAGTATTCTGTAATCTCTATATCTTATTTCATAAATCTTCTATGTAGTGAATATTCATTGAATTAAATTGTAACTGGATAACTGCTTAGATAGTGATGGCCACATATGGTGTTGAATGAAGGAAATATAAGCTTCCATAAAAATAAAAAAAATGATTTTTTGCCTTCGTCTTGCCTTCTAGTAGTCGAAAGGTGCTATCCAAGGATTGTGCTCGGTTGCCATGGCCACCCCAGTGCAGAGGCAGGCCGGGCACATTACCTTTCTAACACAAAGATAAAAAAACAAATAAATAAAACCAAACTAAACAAGACATGAATCACATGATGATATCATGACATGGTGTGTTAAATTCAGTGTAATTAATTGCCTTCTTGTTATTTAGTTTCATTAGTTATATTTCTCATGTGATTTGATTTGAAATGGGATTTCATTTCTAGTATGTGGCAATTGAGTTGTGTCACAACAATATAATTAGGGATGAAG
Source organism: Hygrophila difformis (assembly GCA_030278955.1). Taxonomy (NCBI): domain Eukaryota; kingdom Viridiplantae; phylum Streptophyta; class Magnoliopsida; order Lamiales; family Acanthaceae; genus Hygrophila; species Hygrophila difformis. The sequence goes on along the minus strand of JAOANR010000007.1, from coordinate 36,500,578 downwards.
CCTTATTTGCTCACATACCTTTCCTACACCAGAACAGTTTGGACAACACCTTTCGGTGGTGGTTGGTGCACCCAAAGTATCCTGTTTGAAGCGCTTGCCAGCCACTACAGTGTTGGTTGACAAACACAAGCCACTTGCAGCAGAACATCGTGCACATGCCAAGTATCCTGTTCCCAGACCCCAATCAAAAGTCATCGTTTGACATAGAAGTTGCCATTACACTTGTTGATGCACGTAAAATCAAGCATCAAACTACTATCACGTAATGCATACCAGGTCTTCCATGGCAGTACTTGAATTTCTTTAGCAACATCATCAACCATGAAATGACCCCCAACTGCCCACCTGAAAATGATGCCACAATAGGATCCACTTGACTGAAACAAACACCGGCCATTCACTCAAATTCTCGTTAAGATATTTTTTTTAAGTTCATTCATTCATTTGAAGAATTTTGTAGACTGCATTCAAGTGTAAAAGTGTCATACCTTAATTGCTTAGGTAAATGCAAATGTTGTATGAAATCTGCATACGATGTACCCCCTAAGCCCAACTTCACCTCTAGCTGTTGAATGGGTTCTTTTTTACATGATCAATAAAGACCATAGTACAATCTTCAAATGTGCAAAATTAACTGCTTGTTTGACAAAAACTAATGTAGCTTCAATTTTTAAATGGCTGAATCAAAATACTTTAATGGTAAATTTAAAATGAATAATAATGATGCCAAAATATTTTTTTTAATTTCATAAAAATTATATTAAAATAATTTTAGTAAGTAAAAATAAATAAATTAGAGAACTTCATGAATAAATGTTACTAAAAAAGTAATGCTATCAAACAAACAGCAACAATATTTATTGTAGTTTTGGGGCTTACGGTTGGAGCAATGAGGCCACCGAACAAAATAATTCCATAGATAGCTGCAAAACTTGTTATGTAGAGCCGCCTCAATGTCTTTCGTGTCTGTTTCATGACAATATTAATGTAATGAGAAGTGTTCCAAAAAGAACCACAGAAAATCCATGAATAGAATTCTCCTAGCATATTGTAATAATAACTAATAAGACAAGAAAACCAACAGAGGAACAAATAATGTATTTTAAATAAGTAAAAATTTTAACACTAGAAACTTAACAGTTCCAACTTCCAACCATGTCTATATTTCGAAATAATTAAATTAAAGTGTGGAAATCATTCATACACATAATTTCCATAAATAAACTTCGAAGAGAGTTTTGGAATTCTTTTCACCATATTAGGAAAGAAAGGGATCGATGAAGAGATATCAGGCATTTCATCCTCCTCGTTTGCAGGGCTGTCTTTCATGCTCTTGAGCCGTTCTTGCACTCTTAGCCTTCTCATCTTTGGCAAGAACAAACAAGAAAAGTAAGCTATGCACGTTCAGAAAAGCGATTGAACTCGGAATGGAACAGAAAATTATGTAATGAAAACAACAAATTATGTACCTCTTCCATAAGCAGGAAGATCTTATTACGCCTGCTTTTGATGTTGTCTTGGATTTCTTGCAGCTGCATCGGCGCAAAGTCCTGAACCATGTCAGGGCCTTCAATGATGCAGAAGTCACTAAAAAAATACACGAATTTGAAACATCAAACATCAGATGCCTCTTCAAGATTAATGAAGCTGACAAAAGAAGCTTCATCACTCTTTATTTTAATTGAAATGGTTTTGAGTTTAATTTGGTCCAAAAGAAAGTTTGATTGTGTTTATATTACACAGTCAAGCAGAGCATAAGTATGATACAATATTTGGTACATAACATCATGGGCTTTTTGCTTTCCAACAACCGTTTGAAGATAGATTCTTAGCCAATTGTTTAAAATGTTTTGGTTGTTGAAAGTTGTTTGTATACGGAGTAATATGTAAATTCAACAACAGTCCCCCTAGTCCATAGTACTGTCTTGAAATCCTGATGGTAATAGCAATTCAAACAATGGTAACAACTGATGACTTTCTTCAACAGCGAAATTTGCAGAATCAATATTGATTCAAAATTGAATAAACTCGAATTCTTCACAATTAAGCCGTTAAAAACTAAGTTCACATAGGAATTGTGCAGTCAAAATTCAAGAGGGAATTGTATTAATTAATTTAATTTTCTTACCGGAATTGTTGGGTATTTCTCGAAACATCATCCAAAGAAGACATACAGACAGTGAAACCCTTCCCTTTCCTCTTCAACGACGACGACGACAAGGAAATTCCTTTGAGCTTCTTGGCGGAGGGAGCTGCGGGAATGCCAAACGACTGTTACGAAAGAAGGAAATATAGAAGGAAATAACAGAAGGAAATAATACTTCTCATATCCTCAAAAGTCTGTAACAAAGGTACATATATATGCCCTAGGAAGCTCCACATAAAAACTTATTTACCCTCCTACCAATCCAACCTAAACACTGAGATAACTAGTCATAAACACTTATATAACATAATCATTCAAATACTGAGGTTGGCGAGTCAATCTGCTACTCTTGCGGATACTCCCTTCCCTGTTGGTGCTCTCCATCGTATCAGAAGGGGGACAATACAGATTCAGACAGCCCATTTTCTCTGTCGTCTATGTATATCTGCCCAACCAAATGGGTTCTTGATGAGGAAGTAATTGAGAAATTGGATTCTAGCTTGTCTGAAAGGCAGTGAAGTGAAGGGATATGCGTCAGTATATGCCTGTTGTGTACGTACTAGTATGTGTATCAATTATCAATGTGAATGAGTTATGAATAGCTGAAAACTGAAAATGCCTTTGGAGAAGATGCTGAAAAGGGCAGCATTTCATTTGTGAGATAGTGATGAGGGATTTGGTAATGAAGGTTTTGGCCCACAAGAAATTTGGGAAAGAAGACGTGCACTTTCGGACAAGAAATTTATATGCGCTTTCTTGGGTTTTTTTCTTGCAACAAGGTTCCAGGCCCTTCTTGCTCCTTTTCTTATATTTTATTCTCGTTATTTCTAGTAGGTCTGTTTATTATCTGGTCTAAAAGAAAATGTCGATGGCTTTTTATCCTCCGGACGATTGCCGACCTTTATTAGCTACTGACTCGTCAGGGGTTTGGTACCTACGAGATTGACTGTTTTAGAGTTGCTTGTTTCTTATTGATTTTTCTTCTTCTCATCCTTCTTTCTGTAGAGTTTGGTAGTTTTTCCTATTTGCCGACGTCTTTGATGTCACTTGTCATCCAAAAAAAAAAATATAGGGATGTCAATTCTAGGCTTCGTGTCGTGTTCGTATCAAGTTGAGCAGAGTTTTAACACAAAATATATAAATTCGAACACGATCCCGAAATTTGAAATGAACTTGAAATATCAAACCCAAACACGATTTGAAAATTTTCAGGTCGGAGTTCAAATCCACTTGATTTGGAAAAAAGTCAAATGACAAAATCCAAACCTAAAATTTTTCGTATCGGTCAGAACTATTTGTTTAGATCTTTGACACCCCTACTTTTAACTTAAATGATATGGTATGGAGCTCAAAATAAACTATAGTGCATAGGCATAAAGCTCAAGGAAAGAGTAAAATAACAAGTAGAAACATAAAAAATACTTCCTCTGTTTTTATTTATTTGCTATGGACACACCCAGCGCGCAGTCCAATGCACATTTTAAACCGTTAATAACTCAAGTTCGGTACAAGTAAAAATTCTTAAAGTTCGATATTAAAAAATTACACGACGAGACGAATCTAACAAGATCTCACTTGGCTATATTTTAACTTGTATAGCTATGATAAAATTTTAAGTTAAAGTATGCGGGTGAATAGTGTCCAAAACTCCAATGGGGCAAATAATAAAGAACGGATGAAGTATTTGTTTTGTTTTTTTTGGGCCTTTCTCCATCGTCATCACACATAAATGACGTGGCCCCATGGTAGCTTAGTACTCCCTCCGTCCCACGAAATTTTACTCGCATTCCTTTTTGGGTGTCTGGTCACTTTCCATTTTTAGATAAATTAAATTAATATGAGTATGATTAGAATCTTAATTGTTTCTAAATCTCATTTAAAAGTGATTACTTTTACTGTTATGCACAAATTTCAATGCACTTTTACAAAGTCTCTTGTATTTCTTTAATTCTTAATATTTCAAAATGAGTACAAATAAAAATTGTATAAAATATAAATTCTGAAACTGCACGACTAGACGATTCTAACAAGACTACACTTGAATATTTTTCTCTAATTAATTATTACGATAATATTAAGTCAAAGTTAACAATAAATAATGTGAAAATTTCATTAGCATTTTAAACACAAATGTCCACACCACTTTAACTACTAAACCCTATCACCTAAATTATCGTGCCCAAAATAAACGAGTCACATTTCGCAGACGGAGGGAGTACTTATTTTTTGCGCATGACTTTTAAAGACTACTATTAGGGGTGTAAATGGGACACATTCATATTGATCTATTCGATAATATCTTATTTTATTCGAAATATTCAAATATTATCCAATATCCGCTTGGATTGTTAAGGGGAAAAAAAATCCACGGATTATAAATTTCGGGAGAAAATCCACTTTTGGTCTCATAGAATTTTTTCTCATTCACTTTTGGTCCCAAATTTATAAAATTACTACTTTTGATCCCATAAGATAACTATTTTTTCCACTTTTGGTCCATCATTCTATTTTTTAAGAAAAAATATTGATGGGGTCAATGTGCAAATTTTAAAAATTTATTTATTTGCAAAATAACCACAATCCAATTAAAAATCTATAACTCATTTAACTAAACACAAATTTATTTATTTTTACCAAATGAAATTATTTATAAATTTAATAGAAGGATAATATTTATAAAAAAAAGTAATAATTAAATTTTATAATTAATATCTACTATATATTATATTGAATAAAAGTATATATAATTACATATAACATAAAAAATAAAAATATTTTAATTAATATTTATTACATAATAATTTTTAAATTTTTATAAATATGAGATTTTTTTGGTAAAGGAAACGGTTACGGTGCGGACGACGATTTGGAAGTACGGTAAAGACACCAATCTCATCCGTTGAATTAAATCTAACGGCTATAAATTAAAAAGGGTAAAATTGTCAAAAAAAAGTGTACCGTGTCGCTGAAAAGGTGGATACCATGTCGCTGATATACACATCGTATGTCGCCGAAATACACATTGCATATCGCTGAAATATACATTGCATGTCACTGAAATACACATTGCATGTCGCTGAATTGTATATGGCTTAGCTTGTCGCTGAATTACATATGTCATGTCGCTAAATTGTGTGGGCTTCGTCGCTGAAATGCATATAAATGCATAGAACTATGTTGTTAGAATGTGAGTATAAAATTGTGTTGCTGAATGAATACAATAATGTCGCTGAATTGCATAGGTCGCGTCGCTGAATTGGTTGGCTTCGGCGCTGAGTTGTGTATGTCATGTCGCTGAATTATATCATATGTTGCGAACTCAACAGATTAAATACCTAATAAGTAAAATTATGAAACTAACCCTACAAATGATCTCAACTGTTCGATCATAAAATTGATCAACGACTGAGATGTGTGTCCACACCGTAAAGACAAATTGAAATCCACACAGTAACGAAGATATTTGGTAAATATTGACACTCAAGTGTCGGCAAATGTGTGTGGGAGCCCAAGCCATACAAATTACAAAGTAGATAAAGGAGATGATAGGGTGTCGGGTGAGGATCGAACCACAATCAGAAGGTTGGAAGTCGGGGACTTGACCACTAGCCATAAATATGAGATTTTTTTTTGTGTATAGCAATTATATATATATATATTTTATCTTTTTTACTTTTATTAAAAAGATAATTTAAATATTGTATTTAAATTAATTTTAAAAATATTAATTTAACAAATTTCATTTAATATTTTAAATTTTAAATATCTATTCAAAATTTTAAAAATATTATTCTTTTACTAAATTCAAAAATAATTTTACTTGTACAAATGAACAAATTTGTATTAATTAAATTAAATGAGTTATCGCTTTTTAATTAAATTGTGGGTATTTTGCAACTAAACAAAATTTTAAATTGCACATTGACCCCAACTAATATTTTATCTTAAAAAATAGACCGAATGACAAAAAATGGAAAAAATAGTTGTCTTATGAGACCAAAAGTAGATTTTCCCCTAAATTCATTATAAGAAAACGAGCTAAGGAAATTAAATTTGAAGGAAAAGTTATGAATAATCCAATATGATTTAGCTAGCCTATTTCAAAGAATAAAAAAGGACTGCTATTTGGACTATTGAAATTTAAAATTAATCAACTGTTAGAATTGGTCACATTACATTAAGTTAAAACCTTCCACGGTACCCTAACAACTCCGATATCAATATTTCTCCTCTCTACTCATCCTTTCTGTAATGACCAATCCAGCCTTTGTGGTAGTTCCATCCAGCACACAATTTCGACATTGGCCAAACGATTATAACACATGAGGGACCAAAAGACATCCTCCAATCAATCAAACACCTACAAATTACAATTGAGTTGAGGTGGCATCAACTAAGATCAATTTGGTTCCCATGCTGGAATACTTTTTTTCTAACATATGCTGAAATAAATTATAGCCATTGAATCTTTAGTTCAAATCAATGGTTCATATTCAAAGCATGGTTAAAAATGACATTATACTAGTTAAAGTTAAATAATGTGAAATTGATAACTGTTTTCCTTCTTGAACTACTAATCCTTTTCCACAGCCATAATCATTCTTCTTTTCTCCACATATCATTTCAAAATTTGAATTTGCAGACCAAATCAAATTTTCATTTAGAAGTTGAATTGTCTGCTCCACCCATAACCAACCATTAGCATCAAAGCAAAATAATTAAAAAAAAAAAAACATAGTGGAGGAGAATAAACATTACTCTCAAATGTGGAGAAAAAATACGTTCATTTTGCTGGGATGACTTACAAATACGTATTTGTAAGTTGTCTTAGGTGCATGATGACTTAAAAAGATAATGACATTCTGTCTCAAGCATTAACAAATTATGTTTCATTTTACTTAACATTCTGTCGTTTGACATTATATCACAAACAAGAATACATTATATCTCAAAATACAACACATTATGTTCCATTGACTTTGGCATTCTGTCTCGCGACATCCCAAGTATGAATATATTCTGTCTCAATATACCATCCATTGTGTTTCTTTATCTCCCAAGTATGAATATATTCTGTCTCAATATACCATCCATTATGTTTCTTTATCTGAGAATTATGTCCCAGAATAATCATGAAACAGAATGGCTAAAAGAATCATAAAACCATTTTGTTAAGGTATATGACGTTATGTTTTAAGATATATAACATTATGTATTAAGGTATATGACATTCTATTTCAATGAACTTGACATTCTGTTTTAAACATTTACTATGTGTAATATAACATTCTATCTTAAAATATATGATATTCTATATTAAGTATATGACATTCTATTCTAATGTATATGATATTCTGTCCTAGAGTATATGACGTTCTCTTTGAGTGAACTTAACATATATTATTGGAAAACAAATATAGTCATTAAACAGAATCCGTGTAATACTTTTTTTTGTGTGGAATATGAACCTAATCCTCCGGCCATCATCACAAAACTTGTAAAAGAGTAGTAATCGTTGCAAAAGCTGCAATGTATTTAAATTTTAATTAAAGCTTTTGGATGTAGCAAATTATATAAATAACCTCAAACAATCTGTACCATTTATTTTAGATCCAATGGCTATAAATAGTTACACATGCTTCCAGCACAACTGACCCAGCAAGGGAACCCAGTCGAACTAGGATTTGCATTCTATCATAGGGCTAGAGAAAAATACCGAATATACCGCACATACAGTATTTATAAAATACCAAGAATACCAAAATTTTTGGTATACCGTAAATTTTCGTACCGTACCGTAAGATTTCGGTACGGTATAGATTTTTTGATACAGTGGTATACCGTTACCGTACCGAACTTCGGTATATACCGCGGTATCAGTGTGTCGGTATGCACTGATTGTTCGGTATGTCGGTATATACCGCGATACCGGTATGCTGATATCTAGCGAAGGTTCGGTATGTTCGTATATACCGCAATACCAGTTTGTCGGTATGTAGATATTCGGTATATCGGTCGGTATATACCGCGATACCGGTATGTCGATATGTACCGAAGGTTCGGTATATCGGTATACCTAAAGTCTCAATACGGCATCGGTACCTAAAGTTTCGGTACGGCATCGGTCCGAAAATTTTCATACCGTAAATTTCGATACGGTATACGGTACGACAAAATTTTTTCGGCACACTGTACCGACCCACCCCTATTCTATCATTAATGCGCAAAATCTAGCCCCTTTACACACATACAAAGAGACATAAAGGAGGGGGAAGAGGAAGAGGATCATAGTATTCATAATCACATGATATAGACAAATGGCATCAAAATCACTACATAATATTGAGGGTATGTAATATGCTGACATCATATGAAGAACAGAGGAAGCAACAAAGGCATTACCTTCATCATATTCTTGGCACTCTTCCGGTTAGGAACAGAAAATCGTTTATCTAGATTAAGGGTCTGTTCTGCACGCAGCTTTTGAGAGCTTTTGGGAGCTTTTGGTAGCTTTAGCTTTTATTTCAAAACAAAAGCCCCGTTCTGCACACTAGCTTTTGGGAGCTTTTGAAAGCTTTTTTTAGAAGCTACTTGTAGTAGCGTTAAAAAATAAGCTAGGAGCTTATTTTTGAGCAATCACAATTTTAACCCAATAACCAACCCACTACCCAATACTCTACATAAATATTTGTCCTTTCATGTCATTTCATACATTTTTTCACAGCTACAGCTAGTTGTACAAAACACTTAAATAGAACTGACAGCTACAGCTACCACAGCTCCTTACAGCTCCAGCTCCCTACAGCTCCAGCTTGCAGCTACAGCTCACAGCTACAGCTCTGCGTGCAGAACAGACCCTAAATATGCCAACCTTCCAACTTACCAACAACAAATCATACCACGACCAGAATCCCAGAATAGAAAATTTTGCTGACACTTGGATATCACGGGAGAATGTTGTGAACATATGATACACTACTCAAGTGAAGCAAGGAAAGATAGCAAAAATGCCATTTTCCAGAGTTGTACTGCACTCAAACATTAATCAACTTCCTTGAATCCGATCCTATACCTTACTGGAACTAGAAGAGATTGAGGTAGCACGACGAAAGAGGGAAAGAGAAGTAAAAGGACACCCTTGGGGAAACTTGGCGACACGACATCATCTATTTAAGGCGCTCCTTGCTCAATCTATTTAATAAAGGCGCTTTGATGCAAAATACTCTGCCAAACAAGTTTTACCTTCATGATGGCTTTTAATAATCAATACCACATGGGATATTATAAAAGTTCTTCCTCTATTATTCAGGTCCTGAATCGTAAAGGAAGATTATTCAATCCCATTCCCAGTTCTCACCCACTCGGTCTGAAACATATGCCTCACCTCACCAGCTGCATATTCGTTGTTCAATTTTAACCCCAGCCAACCCTTGCTCATCAAATAACAATCAACAGTGCCAGGTTTAATTCTACTTTAAGGAGATAGCATTGCATAACTAAACCAAGCGAGTCTTGCTTAACTAGCATGATTGAAAGACGCAAAGCACCAATAAATTAGAATCATCATTTGTTATTCTTTAATCACACGAAGCACTAAGCAGCTAACAAAATGAAAAACATAAACTAAAATTCAATCACAATAGAAACAAGATGTTATAAAAACATCAAGCTCATGGGAGTAGGTAATAGCATATCTAAAAGTTCAGTAGCAACAGAAACTTAATCCTCATCCATCCCTCCTGCAGGTTGTGGTGGTCTTGGACCACCAGCTGGTTTTGCCATTATGATCTGCATGAGAAAAAAAAGGTGAGGTTTAACAATCACAATACAAACAAATGTCGAACACAACCAAGGAAAAGGACAAAATGACAGAAACGGACTGGATTGGCACATATGCATGTATGTGTCCGAAAGGAGGGGGAGATGGGGAAATGCCATAAAAGCTCAAAATAGGTTCCCATCTTCGCAGAGGATTCTTCCATGTTCTCAAGGAGAAAGCAACAACTTAAACATAGGAGTAGCCAAGTAGGAGATGTGCAAATGACAACTGAACTACAAACTGGCCCATTTAGGAAGATGCTAAAATGAAAAGACATGTCGTCATTATAATTCAATTCTTATAATGTTCAACGCATAAAGGGAAAATATATCTGAAAATTAGCAAAACCATTTTGTATCTAGTTGGGGAATAAGTCATCACCCTTTTTAACAGAAGTGTAATTAATTTTTAGAAGTAAACTATTTGATCAACCGGAACTAGCTCACAGCTTTTCTGACTATAAGGAATACTGGAAGAGGGATATAGAAGCCCCAAGTCACCACGTTAAAGGAACTTCTAAGCATTCTGAATCAATTCATGGAGAAGCAGGAAAACATCAACCAACTGAAGTTCACTTCAGCTCAGAGATGTTCAACAACACAATATCCCAATTATCCAAAATAAGTCACAGAAGTGTTGCACTTCCATTTGCTTGACCACGTGTGAAAATGTTACCTCATTTTGAAGGAAGAATATCCAACTACCTTGTGTTTTGTAATACTATGACAGCAGCATAATGCTAAGTCCTTGGATAAGCAAATAACAAAACTAGAATGTCCCAGATATAATTCAGAGCTTAAATGCGGTTGAAGAGCTTAAAAACTCTCTTTTGAAGTGCGGTATATTTATTAGAAAAATCTTGATTTAGTTGTAAGCTATTTTAAAAAAAAAGTGAGGGCCTAGTGTTTTTAACAGCTTGCAATTTATAGATTATTTAAGGTGATTTATTATTTCATTTTTAATGATTATGATCATATAAGATCCCCAAAAACACTACTATTTTATTTAGAAAATAAGGTTCGGTTACCAAACACTTAACCAACCAACAAATTTGAAAACATTACGTTTTCTAAGGACTTAACAGATAAAGTCGCCAAAGCTTGTATGCACTTAATAACAAGGTTAGGCAAGCAGGCTCTAAATTGCGGACCAATCACACTATTAATATTCAATTCCATAACAAGATAAATCTGTGAAAGAATCAAATGCATCAAATCTTAAAGAACCTATGGCATGACCAAACCACAAAAACTGGTTACCTGATCAACCCGGAGAACAGTGCAGGCAGCATCCGCAGCATACTTCAGCGCAAAGAGTCTGCAAAACAGGCAAATCCAGCTAATCAATCATAAACCAATAAAAGAGATAACTACAAACCATCTGGTAACATAGTTGACATGCATAACAGGCACAAAAGATGATTTGCGAAGATCCAACAGAAAATGATAGAGTGGCATTATACAACTCAGGATGAATTTGTCAATTGCCCATAAAAAAATAAAATAAAATGTGTGTGCAGCAGTGTAATATCAAGTGAGAATTGAGAAGTTTTATACATCCCTGTGTTTACAGAACTCAAGACTTCAACAAATAGCTTTATTTGCAATTTACAACTAATATTCAATAAATATCATCAACCATGATACAAAAAAGCCCTAAACATTGATAGAGACACACAACTGTGTCAGATTTGTCGTGTGGTATGAAAACAGCTTGCAAATCTCACCATCAAAATCAATATAATTACTTAATCAAAAACTTTTTTAAGAGGCTAACAAGCATGTAAATTCCATGTCTACAACTTAGAAAAAATACTTACTTGGTGATATAAAGATCCCATATATTCAATGTCGAGACATCCTTGCAAGCACCTTCCTCCAAATCAATTCCCACTTTTGTGTTACCAGATGCATGCTCAGCATATAAAGATGATATTATTTCTATGGCATTAAGTCCAGCATTCTCAGCCAATGTCTTGGGAATCATTTCAAAACTTTCAGCAAATTTTGCGATTGCATACTGGTCCAATCTGTAAGGTACCAAATTTGTTTTACATACAAGCGAAAAAGTACAACATTTGAGAGAGGCAATTCCTGTTTTGCCAGTTAAAAAGAGAAACACATAAAAAGCTATAAAAAGCAGTTACTAATAAACAGCTACAATAAATATAGCTTCATGCCTGGTGCATAATCAGACTCCCTATAATATTTATGGCATGGCTGGTTTACAAGATTGGAATGAAAGAGAATGGAATGCCTTAACTAAGGAATGGAAATAAGAATATTTTTCATTACATGATTCCATTGATTCTTATTATTCATTTATATGAATGGAATGGATAAATATGAAAATAAAAAACTAGCCTTGTGTAATAAAGTTTTATTTCTTATTATATTTTTTTATTAAAATGCTTGGACACCATTCTTTTAACATTACATTTTGTTCACTTTAATAATTATTTTGGAATCACTAATTTTAAATAATGATAATCCTTGTTCTAGTAATAGAACCATGGGATGGGGAATCAAATTGGGATTGATTTTACCCATTCTCACGCACTCCAATCCCATTAAGCAATTGAACCATTAATTTCATAATCAAAGAGAAAAAGAGATGAGCTGTCTCTAGCAGTAATCAAGCTTATTATCTGCATTTTCAAGTCATTATAAATATAGAAATCACCTCATAAATTGGCTACTTTTCATCTAACTAGCCGCATTTTATTGATTTGGAATAGAATTTGGACAAATGTAATACTTTAGAACGCTATTGAAATTCCTAACGAAAATAAATAGCAGTTCTATCTATCAATATATATGGTCTTGGACACTCGATAATAATTAAAAATTAGTAAAAAGTTGATACGGTTTGGATTTGAATATCTCAAAGTTCGTGTTTTCATCCAGAAGATTTCATAAACATCTACATCATTGTTTCAAATGAAAATGAACCTAATATCTTTTTCAGGAGATGGGAATAGATATTAAAAATAAATAAAAAAAGGCCATAACTAATCAATTTTTTTTTTTCAAATTCACAACATTATGACAATACTTGTAAAATGACCCTAAATTATGATTATCACAGAACTTTATCCTATTTAATAGAAAAAGGAAACATCTAACTACATCCTGGGTGTTGTAAGGTGAAAACCTTGCCCTAGAATTAGCCCAAAATCAATTTATTTAAAGAAAATTATGAAAGTATCACAATCCTTTTTTGTGGCCTAAGTCAGCATTTCCACAACAATGAGCTATATGTCTAGGAAATTTATATGGAGATAATCCTAAGGGGGTGATGAAGATCATTGTAAATTTATACTCCCTCCGTCCCATTCCAAATGTCCTACTTACTATTTTTGGATGTCCCATTACAAATGTCTTCTTTCTATAAATAGAAATAATTTTCCCCTTCAACAACTATGTGGACCCCACCATATACTCACAAACCAACTCTACCTTAATTCCCGTGCCCAACAACAGTAACAAGACACTTGGAGTGGGACGGAGGGAGTAATTACTAATTACATGTACAGATGGAATAGTAATAATGCCAGACCTCAGGGAAAGCATGACAATTCAACCAATGATCAATAGAAGTGAGATTATTGCAACGCCTCGAACATAATAACCTTATTCTTCTATTTAATTAACAGAACATTAGTACCAATGTTTTATCATTTATGTCATAAGATTTTTACAAGTTTGGAAAGCGTGCCAAATAGTAAAGGAAAGAAAATTTTTAAACAGCCACACAAGAAACTATAAGTCATACATAAAGTTATGAAAACAAATACCCAGTTTCTTTGAAAGAAAATTCCTTCAGTCTCTTAGCTAATTCAACTTCAGTTGCCGCTGCTCCAGGCACTATTCGACTATTCCTGCACATTGCCTGTAAAGAACATAAACCCTAGAATGAGGTCTTTATATTGGGTGATGTAAAAGGGGGTACTGATTTCTTCCCTCACAGAAAGATAAGATAGAACACTCAAGTTTTGGAAAGTCAAATTCATGAGGCATAAACCACCTTGTATGTGTTCACACCATCGTCGACAGCTCTTTCAAGGTCATCCAATATGCTATCAGTGCTTCCACGGAGCACGACAGTAGATACAGAGTTCCCACCTTGCTCATTTTTCACAATTGTAACCTATATGAAATTAGGTGAAGCATTGTCACAAGGGGTTAATAATTGAACCAAAAATGTACAGCCAAAACATCAAAAGAAATAAAAAGCTTGTTTGCCATACCCTAGCTCCGCCTATTTCTTCCACAGAAATAGAATCCACATAACCAAGATCATCTGGAGCTGGCTGACTAAGCTTTAACTATTACCCCATAAAAAATATTTTTTTAAAAAAAAAAACAAAAAAGGATGGTTAGAGAGACCAAAAGTACCTGGCTTGATTCAATTAAAAAAATTCAACATTGTTGATTCAATTTAAATTTCATACTCACAAGAGCAACAGAACCAGTGGTGCGGCAGAATCTCCGCAGTTCAAATTTAGAGCTGATTTTTAACACCATGATCCTATAAAAAGAGTGGATGTTTCACTTCCTCGTGAGAGGGGGGGATGGTGTAACACTTAACTGAAGATAAATCTAGCAAAATCAACATTGTAAGAAAAATAGAGCTGGTAATGGAATACACATAGACCAATATAGATTTTTAAAACCACTATAAATTCCATGGTTATAATGTATAAGACCAATAAACCCATCCAAAGTAAGATATGGTGGTGAATGCAAGCTCAGTCATCAACAATTTCCCAAGACATACAAAATACATTTGAGTAATTAATGGCAAAAACAATACACTCCCAAGTCCCAACAGATCAGAGAGCATAGAAACATGACTAGCAAAACTAGACAGTGCATGAAAAATAAAGCATAAGAAGCAAGCCAAAATAAAGAAGAGAATTCAACGAGTAATTTGGGAAAAATTCAATGAGAAACAAGCAATCAGGTAAATAGGTGGTACTTGTAACGTTCGCAAAAATGTAGTGCCATTTCCCCAACAGCTGCTCCACTAACTATGACCTTTGCACCAGAATCAGCAACTGCTTTGATTAGCTCCTCAACCCTAGCTTCTTCTGTCTTTGCATAATTCTCAAGCTGCAAGGTAAATTGATGGGGTATAGCATTTATAAGTTATAAGAGAATTGCTTGCATGTATATCATTGTGGTTATATAGTTCTTGAAACATCATAAAACACCAATAGAAGAATCATAGCTGAAGACCAAAAGTCCATGACATATACACTCATACATGGAGAATTAAAAATAGGCTTCAGACTAATTTTTTAAGGAATATCCCCGTTATTTCAGAGATTTCCCAATGCACCTAATTTTTATTCATACGAAAGCACAAGAGTGGCCCAACTGCCTCGTTTCAATTTCATACTCATTCAAATTCGACATAGCCGCCTCTCAGATAATTGATCATATATAATAGATGTATTGGGTCCATGGCGGAAAAAAAAAAAAAGTATAACAGAATTCTTAGAAAATAGATAGACTAGAAGCGTTGAATTTTTTTGATTTACCTGCTCAGCATTATGAATAAGAACAGTTCCTTTAGTCTCTGTAGCAGATGTGTCAACACCTCCTGCAAAAACAGCAACCTGCAACAGGAATCCTTAAAAATTGTTTGTATGACAATGGTGATGCAATGTGATCGAAAATTTCAGCATACATTCAATACAAAATTAGCGACCAATAAAGTGGGTCGGTAAAAGACATATTCCTGCATGTCAAGATCAAGGTCCATCAGGTTATCTTTTTCAGCTTTCGTTCTTACCCAGCTCTAACTCCCAAAGGAATTATTTACTGTTTAAGACTTTAAGTTCCTCCCAGAGTCCCAGTTGTTGCATCTTTGTCCTCCTAGTTTAGAGCAGAATATTGAAGCCTTAATTTCCATTCTGGTATCTTATATTTAGATTTTCAGTTCTTATTCCAAAGCAAGACAAGAAGAGACTTTGCGTATTAACAATACTTGACACATCATGGCCATAAGAGATACTCCCTCCGTCCTGTTAAAAGTCTTTCATAACTTTTTGGCACGGTATTTTATGTGGGGATAGTTCGTATTTAATGTAGGGGTAGATTAGTGTTAAAGTGGGGGTAAATTACGAATTTATGCAATGTGATTGTAATGAGTTTGAATTTTTAATTGATTTATTTATGTGTGATGCTAATTGTGTGTTTGAAATTTTAATAATTTTATTTATTGATGTGATATGATGGAAGTGGGTTTTTAGTTAATTATTTCCTAAAAAGGAAATGAGACAATTGGAATGGGACGAACCAAGAAAAGTGAGACAGAATTAATGGGACGGAGGGAGACTGTCACAGTACGAACTAAGAAGTAAACATGACTAAAAAAAAAACATAGCCTCCAGCTCTATTACACATGGATCAGTACGAACTAAGAAGTAAACATGACTAAAAAAACACATAGCCTCCAGCTTTATTACACATGGATGCAAAAGACACAAGTGCGACTATTAAGAAACACATACAAGTGACATCAACACGCACCTTGGCCTTTTCAATCTTCTTTATAGTCCCCACAGCATCACTCTTCAACACCATACCCCTCACTACTGAGGAATTATGCAAACCTCCACCTAATAGTTTCGCAACTCGTACATTATCCACATTGAAGTTTTCCGGGTTGTTGGGGCAAACTTGAATACAAGCCTGTAAAAGAAAGTGCATTTGTAACTCAGATAACAACCATAAATTCAAATTTACAAACAGGGAGGAAGAGAGGGAGAAAGTTGGACAGAGAAATTTACCTCAGCAATAAGAGGGCATAGTATATCCTCTTGTCCAAATTGTTTGCTAGCCACTGAAGCTCGCATTCGTAAAATTACATCATCTTTGTCTCTTACATTCATAGATTCTGAATTTGCCTCTACCAGTTCCTCTAGTATCTCAATGGTCTGAGGTGAGAATAATACAATGGTTGGCAATCAACGAGAGATGGACTAAAGAAAAACATAGGTGCCATTCATGTTCAGAGATAATTAGATTGTATATATATATATATATATATATTCCAAACCTTGTTAATTGCTTTTGTGTATCCGATGATGATCTCACTAGGATGCAACCCCATTCTAATGAGTTCCTCTGCATTCTGGAGCAGTTCACCAGCAAATGAAACAGTCAAATTGGCACCATCCCCAATTTCCTCTTGTTGTGCTTTCCCAGCTAAAACCAAGAGTTTGGCTGCAGGATGCTGAACTTCCAGCTCGTTTACAATGGTTGCAGCATCATTTGTGACAAAGAGTTTATCCAAATGATTGATAACCATTTTATTCATGCCTTGACAAGAAAGATGGGCAGGCACATAACACAATACATGAGAAGAAATGGACGAAAGGAAGTGAAATATTGACAAAATACCGACAAGTAGGATAAACAAAAACAATCGAAAACAAGTAGAAATTAGACATACAAGTGAAAAGACCAAAAATATCAGCAACCAGAACGACAAAATATGAATATCTAACACAAAAACAGCCCAGCCAACGACATTGGAATCCCTCTAGAATAAGGAACTCAGTGAACACCAGGCAACCATCCACAATATACAGCACCAGGTCGCACACAAAGTGCATTACTGGGACTAGACACACATAATACGAATGGCATAAGCTAGTATGTAAAAGTAGAATTTCCAGAAATGAAATGCCAAGAAGCTTGTATCGATTAAAATATGTTGAAAGAGAGAAAAACCAACCATTGGGGCCGAGGGAGGTGCGCGTAATAGTTGAGAGTTGCTTGCAGGCATCGATGTTCTTGAGCACGGCCTCGTCGAGCCCAGAAAGATGGCGATGGCCCTCTTTGAGCATTGACTGTATCCCATACGGTTGCATCGAAAACCCTACCATTTTGCGGAAGATCGAAGGACGAACAGAGTTGTGCTCTGTTGGGGAAGGCGGGAAAAAGGGGTGCTGCGGATCTAGTGTAGTGTGGTGTTGCTACTTGGTGAATGGTGAGTGAGGAAGAAAAGCGAGATGGAACTTGGAACAAGGAAGAAAGCCCTAATATAACTAACAAGCGTTGTTCTAACGGTGTCGTATGGTTGGAGGGATCTTAGATTACCAGTGAGAATGTGATTGCTGGGAATGTAAGATTACTGGGAATATGAGATTGCTGGAATCTTATTTTTTGATGTTTTAAGATTATTGCGTTTGGTTAGATTGGGAATCTCAGATTTCTAGTTCTAAATAATTTACCATAATGTCCCTGAATTTCAATTGAACAAATGTTATAATTATGTCATTTTGCTACTCAATAGAAATATTAAAGCCGGTTTATTTTTTAAAATATTGAAAATTCTTTATATGTAATTTATTGTATGATAATTACTTACTTAATGTCTCTAAATCCTTAATATTTTTATTTTATATATAGAAGAAAAATAAATTTTAAGAAAATATAAAAATATATATTAAAATATGAGAATATATATATTTAAAAAAATATGTTTAAATAATTTTCAAAATTTTTCAATTTATTTTTTAAAATTAAATTTCATATATTTATCATTTTAGAATACAAATATCTAAATTTATAAAATATAATAAGTATAAAAAGTAAGGGTATAAAAGTCAAATTAATATAAAAGTAGGTAAAGTGGAGGTGGTAATCTAAGATTACCTGCCCTCCAGGTGGGAATGTGATTCCCACCTAAAACACCCAACATTCCCACCTCGGTGGGAATGTGACATTCCCACATGAAACATGCCCCGAACCAAACATGGGCATGTTTCATTCCCTACCCAAGATTCCCAGTGGGAATTTCAGATACCCCGAACCAAACGCCCCGTAAGATCTTTCTTTCTCGTATTTTCGAATTTCCAATGCCGCTTTTTCACAACATTGGGCTTCTTCCTTCCGTATTTTGTTTGGGTTTTCTCTCATTCTAACTCTCAACACATATTCCAAGATTACATTTTTATGCATTTTGTTGCTCCAACCCTAAAACCCCAACAATGAAATAATCACCCAACCCACCATCCAAAACATATCACCTGTTATATTTTATTAAATACATATATATATATATATATATATATATATATTCAATATGTTTTAGTAAAAAAATTTAATATAATTTTTTACTCATTTTTTTCTTGCACAGTCCCTTCCGCCATTCCAACCTTTCCCAATTTTCCCCTAATTCCGCCACTCATTGTTAATGGAGGCCTTATCCACCAATAGGACTCCTCAACATGTTCCATAATTTACTCATTTGACCCATTACACACCGCTTCCATATATCGCAAATCATCTATAGTTTTCTAGACTTTATGATGTTTAAACATGAATTGACTTTGTATATAAATAATTGCAACTTTATGCATGCTTTAAATCCATTACTCACCCGATCCATCCGTTTCACCAATGGTTAATAATATATAACGGGTGGATTGGATTTGAGTTGAATTTCAGATCGATGATCATCACTGCTCAACCAAGAAGTCCACCCCAAGCCCAACATCACTACGCATCTTTTTCAACCTGCAACAAAGAGAAGCCGAGTTGCGACAAACCTCGAGCTTCCTTGCACCAGAGCTTTGTTACTTGCACCAACCCCAAATTCCCTCGCTACTTGTCGCACCAATATGGAATGTCTGTGCTCGTCGCACCAACTCCCCTTTCGTCGGACTGGTATTCCTTGAGTTCGAAAATCGATTTCCCCTCCCCCCAATATAAGGCTTCTTTTTTTTTTTCCATTTGGTACCTTTTGTTTTGATGTTGAACATTGTTTCACTTTCAATAGAATAATCCAAATGTTGTAGCCAAGAAAAACTAATGGACCGAGTTTGGGGCAGACAATTGGGCCAGGAAGGGAAAAGGAGAGTAAGGGGTTAAGAA